>QUSF01000002.1:26424791-26895115 GCA_003676055.1 Chloebia gouldiae
GAGTAAAAGCTGCTGGAATGTAAAATTATATTAAAAAAAAATTCAAACCAGATGAAACATGAGGAAAACTAAATAAATTGGCCTTTGTTTCATGATGAAAGCCCAGCTCCTTGAGATGAGTTAATAAAAATAGGAGGGTCAAGAAAGATGCAATAGTCTTATCTTAGATATAATGACATTTGTATAACCACCCATGAGAAAATTTCAGTAATAAAGATCCATCGCTATGTTCAGCATTTGAATTTAAGAAACTAGACTGGGCTAGAAACCTCCCAGGGACCTTTCCTGTCTGAATTACTCCACAATCGTTCATCCTAGTAATGAAGTAAATTACAAAGAGTGGCATAAAGGAAATGTGATCATCTAACAGTTATGCTAGTATGACTCACACCATGAATGCATGCAGTGATAAGTCCTGTTCCCACTGACATCAGTGGGATTCCTATTTTTAGGTTGATTTCCAATAGTCTATTACTCAGCACGAAATTGAAGAATGCAAAATGTTGACTCCTGAAAAATGTAGAAATGGAAAAATATGTGGCATAGGAGATTAAGTAGTTATAAAATATGTTCAGTCCAAAACATTGTTGTGGTCCTACAAAAATCTTTTTCATTATTACAAAACATAATATTATTTCCCAAGTTTAAGAATATACTTAAAACATTTGCTTCAATTACCAACAGTTTTCTCTTTTTTGAATAATATCTTATCTTTTTTGAGCTGTATCTATATAGAATTAAAGATTCTACCTTTGGAAGAAACATTGAAATCTTGTAAGAGAAATTATGGGTTGATACCGAATATTCTGTCTGTCTACTCCTACTGCATCTTTTTTCTACAAATGAAATTAAAGCACCCATTTTATTTTTTCCTCCTGTGAATAGTTTTGAGTGATTCTTAAGACCAATTCAGGTGTAGTACTTCCAGGCTGTTCTTAGGCAGGTATGCTTCCATGTCTTTGAAGTTATTTTCCCCCTTATTCTTGGTCTGAATATTGAAATCTTATTATGAGCTTTGAAATGTAGATATAAAGTTTTGCGTACCAATACCCAAAGCCTTCCTTTTCCTTATATGGTTCAGTACAGCCTGAACTGAGCTTTAAGAAATCAGATGTTTTTACTCTCATGGCATTACAGAGTCCATAAGCTCTTCACTCTCTGTTCAGAAAGAGCTGAAAGTGGCAACATTGCCAAATGTGCCTTTGAAATTACACATCTTGTTCTACCCCAGTGTGTGATCTATTTTGAGAGGACTTCTATACCTCTTGCACGCCATTAACAGGCAATTGCCAGAGACATCCTTTGCCAATGTATAAATAGGAGTACCAGAATAAAGACAGTCCTACACTCCTGCTCCTTCATGCCTGGGTATAAATACGTGGTCATCTGGAAGTGTCTCGTGGTATGTCCTAGGAAGTCTGTCCTCTCAGCACCTGTAAGCAGTCAAATACCACTGTACAGAAGAATTATTTTTCAATAATGTATGTGTCATATTATTTATGATGTAGAAATTGGATTTAAATATGCCCTAAGATTTATGAATAGTTTTTAAAGGAAGAATGTTGCTGGGGTGTTTTTACGACTGCAACACTCGCTGTTCACATACTAAAGAAGATAACTACAATAAAAAGATACAATGAAGAATTTATTTTTCAAGGTGCAGCAGTTCATTGTGGTTTCCATTTCTACTCCCAGAAATACTTGAGGCTAACAAATGTTCCGTTCCTGGCATTTGTGAAGATAATCTACTTCAGAAAAAGTCAGCATGGTTTTTCAGCTTGTCTTGTGCTCTGGCACAAAGAATAACCTTCCTACTGCAAGGATTTCCAGATTTAAGAATACAATAAATGCTTGTGGTTCTGACAGAATTATTATGTTTGCAACAGTGCATCTGTCTTAGAGTGATTAACAGTTTATGAGTTCTGTAAAATGGGATTCAGTGAGTTTCATGATCATATACAAAATCTTTTGCTTTTCAAGCTCACTGGTAGAAGATTATAAAATTTTTTCACAGAAAGATGTTTCTGATTACATCAAGATTCCTACAAATATCCTACGTAAGATCCATTTAGGATAAACTGCATCATTTTTCAGGACGACTGACAATGGGAGCTATATAAGCTCTGCATTTGACAGGCCTGTCACTGTTTGAAAGTTTCTTTAACTGATCTCACTTCAGAGGAATACTTTAAGTATGAAATTGCACATCTGGACAGAGTCAGAACACCTGGAATATATTCCCAAAGATCTGAAATAAATTTGAAGGATTTTTGATAGACAGTGTGCAAATGATATCTGAACTATGACTTATCTATGTCACAAAAAATATATTTCACCATAGTTTAGCTATGAGGACCAAGACAAATCTTTTTCCCTGCTCCAGTTCTTCTTTCTGGAAATATTTTTGTTCCTACTTAAAACTTTTTTGTTTAATTCTTTTCTTTTTACCTGGCACTCTTCTTCATGTCCAATTGTCCTACTTTCCTAAAGGATGGAAGTAGCTACCATCACTCCCCTACAAAAGCCTCTCAAGCTTCTCTCCAGAACATTTACGGCCATCTTGAGCCTACTGGGGTAAACTAATTTAATAAATGGTCTTTGGCTAAGAAACAACAGCAAAGATAAAATAGATCTCTTTTTTTTAAAAATAATGCTATAAAAAGACTGAAAAATAAAGCAGAGGTGCCTCAACCAGACTGAAGGTCAGCTTTTCCTTTGTTTCTTGACTTTTCTATCACTGAACACAAACAGCAGTGCTGGACACCTAAGTATTTTCCACAAAGAACATATGCATTTTTAAGTACATTTGAAAGAAACAGTATATTCTGGCTCAAAGAAAGCACAGTAGTGCCAGCATTCTTTTTTCCTCTCTGAGGCAAGTCATGTTCCTGGAAGCACAGGAGTGTCAATTTAGCAAAGGTCACCATGATATACATTTTTGATGTCTTCAGTGATATGCTTGCTCATCACCATTTAAGACACAAGTGTTTGTCATCATAAAAAACTAAAAGATCAGTCTGAGCGCAGGATAACAAACTTGAGAAACACCTTGACCTGAAAAAGACTTCTGCTTTTTCACTTTATCCAAAAAATATGAATGCAAAAAACCTATCAAAGTTAAATACATTTCAACCAGATGTTTGTTTTGAGTTTAAATTTCATTTTTCATATTTATTACACTATTATTTACAATGTCTTTTAAACATTCCCAGCTAGTAAGGTATTTAATGCCCTCCATCATTCTGTAACTAATTATTCCTTTTCCTGGCGATTTCCCTTTTTTTCATTTGTTTCCCTGATGTATTTTTGGCCAATGTATTCAAACCAGTTTCCTAAAGTCTGCTAAGCATTCAATGAAATGAGAATATTTAGGTAATTCTATGTGCTCTTTCAAAATGTCAGCATCTATTTTCTTTGGATATTGACATGAAAAGGTCATAGGCAAGAGTAAACATTAACCAGAATAAATAAAAAATAAATAAACACACTTACAGAATGTAGAAAGTTGGCTGTATTAGCTCTTCTAATCCATATCTCAACTGCAACCAGAAGCATTTATACCTTCACCAGTCCTGAAAACTTTGTTTCAATT
This sequence comes from Chloebia gouldiae, assembly GCA_003676055.1. Taxonomy (NCBI): domain Eukaryota; kingdom Metazoa; phylum Chordata; class Aves; order Passeriformes; family Passeridae; genus Chloebia; species Chloebia gouldiae. The sequence continues at coordinate 26,428,384 of QUSF01000002.1, forward strand.
AATCTTCAGGAGTACCACAACCCCAGACATTCCCCAGTTTCCCAAGCTCTCCAAGGAATACTTCTACTTCCTGTGTTAAGAAAGTACCCTGATATTTAAACTGATCTTTCCTTGCAGTTGCAGTGTGCCTCATTCACTGGACAAATTTTTACATACAAATAGACTTTTCACAAATTTTGTATTTATAAAATTGTTATTAAATTCTTCCTCCTCTCCTTCATCTTTCATCTCTTGCAAGTCAAGTTCTCTAGATATTTTTCCCTTTTTTTGTCTATACTGCTTCTACCTGGTCTGCACTAATACACACTGAAAAAGACCCGCTTAAAATTAGGTAAAGCTGAGGCCTTACTAATGCTGATAAAGCAGAAGTTTATTTCATACCTCTTGAAAGCTATGTTAAAAAATATCCTAGAACATTCTTATCTGGCATAGTTCATTCATGTTTAGATTGAGATCTATTCCATCTGTCAAACTTGCTGAAGAACAGCTACTTAAATAATTGTTCCCCTGTCATATTAATATTTTTTGCCTAAGTTATTGCCTTGCACTTTTCATAAAGAATTTAATCCCTAATAAATCTCACTCTGCTATTTTAGACTCCTCATTTTGCCTTTCCTTTTTAAGGGTATATGTGGGACTAAAGCAAGTATGACTCTGAGTTATTAATGAAAGAGTGACTTCTTTAACTAGCTGAGAAGACCTCAAGGACTGAAAAATTTAGTACTGTCTTAGAGTTTCAGACATTAATTCGATCTTAGTTTATCCAAAAATGACAGAGTAATAACTTGTCTTAATTCATGTCTTTTTTCCTATAGTAAAGAGCAGTACTCTCAGATTTAGATACTGTCCTTCTAACCCTTTCTGCTGATTATTTTGTAGTAAAATAATGCTCTGAGCTCTCTGAATGGTTACACTTAAATTCTGTTTATAATACTAATCTAGCCCAAACCTCTGTTAAGTAGAGTATCTCATCCTGGGGCCTTGGCATCAGGACCTCTGGCTTCCACTAACTGTTTTTTGGCTTCTAACACAGAATTATGATAGATGGTGAAAATTACTAGAAATTAACAGTAAGACAAAAATTGGTCTTTTCTCCAGAAATATTTTATTTCAGATACATTTCAATGTTTAGCTAAAAATTAGTGAGGGACCTCCCTTTGCATAATTTTAATAAAATATTTTGATACTTTACTAGTTCATTCCCAGTTTTTCCAAGATTAGCCCATTTTTCTATTATGGGAAATACCCAGATAAAAAACTGTCTTGTAAAAGAGAAGCTGGTTTTCAGATTATCTTCTAGAGACTCCAATTTAAATTCACTTCCTCCCATCGGTTTCTTTGGACTAAACATTTATACCAGTCTGAATGCTACCTATTTTGTGGTAGGAAAAGGTTCACCTTTAGGAACTATCTTGGAGATAAGTAACTGTCAATTCCCGCAGCTGTCAGAAGAAACCACAATTTTTTGTCAGCAAACTATGTGCTGGAGATCTGATAAGAGCTCAAACTCTCAAGTTTTAACCACTGTTTTCTCCTCGTTTGCCCTTGTCCTTGAGTAATCATTGAGATGCAAAGCTTGCAGTGGAATGAGGACAGCTAATTCATCAGAGCTGGAACAAGCATGGAAATCATCAGGGCCAGGTCCAATTTTGGATGACAGCACCATACATCTTGCTAGTATAGGCATTTTTATAGCAACACTATGATGTAGAGTTGCAATTCATTTCCCCCACACATCTGAGCATCTCCAACACATTTGAACTATTTAGTTCAAGCAGCTTCCTCAGAAAAGGATGGATAGAGGACTGTAAATTGGCTGAGTCCCAGCATGACCAAGACCGTGCAGTAGAAGTGTTAGGATGTTCAATGAATACCTTAGCCTTTTATATTCATGAATTGTAACAAAAATATTTAATTGTGCCTTATTTTAACTCAGGGTCCTTAACTGTACCAGTTAATTACTGTGGGAGAAATATTTGTTTTGTCGTAGTCCTTTTAATATTTAAAGTTCTAGTTATTTTTTTATAAAATTTTGTCAATTTTTACAATCTTGGAAGATTAATATGGAACTTTTTATGAAAATGCATATTTGTCTGCAGCCTAAATTAGAAGCATTATGGTTATGTTTTATAAACATATATTTCCACATTCAAAGCCAGAAGGAATATATTTTAATGAACTAGAATAGCATGTTAGTAGTCTTTTTTGTTTTATTTAACTATAGAAAGATGTAAAAATGTCTTCAAAAACTATACTTATTTATTTCCAAATTAGTAACTTCTGGAATAATATGAAGTGTTGTACATAACACCACTTTTAGAAAAGAGTAAAATTCTATCATACTCACATTCCCACATAAGTTATGTGAGATATAAAATGAACCATTATTCAGTATGTAATAATCTATGGTCTGTGAATTAGGATATGGATCCCTGTTCCAGTTTTTTTCCTAGTTCATAATCTTCTTTGTTTAAAGGCTAGACATTGGTGAAATGAATGTGGCAAAATGAGAAAAAACTGCAACAACTTCTTGCTCCTAGAATTGAGATGGATCTCAAAATCTTAAAGGTTTTCATCAGAACTTATGTTGATCAAGCTTGTATTTATTTGTTCTGATTTTATTATTTATTATTTGTTCACAAAATAAATATGTCTACATAGCCCTCCAAATTAGCCTAGAATTAACCTAACATACTTGATATTCCCTTTGCTGTGAAATACTTAAGATTCTTAGGAATACTACAACAAAGAAAAAATAAATCAATCACAGACAATCTTGCTTCCAGATTGTTACAAGGACCAGCAAATGGAACTGCAAAACCATATCGCCATAAGGCAACTCCGACTAAAGCTGGTCTGTGTAATTCATCCTGAATAGGATGCAGCGGTGATAGCAGCAACAGCCCTGTCCTAGCTAGACTGAACTGCGCACAAAACCTCACTTCCCATTTCCCTAGCAGAATCCAATGCCTCATGTTCTCCAGAATGAAAGAAATCAATAAAGGGGTCTCATCTGCAGCTGGTAAGAGCATTCTTTGCTCTGCTATGAGCAAGAGCATAGCAGATTCTCTTTCCAAAATGAACATATTTGCCTTTTCCAGAAAATAGTTTGTGAGATTCATAATGTGATCTTTATTTTTGTATGAAAGACCAATCTGCTGAACAAATGTGTTCTGCTTATTTGACCAAAAATTAACTGAGATCCTAAAGAAGAAATAGCAGAAAAGAAATATCTCAGTTTTAGGGAAAGGGTAGGGGGAAGAGACTTCCTGTTTTTTCCTCTTTTGCTCTGTTGTGAGGCAAATTATCAGATGCTAAGTGCTGAACTGCAGGAAATATGTGTACAGGTTGGCAAAGAACTTGGGAAGACTCTGAGGAGGTTTTCAATAGGTCGGCACGATGGACACCATCATTGACTCCATCACTGGAGAAAGCTTTTAAAAGTGGAACCATATCAAAGGGAAAACTATAAGTACAGATGATGCTGCCTGTGCCTAGTGAAGAGCCAAGATGAAATTTCATATGGTTTGTTTATCTGCACCTATTAGGGGTCACAAACCTCTAACATTTGGACAGATATTTTCCACCATGGCACAGATGTTAGAGGCCATTCCATGTGTATGTGGTTTTTCAGCATAATTCTCCTTCTCACATCTGTTTCAGTATAACCTCTTGTTCATGTGCTGAAAATATTCTACTAGGTGCTGTTTAAATGGGAATAATTTATAATCACACAGAAGGTGGAACAAAATCAGAGATTTAAAAAAAACCAGTTTGATTTTCAGTCCAAGCACATGTCAAAGTTGGACCAGCTACTAGGAGTGTTAAAGTGGAGTGAGATGACATTCCTGTAAACAGTATATGTACTTCCTATATGCTTCAAGGCCTGTGAAGGAAAACTATTAATGCATGTCTTTCCATTCAGTACAAGACCTTTTGAGAATTCCTTTTCCTATATGGACAATTTAATATGTTTTTACTCATTAAAAGGTTGGAAATTTCTATTGCTTGCCAGACAAAACTTCTGGAGAAGGTACTGGAAATTAGTTTGGAAGGTATTTTGTGGCCTGGAAATAAATACTGATGTTAATTGCCAGGTATATATATATATTTTAAAGAAGTAAAATAGGAAGAAAAGACCTACCTCCAAACTATACAGGATTCATTAATAATAGAACTGTTGTTTAAGGAGGTTATTTACATTTTTCTTTAGGCATCTAGAAGACAGAAGCCCAGACAAGGAGATGGGGCTTTATCTGTGTTCAATGTAATGAAATAAACCTCTTCAAAGATGACTGCTAGAGTCAATTACAGACCAGATTTGCTGGTCTGATTTATCCTCTTCAGGCACCATTCTTCCTCCATTGACAATGAAGACAGATACTTTTGGGAATCTTGCGGTTTCCTCCCACATTGCTCTGTTGGAGTGCAGCAAAGAGCGATGTTCTGAACAGAACATCTGCTGTGAGATAGCCATGAGATAGCTTACAGCAATGGCTCCATCAGGCATAAATAAACCACCTCATGTCTCTGTCCCTTTGTCCATTTGTCCTCCAACTGTGCCACTGTCCATATGTAGATATCCTGCAAAGAAACTAGGGAAGAATCAAACATGTCCCAGTTGGCTTCTTTAAATTTTGACTATTTGAAAAACAGCTCTAATTGATAGTGTTTCCAGATATTTTCTGATTCATATTATTACCACTTATTTCTGAAATTTGATAGTATTCCCTACAGAAATTACAGAAAACAAATGTTAAAAACCCAACAGCATATTAAGTAGGCTGATGAAGAGCAATTTTGATGGTGGAAGCAGGTAAAGAGTAATTTCCAGTTGCAGGGGGAAAAAGTATCATTAGAAGGTCCAACAAGATCTATTGCCCCAGGCAGTGAACAGTCACTGTACTGCACAAAGCCTGGCTACTCGAGTCAAGGTCTTATTTGAGGTTTGCATTTAGAAATGTAGCTCTAGATTTTATTACAGAGCAGTGAAATTATCATACAGTAATCTGTTTTACTACTTTAACAAAGGCCTGAAAAACAAATTCTTTAATATGTTAAAAGTATGGTCTGAAAGTTTTATCACATCTGTAGGAAAGGACACAGATATCACCCTTGTGTGCCTCATTCTTGTTAAAAGAATCATAAGCCATCTTGATGTGTTGTGCTGATGGCACTTTGCTGCCATAAGTGATATGGAATCTTGACTTTAAATCACTGAAGTAAAAAAAAGGAGCTTCCATTTTCTAAAGATTATATGTCTAATTTCAAAGAGTTAAACAACTGTATTATAGCTTGATCCCATAGAACCTTCTGTCCCTAATTATTCTTCCTGGCCCATATTCTGACCTGTTTAAGCTTTGGTTTAATATCTCAATGAATTCCAGGAGGACTTCCTAAAATAAAAGAGCATTTAAAAGCAATACGCAATAAAAATGAAAAAGACGACCCAAAACTATTTGCAAAACTATTCTGGTATGGAAACCACTGGTTTTTTCTGAGTAAAATGTGAGGGAATAAAGCAATTGCTACAAATTCTTTTTCTCCATAGTTTCTCACAGGAGAAAATTTATTTATCATTTTCAGGACAACTAAAACTATAAACACATTAATTTAGGTTATTTCCTACAACTTACTAAATCTGGAGGTTTTAGTACATGAATATGGTGTTTCTGTTAGATTTTTCTATCCCTGAGTTAAATAAAGGAAAAAAAAAAGCTACAAGGCAGTCTTTATCTGGAATCAAAATGGGTTACATAGCAATGAAAAAATGTGTAGACACCAGAGGTCAGTGAAACCTATCTTGTCAGCAGAGACTGCGTCAAAGACTAGGACAAAGGTGCAACTTCAACCAGCATCTGAAATTCATTAGATTTCCAAATGTAAATTCCAACACACATAGGGAATTTGAGCTCTGAGTCTCTATGATATTCTGTACTTATGTCACACCCCCAAGTCATGTATTACTGAATGCTTTCTCTGCTTTATTTTGACTTTTTCATCTGAACGAGATATGTGTTACATAGGAATTACATAGAACATATCTTCTAATTAAACTGTAAATAAATACAATATTGCATCTTAGACCAAGCCTGTAAACACCACTAAAAGCAGATAATGAAACACAGGATGTACATTTTTTCTTCCTTAGTATAGGAGGTGATATACAAATTTTGTAGTGTTCTTTTTCACACAGCCATATTTCCTAAGGAATTATACCCCATCTGGTTGAAAGTGACCACAAAACAGATCAAAGCCACAGAAAGATCACAGCTGGAATGTCACTCTGGCCCAGAGCAGCAAAAAATAGTTTTTCAGAAGTATTATGAAAAGTTCTTAATGCCCTGCTCTTTCTTCCCCGGCTGTCATCCCCTTTTTACTGGATTTTTCCCCCTCTATTTCTTTCCTACTCCTCTTTTTACAAGTTTTCTTATGGGAAAAACAAATCAAAGAGCTCTTAATTTTAATCTAGCTTTAAAAGCTCCAAAGCATAAGTGAATCCAAGATCAGATACAGTTAATAAACCCCAGCTCTAACAGGACTCATCTATGATAGTCCTCATTTAAATTCCTCCATGATTTTGTGCTTAGGAATACAGCTGTCATCATTCATCTTCTCTTTTTTTCTCTAGACTCTTCTTTCACTTATCTTTGATGATACAAATCACTGTAGCTCAAATGAAACCAACTAAATTGTACTAATTTAGAGCAGCTGTGATATTTTTCTGTCCTCTGCTCTGTACTTTATTGGCAAAAAGAATCTTTACGTTACTCCTTTATATTTTGGGTATTTAGACATTTGCTCTACATTAATTTTGGCATATTGGTTTTATTTTTCATTCAAGATTGCTTATAACTTTCTACAGTTTGAAGATATAACTTTCCTCTTCTGCTTTTCTCTGATGAACATTTTATTTTGGAACATCCTGTAATTCTATAATGAAACCTCTTCCTCTGGGAGAAGCCAGGCCTCTGTAATAACTATTATGACCTCACTTCCATTTGTCATGCTTGTGTCCACCACTGGTCTTTTTTCTCTGTTTGCCTTTAGTTAGAAGCACATAATTAATTTTCCAGTTTTGTCAAAAAATAATAATGAGTTTCTGTGTTTTTCCTTTCTTTAACTCTGAATACCTTTATGAGTCCTATATAATTGAAATATTAGAAGCATTTACTCAAAACAAATATGTCCATCATCTCTCTATCATCTCTTCATCATGTCTCCTATTTTAATTCTGATGAAATAGAATTGTTTTCCTCTCTCTTCACAAGAAAGAATGAATTCTTCCTTAATTTGTTAAATTTTCTTTATCATTCTTGGTAGCTTATTATGCTAGAGCTCTGGACCTGTGGGAACCCCATGAATCTCAACAAGGACAATCCCAAACGCATACAAAATCTGGGCAGGGAATAGACTCAGGGAGGCCCTGAGAAGGAGGAGGAGAAGGACTTGAGGCACTTGCTGTATGAGGAGCTCAACATGACCTAGCAATGTGCACAAAAAGCTGAACACATCCCAGGCTGTGTCAAAAGCAGCGTGGCCAGCAGGGCAAGGGGGCGATTCTCCCCTTCTGCTTCACTCTCATGAGCACCTGGAGTGCTGCATCCTGTTCTGGGACCCCATCATAAGAAGGATGTGGACTTCTTGGAGCAAGTCCAGTAGAGGTCCACAAAGATGATTAGGAGGCTGGAGTGCCTCTCCTATGAAGACAGGCTGAGAGGCTTGGGGTTGTTGAGATGAGAAGGTTCCAGTGAGGCCTCACTGCAGCCTTCCAGAAGGTAAGGGGGGGCCAAGAAGAGAGCTGGACAGGGACTTTTTCAAGGGCATGTAATGATATGACATGAAGTGATGACTTCAAAATAAAAGTGGGTAATTTTAGATTACATATTAAGAAGAAATTTATTAGTGAGAGGGTGGTGAGGAGCTAGAACAGGTTGGCCAGAGAAGCTGTGGTTGCCCCATCCCTGGAAGTGTTTAAGACCAGGTTGGGCAAGAATCTGAGCAACCTGATCTAGTTGAAGGTTTACTTGCTCATGGTAGAGAGGTCAGAATTAAAAGTCCATCTTTAAAAGTCCATTCCAATCTGAAGATTTCTCTGATTCTTTTTTTCTCACTGTCCCATGTTTAAGCAAGCACATTAGCTTGAATATCTGCTGTTTTCCTTAATGACAATATTCATACTGTTGTTATGGGCAAAATGAAACATAATCTATATGAGAAGCTATGAATTTATTGCAAGTATAACTAATTATACAGTCAGAGAATCAAATTTCCTAATTAATATGAGAATCCTTTTAATAAAGTAGTTTAAATTTCTGGCCAAATCTATACCAGAATCTACCCTTCTCTTATGGTATTATAGTCAACCTGCCAGTATGCCTGTGAGTCCTAAACTTGACAATTTCTTGACAAATCAGTGAAAAAAAAAAGAAAAAAAGGTAAAAAGGTCTGGTGCTTACATAAGTTAACAGCATCTCAGTCTTCACCAGAAGGAGCAAGATCTTACTATGAGTGTTTCTTTCTCCTCAGGAGGTGCATGATGTCCATAGCAATCCTTTTTTCCTCTTTTCTCTTGCGGTTCACTTATGTTTATTTTCTTATTTTTAAGACAGCCTACTCAAATGTTCTTTATTTTTATTGGATCCCAATTAGTTAGTGCTTGTGTTGTCATTACTTCTACCATCTGTACCTCTTTTCCAACTCCCAAGTTTGCACTCCTGCCTATATATGGCCAAGTCTGATTTGTGCTACTAGTCTGAGAGATCTGCTACCATCTTGAGCCTGTGCATTTCTGCACAGCATTTTATGCTAGCTAGTCTGATACAATTCATTTCATACAAAATAATTACTTGTAATTAGTATAAATTGAATCTGAACTACAACAATCTTAGACAATGCATGACTGACTGCTAGACAGGTGCTGCCACAACTGAAACAAGATAACATCATGTCAGCCCAAGAAAAGCCTAGGTAAATTCAGAGACCTGTGATGTCCGGCTAGTACAAAAGCAGGGGGAAGGACACTGAATTTTGACTTCTAACAAAAAAAAAAAAAATTTTAAATAGATTTTATTTTATTCAGCAATTATCTGAAATTGAAAGTAAAAATTAATACAGTGATAGTACAACCTAATAAAAGGCAGCCATAGACAAAAGTTATATAAATGCTGCTTCTTTGCATCATCATACAGGAACATCTGCTCAGACTGGGTTTCCCCTGAGGAATAAAGCTACATGCGCAAAGGCCTCTTTGTGATAGAGTGGATTAGAAGATGGAAAAAAACCCCAGTACTTTCCCCTTATAAAACCAGAATTTAGCCCTTCTAAGATGCCAGGAAAATGGCTCATGAAACCAGAAAACCTTGCAAAGGGTATGAAGGACTTGAATAGCTCCAGTGTGTTTGGTATATTGGCACCAAAATCCCATTTCCACCACATCTTCTGCCTCAGATCACCACATTTCTTAAGAAATATGGGCCACTTGAAACCACATTAAAGCAGGTTTGAGTTCCAGTGGAGAACTTTAAGTGACAAAGAAGAAACGAAGCAACAATAAATTATTACTATCTTATGTGAAAGGGCAGGAAGTATGGGTGAAGGAAACCACTTTCTTCTCTGCTATAATAACTACAAATCAATTTCCTGGCACTACTCAATGAAGACTCATAATGACACTATTCAGAAATGGTCCTGGTTCACAACCAATTACCACACTCATTCCAAGTGAGATTTATATTCTTTACTGGTGACTCTAAGTACATCTCACAACGATGAGGCAGGAGGTTCTGGAAGTCCTGCAATATACCAGATCCACTTCTGCAACAGATTCATATCTTCCTTTGATGACACAAAGTTACCCAGAAATTACAAGTAGCCTTAAAATAAAGATGCTGTGTTGAAGGAAATCATCTTCACATTGTAAGAAATCCATTAAGGGAATCAATCTAAGTTTAGCTGCTGAAGCAGTGAATCTCACTAAATCATCCTCACTGTTTCTCTCTCATTCCCTCCAGGGCTATTAGCAGCAAAATGAAGGTCTAATTTCAATGCCACTTTGGCTGCTCTAGCATGCTTGATCTGAAACCTAAATGAAGTCTACAGAAAAACAAAGGCAATCGGAACACTGGGATTAGATTTTATGTTCATATTACTATACAGAGGGAGGTCGGGTTTCAACTTCAAGAAAACAGCTACCTTATTATGGATGACATTTCCATACATTGTCTGAAATGGGTTTGAGTGTCTGGTGTATTAAACCAGCCATTTCCAAGCAGAAACCTACAGAAGACAGGGTGGAAAAATAATTTCTGATTTACATTTCTGTAGTGATACTGCCATTGGACTGCAAAAGTGGTAAGCAAGAGGGGTCAAATACGTCTAGGTTTCATTAGCTACTGCTGTCTAGGAAAAAAGTAAAATCTCCGAGATGGGGGAGCAGAGGGGAAACAACGCCAGATGGTGATACCTCACTTATTTTGGGTTAGTTTGTCTGGTCATTTTTAAGCAGGATATATGCAACTTGAAAGTAAAAAGGAATTTTTAATTGATTATTACAACAAAAAAAAATGTAGTATCTTTAACAAGGTGACCCAAAGCTCCCTAACCAACCACAAGCAGAGCCTCTTGTTTTTTTTTCCACTAGTATTGTATCTATCCTCTAGTTTTTACCTGGGATCCTGGGCTGGCAAAGGGGAAAGGTTGCAGTAGAATTTATAGAGACACTAAGGAGAGATAAAGGTGTAGGAGCAGAATTGGGCCTCAAATATGTTCTCTCAGGTCTACATGGATTCAATGCAAATTTGAAAACATCATGCTCAAAGGTAAATTAAAACAAAAAAAAATGTAAATAAAAAATTAATCCTCTGGTTCTGCCAATAAGTCACATCAAGTGTTTCACATTACAGGGTACACGTTACAGGTAGGTTGCAACCAAGCTGTAGAAAATAGGATTTATTTTAGTTGAAGCATTTCACAAGATTTTTTCTGTAATACTTGTGAAATGCTTCAACTAAAATAAATACATATTTTGCATATCTTCTTTATTAAAGCTATAAATTATAAGGTTCATTGCAATAACCTCAGGTTAGCATATATACATTTTAAATGCCAATGTTTTGTACAGCAGGCAGAAAGTATTCTTGTTACTTTATTTGGAAAATTGTGACTTGATTGTCCTGATTGTGACTTGGGTGTTACCTGTCAGATAGCAAGCCTCATCATCTACATGTTAAGAATAGTTTGACTGATGTGTCTCCCTCTCAGACTCAAGTAGATGGATGTTAGGAGAGTCATGTTCACTTTTTTTTTCTTTTCTTATTTGCAAGAAACACCTTAACATATTTCTCTTTATTTGTAAGAGGCTTATTTGTACATTTATACTCCCAGGTTGTTATAGGATGGGAATGCCTTAGATTTGGATATCTTTAGGTAGCTGTTTGCTCTTAGCTGAAGCTCTCTGCTGTATGACACACTTCCTAAATAACAGAAGGATTTTGAAGTACAGTCAGTCTAGAGATCCATACAAGGTTCTAATTGCTTATGAAAAGGAAGAAGTGAGAGGATACTTTACTCTCTGTGAAACTCTTTCTCAAGAGTCAAGATTAGTGTTTAAATTTTTTATTATCTTTCATGTGAGAAAGAAATTATCCTTTATCATGGATATGCATATTCTACACCATAAAACACCAATACTACTGATTGAAGGGCCATGACATCCATGAGGCTGTAGCCTTGCTAATCCTTCTAAGAAGAATTTTCATTTAATTTTATGTTGCCAAATTCCATGAAGCCCATGTACCTGTAGGGAAATTCAGTTCTTTTTGCCAAGCCATAAATAGCTGTTTCTGTGTCTTATTTATTTGTGTAGTACCTTAAAGCCCTTTGAAATAAATAGCTTCCATTTTGCCATACAGCTGTGCTCACTAGTGTCCATCCTTCTCTATCATCTCATTTACCAAAAAAGGAGAGAGTATCACTTCCCTCCAGTTCTTCTCAACAGCATTCTGAAATAGGAAAAGAATAAGTAGTTCACAAGAAAATTGCTTTCATTCCGGTAGAATCATACGTCATTTGCCCGAAAAGACTGTGGTTATTGCAATGATTTTAATTAGATAAACATGCTCTCTAAAAATACCTTTGAATAGTGCTTCATTCTTTATTTGCTGAACAAAATTGTTTCTGACCAAATCTTAGACCCAAAGAATGAAGTCCATATTATTTCTGTTTATAAATCATTACTCATAATGATTTTCAGCCAGTAAACTTCCTGATGTTAAGGGGCAGAAACATGTATGCATTAGTCTGCTCCAGATATCACTGCTCTGTATTAGCTCAACAGCTTCTGACTACTCAATATGCAATTTTATTGCAAAATTTGGAGTGCTTTGTATTGAAAAACTAATCAAGGATCACGAATATGTAATTTTTCTGATTATGTTGAAATTCTGTCAGAATTAGTATCTGTTCCATTCTCAGTAGCCTTCCCACTCTTCCCACATTACAAAATAAAAGTATGCTTTCTTAATATTCTTTAAAATTAAACAAATGATGGCATGGTTATAAAATTTAAGTCTACACTACTTCCAGATAAATCCAAGATTTTTTGATCAGCGATAATTCAGAAACATCACAAATTTATAATTATACAGTAACATTTTCAGGATGTTAATGAACCCGTTGTAATCTCTACACAGTTTCTAGCTCAATGTTGCAAAATAGTTTGCTTTACTCCTTAAAGCATTATGTTGCTTGCTTTCCATCTTGCTTGCTGTGAGCTTTATTATTCTCTCTAGGGCTTTACTAGGAAAGTTTTGGTCCTGGTAAGTTTGAACAAGATGATAAAATGACAACCAATTCTCATATCACCTGCTAAAATCCTACTTCCCATCTGCTTTGGTTCCTGCTGCTGCTATTTCCTCTCTTTTTGGACAAGACAGGTATTCTCAGCTGAAAAGGCAGTGCTGTTTGTTGGGGAGATTCCTCCCTGCCAGCTTCTCACCACAGCCCTTACCACTTTTTTTCACCATTATCACTCACATTTAGTAATAATTGGTACCAGATAAGAGTGTGTCTGGTTTTCTATTGCTGATTTGTATAACAAATAAAAGCACATACAAAACTCATAGGCACCCTTTTGGACTGTGAGCCATGGTTGCATTAGTGTACTAATTTCATACAAAATTCAAATAATATTAATTAATTTTGATTCTAGAAATCTAAAAAACACTATTAAATCTCAGTTAGGGAGGACTGTAGACACCTGTTCCATTAAATGGATGGTAGATAATGGGTCTCCTACTCAGCTGCTGTATCCAAAGCAGGGAGTACTACCCAGTGATGGGAACAGTCTGCAGTCTTTAATGCCTTTGTTCAAATTTCTGTGGCCAATACATTGGGATGTTTATTTTTATTGTAAGTATGATATTACTTATCTTTTGTACATCCATTGCAGTCCTTAGATAAACAATATAGACTCATAAAATTGTTTAGTTTGGATGGGACTCTAAAGATCATCTCGTTCCAACACCCCTGCCATGGGCAGGGACACCTTCCACTAGATTAGGTTGCTCCAGGTCCCATCCAACCTGGCCTTAAACCTTTCAAGAATGGGGCATCCACAAATTCTCTGGCCTGTTCCAGTGTTTCACCACCCTCAAGTAAAGAATTTCTTCCTAATATCTAATCTAAACCTACTCTCCTCCAGTTTGAAGCTATTTCTATTTTTATGTGTATAATAAGTGTAAAGATGCTAGGAATAATTTAAGTAGATTTCATTACATTCTATTATATTCTGTTAGTACTATGTAGTCATGCCTTATTGCTTCAATCATTTCTTCATCTCTGATTCCAAGTATGGTAGCTGAAAATGGCATATTTCTCATATAAATCACTTCTGTTACTCATGAGGTCTCTTGAATCTGTGTATTTAAATAGTTCAAATAGGGAAAACAGTGATGTTTTGACATTTTAGTTTTCTGAATATGCTTTGATAATTACTAGTAGCAGAAAGCTTCCTGTGTTAGGCAATAAAACAAAAAATTTTTTTCCATAAGCAGAATGTCATGTATTATCAAACTGAGTCCTCTCTGTTTCTAATACTTTTCCCATGTGTTTATTTAAAGGGCCTTACTGAATCACAGCTTGAATATTTTGATCCTCATTTAGTTGGGGCCTTTTATTAGATCTGGGTGAGCTATCAATTTGCATGATTGTTATTTATTACTATGTTGTTCCAGTGGTATGTATGTGGAAGAGAATATTTAAATTTTTAATTGTTTAGATGATATTTACTAGAATATTCATCACAATTTCATTGATAGAGACTAGAGATCTTATATTTTGTTAATGAAAACATGGAATAAATCTCTCAGAAGCAAAACAGACATTTATTTTTATTCTTTGCTTATATTCTGTACTTTAATTCTGTAATTTAATATTCAGATGTCTTCTTCATATATTATGAAATAGTTGCATTAAAATCCATGTTCAAGTTACATTTTACATAAATACAGCTTAAGACATAACATTTAAATTCTGTACTCTGTAGGAAGGGTTTACTTGCTCTCCATGTGAGCAGTGTTATACATCAGGCTCAGGACTTATGTCTCAGACCCTGATGTTTTATAATGGAGCCATTTTTTTTAATGCTATGGGATCTGTGTGTTTTCCAATAAATCCTTAGAAATCTTAAACTCATATCAGAAAAGTTTTAATTTTTTTAAATACAATTAAGAGTTGCTCTGTATTAAAGTTTCTACTCATATTTAATCCTTGTTGACCACTGCAGTATTGCTCCAATTCCATAACATATTTGGAAGGATCATCTCCTACTTTGGAAACATTGTGGACACATGTGTTGGAGACTGCTCCCTTGACAGGTTATGTATACATTTTGCACATAGTTTTAGTAGAGCCTTGGATAAAAATGGAGAAAACCTTCAGAAAATACATAAATAGTTACACATGTGTGTCAAAGCTTGCAAGGATCCTTAAAAAACTGCTACATCTAAATGATTTTTTTTAACTTAATAAAATTAAATTGGAAATGGGAGAGAAATTAAAAGACAATAAGTTTGACACATATTTAGACAGAACAACATAGACACTATAATTCTCTGTCCTACTTAAACGAATTACATGTCCCAGCTGTATCCTATCTTGTGAGTTGTCTTCAAAGATCACCACTCTTTCTCAGTTTATCTGAAATCTTTTTTACTAGGGTGTCTTCCTTGTTTCAGATACAAGTATTCAGTTTGTCAGGAAAAACATGAATTAGTATCAGACAGAATATTTATGAGGCCTCTTTCCCAGCATCTTTAAGCAAAAAGAGAGTAAAGATGAGACAAAACCACAAACAGACAGATTATCCTTTGGAGAATGATTCAAAAAAGGAGTTTAATTTAGATTGGTATTTAAAAATAGCCATTGTGAATAAGCCTTCTTTATCCACACCTACTACTTCTGAGATACCATTGACAAAATTTAAGGTCTCTTTAGATGAATTGTAAAGATTCCTTCTAACCCAAACCATTAAATGGTTCTATTAAAAAATTAAAACAGTAAAAGAAAGGAACCAAACACTAGCCCAAAAGAGGCGTATTAAACTAAGTACTTAAATAATAATGTAAGCATGGATGTAAGTAGGAAACAAACATGCACAATTAAGTAATTTCCCATAAAATAAGAATTTAGTTTTTACTGTGATTCTCCCTTTAAACAAATCAGGCCTGATCATTCTTTGCAGGATTCTGGTACTTCAGTCAGATTGATATGCTGCATTAGCCAAAAATATATGTTTCCTGTAAACCTCACGGACTCATGGAGCTAAATCCCTACCTCACTCTTTGTTTAGTTTACAGCAGGTACCTCTGCCTATTGCTATGCGACATAGACTGTTTTAATGGAGACAACAGTTAATCCAATATGTTTAGAAAATAATTTAATTTCCCCATTAACATGAAAAACTAAGACATATTTCTTAGTTTAGGTTTGACAAAGAGATAAATTTATGAAATTCAACAAATAAATCCCCAAAAAGAAAGAACTCTGGATTTGCCAACAGTCTGTAGTTCAATAATCATGATAAGATCTTTTATTATAGTATACTTAACTCATGAGAGGATTATATGTCTTCATTTTCCTTCCTTTTAATTTCCCACAAGCATGAAGCATGACAAATTTTCCCATTGGCAATCATGTTACATTGTAAAAATGTTAATTGGTGATTGCAGGATAAAAATAAGTCTTTGATCATTTACCTTTACTTCTCACTGACATTCATCTACTTTCTGTACTTCATGAAGTCACCTCTCCATACCAGTAATCTAGTTAGTAGAAGCATAACTGGACAGGTACTGCTCATCAGATACTAAAGTTAACTGTCCTCCATTCCTTTGGTTGAGTTTTGAGGATTTGTATTTGATCTTTCCCAATGCCTTTAGGATGAGTCCAACATTCAAGCTTGTGATGTTGCCCATTGTTGTACTGGGAGAACTAAGTACCCATAAGGAAGCACTTTTTCTTAGCAATTGGACTAATGGAACCTCCTGAAATATGAAAAAATATTTTTGGTAGTGAATTTCTCTTAATTGTCTGCTTCAGGTATCCTGTGTTTCCTTCTGATACACTTAGCACCATTCACTACCCTGGGCTGGGACATAACGGTGCAAAGGATGTTTATTTTAACCTGATCCTCTTGTTGCAGATGAAATGCAGCCCACATCTGTCACGGCTTAGATCCTGAAATCCTGGGATGAGGTTATCACACAAAAAGATGTTTCAGGGAGAGGAGTTAGCTTCAAGGGGGTGTTTTCTGGCTAGCAGAAGGGAATATAAAGTTATAAGCAGGAACTAAGTCTTGCAGCAAGCAGGGTGATGCTGTCACAGTCCATAGAGCTTTATGGACTTCTTGTGAAACACAACAGGCACAAAGCACCAGGGCACAGACAAAAGACCAAAATAAAACCAAACCAGTGGAGTACTTAAGAAAACAATTGGCCAAACCCAGTGTAGACAAATATGTCATCAGGGAATAAAATATTTTTTAAAAATCTTGGTCCATCTCTCTCTTTTTCATGAAGAATTCATAACACATTTTTAAAAACCTATTTTAGACAATGTTTCATAGAGAGTCTGTTCTCAGGTCAGCCCTATTTCTCTTCCATGCAGTTGTTTGATAATCATCTGCTACAAATGCTTCACAGCATATGGTATTCCCAAAAATGTTGTTTCAGGTCCAATAAAGAAAGCCACTTGCTGTTCTTGAAATGCCATTCCAGACAATGAAATTCCAACTCAACAGTTCATAAACCATCAAGGACTGATTATTTGCAAAAAAAATCACTAGGAGTTAGTATTTATTTGCTTGCCTGTAATCATTGTGAAAGTTGGACTAGTGTTACCCCAGTTTGCAACAGGACTGCATGGAAATGATTTTGAGGGCTGTGTATCTTCCCTTACTAGGAATGACAATAGATCCTGGGACTTTAAAGCTTTAATTCCTGTTCTGATACCTCTGGGAATCTTCAGTAATCAAATACTGTTTTGACTGGAGGGACACTGGGTATCCATTCTAATTTTGTATTTCAAATGTGAGATGCTTGTGTTTTTTTCCATGTGCAGAAGATTGCACAGATTCCTGCTGGATTCAGAGAAAGGGCTATAATATCTGCTTGTATTGTGAAGTCCAACCAAAGTGACTACCAAATGCTGAGCTAAGCTCTACAGTTTCCACATGTCATCTGTTTCCAGTAAGCATCTTCGTCTTTGTGGCAATTATTTTTTCAGGAAAGGGGATCTTCACACTGACTTTCTTCAGAAATCTGTGTTTTGACAATGTTAGAGGCAGTTTGAAAGCTTAAACAGATTTTTCATTTTTTATCTTATATTTAAGTAAACTTGGATTTAAACCACAACCCAATCAGATCATTACCTTCCAGTGACCTGTATCCCCTGGGAAGCAGCTATTTTTTATATGAATCAGAAATACAAGCTGCTGTTTTGTTTAGTGTATTCTATTTTTCAAATAATTTTTACACTAGAAAATTCTTCCTACTTCATAATCATAGAAGAAGAGAGATGTGGGATATTCAGAAGCCACCTAGAGCATCAGGATGTCAAGTTTCCATTAATTTTAATGGAAACTGGCACCCTCGCCCTTCAGATATGTTTGAACACTTTCTCTTTACAACATACACTGCAGACATCTTTTGGGTTATTTTGCTTAAATCACAATAATTTTAGTATTTCTCACTTTACTGATGTCACTTAGAAAGCAAAGAATATCTTTGTTCACACTGCAAACATAACATTGCATGGAGAAAGATATTTATTGGAAATAATTGTGATCATAAACTTTTGAAAAAATATGGATATCTCCTAGACACACTTTCCTTGCTTTGAAAGTGTCTTTAGTCTTAGAGAAGAAGATGACAGATGTGTAAAAGCACTCCAGGCTACTACCACTGTCCTTTCATCCAGATCTTTCCATGTGGCCTATAAGCACTGCACTCTTCACAATGGAATACTCTGATTAAGAGCAGAATCCACTGCTATCCCAGATCCCAAACTTCTAGCTAATCCTTCCTCTTCTCAGTATTTGACTTTTCCCACAGATAAAAAATTCCTCTCTGATCAAGTTTAACTGATTGAAGTTGACATTATTGCACTAAAAGTCTTGGTTGTGATGAAGCAAGTATTTTTAGAGACATAAAAATGTCACAGCAATTCATGTCACTTTGATGAAGTATTTTAGAATCTCCTGCATGGCTCATAAATACAGGAGGAAGTACATTAGATGCAGTAAAACTTGCTCAGCCCACAGAGAGGTATAGAGATGCCCATGATAAACATGCATTGCAATAGGTCTGCTCCTTCCTTGGTTTTTTTGCAGAGGAGTATAAGTCCTCGGGATGGAAAATGAAGTGTGGAATGGACCTTGTACCAAGGACCTTGTACTCATGCCTGGATTTAAGGGTAACTGTTCAGTTTTCCTCTGTTTTAGGTAAGTGTACCATGTATGTTACAAAGGCTGAAGCAAAAGCTTGGAAAGCTGCCAATAAAATGATTTTTTTCTAAGGGTGATGCTTCTGGCCTGACCTACTCAACTCACAGTTCTTTGCCTTTCAGTGTGATTTCAATATTGCACCTTGATGGACCAAATTTAGTGCTTCCTGTCACTGCATTCCCACGCCTCCACACTTGGATGAGTATCAGAGCTCTGGATTTCATACCATAAATGTCTCTTAGTTCATTACCAGTGATCACACAAGACATTGTTCTGCTCAGTCAATCTACATAGGGTAAACATTTGATCATCTCTTTCAAGATGATACATGCAAGATAGGAACATTTTCACCTCACAGATTTTAGAAAGGAAAAGACTCCGTCAACCATAACCCTGTGCAACAGAAGCATTGCACTGCTGGCCATTTGGCTATCCATCTTCATTCAGTTAAAACCTTTGGCCACACCTAGGACCTTAGAAATACAGCTGCATAGTCTTGATTCAGTGAAATCTATCAAGCATTCAGTTTCACCATAGCCATGTTCCTTCTTGATGCCCTACACATGGTCTCATACAAGGTCAAGCTGACACTCGCATGCTTTGGACATACAAATGTCTTACACTGTTTCTAACCTTTTTTTACCACATACCACTGGACATTGTGCTAATTCTCCATTGGCCTCTGCAGCTTTCAACAAATACCTTTAGGAAGAGACTGCAACAAACCAGAGATCAGGGGCTGGGTGAAGCTGTCTGCACACTGTTACCAGTTTACTGGCTACAATTGCAACTCAAGTCTAAAGGATCTTGGGTTGGGCTCAGATTCCAGTTATGAATGGAAAGTCAATGGAATGATTCCCCTTGAACTGAAAGTTGATGTTGAATTGAAAGTTGGTTAATGGGCTCAATTTTCAATTGAGCCCATTAACCACAAAATAAATGTGCCTTTTGTACAGGCAGAACAAGGACTTACTGTTGCTTGGCTGGTTTGGTTCTTATGTATCATATTTTTATGTTTACTTTTAATAAGGTTTTCTAATACCTCAGACATGAAAACATTGCTTTAAAACATTTCAATTACTTAAAATGTATCTTTCCATAGAAAGATTACATTATATGGAGCTGTATTGCTTGTTTTGAGAAGATCTATATGGCATACAACCTAAGACTAATGAGTATCTGCAAGAGGCACCAATGTGCAGATCTTCCAGTTGCAATCTTCCTTTGTTCATAGTTATTTCTTTCTAAATATGCAAGCCTGAATATTGACTATTCTTATCAAACAATGAGAACTGGACCTACAAAAAACAGAGAGGAAAATTTGTTTTCCTGCAGATGCTGATCCATGTCTTTTACCTGCAATTCAGAAGGGAGTGTTTGTTTTCTCCATTTTGCTTGCTCAGATGATGCACTCCCTCCACTTGTATCAAAACTATTTAAATCCTTCAAACTCTCCCTGACCAGTGCCTTATTTGTGCCAAAATAAGTGTTATGCATTAAGTATAATTAAGGAGCACCTCAGAAAAAATTCAGTGGCTTTGATCTTAAAAGAAGGCCAGCTAACTGCAGAATTAAAAAGAAATTTAGAAAAAAAATCACACTATCTGAATGAGTCCATGCTTCTGCATCCTGCAAGATTCAGTTGGCATCCTTTAAATTGATGACATTGCAGGTAATATCTGTTTATCAGCAAACTTATGAGAAGTGCAGGAGTTGTCAGGGATCAGGATATGCTTTTAGTAGAACATAAAACAGTAAATTTAAATTGATTTCTGGCAGGCTGCAAGAGGATGAAGCAGATGGGTTAAAAGTTGTGGAGACAGAAATAAACTGATGAGAAAGAACAAATTAATATCCTTGCAAATAATCTCCTTGATCAAAATGATAATAAACTTGTTTTCAATATGACCTTTCTCTCCTCTCCCCATACTGAAACTTCATTGTTCTTTTTGTCCCCAGAGCATAATTCTCCTGGAGAAGTCTAAACTCAGCAAATGAGAATGTTCCCTGACTGCCAGGCGTGGGTGAGCATTTGAACAGTGCCCTGGATGGATGCATGTCAGGAAGAAATGTGGGAGTAGAATATCCACCCTGTACATGCCAGAGTCTGCTAGAAAGAAGCAGGTTCATAGCAGGGGGCCTGTGATGCACTTCTACAGATCTGCCAGGTGGGATAAGATGAAATTGCAGACCACACTGTATTTGGCTCAGATTAAGAGAATAAGATTAAAGTATAATTACCTTATACTGAGGTACTATATATGAGGTACCTTATAATGAGGTACTATATCATCAAAGGTGAGAAATTATGTTGAGTTGTCAATTGGTTGAGTAATTCCTCATTTTGTTGTACAACTGCCCCAAATGCTGTTCCTTGGCCTGTTTTCAATCAGATCTAAGTTAGTTTGAATTGGAAATGAAATGTAACAAGATATAGAACTGTTTCTACAAATATTCAGCCTCAGAAACAGGCAAATATTGAGTTTATTCCCCTAATTAAAAAATTAGGTTTTAAACTATGAAGTACCATCAGCTGTGTCACTTCTTTTTATTCTGTTCATTTCTCGGAGTTTAGCTTTCTGGAAGTGCTTCTGACTATTGCATTTTCCTTGTTCAAGACATTCCCCACAAGACATGCTTCTTCAGCGCAATCCCTGGCTTGCACTATGTCTTCCCTCTCAAAAGCTAACACAGCAGGCCTTTCCATGTCTGGTCAGGAACTAAAAAGAAAAGCAGCTTCTCTGAAACAAATGCCTTCTTGATTTACTTAAAGGATTCCTACATTCAGAAAAAAATTTTAAATGAAACGTACTACCTACATGAGCATCTCCTAAACCTTTTCTTCTCTTACAAATTAGGACAGGCTTCATTCAAAATTGCTGTCTTTCACTGGACAGGTAAGTACTTACAGAGGCACTGAAGTTTCCATTTCTACTGGCATCTTCCTCTCAAATGTTAGCATACATAGCTAAAAGAGTAAGACTTTTTTTCTTTATCTCAACATTCTGAACTGTATCAAAAATTGCTGGGCTTTGCTTGGAAGTTATCCCATCACGACTTACCCAGAGAAGCTGTGGACGTCCTATCCCTGGAAATGTTGAAGGTCAAGTTTGAAATGGGGCTTTGACAAACCTGGTCTAGTGGAAGGTGTCCTGCCATGACAGTGGGGTTAGAACTAGATGATCTTTAAGGTCCTTTCCAATTCAAGCCATTCTATGGTTCTACAGTAATTCTATGGCTTCAGGGCATAATCCCTTAAGCATTTTCTGGACTATGTCTCATATGTGTAATGTGATACTTTTTATTTTTGAGAATATTATTAAAAGGCATATGAATATTCTTATTGTTCTGGAATAAGTAAGCATACCTTAGAGTGTCCATTCTTATAAACAATGTATTTACAAAGAAAGTTACACTTTAAACATGCAGTCTCATAATTTTTGCTTCTGCGGGCCTGATCTTTGTAAAGACTTAGCCACATATTTAGCACCAGCAATTAGGAGCCAGAATGTACTGTAATGCACTTACTTCTACACCATTTTTAAAAAATAGCAAAAATATTAAAACACTTTCCCAGGCTTTTGCTGTATGCTACATACTACTTGGAAATAAAGGTATTCAACTTTTGTTGGCTCTGAGGGAAAACACAAATAACAGCTTTAGGTGCCATTGCAGTATCATGCCTAGAATTCATTTTTTTAATACTTGTGCCAGTTTTTAGTATTCAAGTTAGGGATTAAGGGAACCTGAGAAATCCTCTTTACCAAATAGATGTTAAAAACTCTCAGCAGAGTCTCACAGCTGACAAGGTCTCCTCTGCACAAACTAGGACACTCAGTCACAAATTCCAGCTGATGAGCTGTGCTGAATTGACTACTAGAAATTTTGAAAAGTTGGATGAAGTCTACAGAGAAATGGTTCCTCTTTCCAAATAAGTTTCTCATATCCACCCATGGCTTGAATCCATTGAAAATCACTCCAAATGCCAAATTGTTGACATCACTTCTCTGCCAAAACCTCATAAAGTATTTTTGGCTTGATATAGTGTCATATACACTGAGGAAGACTTTGACCTAGAAAATGATTGCCTTGCAGTGAACTGAAAATACAAAAGTTCTTCAAACTGTCCTCATCTTTCTGCAACCTCACCTGATAAGTTGTACAGAAATCCTAAATAAGAGGAGAGGGAAAAAAAAGTTAGGAAACCTGAAATATAAGAGTAATTTCTTCAGCAAAAAATATTACCTTGGTATCTCAGTCTAAGACTCAACTTTCAATAAATAAATAGCATACAGAAACACACGTGTTAAATATTAATTTGAATTCAGAATTCTCATTAGAATCTATTAGCTCTATCCAAACTGTTCAGCTAAACACATTTGCATTTACATAGCAAAGTGTTGCAAGAATTTCAGGAAGCTTGACATGTAAAAAGAAGTTGTAGAAATGATGCAGGCATCTTTTTCTCTGAAAAAACCCTATAAATTCACTGCCTCAGTGTGTTCTACAGCATCTTGAACTTCCAATATGTGTACAAAAAGTTAACAATATGTTAACTTTCTCAAAAAGATTATGTAATTTTCTGTATGAGAAGGTGTAAGAGACATAGGATGAGAAGTAGTGTGCAGAGCTAACTAATTCCTGATGAGAACTCCAAGAATGTTTTGGAAGTATTTGTCCAGATGTGCTCTAAAAATGAAATAAACCATTAAAGATACTCTCAACATGCTACAGTTTGACAAACCATCATCTGAAGGAATTAATAACAGGAGTTTGAAATTTAGAGTCTCTCAATCACTTGATCAACAGCCAAAGTCAAAGGGTGCCTAACCAGGCAGGGTACTGAAGAGAATCCAAGTCTAAGCTGGAAGTACATTGTAAGAAATACAGGTGATCAGAGCATGACATTACATTAATACAGATCCTCCAAGTTCACTGGCACTCTAAATTTAGTCCAGTGTTTCATGGCAATATCAAAAGTCTCTTTGTCTCAAGACAATAAAATAGTTAAAACACTGCCTTCTGTTTTTAACTAGTTTCATTTGTTGATTATATAAGTTAATACATGTAAAATTCTATTGTTAATTTTTTTCCAGTCTTGAATATTATTATGAGTAGTTGCCAATTAACAGTCAATGTTGTTTGTGAAACCTACTATGTATTTTTATTATTTCTTTTCCATTTGTGTTTTATACACCGCTAAAATTTGAAATTGTCATTAAAGTCATAAATTTTAAAAGATGACAGACATATTCCTTGAAAATACAGAAGAAACCAGTAAGTTTATCTTTAAGAATATTCAGTAAATCCAGCCTCAAATATCAAGTGAGAGGTATCTTTTATTGTTGTAGGGCCACAAAGAATTTTTGATCAGTTTCTGGCTACTCCAGGAACTGGGGAGACCTCATGAATTCTGCAGGGTCTCAGGAAATATTCTGAGAACTCTTCATTGGCCCAGAGGGGAAATAATTGAGGAAACTCCATGATGCAAGCCTGTAAGGACCTCCTTTCTCTTGGCCTTGTCTGTACTTTCTCCCCAGGGAAGGGTGTTGATTGTGTCCCTGATTCAGGGCATAAGGGCTTGGCTCTCCAACAAGTGACTGAATACAACCAACATTCTTAAAGATAGAACTGTACTGAAAAGATGCCAAGTAGTCAGAAGTGCACATCCAAAAAAGTCAGCTTCTTTGTTTGCCATTTGCTTTCTCACCCCAAAAAGGTTTCCTTGTAGTATGCTCATCTGTGAACTCAAATCTTTCTGCTTCTCAGACTTTGGAATCATACTGCTAGGTCATGTTTTAGTGAACTGTCACCTAAAACGGCACATGCAAGCTCTCACCGAAAATAAGACAAATTTGATTGACAAGCACCAGAATAACCACACTTTTTCTGAGAGGGAATTCAAGTGTTAAGTACTCCCATAGCATCAGAGATTCAGTCTTGTTGAGGGTGTGAATGGCCACTGATCCAGCCAAACACTGCCTTAAGGCAGCAGGATAGCTTTATGATTTATTTAATCACACATAACTTTAAGCTTAGTTTTAAGTAAATCTTCCTAAAATTTGCCCTTGATCTAAACGTACCCTAGTACTCTATTACTTGCACTTTTTGAAGGATCCTTAATTTCAGAAAAGTATCTTTTAAGGTCTCTATAAAGGTTCCAGTGCATTCTGATATAACAAAATTTTCATATTTTCAAAGCAAAATTTTAAATCCAAGAAAAAACAAATGTTTCACAAAATATGCTGGAAATATGTCTCCTTTCTAAACTGACCTTATTTTTTAGTAATGTTTTCATGAATGAAGTAGCAAATAATCTTGTGAAAATATCTTTGCTGTCACACAAAAAGGCTTTGTCTGACATACCCCCATAAATTTTCTATTTTTTGTTAAACTTTGCAAAGGTAATTGTTATGTCTAGAATAAGATTACAGAATAAGAAATAGAATAGGTAAAAACCCTCTTTTTTTCTCTCTGCTGAGCAATCCACTGCTTATGAGAAGTTTTTCTCATTGGAAAATACTTCTAATGCTGTCCAAGGTCAAAAAGAGACTGCCATTTGCTGGATGTTTTGTAGGCTGTGTGAAAGGGATCTGCAAGCTCAGTTTAGTTCCCAGTCAACAAATGTCCAACACAGCTGTCATTAATCGGCATTCCTGCTGGCAGCCTCTGCAAAGAGGCCAAAGGCTAATGTACATGGAAGCTGACCTATTTTATGACTTTATTAGTAATTCTTCAGAACAGGCTTCTCAGTGTGAGGAAGTGAACACTGGTTCTTACTGCTGTTGCTAGGGTTGTAGGCTTCTTTTGGATAAATAAACTTGGTTTCCAAAGCTCCCAGTCTGGCATCTTTCATACATGCTAAAACCCACTAATAAAGAAATATTCATACAACTTGCACTGTTTGAAACAAAGCATATTAGCATTCATGCTGAGAAGGCTAGATCTGTTAAGTTTCTTTCCAGAAAGCTATTTGTTAATTAACTATTCCTGTTTCTTTTTCCAATAATATTGTCACGCAGATACAGACATCTTCTGCCAGAACTAATTCTCATTCTGTTATTTAGCAGTCTTTAATTTCTAACACTCTTAACCAAGTTAATTTTCCAGACAACAGCTTGATGAACACCAAGCAACCTCTTTGTGGGCTAACGCATAATAAAGTACTACTTCCTATCTACAAAACCACATATGTCCATTCATTTTCTACATTCACATTTCTGTAACAGGTAAAGTTTCCAGTATCAGTGATGAAAGAAAAAAAAACCTGCTCCTACAGCAAGCAGCTTGCTAGCTATGCCCTAACAGCATAACATTTAGGGGAATGTATTAGACAGAGAAGAGATGTTAGCTTTTGAGCTTGTAAATACAGTTCGTAATCATGATATTACAGAATATTTATCTTCAGTCTTATGAACTGGGCTAGTTTAACATGGAAGAAAGAGGATTATGGAAACTGGAGGAAATTAATTACAAAACATGGTGATGTAATTCCTTCCGTGCATAGTTGCACTTCATACTGTGATTCAAATATTGTTCTGCTTATAATATAAATCTTAAACTGATCACAAAACACAATTTATTTACCAAGCAGATACAGATATTGCAGTCTAGAAATAAAATTAATTTAGTGAATATAAACAACTATAGTTGATTATTATATTTCTGTCTATTTGATGAGCCTGAAGGATCCACATTCCTTGATCAGGAAGCATAAAAAGCAATGCAAAAGACAGACATTGTGCAGTAGAATGTTTTATGTTTTTCTAATCCAATTTTCTCACTTTACAAATACTTTTTGAATTTAAAACAATTTGTTTCCACTTCCTTTTACAAATGTTTATACCTAACTTTATAAACTTTAATTTTATAAGAATCTTTTGCCTTAAATCAGCTTCTGAATTGGATATAACCATTTTCCTTTTGCTCACCAAGGAAAGAAGACAAGTATAAAATGCTCCAAGTCTTTATTAAGGCTTTTTTTCCTGTTTATAGCATAGTTGTACAGTTTTTAGCATTGGGTCATCAAGACTGTTCTTCATTGCTCTAAATGTACTTGTTTATTTATCCTTCAAATGTACTTGTTTATTTATCCTTCAAATAGTTTGACATTTGATGTGTTGAATTTTCTCTATGGAAAAACATTAAAGGGAAATTACTCACAGTACATAGCTCTTGCATATTTTTCCCTCATAAAGCAAATTTTTATACATAGCAGACCTTCTGACAAGTTGTGGTCCATCAAGTGCAGTTCACAGATTTTTAACCATTTTCATACCACATGGCAATATTCAAGGACAGAGTAACTGACCACTGGTCACCTACTCCAATCTGTTATAAATTTCTCTTTTAGGACTGGTTTATTTGAATGCCACTCAAGCACATATTTTTCACTTGCAATTAATCCCCAGTCAAGGCTGGTGATATCAGTCTTATACCAAACATCATATCAAAACAGCTAAAATAAGATTGATAACCTTTTTCAGCTGTAATGAATGAGTGACATGTATGCCAAATTACAGCCATTGTGATGTTTTCTCCTTGTCAAAAACAGAAGTTTTAAAATTACCCTATTAGGTTGCACAAAAGTTGTGCAAACAACCAAAGAAAAGGTGAGCGATCCTTTATTTTATGAATAGTTATGAAACAACTGAGCATCACATGTAAACACTCTCAACACAAAAGATTTTATGTCTGTCATAAGACCTTACATGTCACAAATTTGTCACCTTTCCTATAATGCATCTATTCAGAAAGGTTCACAAATGTATCATTCAGAGTCCCTGAGAATTTGCATACATGACCCCTATCTTCCTGTCTCCGTGTCTCACATTTTCCTTCAAATTTTAGGGATTATGTAGACCTCCATGGCAAACACAAGTTGCCATAATTATAGACAAATGTTTCAGAGGAGACAGTGAGATAATTAGACAAGAAAGGCTGGCACCAACATTTTCAAAGAAAAAATTCCATGTGCCACATCTGTCATTTACTGTTCATATTGGATTTACTTGAGGTTTTTTATATTTTTCTGAAGCTTTCTGGTTGCTTTAATTTCACTGGTTGCAGCTTCAGCAGCATGTTTTCATCACATCCATACTTCTGCCCCAGATAGGAGCAGGAAGGAAGACAAGGAAGACAAAAGGCTCTAAACTGTTCTTGCAAGTTAGTGTTTTCCAGAGATAAAAAAATCTCTTCCCATTGCAGAGGTGCAGAGTGGAACCTTTCTTTCTTGCTTTTCTATTTTTAATATATTAACTGAAATATCTTTATTCTTTTTGCATTCAATGCATGTTATTTTCTTTTGACTGACAGACTTGTTCAGTATTTTAAATGCATTATCACTTCTTAATAATTTAACCTATATTTGAAGCTACCAGACATTTTGTCTACACAATAAGTTGCACAGCCTAATCTGCAGTATTATTTGAAATAGTTTTACTCACATCCATGTACTTGTGAGTGAGACTCAGATTCCTCCTGCCTATCTTTCCAATTCTTGCATATGCTGAATCACTCTCTGGTGATGCTGATTTCTCCCCAGTGCTTGATGATGATAATTAAATATTTATCTATTATCTATTTATCTATATTTCTATTAACTCAAAAAAGCAAAACAGGATGAACTGAAACATGTTATTAGTTTGAGACCAGATTATTTTCATTGAATTTACATCAACTTCTAAATTTAATTTTGGACTCCTTACCAAGGGGTTTGTACCTGAGTTATAAAAATGCTATTAAAAAATAATGCACATTGCTGTAGCTTAACAGACCAGCAAAGCCTACATAAAAATACCTCCTATCATACTCAAGGAGAAAAAAATAGGAAATAAGGGCAAAGTTATTTCTGTCATTTTGTATCAACACATCAATTGCACTCTAGCAATTTGAAGACTATAGTAGAAAACCCAAGTAATTTTCCAAGGTGTTGGAATATATCCTTACTGAAAGGACAATACATGATTTGGCAAAACAGACATCTGCTTATTTTCAATGTTGTTCTCATTTAAAAGGAAAGGTGCTCTAGTCTTTTTAAAGAATATGTTTTAATGTCCAGGTTATAGAGGAAATATCTAGGTCTCACTGATATTATCAGAGCTGGTGAAATGACTGATGGTAGTACCATGTGAATTTGAGATCTAGGCATTCTTTGTGAGTCACCAGGAGGGGAGTAATCCTACCTGCATGGCTCAGTGGGCCAGCTAAGACAAGCTGAATTTTATGAAAAGGAATTCATAGGATTCTTCACCTTCATGAGAATTCAGACAGTGATTCACCATCTTGGTACAAATAAGTGGTTACTTAGCATCATAACACTGAAGACTGATGGTGATCCAACTCATTCAAAACCCCAGTGGCAGGTACAACATGGCACCATGATCTGAATGCACTTTGGTGAGGAATAATAAAAACATTCTTGTTTCAGGCTTATGAGCAAAACATCCATATGACTTACTGGAAACTGTATGAAATAGGTAACATAGTGGAATAAGTGGAAATTGGACACATTAATTTCCTGACATTTATAGTAGTAAGTTGCAGATATGCCACTCAAACGTGTCTGTCAGATATTATAACTTCCAAAGGGTTGGGTCTGGCTAGAAATAGAATCAGAAATCTCAAAGGAATATCATGTATACAGCTTGAAGCAATGCTGACAAGTCAGAGAATGATTCCTTTCTCTTTGACTCTACAATGACACAAGCTCTCTCCGTGGGAAATGTGCCATCATGCTGAGTTGGTAACATCTGAAGGATAGAGATTCAAATAAGTAATTTCTGTTTTCTTGGCTCAGTTTCAGCTGGATATAATTTTTTTCTTCATGCTGATCTCCAAAGAACTGTAAAGTGCTGGAGCATATTCTGAAGTGCTTCATCCCAGAGGGCACCTGAACATCTGCAGGCACTCTGCATTTGGTAGATTACCTACATTTTACAAAAATTAACCAGATAAATTGCATTTTACTGGTACAATTTTATACTGAGTCCAGACATTAATTTTTGCTATTAAATTAGTTATGTACACAGTGTTCCTTCAACAATTGCATTGCTCAGATTAAATTTTTTCTCCACTGCTGCCTTAGCAAAATTTATTTGGTATACATACTACCAATTTGTACTATAACCTATCTATTGGTCACAAAAATCTTTGAAAAATATGGCTATGCTTTGAAGGACAGGATCTCCTTTTCTGTAGGCTAATGTAAATTATAAGGTTTTTGGTGGGCAGGCCATAAACTCAAAACATGACATCATGCTTCATATTTCTATATCAATAAATGTGAACCATATCCTACAGAACTGTAACAGGATATTTTCTAAAAAGAAATTTTTTTTAGTCAATGAGAAGGAAGCATTGGTAAGGTAAGGGCAAGTACATGAAGAGCCAAACATCATATATAATATCTTTTTTGTGCTTCACAGAATTTACTATATTGGAATTATTGTTTCTGTTCTCAATGGGGTTTCAGCAGAGTGACTACCTTGCATCCACATCTGGTACAGGTATTTGTCCAGTTGGAATATTATGGAGAGTTGGATATCCATTTTTTTTTGTTTTAACCCCTATAGACAGCTAAACTGCTCACTTACTCCATCTTAAATGGGGTAAAGGAGAGACTAGAAAGGTAAATAAAAGCATGAAAAATTGCGGTTTGAGATAAAGACAGTTTAATAAAGCAAAAGTAGCACATGACAGCAAAGCAAAATAGAGATTTAATTCACTGCTTCCCACAGGCAGGAAGGTATTCATCTCCAGGAGAGCAGAGCCCCACCACTTGTGATAGTTAATTGGGAAGACAAATGCCAGAAGTCCAAATATCCCCTTTCCTCCTCGCCCTCTTCCTGATCTTCTTTTGTTGAACATATCATATCATTTGGAATATCCCTTTGGTCAGTTGATGTGGCCCCTCCCAGCTGTTTGTTCACCCCAGCCCACTCAGTGGGGGGTGTGGTGAGAAGCAGAAAAGTGCTCAGCTCTGTGTAAGCCCTGCTCACCAATAATGAAAACATCCCTATATTATCAACATTGTTTTCCACATAAATCTGCAACATAGCCCAGTACCAGCTATTATGCAGAAAATTATCTCAGCCCAAATCAGTTCACACATTTATGGAAAGATGCTGGTATGTATAAGTATTCAGGGAAAAGCTAGAAGGCAGCCTGGACGATTGCAAACAATATTTTACAATGAAAAATTTGAAGAGACCAATATAAACATTTCAAGAAAAAGCTAGCATCCCAGCTGCAGCCATAAAAGAATTGACATGGAAAAACTTTTTCAATACAGAGTTATTTGTCAGAGAAATCTGAAGCACCAGACCAGTCTTTAGATGGTAAAGTTGGACAAATTCAGCTTAGGGAAGAATTGAAGCCTTTTTTGATGAACATATTTCCTTTGAAACTAATTTATCAGAGTAATAATTTTCTAACAATTATAAGAAGAAGCTTGTGAAGAAGCTATATCTCTGAAAGCTGTGTTCTAGCGCAAAGTAGTGAAGGCCTATGGCTTAAGTGATGGTGGATGTCAAGTGAAATTATCAAAGTGATCCCTTCTGGAATTTTGGAAATGGTATCTTAGATTCAATCTTTCTACTAGTGATGTTTCAAAAGTGTATAATATAAACATTAAGAAGAAAATATGAAAATATAAGCTGTATTTATCTGTAACTTTACAATCCAGAGCCAAAGAACACCTCTGTGACTTCTCTGTGCTTTGTTCATGAGCCAGAGGCAGACGCAAGCACCAGCACAACACATAGTTTTAGGATTTTAGTTATTTATTAGTTGTGATAATCTAAAAAGACCTTAATGTAGACACTATTATCTATCAGAAAATCAACAGTATTTCTACTTATTTTAAAAGGAATTCAAAATAGAAACCACAAGTTACAATGCCAAACCAGATCTTTTTGAGAAAGCCTATTTCCAGCCTATTTTTGCAGATAGATTTGTCCATCATTTCCTTTATGATGGTAACCCAAGACAGAAAGAAAACAGAAAGGAAATAACATGTTCTAATTGTAATAACAAAAGTCATGTTCCACTTTTCCGATTTGCTTAGTCTGCATGGTAAAACAAAAAGGAATATGAAGCCTCCAAAGATGTTACATTCTGTATTGGAGGTTTATATCTAAAAACATGCAGCTTTTTATAGCAGAAGTGACAGCTGTAAAAATGCATAATGAAATAATATTTTAAGTGCCTTTATTTCTAAGACGATATAAGCTATGTTCCATGTAAAGACATAAATGTAATCTCAAACCGATCTCTGAACCAAAGTCAGTCATATCTTCTTTTCTATGATTCACCTTAAAGGTGTGAGTCTGAGCTCCAGATCTTCTACATGTAGGTGTCTACAGATGTTTTAGAAATGTTCCAGGACTCCAGAAGTTCCCAAGATGTTGAATTTACTGACTTAGATCTGTCTGCTCCACATCTCTCATAGATTTGCGTCTGGCGTTGTGGACATGCCAGATATGCACAGATCACATGGGTTCTAGCTGGCAGGCTGGATGGACTCCGTTGTGTTATGGGTCCTCTATCTTATCTCACATATCTTATCTCATGTATCAATGGACAACATAAACAGAACAAGGCTTTGTGTAGCTGAACCAGATATAGAAGTTTCTTTTAAGCTGAGCTGAATCAGCTGATGCTTGAATCTCAACTGATAGAAAACTTTTGTCTTCTTAGAGCACCTGAACCACAAAAGAATGAAAGAAATTCCAGAATTCTGTGTTTCCTGCAGAATTTACAAGTTCAGGCCACGACTATTCACAAAGTTTATTTGATTTCAATAAAATTCTGTCTAGAACAAGATCAAACAGATTTAATTCTTCTTGATTTTCTGTCATCAGGCTCCCCTTCAAGGATCCATTGTGTACTCTCACAGAACAAGGTGAAGGGCTTTCCTTTTCCCAAGTCTGCTGATATCTGCTTTCATGAAAAAAATCAAACTGAAACCAAGCTTAAAATTATTAAACACCCTTCTGGGAAAACAATTACCTCTCTCCATGGAGTTGTCCTCACCACCCTGTAGAAATGTGTCATAGTAACAGATGGTGTGTGTGTGAATTCTGCAATTTACTGTACATCTTTGGTTACAGTCATAAAAGAAATTATAGACAAATCTGTCTGCAAAGGTAGGCTGGAAATAGGGTTTCTCAAGGGATTTCTAACATCTTTGGCTTCCCTTCAAGGCTGGAAATGCCACAAAAGCAAGATTTTCCTGGTGTTTGTGTTTCAGTACATCTGTTTTTCTGGCCCACTGAAACCAGGACGTTTAGAGCACATACAAATGAAAAATCACCTCAAGTAAGCTAAGCAAAGAGTCAGAGGTCCAATTCAAGTTTAAAGAAATATTAAATTCCGTTGTTATTTTAGCTTATATGCTCACCCACCCCTAACTGTAAAAACACTTGTTTTAAACTTCTGTTAATTAAGTATGTTAAGGCATAGTACAGAAGTGAAGGTGTCAAAATAATTCTCATATTCTATTTTTCACTAATGTTTGATAGGACACCATCAACTTCTATTTCCACATAGAAGAAGTTACCAGAAATAATGAATGGCACTCCTAAACCAGCGATAGGAGCAACAGCAGTGATGGTATTAAAACCCAGATGTCTTTTTTTCTAAAAAATATCCATTGCCTTACTAATCCTAAACTATATTCTTTTTGCTCTCATCCATTACTCAGCTTCTCTTCTGTCATATTCTCTTTCCCTTTCATTTTCTACTCATATTTTTAGTAGGAAAAGGTATCCTGAGGGTTGTAATATAATAATAACTGTGGAAAGGAGTAAAAGTCCTTTAAGGAAATCTTACACTCTTATAAGATACCTGGTGTAAGAAAAAGTTCATTTTACAAGTAACTCCAAGCATTTAATAGAGATTTTCATTGGCACAGATATGTAGGAAATTTAACCATATATATGTGTCTATTGTCTTTTAATTGAGAAAATTGCTTTGAAAATTTTGCATTGTCATATATTCAGTTGCTTGAAGGAATCTCTATACAGTATAAGCTACAGTCATTTGTATTAATAGATGTAGAAAAGGGTCTCGTAAGAGAAAACTTGAAAGAATAAAAGTTTCTCTGGTACATTTGTGCCATTTGTAACCATAATTATGTTTTCTTACTAAAGAATTTTGATGCATTTTTCAGCCACATACAGCCACCTTTGGAACAAGATTTTCCAGAGTAGAGGACCCCAAAAGCCTTTGTTAATTTCTTTATAGGTTTATTGTCTAGAAATTTTAAGGCATGTTCAAAAGACCTTTAGGACTAAATGAGCTCTTCTCCCATAGCCAGCAAGCAAAAAGATATAAGCCAAGTCAAATCTTCTGTTTCCCTTGAATAATAGAGAATCCACAAAATTGTTGATACTATTTTTAAAAAAGTTTTCTAAAATGCCAGCAGTGATTTCTGTCCACTTTGTTCTAGCTATGCCAGATGCTGGAAGGAAATTTTTTTCTCCCATTTTGAAGAACAATGTCATCTGCAGACTGTTAGATGTGGTTATGCATAATCACAAAATAATCCAACTTGCTCAGTGAAGGAATCTTTAAATATAAACTTCCGTGTTACTTTTATGGATATTTTTATGACTTATTTTCTGATTAACTTTCGGCATCTCTGTCACAGGTATTTTTGCATTTAAACACCTAAGACTGGGTTTTGCCTGTACATCACATAAAATATGACTGACTGGCATGATATTTGGTCAAGCCAGAATATTCACTTATGTTAAAGCCATAAATTGGGAAATTTTCTAGCACCAGAGCAAAATATGCCTCCTTGGCATGCAGACAAATTCTACTATCTCATCCTGACTTCTTCTACCCAACAGGCATTTTAAAAGGCACGGAAATATCAATTTGATGTATGTGAATCAAAATACGACTCCTCCATTGGCACGGCACTCTGCAGCTGCCGTACTGTGAGGCTGGAGCTGTACTTCTGCAGGCAGGCTCTAATCCACTTCAGGCATTGCAAGTTCTCTCTGTGAAATGTGACAGATATTCTAGCTTCTGTGGGACAATTCTTGGTAGTGTTTATGCAGTGCACGTGCAATTTATTCTGTTTGTGGGATCAGAAATCCCAAAGGCCTCAGAAATCTTCAAGGTCAGTGATGGTTGACAAAGGACAGGAAAAAAGCTGGTGGAGGAGAGGGATATGTGCTGTAGTTGAGCTGGGAGTATTCTCCATGCCCTCCCCCTGGAACACCGGGACAAACTGCTCCTCATTTTAAGACAGCTGGTGGCAGTATGTGGAGTTACAGTTCAGGAAGCAGCTCATAAATACTGGCTGAGGGATAACATTGTCAAATTGCATAAGTATCTGAGAAGCCACAAACATCTGAATTCATTAACAGATCATTTTCAAGAACGAAAAATTTGAGGCTTATTTTCAATGTTATTTTGAAAAATTATAAACTTTCTGTTAGGAGAAAGACTTTAAAACACAAATGTTTTAATTTGCAGAATGCTATATGTTGTATAGCACTAAATATCTAAGCCTGTATTTGTATTTTGCCTTCTTTCTCCAGCTTTCTCTAGCTTCCTTCCTTTCTTTCCATCCTTCTTCTCCTCCATAATTAGAAAGGTAATGCATAGAAAAAAATAAAACAGCAATGTTCATGAAATGATTCTTTTTCCGTTGAAGACCCAAGGGCACCATAATCATACAATTAGAATTAGCTAAGTTTCAGCAAGTATTGGAAGAGATTAACATTAATGTTGTTTCAATTAAATATTATGGATAAAAATTTAACAGAATTTCTACTGTTTCAGGAGGAGAATGAGCTCTAGCTTCCCATAGAAGAAGACCTGTAGTAATGGGATAACATAAAAAGTAAGCAATATTTAATCTTTCACATTAAAAAAAAAAAGGAAAATCTGTTTACACAGATGTCATCCTCATCTCTGTCTCCTTCCTGCTAAAAGTCCTGAAGAGGATGGTTTTGAAGCAATACTGAAGTTCCTCACCAGAGATGGCCATTTTCTGA
Source organism: Chloebia gouldiae (assembly GCA_003676055.1). Taxonomy (NCBI): domain Eukaryota; kingdom Metazoa; phylum Chordata; class Aves; order Passeriformes; family Passeridae; genus Chloebia; species Chloebia gouldiae. The sequence continues at coordinate 26,464,402 of QUSF01000002.1, forward strand.
TTTGGACTTAGATTTAAGGATGAAAACAGTCACTGTTTTCATCTTGATTAAGAGCACTATTTTACTATTCCTGTTTAGAAACATGCATTTAGAGGTAAACCTGCAGATAACAACTGAGGTTAAAGTAACTGTTTTGAAGAAAGTCCTGTCTACCTTCCCAAATATTTTGGAGTTCAATACTTAGAAATGGTTGGTCTGTGCACCCAGAACAAGTTTCTCTCCTCTCTTTAAGTACAGAAACACAGGTTGGATATGCCTTCACTGGGTTGTATCCCTACCTCATTTTACCCACTGTTGGCAGATAATTTATTTTTAGAGAGAGAACAAGCTTCATTAAGTTTGGTTTTATATCAGTGTTTCTGAAACAGAATGTGCTTAAATATTGACATTTTAGGATTGAAGTTAGTGTAAGCGAAGCTGTACCTACCAACAGAGCACTAAGGGGTTCTTAAATTGGAGTATGGGGAAGACACATTGAAGGAGCTGTATTTCTTCCCAAGAACACCCTACATTGTTTACACCTGAATGCTTAAAGATAACATGTTTCTAGATTTACTGGACATGCAGGAGCTGAGAGGTCATCATTTAAAATAATGATGCTGTTGGATCGATGTTCTTTATAAGATAGTCTCTATGAATTTTCTGAAGGAAGGAAAAAAAAGGACAATTGAAAAAAAAGCAGTTTTCATGTGAATTGATGCAGTGGGAAGATAAAATGCCTCTAATAGTCCCCAGTTTTGTCCCACCCTTCCTTGGAAAGATGAGGGCAGAGCAGGCCTAAGGAGCAGAAAAGCTGGCAATTAGAATAAACAGTACTAAACTGGCATAAGAAAGCCTTGCAATTTGCATGTTGTTATGTGCCAAGTGGCAAGGCAAGTCTCTGCTTTTCAGTCTCTTCTCATAAGAATGAAGCAGTCATAAAGCAATTTCCTTTTCACACAAGAAATTCAGTGCAAATTTGCAACTTTAAATTACAAATTCTACAGATCCCTTACAAGGTCTGTTCATTCAGTCTCCATCCAAGCATAAGTCGCCATCCAGCATGAAGTACACTGCATCTAAGCAGTGGAATTCACCCTGAATTTGCTTTCTTTTCATATTTTGATGCTTCTATTCTTCCTCTTAAACCAATTAGGAAAACAATACTTTAACTGAAAATGCTAAAATATTTCTTTTGATTTTTTTAAGCTAGCTACTGGTTTTAATTTTAAATATTCTCTTCCTTGTCTGTTTCTAAACATTGGAAGGAATAGCCAAAAAGAAACTTGTGAAGGTCAAAATATTAAAGAAAATAAATTGCATTTTTGAGAGTCAGTGATTCATTCTAACTTGACCTGCAGAAGTGCAACACAAGTCCATTAACACAAAAGAATTAGAATTTCCCTATAGCCTTTCCAAGTTCCTGAAGAGGGAAAATGTTAATTTTTTTGGTGATATTAATATGGGAAATAAATTACTATAAGTAAAAAAATGGAAATGAGAGTAGAAGAGTAAATGGACCAGTTCTTCTTGGTTCACCTGCAATATAAGCGAGATTGCTTCAAGCAGAGTCAGGAAAATGTATAAAACTCACATTAAGGCTTCAATAGCTGAAGTGTATATTGCCTGAGGGTGAAAGCAAGCAAGGATGAAAAGCCTATCCCAAATCTTGATGTAATGAGATGTAATGCTCTCCAACTCGTTGTTACTTTTCCAGATATAGTTAAGAGTAATGTCTCAGAGGTGAGCAAAAAACTGAAAGTTGGAAGTATAACTTTGCAGTTTTTTAATATCCTTAGTTCAACTAGTCTTGGCATTCAGTCCCAATTTCACATAGGCATAATACTTCCATGGAACTTGTAATGACTCTCTGCTCAGTGACATTAATCCTTTGTATCAGTAACAAAAAGCACCGTTTTGTGCAATGACATATCCATCACCAAGTACCATACTTCTGGGTGAAACCAGGTCATGGCACAAGATTGGTTTTGCACAGAACTGTGTGCTTTTCTGCTGATTTAGCAATCATCTGGGCTGGTTTAATACTTCAGGTTTTAGCAAGTATTTTGGTCCCTCCTGAACTGTCTGTAAAGAGCTTAAGAGGAAATGCCTTGAACAAGTTCAAACAGCCAAAAATATAGCCTCACATCTGCTGGTGATTCAACACAGCAAAGCACAAACTGTACAGGAAGTTTATGGAAAGCATTGGTGACAACTTCCTTCATGGGTGGTGGAGGATCCTCCAAGGAATTGTGTGCTGATACTGCACTAACAGGGAAGGCCTCGTTGGAGATGTGAATGTTGGGCACAGCCTTGGCTGAAGTGACAGTGAGATTGTGGAGTTCAGTATCGGGCAAGGAGGGAGCAAGCAACAAGTAAGATAACAACCATGGACTTCAGAGAGATCACTTTAGCCTCTTCAGGGGTCTCCTTGGAAGCATCCCATGGGGGTAGGTCCTGCAGGGAAGAGGGGTCCAAGAGAGATGGTTGATATTCACGGATCACTTCCTCCATGCTCAAGAAAGATGCATCCAGGTACGCAAGTAATTGAGCAAAGGGAGCAAGAGTCCTGCAAGGATGAGTAAAGAACTCCTGTCATTACTGAAGTGTAAGAAGGAAATACACAGGAGATGGAAGCAGGGTCAGGCCATTTGGAATGAATACAGAGAGGCTGTCAGAGTAAGGAGAAATGAGACGAGGAAGGCCAAGGCCCATCTGGAATTAAAACTGGTCAAAGATATCAAGGGCAAAAAAAAAGGTTTTTTCAAACACATCAAGAACAAAAGAAAAACTAAGGATAATGTGGGCCTGTTTGTGGAGGAGGGCCCTGGCAACAGAGCATGCAGAGAAGGCAGAGTTATTGAAAGCCCTCTTTGCCCTGATCTTCACTGACAAGAACAACCTTTAGGAATATCTGACCCAGGAGACCAGGGTAAAGGAGTGTTGGAAGGAAGACTTTCCCTGGGTCAAGCAGAATTAGTTTAGAGAATATTTAGGTAAACTTGACATCCACAACTCCATGGGCCCCTGATGAGCCCGTGGGCATCCACCAGTCCTGAGAGAGCTGGTGAACACCACAGAGACGCCACTCACATCCATCTTTGAAAGGTTATGGAGATCAGGAGGGGTGCCTGATAGTTGGAAGATGGCAAATGCCACTCTGGTCTTCAAAAGTACAAGAAGTAAGACCCAGAGAACTACCAGCTGATCAGTCTTACCTTTACTGGTTCCATGCGTTAACTAATCTATCTGGCATGTTAAAGAATTATGTTACCACTGGTACATAACTGACCTTTGATCTCCAAAGTGACATATCAGGACACGTGCCTCTCTGCTGTAACCTGGCTCATTATAACCTGTTGTGGTGGGTGGCATGCCTGTCCATGCACTGGGTGAGGGGCTGGAACTAGACAATCCTTAAAGTCTATTCCAATCCAAGGCATTCTGTGATTCTATAAATGACACCATCTTTCTTCTCATGCATCCCTCTGACTGTTCCAACTGCAGAGGTCAAAATAAATGTCAATATTTAGCCTGTTGGTTCATTTTCTCAGCAGAAGGCATCCTGCACTGCAATAAATACTTAGGGATGGGGTTTAATGATGGACTTGGCAGTTGGACTCTATGATCTTAAAGGTTTTTTCCAACCTAAATGATTCTAAAATTCTCAACATCCCCATGGGCCATAGTACAGAACCAATTTTTCCCCCCAAGATTATTAGAATGGAGTAACTTGAGAAATATAACTTTCTTTCATAGAAAACAGAATAAAAATGGAAATGCATAGCTCCGATAATTAAGAAATTTATTCTGAAATATAAATAACAGGCATATTTTAAATGTGAAATTATAGTCCAATATGTCAAAAATTGTAGATGCTTGTTTGCTGTCAATAGAATTTCAGTGCATTCTGTAAGACAAAAATCTCAACCAACCTTCACAATAAAAATATAAATAACTTAGGCAATCAAAATTTTACATACTATTTCATTTATTTAAGCTGTTACTATAGTTGCCTTAGGTTCAGGAGATGACAGCTCAAATCATGGAAAGAACATAATTTGTCAAAAGTTGAATAAAAATATTGATATATATTTAAAACATTTTTGGTTTTAATTAACGAATTTCTTGATACTCTGTTTTGTCAGAAACACATATTTTGACAAATTAGCTTTTTTCAGACACCAAAGCTTTTTGAAAATGCCTCAGCTGACTGAATAGTTTATGATGGCATAAAACCCATCCTCTTACAACCTTGAGATAAGACTTTTGCATGCTGTCAGTAAAGGCTAATTTGAGCTTTCTCCTATTCTGCTTTTTATAAGCAGTGATTTTAATTAGATATTTAATACTTTCATGGTCTTCCTCTCTCACATAATGAGAAGAGAGCTGGTAGCTATTTTCTGTTACTAGCTTCCATATGACATGCATGGCAAAATAATCATGATTTTTTATTTCCTCTCAGGATTGTCCACCATTTTCCAGTTCCCTTAGTCCTATTTACATCATATACAACACAGTTGCACTTTCATTATTTGATTAAAGTGTTTGGTTTTCTTCTGTCCTGAAATGACATACATTATAAACAAATGATCTTACAAGCCCAGCTGCATAGCTCTGTCTCATTTTCTATAAATAAATGTGTTTAGGCTTTTATATACTTTATCTGAAACACTGATAAGTGTTTTGAATAAATCTCTACAGTTAAGTATGCTAACGGATTTTTTTCCTGATGCCATGCTCCTTCATTAATGATAACAAATAGCTGCCTTTTCATGCAATATGTTCCATTAATTACCAAAAAGTCTAGATTTTTAAAAAAATAATGGCTAATCATAGACAAGCTGCTGCACATACAAAAATTTTAAAAAGGAAGTAAACAAACCTTTCTTTTGTACTGTTCCTTTTCTGCAGACTTAACAAAAAGCAGACAGATTCCTAATTTTAAATGTAATACAATTCAAACCTGCTTACAATTCTGTAGAGGAACTGTATTCTTCTCAGGAAAATCAATAATTACAAAAAATGTGTTTGCAGTTATGAAAGCAGACAAGTATTTTTAATAGAGAAAAGCTACTAACAGTAGTTATTTATATTGACATTTAACATTATGAATAAAATGGGCTTTGTCTGACTTCCAGATTCCAGTCCAGTGACTCTAACTGGTGCATGGTGGGTAAATCGCATTAGTCAAGAGAAATATAGCACTTTGTTTTATTTCTTGCTGATATATATTTATATCCTTTCCCCCTTGCTGTGCTTTCAGAGTTTTTGTGCTGAAGACTCCCTTTTAACCCTATCAGAGACTGGAGCTCCCCACAAGGCCTTTCCACAGATGTCCTGGGAGGTCCACGGATGAGGGTGAAACCCATCATGATGAGTCTAGTCAAGGAGTTTTCTGATTCACCTCACTGCCTATTCCCACACATACCCAAACATAGCACTCATGGGCTCCTCAGTATAGGAGAAACATGGAGCTCCTGGAACAGGCCCAGTGGAGGGTGAAAAATATGATTAAGGGACTGGAGCATCATTCTTTCAAGGAAGGGCTGAAGGAGCTGGGCCTGTTCAACCTAGAGAAGAGACGACTGAGAGAGGAACTCATCAGTGTCTATCAGTATCTGAAGGGAGGGTGTCAAGAGGATCTTTCTGAGCTCTCCTCAGTAGTGCCAAGCAATAGGACAAGAGACAATGGGAAAAAACTGATGCACAGGAAGTTCCATCTGAACATGAGGAAGAACTTCATTACTGTACATGTGACTTAGCACTAAAACATATTGCCCAGAGAGCTTTTGGAGTGTCCCTCACCATTGTCTTATATTTTAAAAAGTTTTAAAGTTCTTTTAAAAGTTTTCTATGCCTTCTGATGTTCACATATTTCTACTGGAGTTCTCATGCTCTGTTCATGCAAATAATGATTGGTTTACATTCTTCTTTGTAAGAGGAGAGAATTAATAGACTATTAGCTTGACCGGTATGGTTGGAGAAGTAGCAATTTCATCTTCCAATCCACTCTCACTTTTAGAATTCTAAATATTACGAAGTCAGAAATGAAAGTTACTTCCTTTTACTCTTTTAATCTTAGTGTGAGTGCATGAGTTATTTCGTGTCATAGTGTGACACCTCACTGGATATGTTCAAGAACTGTCTGGACACATTCCTCAGCCATGTAGGATCACCCTGAGCAGGGAGGATGGACCAGATGACCCAGTGTCGTCCCTTCCAGTCTTACCCATTCTGTCGTTCTGTGATTATTGGTGCAGAAGAGAATCTTGGGATTCTACGAGGCTTATTATGGCATGTTTATGGGAAGAATAAAAAATGGAGAAAGGGAAGGATCCAGGTAGTTTGTGGAGGAACAAACGGGGATGGGAAAATAAATAAGGTGCTTAAGGGGGATTGTCACATGTAAACAGGACCTGGTCATGACACTTGTCTGACCATATGTTTGAACAGATGGGGCTGATCGGTGCAGCCTACCCTGTTTTATCAAACTCTGTTGGTTTTCCTGGACAGAAGGACTCTGTATCCTGCATGCATGCATGAGATCTCAGAGACAGCTACAGGAGCAGCCGTAAGTCTGTGCTGGATACTGGAGAGACCAGAGGACCTGAAAGTTGGCTACTGCAGGGAGCTAGAGATCCGAGCCAAGGACTGCTGAAAAGATGCGTCTGAATTGTTTGGCTGAGACCCACCCATTTGCTAGAGTTCTTCTGTGTGAGGCAGGTGGCTCATGAGGTTCCAAGGGCCAGAACCTGGGTAAAATGAATCTGAGGCTGGTTATGCTCAAGACTGCTGTTATGTGTTATCACGTGATTTCTATGCAATAGCAAATTTCCTTCTATTTCCCACTGCATTTTTGCAATGTCTGAAATATATTCTATCCACAGTCTGATCACTGCCATTAAATACTGCTAAAGCTATGACACAGAAAACTTAATTCCTCTGTTTTCTTTTATATTCTTGCATCTTAATGCCAGTTTTGAATTTTATGAAAATTTCTAAATTTATTAAAATAAAGTGGCCACATTTCTTTCCTTTTCCTTAATCTGTTTTAGACTTGAAAACAATTTTGCTCTCACAGCATGTATTTCTCAGTTGTACTGTATTTTCTTCTCTGTACTTATTCTCCCTTCTCCCAGGCACTTTACTTTTCTAATAGCTGCAAATCTGAGGTTGCTATGCACCTCCATTTAAAAGATCTGTAAGGCTGTTCTTTTGCTGTTACATTCAATCCTCCAAACAACATAGTTTTTGATCAGACCTCTTTGTTTTATCATCTGCCCAGTGCAACCTTCATCTGCTCTTCAGCTGTCACACATACCCTACCAAATAGTTCTTCTCAAGTCAAATTACCCATAGTTGGTCCTTTTTCCTGTAGCTATTTTGAGCTTAATCATATAGAGAGCCATGTCCTCAGCTTGCCAGCCCCATCAATGAATGCAGTGTTCTCTTACAAACTGCACTTAGAGGTGAGCTGTTCCTCAGAAGTTTCATCTAAGTGTGTCTTTCTATGGAGTTATTTTTTCCACATCCTGACATCAGAAGTGTCAAAGTAACCTGTCTAAAATGTGTTTTCTATGGGTTTCCTCAAATATTTCTTCTTTGGTACTTGACTTTGCAACTGTTTCAGGCTCTGCAAGGAGGAATTTTTTAAAGTTTATTCACCACCTTCATTCTTTGCACTGTTGCCAGTATTTAATTCCATAGACTGACCATTTCTGGTGTCAGTCTGAATATCAGACGTGCCACGATTGCCTGTCTTGAACTAGACTGATGGCAGAAATGGGGACCCCCAGAGGAAAAAGTAAGCTAAACAGGATCTGATTAAGATCCTTTTAAAGCATGTGTTAATCTCAGAAGTTCAGCTAAGCAAGGAAATATCTCAGATTTAACTCCTTCATTGTTTTTTAAAGACATAGATAATTTCTTAACTCACCCTTCATGACACTATACAAATAGTACATAACTGACAGCTCGGACACATTTACCAGATAATTATAATCTAAATATTTATTCTCAAGTCATACTCATTTTCCAGTACAGTTGAGAATGTCATTCATTTTGATCTCTTTATGTGATGCAGTTAGAGAAAGGAAACTTCCACCTCTTACATCTTGATGTATGTGTTCCAATTATATTGTTTCATTTACATGAAATATATTCATAAACTGTGTCGACTTTCATGTTCTAGAAAGATATTTAGGAAATTGAATTTTATATGGTCAGAGGTTTTGTGTAATTAACAGACTATGGCTATTTCCTTTTAAGAATATTTCAGTGAAAATTAATAAAAAATTATAGCTGTACATTACAAGACATTAATACTTTTTTTCTTTTTGATTTTTTGGCTGTTTGAATTTTAATTGCACATGCTGCCATTTAAATCAAAAGTACTCTGATGTCTCTGTGACGAAAAAATATCTTTACAGTTACATAATAGAAATGTAACTCAGGCTCTAAAGCCATATAAGTGCTGTCAGTTCAATATTAAATTAAGTCAAATTTTTCATCTATTCACTTATTACCCTATTATTACCTCAGAACTATCTCAAACAACATTTTTATACATGCTTCAAGTAGATTCTATGAACTGCATCCAATTCTGTACCATGAAATCTGGTCAGCTGGTGAAAATTAAAGATTAGATTTCTCTGCCCCCCGCTGAAATATAAATTTTCCTGATTTATAACAATTTCCTTTTGATTAAAGTTGCACACTTAATCTTGCCAAAACTCTACTGGAAAAGGGAAAATAAAAAGGGACATTAAAATTTTGGACATCATAACATACATGAAGCTAACATTTGCAGACATGATCAAAACATAAGGAAGACTACACTTTTTGCCAGTTTAGATAAAGATTTTCACTGGAGAAATTACACAAGGAATTTAAAGACCTTTAGCAGGTCTAAGAAGGCACGAGTACATTGACAGAATTGCAAATCACACTTATCAGCTCACTGCAGTTAATTTTATCTCAGTAAGGATATTGCTTGCCACCCTTTGGCCCTGTTCAAGCAATCTTTATTGTTCCACTCTCAAGTTTCCACCTGGCAAATGAATTAATTCCTTTTGTCATTCTGTGACTGTGCTGAATTTAGTCTCCCTTATATTTTACCTTTACTTAGTGCCTCTCCTTGCTGCCCTCACTCTCTTTCACCCTCACCCTCTCCTTTCTGTACTATGTCTCCTGCTTCTGTTCTAGTCTCATCAACCTGCTATCTTCATGAGTGGGACATAAATAAAATACAAAATTTCATTTTTTTGAGTCTGATAGAATATCCAGCCATTCTGTCATGGAGTTCAGATGAAAGAGGGCATACAAATGAGATTTTAAGAAAAAATTATAAAGAAAAGTCTTCTTTCAAAGAAGAATTGTAAATTACCATGTGTGTGGTCTGGTGCTGCTTAACCAACAGTGATTCTGGTTGTAAATGGGAAGAGTCAGGCTCCTTACAGATGTCAATTACTGCATTGATAACATCAAATCACGGTGTTGTTTTTACGATGGCCTGAGAGTCATGCTGAAATGAAAACCAACATACTGCAAAACTTTCAAACTTCTGTGGTTTTCATTCACTGATAATATGGTTTATCCAGTAAGGGGTGGGGGGAACAAAAACTGCCATTAATTTTTCCCTTCAAGAACATTTTGCAAGTTCATTTCAAATATTTGTGTTTTGAAATTAGTAAAAACTAGGAAGTCATGTTACCATTACATAAACCCTTTTTTCAGTCAAGCCAGTCAAAATTGACTTGAAACTGAAAATTGAATTATACTTCTTCACATAATTTTTTAAACATTTTGAAAGTCTGTGTTAGATTTATGTTGAAGGAAAGCTGAGCACCTTTGGTTTTAAGGTTTTTCCATCTCATGATGGAAAGGCTAGTGAATACTTTTGATGATATTCAGAAAAGAAATCATCTGCACCCACTGAACAGAGCCAGTAGCAGAAACGGTACATGGCATTTCAATAGAGGATTGCCAACAGCTCCCATTTATGCAATAACATCAAGCTTCTCATACAAGATAGCCTAAAACAAATGCCTGAATCCTGCTTCTTCCATGTGCCTCCCTGGAACACACAGCCCTGTCCAAGAATGTGTGAAAAGTGACACATTGGATCTCAGCCATGAAAGGCCCTCCACACTTGCGCTGGAACACCTCACTAAATATGGGGTTTCATTTCTAACACTCATTCTCCCCAGATAATCCTGCAATTACATTTCAAGTCTGGTTTATATCAATATAGTCATAATCAAAATTATTGCTTGAATCTGAGCGTTAAAAGGATTTTTAAAATATAGCTGTGTTACATTGCACTCAGGCCTTTTTTCCCCCATTCCCTGGGACTCCTGTGACTCTGATCAAGATAAGCCTGGACCCCTCCTTCATGCCCCAACGGGGTTGGCGGAGAGCCAAGAAACCCTCCCTGCCCAGAGCCTTGATAAACCCTGACATTTCCTGTTCGCTCTCTTTCCCCCTGCTCTTCCCCTTGGACATGGAATAAAGAGCTGGACAGCTACATCGGGGTGAGAGCCTCCTTTGGAACCTTTGCTCATCTCCTGATGTTTCTCCCCCTCAAGGCTTCGTATCTCTGGGCTAACCTGATAGTTTAGGGGCTGAGAGAAGGGAAAACCTCATAGCTGTTGGTGCACAATTGCATGAAAGCTGAATACTTTATGCTATATTTCAGGTAGAGAATCTGAAAACCTATTTCAGTAACAGTCCTAATGCCAACACACACATAATAAAATATTTCTACTTACTGCTAACAGTGGTTTTAGAGAACAGTTTTTCACTAAATTATTGAATAAAAATATATTTGGCTTCATTTATCATGGTGATTCCAGTTCCTAAATAAAAATGTCCTTCTCAGGACTTAAATAGGATGGAAAGAATGAAAACAGTTTCCAAATTCCCATCCCCTAGTATGCTGCTGGGAAGGTAAATTACCCTGATACTAGACAAGACCATGTGAGAACTGGAGAGAAGGACGTGCACCCTAGAAATATGTTCACACTTGAAATCAATTAATTCTAAACAATCAGTCCCTAGCAATAAACCACAAATTCAAACTATAGGGAATAGTTCTTTTTTCCCAAAATCTTTCATAAAAGTAAGTGGCAAGTATCTCTTAGTGTATAAATAACCATTTGCATGTTTAGAAATCTTTACGAGCATGTACAAAAACTTGCAGCCAAGTCAAGGAGCTTACAGAAGAGAAAAGTGTACTGAGCAGCTGATGGGTCCAAGGACTTGCCTAAATCCTTGTTTCCTGCCTAAAGTGCAGCCTTCTGTTTACACTGGTTGCTTGGTATTCCTGTTCAGTGGATAGACACGGTCATCTTCAAATGGCAACGTGTCCTGTCATGAGACAGAAGCCAGCATTCTGCATCTGTGCTATACTGGGGCAGGCTTGTCTCTGCATTCACATCAGGCAGAGCCTAGGCAGCCATCTAAGAGTGCCTGCCTTAGCTTTTAGATGGCTCAAGTTTAATGAGACGAACCTCAATCCTAGTCACAAGTTTGCAAGACTTCAAAAGAAAAAAAATCTTGCTGAATTATTTATTTAAAGTCTAATTTGAACACTTTACTAGCACTATCTTGTTCCTTACCTGACTTTCAAACCATAAAGCTTCACCATGCATGTCAATCAGACAAAAATATAACTTTAAGACCACTGCAGCTGATGTTAAACAGATATTTTATGATTGTATGTTGGATATTTGACTAGAACAAGGAATAAAATACGTGGTATGGAACAAAAGAGGAACTGTAATACTCAGCTGAAAGGTTTGTTGAAAGTTTGAAATTCTTCTCAGGTTCATAAAATTTTTCAAGCAAACATGAACAAGAGATGGCTCAGGTTGATGAAGCACAGCGCCAGTGCTGTAAGCAGAAACAAAACACTGCACAACATGGAAAATCATTTGGCATGCACCACTCCTTTTGAATAAGAATTCTATTTAGCTTCAAGATTGAAGAGTTTATTACTGTTAATATCAATGTCTGACAACAAAGAGAAAAAGAATACTCCCAAACAAAATTTTCCCATCCCTATCTCCTCTAAGAGGATGATTTAGAGAAGGAAAAATTAAAACATAAATCTAGAATTATTTGGGCTTTATTTTCATAGAAATGCTAAGAAAAAAATCTCTTGATATAATCTCTAAGATAATTCATAAAATGTTTGTCCTGCCCATGAAGCTAACCTTGTTTTAGGCTGAAGTAGCAGCTATAAAGTGACAAAAAAACCCATAAAGCTAAGCTTTACTTATAAGTGTCATAAGAACATTGTAAAGAGGAAAAAATATTACAATAATTTTACAGTGATCACAAATCAAAATAAAGGTAAAAGAAAAAAAGATGTGCAATTTTTTTCCTCTTTCCACTTAATTTTTAGTTTCATTTTACCCAGGACACATCCAACAAGTTATTTATCTCTTCTGGCACATTAGAGTGTTTCGTGCAGCCATTCATTTGGTCTCTGAGGAAAAAGAGGTTTAGTTAATTTTCCATACTTGGATAAATCTGTTTGTGATAATCTAGTTGAGAATGGGAGTTGCCTAGCACTATTTCTACTAGTCTGAGAAACTATGTACAGGTCCAGATTTCTTACCGAAGAAATAGAAAAATCATTTAGTGTTTTTCTGTATCACTCAGGTCCAAACTGTACCGCAGATCTGAGTCAACCTCACATCCAGGATTCATGGAATGAACATTAATGGAGTACAAGATGGACAACTCCATACTGTAACCTAATTCTAATCTATTTCAATATCACTCATTACCATTTATTTAATGATAAATAATTACACTTCTTATTAATGTAGTTACATATGAAAATTTCATACAAAAATTTCCAGATGTTAACTGTTCATTCTGCATAAGGGACAAGGTTTACAGAAAAACTACAGTGAAGTTTAAAATTACATGTACTGTTTTTTAAAGTTACATGTACTGTTTTTCACATTATTTGTCTTTTCAAAGAGATGTCTTATAGTCTATTTTGTTATGCTCTCTTGCATACAGTCCTAATTTTGATATGTAACACAATTTGGAATCACTCACTAACACATTTAATGAGGAAATGAGATTTAATATTTCCAAACTTTGTATTGTATTCTCTGCCCAACTTTTTATAAAAGCTGTTTTGTATAATTTTAATTGAGCTTTTTGCTCAACTCTACATGAACTTTGCTTATAGGAAGTCTTCTGCAAGCAAAGTCTGAAGAAAGAAACAAAGGATGAGGTGCTAATTTTTTGTGTGCACTGAAATAAAGAAATTAGTAATTATATTAACACCCGTGTCTTCTTTATGGTGTTTAGAGAATGCAATGTCAGAGAGATTCCCTATCCCACTTATTGTAGGCAGTTAGGCCATCTAATCCATTTCAAAAGCTGATGAAGTTGTAGCCTAAGGCCATGATTCTGCTCCTGCTTTCTCAGCTTATATTCTTACTGCAGCAGGCACAAGAGTATAGTGAGTGCATAACAAGAGGAATGAAATAAGCATCACTTATTTCAACTGGCCATAAAAAAATAGTATAATCTGGAGTTTCTAGAGCTTAGGAGATGCCTTTACGTCTGCAAAATGCAGTCTCATATAAAAATTTACATTAAAATGTGACTTTCCATTAAATTTTTGCTCGGTAAGATAGCTATTTTTCTCTGATTTGCTGCATCCCACTCGCCTTCCAGCACAAACATAGACACTGCAAGTAAAAATATTTTTTCCAGTTGCTAGGATGGCAAAGAGTACAGGAACTGAAAACTCAGTCTATTGCAGACATACTGGGACTAGCATGATGAAAAGACTAATTTTTCTTCCTTTTCCCAAAATTTTTTACCTCCTGCTTAAGAGTTCAGTTGTGGTCACTTAACACCAGACCATACAGTTTTGAAAATGTTGTTATGATAAAACTTACATCAAGACATAGATTAATGAAGAATATATAACAGGACAAAGTATCAGTACAAAATAAATACAAATGATCATGTAAAGAATAGGAAGAGTTGTCTCTGACAAACACCCATTTTGTCCTTTCTAAACATGCAGCAGCCAGACTTCCAGCTCTCTGGAATTAGCAAGATTTTATGTAATCCTTGAGGAATGCAAGAAGCTCTCTTTCTTCTTTAGCTTACATTCTTCTACAGAGGGAGAATCTCTTGGAAACAGCAGTAATTTTTACATTCAGATGATTGTTTTTCATTAAAGATAGCATTTATTTAAGATCCATTCATCGATACAATAATTTACAGCTGAGGTTAAGCCACAAGACACAATAACTCCATTCTAAGACAAAACTCCTGATCCTTTATGGGTTTTGAAAGTTTCCGGCCCAAATATCAGTCTGTGTCTTCTGGTATCTCCTGGATGAGAGGAAGCATTTGAGGTAACAGACTTTGTCCTATTTACAGACAAATATTGGGGGAATTCAGGCTAGTTCTTTGAGGAATTCAACAACCTACCAATAAAAAAAATACATAGCTATAAGCATTTAGGAGGAAAAAAATAGTGTTATTATTTCTGTCACGCATACTATTTACCACACTTCCTTGTCTAAGCACAATTTTGCCTCCTCAAAATCATTCTAGACTTCTGACATATCTATGTAATTTCTTTTTAATTAATTCTTTTTAATTAATCACTACAGAAGTGATTATCTTGCTGCTTACTCTTCAAGTTTCTTCATTTTTCTAGCAGGCCTTGCTTGTCTGCTTGTCCTTCTTCTTTTAAGTTTTTGCCAGTATTATTTCTGTTTATTGGATTTTTATTCAAATGAAAATTTTAAATACCTGAGCTTACTGAATCTCTTGGCTGAGACAAAGCCTAGCACCAGCTCAGAGTAAATAGCCAAAAACAATAAAAAAGATGGGTAAGTATATCCAGGCCCAAAGAAATATGATTTTTATTACACTCTTGCATTTTCATTATCTGTCCTATTTCATTCTTATTACATATCCTGTCACATTAAATACTGACTCTCAGCAGTCGCTCCTACTATCTCCAAAACAAATGTATTCCTCACTTCTGTTTCATTAAGCCAGAGCAACAATCCATCAGGATGTATTATTTCAGTAGGCTTTATGTACCAGCTGTTACTTTCAAATTCTGTCTTCTCAGGATTTTGTGATTCTTCGTTCTAAATCAGCTCCACAAGAAGAATGTGGCTGTTTTGAATCTTAGTAGGTTTTTTTGGTGCACCAAACATTATAAAGGAACCCAGTAAAATTTCCAAATAGTTATATAAGTATTAAACATCAGGTTTTTCATTCCGGGAAAAAAATGAAAAAAAAGCAAGATACATATAACAGGTAAACTTCTAATACTGTCACTTTCAAATAAAAAAGTACACTTTCTGTGGAAGGCTATAATTTTCCTAATATATTACAGTGATACTTTGTGTAATTCGTAATGTAGATGTTCATGTTTCACATCAGTAACACTGGCATGAAACATGTACTGCAAAGAAAATACTTAGTTTCTCCAAGTCCTTCCCTTGACAGCTTTTGTAAGCAAAACCATAATTTTTTTTCTTATATGTACAACATCCTTGACTATCCCCATATAAAAACAATCTGTGTAATTCTTGACAGAATAAACTTTGAGTTTCATTATATTTTTTTACCTTCAAAATTACAAACCATAAATATATCCAGTCTCTATCAGAGACTGATAAAACTCTGAAATTCCTTCTCACATTTGTTTCTCCCTCTCTTTCTTCTGGTATATTGGTGATCAGTGCTTCTCAGTGTGAGATATGTAAGAAGTATTGATGGAGGAGCACCCCAATTTGCAAACAGCAAATGTTTCATATCCTCAGATCCATAAAATTTCTATTGGATAAATGTGGTCACAAAAACATTTCCTATTCATTCTGACAGCAGTATTTCTAATATTTCACAAGTTACAAAATAAAAATAATATCTCAGCACTGGATAAAGGATCAGAAAATATGGCCTGCGCTCCCAAGAGATGTTGTCTCTTAATTGTGTTGTATTTTAAGAGACAATACAGAAATCATATGGGATTGAAAACATTTTCCTGAAAACAGTCATATCAGAAGAGCAGAGCAGTTGTGGAGACATATTATCAGGAGCAGACAGTGGAACATCACAACACTTTTCAACAAGACCCACAGACTGATGGGGGATAATTGGCCCACTTCCTACAATGTCTTTTTTTCTGCACGGGTCTTTCCTGTTAAGGCTGGTGTTAAGAAACAACATGGTTTTTATAATAAATAAAAATTGAGTGAAAGGCAGGTTTGTGTTTTTCTTTCAGATGCAGACAGTACCACCACAAAGATACCCCAGCGTCAGCTAGATATGTCTACCTAAATAAACAACTTCCAGTTCCATGTTAAACCAGACAAGACTGAAGACACTTTGTACTAATAAAAAGCACAATATTCAAGCAGGTTGCCAAGAAACCTCTTTTTCCATCTTAAAGCATCAACAGGTGTTGACCTGATTTTTAAAAGTGTTTTCTCTTATAGTTCTTTTGAAAGTTCTCATAAAACTTCTTTAGCCTTCTGATAATGTTTACATATTTGAGAGTCAGAGTTCCCACATGATTTCATGTATAAATAGAATAGTTTACATATTTCTCTGTGGGTAGAGAGAAATTATTGATTGATCTTTAGTGTGGTTGGAGAGGTGGTAATTCCATCCTCCAATCCATGGTCACCTTTAGAATTCTATAAATACCAAATGTTTGAATAAAACTAACTCTTTTTCTCTTTTAAACTTGCCAAGCTTCTGTGTACTCACTTCATGTCCAATGGCAACAAATACGTTATTGCCATTGCAGAGAATGGGATTGCTTTAAATTGGATACCATAAAAGGCCCACAGATCTATCTCATGAGATCATTTTAGAAGAGAATATTTTTTCCTGTCTAAGCAGAATACAAAATGAAACTTGAAATTTCAATAGCACTGACCATGAAATATATCTTATTTCATAAGTACCTACTCATCTTCAGAAAGATTCAAGATTTATTCAGTCTTAGAAGAAGGGTAAATTCATCTATCTTTTCTTTCTTAGACGCATTAAAAAAGGAAGTAAAAACTAATTCATTTTACAGAAGTAAGACAAATTGACCCCAAATAATAGAACAATCTTCTTTTAGGAATGACCTGAGAAAATTACATGGTGATGGTGATATGATTTGTTTAACCTCCTTTGAAACTGTTTTCTCTTAACCTCTAAACCACACCAACAGACTCTGCATGGCATTCCCATCAGAAAATCAACATGTTTTCTTTAAGAGACAAAGGAATGTGACACAAATATGCAAATAACAGAAGGCAGAACATGGCTTGGTATATTATTTTAATAACAAGACATTCCAGTGATGAGAAGGAAGAAACAATGACTAATTGATAGTGCTATTTTCATTTGCTATGCTCAACAAAGGAGTTGAGATGTGGACAAGAAGCACTAGTCAAAGCAAAGAAGAAAACAGGAAATTTGACCAAGTAAATAAGCAACAAAGTTGGCTCTGGAATTCAGATCTTCTAGGAGAAGAGTTTATGCAGATCCAAGGAGGGCATCTGTTCTTTAAAAATACCACAGGTCTATCAGTTATAATTTTTAGTATGCATTGTTTATTTTTTTTCCTCTGGTTTATGTCTTGGAAGCCAGTACTAGTAGGCAAACCAGAATATTAAACCAAAATTTAAACCAAAATTTAAAATAGAAGTACTCCAAGAACACCAATGAGAAACTTAGGAAAGGTAATACAGTTTGCAGAAAGAGAACATTAGATCTGTGTTCAAGGGAATTTTAATCTTCAGTAACACTGAAGACATAGTTCTGCAATTTCATTTTTTTAATAAATAAAAGTCAAAGACAGCACTTCTTTGATTTAGGCACTAAATGCTCAGCTATGCCCCAAAAAGGAATCCTGATGTCTATTTTACAGTACTTCTTGCTTCTCAGACCAGCTAATATATTTTATCATGGTCAGATGACTGCCTCCCAGGTAAACCTCTTGTCTTGCTCATCTTGAGGAAAGCTTTGTTTTATGGAATAAATGAGTGGGTGTCTCTGCAGTCTAAGTTTAGGTATCTCTTTAACTGAGCTCTAGGAAGCTTGAAAAGTTAGTTCTGATCACAACCAACACTTTCTGCTCTATTATTAAGCTAAATAAAGCACTTAAAATAAGACATATAGCTTCTTCTCAGCCTGAGGAACTTAAATAATTTTCCACCAGGTAATCTAGAAACAGTCTTCTCTGCTCATATTAAAGCAGGGCAAACACACAGTCAAACTCACAGTCACTGACACACAGTCAGATTCCAGTCAAACACACACAAGTGCCAAGGTGACAAAGATCCTCAGTTTAACAGAGAGATCAGTGTGCTGGCAGTACTCTGCTTGTCTCCAAATGATGTTTAGGAGGATGTTTAATGTTCTGAAATGAAATCAATTGTGGAAATAGTTAAAGACTATTAGTTAATTGGGGGCTTGTTCAATGTTTTAAAACTTGGGCTCTCAGCATCTACAGGGAAGTAAGATTTCTTCATTGTATTATTTCTAACAAATTGCATTTTAAATGATGTTTCACAGAATCTGAACATTTTTCACACTGAGGTGATAACAAATCAGCACCTCCTAGTGTAAAACAACTAACACAGAAGTATGGTGTAATGGAGCTTCAAAAAAGGGACAAGGGATGGGTGAAGCGAGATGCTGGTGAATTAACTGTGGAAGGGAGGTGAGTAGGTGAGCAGGAGATAGGAAAGGAAAAAAAACCAAAAGTTCAGCAAATCTGCTGCAGCCACCATAGACATAAAGTAACTGGTAAATGAAATAAGGTTAAGCTAGCTGAATTATGTGTGACTTACAGTCTGATGCATGTTGTGAACTAGTTTATTAAAAGAAGTTTTAGGAAATGGTTTTAAAATTTAAATTGTAAACTCAAATATATTCCAAAATGTCCAGGATTAATGCCAAGAAAGAGATTATTTTCTCCTAGGTGTCTAAAATCCAGACAGGAAGTTAAAATACCTTCCAGAAGGCTTCCAGGCTGAAAGAAAAAGTGCAGCATGAAAATCAGGTTAATATTGGTTTTTCACATAGCTTCTCATCAGTCCCACTCCCATTCCTCCCTCTGATGTGCTCATATTTTTCCAGAAAGGAATACAATTTCAAAATCCAGTGTAAAACTGCAAGTAAACAAATACCTGGTTTTGTACTGAACACTAACTAGATCACATACCACTGGTATGGCATTGGTTACCTTTAAAGTCCAGTGTTAAAATACTCCATTTAATTAAGACAAGCATAAACAAGCAGAGTATCTCAAGAACATTGTTAAAAAAGGAGATAATGTTTGTATGAGTTTGAAAAAAATTACTATTTAGAATTCCAGACTAGATTTCCAGCTAAGTTAGGTAGAAACAGTAGAGATTTTAGTATCAGAAAACTGCTAGAATGTCTCAGATCTTTCCTGAGGCAACACATGCTTCCAGGATGCTATTTCCCCATCCTTCTCACTCCCCTAGCCTGGCGAGGTCATGGAATTTCTGCCATACAGAGCAATCAAGGACCAGTCAGCTCCAATTCAGCACTCTGTTTAAAGTGAAGGTTTGTGTGGAAGGGTGTACTGATGGGGCAATTAAGGTCAATTGGCCAAGACCACTGGTACCAGTAGTAGGCAAGAGAGGTTATCCCATCAGGGTAGGAGGCAGTCACAGGAGGGGTTTTACCTTCCGATGCCCAGCTTTATCCTTGTGGGTTACACCTGTGGGACTGGTGACATTTCTACTGGCACAAGTGGAAAGACAGTGACACTGAGCAGCATCAAAATTGATTTCTCAGTCTTTTTGCCTGTGCTGGAAGCCTGGCAAGGCTACTGGCTGCAGCAGCAACTGCCAGAAGGCAGACTGAAGTGTATATAACAGCCTTGAAATAGCAACAACATCTGTCTCCCTTCACACTTGACTGTCTTTTACCCTTCCTCACCATCCACTAAGCAGGAGGGTCTCAGCCAAAACACGATGATAGAATTTAAATTTTGTTTCCAGTGCTGAGGAGGTCGGAGCTGCTTTGAGCTGCTCTTCTGGCAAGACAGCTTTCTGTGGAACTGCCTGGTGACTACAGGCCAAATGATGCTATCTCTTTTATTGCATTTGCCAAACACAAAGTGAAAACTAAGAGAATACTTTTTTAAGGGATTTACTGCAATTATAACACCATAATGAATTTGGTTGGGAAATGACATTTAATACTGCAGAAGGGCGTTAAACTCTGTAAAACCATGGTAATCATGGAAACAATGAAAGCTCTGAGCAATGTGGTCTAGTGGAAGGTGTTCCTGCCCATGGCACGTTGGAACTAGATGATCCTGAGAGTCCTTTCCAACCCAAACCATTCTGATTCTATGAATATTCCTGTTCTCTTTGGAACTGAAACTTAATCCCAAACAGTCTCAGAGTTCAGCCATAGTGACCTTGACTTGGATAGGTCATTCCTGGCAGGACTTCTGTAAAGTGTGTGACTTCTAGGTATATTTTTCAAATTTATATTTATTTTCTGAGTAGTCTGACACAGTGTCTTTTCATATTAAAATAGCAGCTGAAGCAGGTTTTACCTATATTTAGACTTACATTTCTGACAGCTTAATCCTCTGCAGTTCTGGAGGTTTTTTGAACTGGTTTACTTTGGAGAACTGAGAAAAAGTAACCTATCTGAAATCAGGAAATTATCATCAGAAATTACTACAGGAAGCATACTTATAAAACTGTTTCCTCTTAATTGACAAAAAAATCAAATCCAAAACAGCACAATCTAAATATTAATTACGTTAACCTGTAAAAATTGATCCAAGTACACAAATTTCCACTGTCCCTGCAACTTTGTGTCTCATTGTGAAATTATTTGAAGGCAGTTTTTTCTAATTTTAGCTTTTCATAAAGCCATACATTATTTTATGCAGAAGGAGAAAGCACTCTTCAAAAGATACTGTTATATTTTTGCAAATTTGAACATCACAATTTTTTAAATGCTGAAGTCAATTTTACTCAGTCATCCTTAATTTATTCCTGTCATATATGTATGCAGTGTCTTCTGTCTAGCCCCCATTACCAACAACTTGCCCAAAGCCTCCTAAAAGCTTTGCAGCAGGAAGTTTGTGAGAGGAAGCCAGCAGGATCAAGAAGCCACGTGGAAGCTGGAAGCAATGGAGGGAATCCTTTACCATGGACAACATTGCCCTGAAAAAAGTTGTTGTGGTTGAGGCAAAAAGATGTTTCTGATTCATCGTGTCCCTTTCAGATCTCATTAGATCCTACACACTTGTGATGCCTCTTATAATCAAAGAGATGCTTCGTTAAAGAAGGGTAGAAACAACATGGACCCTTTTACAAGGTGAGCACATCATCAATGGCTTATCTTTGGATTTATGTGTAGCTGTGAATGCAAACTGATCAGAACCAGACCTTTGGTCTGTTTACTGAGATGCACACTGTCCTAGACACACAGTCTTCAAGTGACTGGAATTAGGAATTATGGTCCTTTACATGGCACATCTCTTTCCTGAATCTTCTATCTTACTGGAAACAAATCTATATCAGCATACTGAAGTGTTTTAAATAAATATTCAGAGATAATTTTAATTACCAAAAATACAGAATAATAAGATCTATTAGATCCCAGGGTGTTCCAGAATATGTTTCCCATCCCACATATTAATGCAGTGCTTCAGAATTAAACTAATTTTTCAGTAGACATATTGTACCATCCCAAATTTGCCTGTATACCTAGGCTACAGCTTTTACAATCTTTGTATGACACCTGTTTCAAACATAACCAGTTAGTATCCAGCAATTTCCCATAGTAACCATATGCACATTGTTTATTTTTCCAAATATTTGTCCACAATATTTAAATTGCTTTCAGACTTTCAGTCTATGTTTTTAGAGCTAGCACACTGGCTGTTTTCTAGATGAACTAAGAAACACCAAGCACAGCTTTTTTTCTCCTTCCCTCAATTTCTCTGCTCCTGGCTAGAAATGGAAGCACAGACCAGGTCTTTCTATGAAGAGCTGCCTGAAGGTTCAGCAGGTGACAGGCCATGCAGCCCAGCTCATATGGCTTAACAGGTGAAGAATCTCTTTCCTGATTATTTATGGTGAAAGCTATAAATAAATAGTAAGAAATAAAGAAAGAGTTTCTGAACCAGTTGTTTAGTCCCTGAAAATAAGTCCAGCATTCAGCTGGCATGAGGGCTATGTTTAGTAGGAGCCCCTAATGTACACATTTTCTCCATTGGGCTTAGGAAGACCCTGGCATTTTAAATGTTGGCACACAGCTTGCCACAATCACTAATATGCCAGAAGCAATTAGAGGATCTCTTAACAAAAGGAAAAGAAAAAAACACAGAATGTTGTCAGGTTCTGACCATGTCAGTAACTCAAACTATTCTTTTCTTTGTGTTGGAGCAGCTTTTTCCATTCTTTCCTTACCTGCTTCTAACACAGACCACAATCCAGATTTTTCCTAAGAAGCGTCCAGTCTAGCCTTTTTCTATAAAATCTGGCTGTAATTTATTTATTCCTCTCCTAAGTCCTCATTTCCTCCCTTTTCCCACTCCTGCATTGTGCAAAAGATGATGTAACATGTCTATTCTTAACCTCAGCTATGTCTGTGACACAGTTCTTTTTTCATGCTAGTGGACTAAGCTATGTATGTTAGCTTTTTCCAGACATAAGTCTATGTCTTTTCCTTCTTCTGCCCCTCCATATTTTCTCAGAAACTAGGAATGTGACCTAAATGTCTTTTTTTTTTCCTTGTCCTTACTGAACTGTTGCCATATTAAACTATTTCGTATTATAGGTCTTACAGTAAGCCACAGGAGCTCACTGAGAAATAGCTTTTTTCAGTATAAATGCAGCTCTTTCTCCAAGAGGCTTTAACTGCTGGATAGACAAGAGACAGGGGGCAAGAAAAAGGACAGAACATGCAGAATACTGAGCTCAGTGATGGTGTGTAAAAGGCTGTTCACTCATTTTCTTTGGTAAATCCAGATGTGTCTTCATTAGAAGGGGAATTGGTTACAAGAAAAAGGAAGACAAGACAAGGTAAGACAAGACAAGGCAAAGATGAGGCGAGGCAAGGCAAAGCAAGACAAAGAAGATATCTTTGGGTGAAAAGTGTATGTTGGGGATTTTATTCCAAGAAAATTTTATGGGATTATACTGATTCTCAGAATAGGTACAACAGTCCCTTTCAAGACTAAAAATAACTTCTGAGCTGTAATTTGCAGTTTCAGACATGTATGCTGCATATGCTGCTTCCATGCTGATGTAATGGTGGCAATCTTTTCTCAAGAACGATTTGATCCATGAAGGATACAAAGTTCAGCTGAATTTTACATTAGAAACTTTGCTTATAAATTGCAGTCTGCCTTCAAACAACAGTCCTGGTGTCCAGTATGGGGTAGTAACAGAAGTGGTTTAGGAAATGACAGTGGCTGCAAAGGGGTTGTGAAGTAGCCATAACAGTGCTGTTCGCTAGTAATCAAGCATACAGGTCTCACACACTTACTGAAGTTTCTACAGGTAGTTTCTGTGCACTGCTACAAATCTTCACCAAATTTACCAAACCAAAATCATCAACTGACTTTACAAATGTGCATAACAAATTGCTATTGAAATGTTCATGACTGACTGCAAATCAACATTACCTGTTTTCTTTCTTCTCCAAGGTTCCATCTAAATGCCTGAGCACTCCTGGCATGTGGACATCTCAGAGCACCTAAATGAGGGGAAAAGCACAGATTCCCTCCTGAACCAAGCACAGCCCTTCTTTCTTGGTTACAGACTCAAGAGAAGTGCAGAAGGACATGCTCAGAAGGATATGATCAGTCTCATGAAAAACAATGCTACTTATAGCTAGTCATAGTTTCAGATTCTTTGCTGTTTTCTTTCTTCTCCAAGGTGCTAAGCCAAGGATTTGTCAGATCTCCAATGCCACAGTATCTCAAGAAATAAGAGATAGCTTCTCAGCAAACACAATGGTTGACCACACAAAGTCAAATTTCAAGTGTAGTCCAGAGTGCAAGAAGGCAACTCACAGAAGAATTTGACCTGGTATAGATGAAGTTAATACAAGTTTTGAACTCATATATTAGCAAAAATATAATTTCATATTTTCTAAAGCTCTACTTTGATACTTTATTTGTAATACAAAATTCACTGATCTTTTATAAAATTGCTATAGCTTTTAGAGTGAAATGCTATTTTTCCTAGTTTGTGACTCTGTGTGTGCCAAAACCAAACTATGTAATCAATGAAATAGGTGTCCTCTGCAACAGCAAATAAACAAAAATGAGTAAAAATAATTGATCAAATAAATAAAAGCAACAATGACAATTAAATGAGCAATTGGAAGCCATTCCAATGATTAATCATACTAACATTTTACCAAATACAAATGCTTAAAGAGTGGATCCATTTTATAAAGGGACCTAACTGCCAAAGCTGATGACAATGAAACAAATAAACTTGGAATGCAATAGTGTGCATCTAATCTTTCCAAGAGAAAAACTATCTATGTATAGTTGGCATTTCCCCAGCCATGAAGTATCTATGCTGTCCTCAGGCCAAAAGAGTAATTTTCCCAACAATAAATAAAGTATCTAAGTAAACATGTTCTTATAAACTGAACCTTCAACGTCAGTGTTCCCTTATTATTATCAGGAAAGTTAAAGATGACTGTGATTAATATGGAATTGTTTAACTCAGCCAGCATAAAAAGACTGGCGTCTGCTGTTGGGAATACGTGGAGAGAAGATAAGGCAAAAGTTGAATCATTCACAACAGTTTTGTGTGGCTTCCCCTGTAGACATATTCCAATACACCTATCTGTTTGTCACAAGCTAGAGAATGAAAACATAAACAGGGCATGGAACTAAACAAGGAAGAGGGCATATACTTTAAAATTTATAAATGGATCTGAAAACAAAGTTCCTCAAAATGAAACCATCTGTTCTGTTGGGATTTCAATGCCTGTACACAGCTTCTTGGAGGACTTTCTCCACAACTTTTTACTGACTGATCTACAGTCCCTGATTTCTCCTTCTTTGAGTATGATTCACCTGTGTTGGAAGGTGGGGCAAAGCTTTCCTCGCTGTTCTGTGGCAATGGAGTCCAGATTTGTAAGTAGCTCATCCAGGTCACCATGCTGCATTCCATGTGGTCCCACGGACTTACCCATGCTCAGTTTATTCACGCTGTGCCAGCACTAATCACCCTTACCATGGGAAGTGTTTCTCTCCCCCTAGATTTGCTGCCAGGCACAGAGGTCTGGCAGGTCCAAGATTAGCTCCAGTGTCTATCATTCATTCCTGTAGCTGTGCTGCCTTTCCAGTCCTCAGTGGCAGAGCAACCTCTGCCAGCATATAAAAACATGTCTTCCTGTCTAAAGGTCATAGGATTCTCTCTTCCCTTTGCCCACTTTGCCCCTTCTCTCTCTCCCCTGTTGAGTCTTAAGATTATGGGAACTATTCAGCCAAAAGATCTCATATGTGTCAGATGTGATATATGAGTATCACCTTCAGTGTCAATAGCTGGAAAGTTATTGCAAATACCTCACAGTGGGGATGTCTCATGCATTGTTGCTAGACAGTCATTTATTTTGAAAGTTATATTCTGACCTATTTAAATTAATATTCAGATGTTAAAGTAGCATCTTGTATTCGTTCCCTAAGTAGTACTTTGCCTATTCATTTTTAAGAAGTTCTTTTGAGAATAAAACTTGTAGTTCAATATGGAAAACCAAGGGAAGAAATCCATAGTTATTTCATGCATAAGTTAAATAAAATGTTTTCTTTTCAATAATCATTAATAATTTTCTGGTGCTCATAACACAACAGAAAACTATCTGTAACTAAGGATGTCTGTGATGACGTCAAACTGTCCATTCTGAAAAAGTGAAGACATACTAAGGCCATTATGTGAGTCTCAGGATATTATTGTAATGACATATATCTGAAAAATTATTTAAAAAAAAATCAATCCCCATTACACCCCAAATCAAATTTTGCTTCAGCTGGAAGCAAAAAAACAAAACAAAACAAAACAAAACAAAACAAAAACCACCAAAAAACACCAAAGAAAAAAATAAACAAACAAAAAACCAAAGAGTTTGCATTTCTACTAGCTATATTGTATGTGGTTACATACCTGAATGTAGATTTAGTTCATGTTTTTCATTATCTTCATGTGTGCACACTTACAGTGAACTCCTGGCTATAAAGATACAAACATTTACCATAACTTCCTTCATATTTGTCATGCAATGAGAAGCACTATTAATGCTTACAATGAGTTTAATGAGTCAGGAGTTATAAAAAGCAGGGGTTTTTGCCTACACCTCCATTGAACCTGCCGAGATGCAGAGGTCCCTCCTTCATACTGTGTCCTAGAATAAACTAACAGACTTACACATGTTTATAATTAAAACAGTTTTGTTGCTTTAGAGTACCTTTACTTACTTACACAGGCAAAGTGAGATCGTAGAAGCCAAATATTTTAGAAGTTTTCTGTGGTAAGTTTTTTGAATCATAAATTCAATATCTTACCAGAGTCATCATCCAAATTTGAAAATGACCTGTGTTAACACCTGGACAAGAAACTGGGTAGGAATCTAAGGAATAAAAGGCAATATCTTCTACAAATAAAAACTTGTTTTATGTCAGTGGAGAGAAAAATTTATAATGTGGGTAGGGTGGTATCAGTGTCATCATAAGAAGATGCTATATGAATTAGTTGTTTCTTTTATTTGCAGCAAGGATTAGCCAGAAAGGTTTTCCAGCCATCTAAATAGAGAATAATAATATCATTGTCCTTCTAGGACATACACACTAAGATGCGTACACAAAATTTGTGATCTCATAATAGCCTAAGCACAGATGGAAGACATCATTCTTTAATGTCCATATAACAGCACTGGGAGTCTGGGCTGTGTCCACGGTGAGTGGCATGGAGATGCTCATGTGTGAGAACTACAGAGCAGGTAGTGCTGCAAAGGGGCAAGGTG
This sequence comes from Chloebia gouldiae, assembly GCA_003676055.1. Lineage (NCBI taxonomy): Eukaryota > Metazoa > Chordata > Aves > Passeriformes > Passeridae > Chloebia > Chloebia gouldiae. The sequence goes on from QUSF01000002.1 coordinate 26,491,441, forward strand.
AATCTTACTGCATGAATATTGAAACTAATCCTGTAATTTGCCTTTAGAAAAATAGACCATTCAAGAGAGGATGAGGGAGAGGAAGAATAAATTCACATAATAAACACTGCAGCCACAGCAAAAGTATCCAAATACTGTACTATGAAAGTTTATAGACAGAAGTTTTTGTTAACAAAATTAAGGAGAGTTCCTTTTTGTTGAAGTCTTAAACTTTCATGCTCAGTGAAAACTGCTCCTTAATTATAGCTGAGATGCAATAGCAAGAAAGCCAGTGTTGTCAAGAGTGACTTTGAGTCAAGGGGTCATTGTGGGACATGTCTAGTAGACAAGAGCAGGTAGTGTGAGATAACTCGATACCTGGGCACAATTACTCCTGGATGAAGTGCAGCAATTATTTACCTAAAAAAAATGGCAGCATTCTTAATTTAGTTAAATTTCAGTTATGAGAACAGAACACAGCACTAAGCCATTATCAGCATACCTGAACCCTGAAGTGGTCACTTCTAGCAATTGTGAAGCAGCTGTTGATAACTGACAGAGCACATGTGCCTAATCAGGAGTGTTTTAAAAAAAGGCAGGAATGGTTCATGCATGTCCCATGGGGTAACCCATAAACCACAATTCAGAGGACAGGAAAAAAGGTTATTCTGGATAGGAGGCTAGTGTAGTTAAAAGATTTCGAAAGCCTGTTGAAAGAGAATGAAAGCTAATATTGAGAGGACTGAAGTACAGGTACATGTCCATGTAGATATCTCTGGGAAAAAAAAAAGAAAAAAAAAGAAAGAAAAAAGAAAGTGCAAAAACTTCTAACAGATACTTGACACTGTATGTAGAAAGAGACATGAGGTTGTATGTATCCCAGATGCTGTTGGTGCTGTAACAGCAAGTTTGCCTTGTGTAGCAAGGAAAGATGTAAAGGAACATCTGTTGAAATTATACATTTGCAAATCAACAGGCCAAGATAACTGATACCCAAGAGTTCCAAGAAAACCAGCTGGGAGCTTTCAGAGCCCTGTATGGGAAACTGAAGTTCAAGTGATTGGATAATTAGAGATGTAATTCCAAAATTTAAACAGAATAAAATGAACAATCCTGTGAATTGCAAATCAGTTAGCTTAACTTGTAGAAGTGCTAAAATAAAGAAATTTAAATAGATTCATAGATACATACAAATAAAGATAAATTCTGACATTTAAATAAACCAACTTTGTCCAAATACAAAGGTCTTGTCAGAAGTAAATTTTTCATCTTTATTGACAGTAATACAAATCTTGTATCCAAAAGAACTGACATAGTATAGTTGGAAGGCAGTACATTCCAATGGTTTTCAGTATTACTTTATGACATTTTCAATATTGCATTATACACTATCAGCAGGATAAAAATTAAATTACTTGAAAACTGTCTTGTTGACAGAGCTTAGCATACAATTTTACAAGCTAATATGTAAAAGAGAAAGGATTAAAAATGTGAAAAGTTCTTGGACCGGTGCTAGAAAGTGTTTTTAGGTTATAAAATCTTTCTGGTAAAAACAAAAAATTAGAAAAAAACTTCATGACAGTAATTAATGAGAACAAGAAACTGAGATAAATCATTCTAGATCATTGTCTGAAATTGTTAGAATGAAACCAGATGGTTTAGATAAAACTATACAAAAAGAAGTACCACTGGGAGCATACCATGTGAGCTGTGGAGCAAGGTGCATTGATTTTAGAGCAGGAAACAATGATGTAAAGTCAGATGCATGGGACTGCTGCATGGGAAGTGCTCAGTACACCTCCTACCAATAAATCAGGATGGAGCAGTTTGCTGATTTGCTAATCATACATAAATAACCAGGCACCAGTGAACTATATTTCAGTGTCACTTATGCAGCACAAGCCTCCACATGTGCAGGTGTCCCTGCTTCAACTGTGCCAGAACCCTTGCTGCTGCCAGCACCCACTCAGGCAGCACTGTGGGCAGGTGCCCCATATACACCCCAAGGAGGGGTTCCCCCATGCCACCCCAAGCCACCACCCCTGTGTTGTGAGTCCCTGGCTGGGTGAAGACTGTCTCTGCCCCACAGGACACAGGCAGGAAGGGGGATGCTGTGGGACAATGCTTGGGTATGCTCCCAGATGTGTTGGAGCATCGCTGCTTCTCCTCCCACTCCAAAGCCTCTGCCAACCCCCCCTTCTAGGCTTTAATGTTCCTGTTTGGTTCATGATGCCTTTCTTTCTTTTCAAAGTCACTAGAATTCACTGAATACTATTTCATGCTGCTCTTTAACATTATCATTTATGTGTTCCTATCATTCTGGGTGTGCTGTTCACTCTCAGTCTGTGTCCCATCACAGACATACCCACCCCATACCAGTCATGATAATCAGGGCATTTTGACATAGATTTTGTCAGAAATTTCAAGAGTAGTGTAAAATAGCATAAAAGAGCTTTAAAAGATATTTTCTCAGTATCTTTAAAAGATATTTTCTCATTTTATGCTTAAGGCAGCTGAATGGCAGATGTGGATGAAACATTGAAAGAGTTGTCCAAAGGTCTTAGCAAATGTACATTTTGTTGGAATTTTTGAGGGAAAATAAGCACACTGCTTCAAAACAAATACTTTGTTTTCTGTCTGCATCAGGGAGGGCAGAGTAAAGATAGCTAGATAGGACAACCTAGCTTTATGATATAGTATTCATGATCTTAGAGCTCAAAATTTATTAATAAATTAAGCTCAGAGAGCTAGTAGCAATTGCATACAATGACACATAAATGAGGAGAATTTTATCTCACTGTCTCACTATGCATCATCAGACATTGATCACAGAGTGCTAATCCTAAAGCTGAGGACTACAGAATCTTTAGAAAGTTGGATCAATGTCATACTGTACATACAGAAGCCTCCCATGTGCCTGACTGAAGCACGCTGCCCAAAATTTATATTGACCACTGCTTCTCTTTTTTTTGGAGAGAACATCTTTCCTTTGCAAATTTTCCCCTCCTTCTGTAGCCTAATTTACCTTGCACTGATCATCTGAAATCTCATATGTGACTCACTGATATAATTTGCATTGGTCTCACCTTTTTTGTCACTATTAATGATATATTTGTCTCTTCTAGTTTTTGTTAATTTCTACTCCAATAGAATAGACAATAGACAATAGACAATATTTTTTGTCTCAGATTAGCTGTCTTTTATATTGAAATAAAATTTAAGAAGCATTGAAGATTTTCTTGATATTAATTTTTGCAAAAATTTCTACAAAAGCATTAAAAAGCCTTAAAATCAGAAAATGTTTAAAAATCTTTATGAAAAAATAGGCTCTATTTCCAATGTTACCAAAAAAAAGATATTAAGAAGCCTGGAATCTAAATCAGAAAAATAGACTAGTTTCACATAAATAAGGACAGACAATCATAGTGAGCAAAGTTTTGTAAGAAAAGCTTTGCCAAAAAATAGTTATAAAATATTGTTTATACTATGATAGTGGGTGGCTTTTTTATTAACTCTGTGAGATCATATCATTGTTTGAGAAATTACCAACAGACCATTAAAAATTAGAAGGCGCATCAGTCTCAAAATAATTAGACATAAATGGCAACATTCATTATTAACTCTGTTAATATTATTTTGCATTAGAGTAACAAGTCTTGAACGGGGAAATGTCAAGAAGAAAACAGAAATCTCATGAGCATGAATATAGTGAATTGCAACAGGGAGGGGAATTGCAGTAGATAGTAGACAACAAAGAACAGGATAACTAAGCAGCAGAGTAAACAAAGTTTTTGAAAGCAGAAGGAAAAAATCAGTTTTTATAAGTCAATAAGCCACGCTGGAGTGAATATCAGTTTCTGACTTTTAGTCTGACTCTTTTAGCTGAGTTTAGATAGTTTATACTTTTAGATAGTTTATACCATTTCTTTTTTTTTTCTAGAGAAAAAATTGTACATGAGAAGCAATTCTGTATTAGTTAAAACAATCTGTGAATTTATATGATTAGTCTACAGGAGCCTAGTGATTTGAAAACTTTTAATCTTAGCAAATAGAACTTCAGAGCCATCACTGAAACATTTTGCATAAGAATTCTCATCTATTGAATTTCTCCCATTAAATGCCAAAATCATAAATAAGCAACTGATGGTGCATTTCTTCCTATTCACTTACCTCCTACTGTAAATCATTGAGGTTTTACCTTATTCTAAATTTATGTTTAAGATTCACTTCACTATCTTTTGCTCAATAACCAGTATGCCATCCTGTTCCTCATTAATTACCCTATAAATTCACCTTTAATTCAAATTATTTGATATTGCTCTTTCTCATTCTTCAGATGTTCATTCTCTGTATTCCCCTGTCTCTTTTTAGAAGGATGGCTTCTCATCCAAAGTAAATTTTTTTAAGTTCTGGTTGTTTGGTATTTGCCCTTCAGAGAGGCAGACACTATGGGTTGGGAAAATAATTTACTGAAAACAAACAGCAATGGAATGAGAAATGGACAGCAACAGCAACAATATTAATCACAAAAGTATAGAAAAGAGAAGGTGCTCTACACAAAGAAGTTGTTCACCACCTCAGTTTTGTCTGGCCGCTAAGGCAAAGACAAAATGGTGGATGGTCTGCCCAAGACAAAGAAGAAGAGTGGTGAACACGCAAAAAATTGTAATTATCTGAGTTGCATTGCCTGCTTTCCAGACCTGCTGGACTCAGCTGTGGTTTGCAGGATTTGGCTTGACTCACCTCCACCACTCCACTCCCTGCAGTTTCTTCCCACCAGAGTGCTGCAGCACACACACACACACTCACACACCACTGGGCTCAACTGTGTTTGCCACTGGAGTTGAGTTATTCCCGAGGACAGGAGGGGATGGGCAGTAGTGAGAGAGTTCCACACTATTGGTTCCAGCAAGGTGCCCAAGAGAGAACCAGAACAAAATGGCACCTCTTCCAGGGTGCATTCACCTTTCCTTCATCCCAAAGCCATGCCACTAGGAATGATTTTAGTAGTATAGAGTAGCAACCTATAACCACTGCTGCACGGATACAGGCTCTGCCCCCTACTTGACACTCACCTGCAAAACTAGGATAGTCACCTCCTGGGTCACTTCTACTGCAGAGAAGCAGGCAATCAAGCCATTTTTTGAGGAAACAGGCTTAGGTTGCACAAGGGCACATTTAGATTGGATGTCAGTACAGAAAAAAATGTCCACTGAAAGGTCTGCCAAGCAGTGGAACAGGCTGTCCAGAGAAGTGTCGGAATCACCATCACGGGAAATGTTTAAAAAGCGTGTAGATGTGGTGCTTAGGGATGTGGTTCAGTGGTGGACCTGGCAGTGTTAGGTTAATTGTTGGACTCATTTAGCGGTCTTTTCCAACCTTAATGACTCTAAGATTCTAAAAATAGACTAAGAAAAGACAAGGATATCTAAACAGCAACATTTCACCTTCCCACTCAGATAGCGGTTGCAATTTTGTGTCAGAGAGAGAGAAGTATTCCAGGCAGGATTACATCATCCTGTGGAAATGAGATGACCAGGAATGGGTCCAAAACATCTGTCTATCCTCAACAGTATCCCCAAGGTCATTAAAGAGTTCACTAACGGTAGAAGGGCAATAGGCAGGATATGCGTTGTCTGGCACACAGCACATATTGCTGCTTGAATTGCAAGGATACTCAGTCATACTCCAAGTCTCTGTTAAACATCAAAAGAGTTTCTTACACAGCAATAGATTGGACTGGCTGAGTAGCTGATACCAGCTTCAGGAACCTAGGTGGCTTCAGTACCGCCAATGCAACTTTATTTCATTGTGAACAACTTTATATCTGTATATTTCATTTTTAAGTGCTTAGTTAAAATATTCCTGGCAGATACCTGTTTAAGCAATCTTTAAAAGTCTGTAACAATGTAGACAAGAATTACACAACCTTTTTAGGCAATCTGTCTTGGTATTTCACTATTCTTAGAAAGTTTTTCCAAATGTCTAGCCTAAGTCTCTTTTGCTGTATTGTAAGGCAATTATTTTTAACACAATAATGTTGTTCCACTGCTGATATAGTCCCTCTTCCCCTTCATTGTTCAATAGCTTTTTTAGTATTCAGACTCTGTCATCATAGACCAGACCAATCTTTCCTTCTCTAACCCAATCAACAACAATATGCACATCTTTCCTCATTGACTGTTTTCCAGCCTCCACCTATGCTCGCTGATCTTCTCTTTAAGACCAATATAAACCTGTATTAAAATATAATCGAATACATGCCTGTCTTAAAATATAGTTCTTTAACTGGAGACAGTGTTCCAGCTAGAGTGGTGCTAATGAGCAGAGGAGCAGAAGAATTTCTTCAGGTGTCTTAGAAAAGACATGAATTATTATAAGTCTGGCGGGATGCAGTTTGTCTTTCTTACTGTATGCAGTGATGTTGCTCTGCCATGTCCCGCTATGATCCACTACAACCTTGGGATCCTTCTCTGCAGAACCACAAGGCTACCAGTTGTTTCATATCTTGCATTTACGTAGCGGACATTCCTGGCTAAATATAGAGGTCTTTGCTTATTCTTACTGAATCACATCTTATTTTTCTTGTATTTCCTCTCCAATTTGTCAGGGTCCTGGCTAAATACTGGTCTTGTCCTCTATTGTAATTTTCCAGCTTGATATTGCCTGCAAATGTAATAAGGATATTCTTTCTTCTATAGTTCATGTCATCAATGATAATCCTAACTAATGCCAGAAATACTGCGTACTCCTGGAAACAGAGCAAAAATTCCTTCTTTATTTGAGTGGATTGACAGTCACCTTTTTCTGCCTTGTTTCTAGGACAAATCACCAGAATAAAATAAGCTAAATATTGCATGTATTGACTACACTATTAGCACTAAACCATACAAAATCTCCTAGGCAGGATTTTTGTTTTACATTTGCCCAGCACTGGCAGTATATCTCAGCACTGAGGGCCCTGGCCTTTACCTTTCTGTAACCCATTATCAAGATTTGCATACCATACTGGCTGGACATCTTTTCCATTCCTGAAATCTGAATGCCCGTGTGGCTGTTTTGGAAATCTAGACCAGACACTGAGTTTTGTCTGCCTGTGTTTCAAGCAAATATTTTCACTGCTTCCTTTTCTACAGAGGCATACCTCTACATGTCTAAACCGCTAGGTAAATAGTTGTGGATTTTTATATATTAGGTTTTTGTGGCTATGTTAATTTTTCCCCACAAGTTCACAAGTTTCTTCAAATTGTGGTCCAACAGATCACACTACGTTTCAAAACTAGTCAAAGCAGACAAAACTGATTTGCATTTGATCTGCATTTCTTCTCTAAAATAAAGTACCATCTATTCAGATATTACAACCCATGATATAATTACAAAAGTATTTTGTATTTTCAATTTAAAGAATCCAGGGCTAAAGGAATTCCAGAAGGACTTTCAGGGAAGAATGAAATCCAGTTTTCTAAGAATAGATCTCAGAAAGCTCAGGTAAAAATAGTTAACATAGACCATCTCACCAGATATATATTCTGCTTTCTCTACTGCATAGATTTCCAATCTTTATACCTTTTTCTAGCAATTTGAAGTGAATATATCTGTATGTATAAACATAAAACAAAAGGCTTATGTCTTTTGTCTAAATAATGCCCACCAAGTTTATTGACACTGTGGGTCTTGTGTGTACTTCTCTCTGGCATCTAGATCAATATAAGCTTTCCTCCTTGAATTAGTTGAAATTTCATAACATTACTTTTTAATTTACATATTTCACAACAGCCTAAAACCTTCTTCCTCATCCTAGTCCTTCCTCAACACTTCTTCTCCCAGTCTGTCAATGACTCACAATTTGATCTAAATAGTAAACCTACAATGAATTTGTTATTTCTCATTTGCTATTCCAAACCTGTTCAGCTAAGAGTAGAAGAGACAATTCCAGTGTTGGGAGATGCTGGCACTCATGTGAGAATTTATGCAGCTCTGAAAAACACATGCAGATGCAAAATGTACATACAAGGGACGATGGCTGGTGGAAAACTCAAAATGAGCCAGCAATGTTAGCTAACAGCCCAGAAAGACAACCAGATCCTGGGCTGCATCAAAAGAAATATGGCCCAGGATCTGGAGGAGGTGATTATGCCCCTTTACTCCACTCTGGTGAGACCCCACTTGGAGGCTGAGTCCAGTTCTGGTACCCCAAACAAACAGGAGGGCTGGAGTGCTTCCCTACAAAGTCAGGCTGGGAAAGTTGGGGCTGCATCTGAAGGGGGCTATCAAGAAGCCCAAGAGGGACTCTTTGTCCAGAACTAGAGTGATAGAACAAGGGGTAACAGGTAGACATTGAAAGAGGGGACAGTTAGGTTAGATATTACAAAGAAATTCTTTACTGTGAATGTGGTGAGACACTGGAACAGGTTTCCCAGGGAAATTCTGAATACCCAACCCTGAAAGTGTTAAAGGTCGGTGAGTAAGGCCTTGAGCAACCTGGTATAGTGGGAGGTGTCCCTGCAAATGGAAGGGTGGCTGGGACTAGATGATCTTTAAGGTCCCTTCCAATCCTTAACATTTTATGATTCTGTGATTCTCCATCAAACTTCCAGAGGACAATCCCAAACCATAATCAGCAGCTCAGACTACAGCAAGAGCCTGCTTCATGATGAAACAGAATATTGAAATTTTCATCTGAAAGTTTATGGCCTGGGAGACCAAAAGTCCAAGATGTTTATCCTATTGAAAGTAGGGCTTTACCATCATCTGATAAGAAAACAATATAAATGACTAGACATTCAGAACTTGGCTGTGGACCAAACCATGATAAGAATATTGAAGAGACATATGATATTCAGCAGACCTTAAAAGTGTAACCAGAGGTTTTCCCAGAACATGGGTCTGGTCCTGAAAGATTCAGAAAATAAAGGAAATTTTAAAACAACTAATGACTCCTTCCACTGCTCACAACTTAACATAAGGGATTCATAATGAGATGAACCACACAGGAGTGCAAAGAAACCTGGAGCTGGCTACAGATTTATTTTATTGGCCTTGACCAGCATGAGCAAAACTGAGGAAATGTCAGACAAGTGAGAATTGTTTCAGAAGAAACTGTAAATTGAGATGGCTGCCAAGAAATTTCCACAAGAGAGAGCAAAAGTGGAATTGCTGGAATGGGTTCATACAGGTGGGAGAATCCCACAGGTGATAGCTAGCACACAAAAATGAAAATCCTTCTCTTGATTCAACTTTACAGACCAGATGAAGAATTCTGAAGCTCAGCCTGCTTTACAATGACAGAAAAAACAGGACAGCACATTCTAAAATGGTACCTCTGTAACTTTCCATGCAAATTCTCTGGTTCCAAGCACAAGGCTCAAGATAGCTGTGATAGGCACACATGCTGAAAAGAGGGGCCGATAAAGCACCTGAGGAACTCTGCACCTTAAATGGAGTACACAGTTTGAATACAAATTCAAGTGAGTATTAACTCCAGACCCTACATTTCAGACTGAGAAATTCTCCAGTGGCTGAAACACAAGAACCAGGAATTATCTTAAGTCCCTCTCATAGAATCATTAAGGTTGGAAAAGATCTGCAAGTTCATTGAGTCAGTCCAGCCTTTGACTGAACATCACCATGCGTAATAAAACATAGCCCTAAATGCCATGTCCAGCTGTTTTTTTGAACACCTCCAGGGATGGTGATTCCAAAACTTCCTTGTGCAGTCTGTTCCAATGCTTAACTACACTTAAAAAACTCTTCCTTATGTCAAATCTGAATCTCCCTTGTCACAGCTTGGAGCCATGTCCTCTTATTCTGTCACTACAGGCCTGGGAGAAGAGGCCAACCCCCACCTGGCAACAACATCCTTCCAGGTAGTTGTAGAGAGGGATACGGTTTCTCCCCACCCTCCAGGCTAAACAACTCCAGCTCTCTCTGATGTTCCCCGCAGACCTTTCATCAGCTCCACTGCCCTTCTCTGGACTCACTCCAGCACCTCTATGTCCTTCTTGTAGTGAGGGGCCAAGAACTGGACACGACTCAAGGTGTGGCCTCACCAGTGCCAAGCACAGGGGGACAATCACTGCCCTGCTCCTGCTGGCCACACTATTGCTGGTAAAGGCCAGGATGCCACTGGCCTTCTTGTCCACCTGGGCACACAGTGGCTCATGTTCAGCTGCTTCCAAACATCCCCCCCAAGTGCTTTTCCATCAGGCAGCTTTCCAATCACTCTGCCCTCAGCCTGTAGTACTGCAGGGAGTTGTTGTGGCCAAAATTCAGGTCCTAGCACCTGGCCTTATTGGACCTCATAGAATTTGCCTTGGCCAATGGACCCAGCCTGTCCAAATCCCTCTGCAGAGCCTTCCTGCCCTTCCTGCCCTCCAGCACACCAACACTCCCACCCAACTTGGTGTCACACATGAACTTACTGATGGTGCAATCAATCTCCTCATCCAGAGCATCAGTAAAGTCACTAAACAGGACTGGCCCCAATACTGAGCCCTGGGGAACCCTACTAGTGACCAGCTGGATGTGACTTCATTCACCAACACTCTGACAGATTTTTACCCAGCAAAGAGTGCACTTGTCCAAGCTGTGGGCTGTCAGCTTCTCCAGGAGAGTGACATGGTATCGAAGACCAGGTACATTACATCCACAGCCTTTCTCTCATCTACCAGGTGGGTCACCTGGTCATACAAAGAGATCAGGTTGGTCATGCAGGACCTGTCTTTCCTAAACCCAGGCTGGCTGGGCCTGATCCGCTGGTTGTTTCCTGCAGGAAAATATATGTAAAAGTATTATATTGCATTTATTTCTAAGAAAGGGACAGTTCATCACAAAATTCTGTAGAACAGCTAGAGGAGTCTCTCCCTCTCTCTTGCAGAAACTGTGTAGCTCTGCAGAAATAAATAAGAAGCAGAGGCACAAAGTGGAAATAGAGGAGTACTCAGTGATGAGAATACTCTCTAAGAAGTCTTAAATTTTTATGACATGTTCTTTGCATTAAGGCAAATAAAAGTCAGTAAATAAAAAGACTGGAAGAGTATCACTTTGCAAAGTTTTACTGTATTTAAGGCACATACTTAACTCATGCTTTAGTATACAGCAGAACAGAAGCATTAATTAACGAAATACTGGCACAGCTGCTCCTCTTTCTTATATCTTTGGCTTGTCAACATCCAGAAAATTCAAAGGGAAACTCTAGGTTGTTTCTTGCAGATTTTTTGTGCTGGAATAAATTACATTCTGCTGCTAGCAGAAAATATCTGTGGCAAGTGGAACAGCGTTGTGAAATAGCAGGAAGTAAACAGAAAGACAATTAAGCTATTGTGATTGTATGGAAGTGTTCTATAAAATATGGTCTACTTATAGGCATTTTTGTGAAATGTATGTTGCATTTCTGCTTTTTGTTTACAGTACTATGACTGATTTCATTAATGTTGACAACATGAAGACAATTTATTCAGGTTTATATAGAGTTTTGTGCTGGCTGCCAACTTCTTTTTTCTTCTTAAAAAAGAATTTATCTTGAAGTACACTCCTTCATACTTTCTTTTAGAGACCTACAAAAGCAAAAAGACATACTGATTTTTTTTAAGACTATTGCAACAGATACCTTTAAACAAGGTATTTTTCTTAATGAGTTCCTGCCATACTGGTGGTTTTTTGACTTTGGCTAGTATTTTTTCCAGGTTTAAATACACTTTGAGTAACTGCAGTAAGAGGTTGATAAGTAAAAAATTCATAGCTTTGCATAGCTCACAGGTTGGATTTACTATCCAAAAAAAATTTGATCTATTCCAGGTCAAATGCACCCCATAGGTCTTAGTTTAAATAGAAAAATCCAAAATCAGCAACAAAGGAAACTAACAAAAGACCAAAACAACAAAAAACCAAACCCAAATCAGGGAGTTTTATGTTATACTAGTGTATTTCCATCCACTACTTTTACATGAATTCAGGTTTACCCAGGTGCACTAAATTTCACTAATGAAGCTTGATTTTCTTCATATTGGTAATGATACCCAGAACATCATCACTAATGAGAATATCAGCAGAAATCAATCCCTGATCTAACTGCTTAAGAACTCCACTGATTTCTATCCTGCCTAATTTTTCCCCAGACTACATAACTCCTTGAGGATTCTCCTGAAGATACTAATTTTCAAACTCTGGCTCAGTGCCCATATCCATCTATGTGGAACTGTATTATGTGTGTTAATGAAGTCCAGAGAGTTTATTTTAGCTGGAAGCGAGCATCTGCAATGTCTGTTATCATGTCAAAGACGCTTTTGGATTAGTTCCACATAAATTCATGGGGCTTTAAAGCCCATTTCCCTGTGGCCTTCATCCTTCCTTTCAAAATATATTCTATTACCCAAAATACAGTTTATTCTTAAATATAGATATTTTAATTAATTTCTTTCCTAAACCATTTGCTAAAGTGTCCATTAAGCACAGATGCAGATATTTCTCATATTTGACAAGATCTTAGGAATCTGGTGATAGCATTAATACTTCTTATTAGTGAATTCTTACTGTAAAGACAAAGATTGTAGGGAATTATTCTACCACAGCTAAAAGTGGTTTCATTTAAGTCCTGCAAAATGTAATAGGAGCCACTATATTTGCAGAAGATCTCATTAAATTTGAAATAATATATTTGAGATCATGTGAGCTAAAGCAAAGCTCTCAACAGAACTTCATAAGACATCTAATAAAATCACAAGAGCTGGCAGTAATCTTGGTCTATCTCATAAACTCTAGATAAATATGAACAGATGTCAATAGCGTAATTAATTTTTGTAAGTTAATTTCTCAATGAATAATTTTGAGAATCAGAATTAGACACATGCTCCTTGAAATCTAATTGATTTTTGAAACAACTCAAAAATGCTTTAATGCATTTTCCCCTCTGAGGTTTTTCCAATTATGCTTTCATGTTCAGTAATACTTTAGTTTTTTAATATAGTCAAACTATGACAATATAAAATATTCACTTAATCAATAATAAAGGACAACAGCTCTTCTAAAGAGCAAACTGTGAAGTTTGCTATCTAATATACTGTGGAAAATTCCCTAAAAATAAGGGAAATAAAATTCTGCCTTAAACACAGCAACTTTGAGTGTAACTCAGAGGTGTGCTTAAAAATACAGAACTTTTTAAGAAAGAGAAGCTAAAGATGTAATAAAGAATTAAATAGAAGAGAATCAGAAGAAATCAGGAACACACTTCAGAAGCCACTGGAGAAATTTCTGAAGCTCGTTATGCTATTGAGGTTTTCTTCACTTAGATCTGGAGGGCATTCATTTTTAGGAACAGACAATAATCCAAAGACAAGCTATTGCAGCATTATGTAATGTCAAAAGTTGGGAATATTCTTTGATTTAGCTGTCCTAGCAGTTCAATCATCTTAAGTAAATTGTTATAACATAAAAAAATGATTTCACTATTTTCCATATGCTTAACTCTTTCACATGTTTTTAATGATGCTTCTACAAAAGCAAAGATCTACATAATAGCTCAATAGAAAGAATCATAATTTCAAATTTCATGAAAATATGAATTAAAAATATGTAGTTGAATGTCAGCTTCTTATGGGGCTAAAAGGTTCATCTTGTGTCAATAAAGAAAATCAAAAAGTGGAAAAAACAGTAAGATTTAACTTCCTCCAATATTTCTCTGATAGATCAGACCAACATGGGATTTGTCTTCAATTAGGCTGAATTTTATCAGAGAGATCACTAACAAATAAAAAAAAAGAGCATGCCCATCCATTGGGGCACCTCTGAAACCTAAAAGAAACATTCACAGCAACTACATAAAATAACTCTTAGCTGTCAAAATTTCAGTAAGCATTAAATGAACCTAGTGAAATTTAGGGAAGGCTATCTATTCATTAGAGCACTTGCATACTTGAGGTATCCTTAACACATAGTTTCTAGCCTTAGCTAGTTAGCATTTATTATCACCTTTTACAATGATTTAAACTCCCTATCCAACATGAATTTGAAGAACAGAAAATCATTAATGCAATTATGTCTCTTGTGCTGTCCCATATGTGAGTTGTGTTCACAGCACATTTCTCTCTGAGATCAGCTGAAAAACCCACGAAACATTTCCACCTTTCAAACATCATGGAGAGCTGATCTTCTTCCAAGACTTATATTTTGTATCTGTAATCTATTTTGTCTGAACTACTGGAACACATTCACTTTCCATACCTCTTGTTGGTGCTGGAGCCATGGACAGTCAAAACCACAGTCAAGTCAGTGACTTGACTTCATGTAATGACTCAGGAGCTTTGCTGGAAAGGCGGAGAATTGCGGCTCCAGTCATTGTTCTCTTCAGCGCTTCTGGGTTTTATCCGGAGACGATCTGAAGCAAAATGCACAAACAGTTCTGGGCACGTGGCCCAGGAATCGAGCTTTTCCAAAAGCAGAATTCTCTAAGCTCTATAACACAGAGCTAGTCTGTTCTCCTTAAGTACTCCTGTCTGTAGCACCCAGAGTGAGGATAACTTGCTACACAAAATGTTGGGTGATCAACATATTTCCCAGCCTGGAAGATAGGTCTCCTCCTTTTCTGGACTTTGTCAGACCAGTAACTAAAAATTCTGAATTAGATACTGCAATCTGATCACCTAAATTCTGTAATACTCTCAAACTGTATGGTTTGCTAGGTTGTCAAAGTTCATACAAAAGGTGAATTTTGGATACACCAATTTTGAGATTTGGGGGTGCTTCTGACATCATATACGAAAACACAAGAGGCTTATTTCATCGTGTGTAGAAATTATGCCTCTCATTCACAGCAGGCAGTAGAAGAAAAAGATACCCCTACAAATTCTATTTGTTTCACAAATTTCTGCATATTCACTATAATGACCCAGTTATAAGTTTCATGCCATAACAATATCACCTTGCAAAACCACATTTTCCATTTTCACCAGATTTCCACCAAAAAAAAAAAAGAAGATTTGTTCAGAGATGTAGCAATAAAATCATACTCAAGAAAGCAGAATAACCACTGGAAAAAATGAAAATTCATGGTTTTTGGAATCAATGTAGACAGTGCCATATAGCTAAATTTTACCATACTTCAAACACAAATTGATGTGCAATGGTGAACAAAGTAACTGCACAGGTTCATCTCTCGCATGAACTATGTCATCATTCATTATTGTACATCTCTCATGACAAAAAATGATTAAATAGTTATGTTACTTGATAATGTCAGCCAGACTTTTCCTTTTCAACCATCTCTCTCATATTCCATTTCCCACTTGCATACAGCAAGTCTCTGACCCTAGGGCAATCCTTTGTGTCTGTGGTTATGTGGATGCCACACCTAAGTGAAAGAAACATATCAAAAATTTCCTGGATCCATAACAACAATTCTCTTATGAGAATTCCTGGAAATGGTAATTAAGAATAAGCCAAAAAAGAATCTTTCATCGTAAAAAGTTTGAATTTCACTGTTTCAAATAAAAAAGCCTGCTGGAGACTACAATCACATCTTTCCAGTAACACTAAAAGAAAGAACGATTAAATGCTCCTTGTTGAGAAAGTAATTAAGGATACAATGAAAGCCATGGCCCAAACGAAACTGAAGGAAAACACAGGGTCCAGGAATTAATTAGTGAAGCTATTTGTCAGAATGAGCTGACAAGCAGCCAGTGGACAAGAGGAAACTGAGGAGGCTTCAAAACCATCAGTGATTGTATGAACTTGAAAGGAAGTAAGACAGAACAGGCCAAGGAGTTTCCTTGGTAAAGCACTGGATAGAAAGTCTAGCTGAGAAAGCAAAACAAAGAAATTCTCCTAGGTGTCTTAGTTTTACTGTGTTCTAGACAACAGAATTTTGTGTATGGATTTGGCAAGGTATCAGATGAAAGAAACAAATAATTCTAATGTAAATTTATGCCACATATTGCCCAGTTCCTTGAGCCATGTAAATGACATGGTAACATAACTCTTCTGGAGATTTATATTGCATTCCCTCTACTGATTCCTTACCCCAATGTGATGTCCAGTCTCCAAGTAATTTTCTGACAGGACTGCAACTCATGCATGTGTCCTTCTGTTGTTGTTCAACAGCTGAAGAAAAAAGTGGAGCCACAATACCCTTCTCATCTCCTCTGCTTTAAAGGTTATTGTGTCTTTATTTTACCCAATTATATCTATAAAATAGCTTGTCCAAAATGCACATTGATGAAACAGAAATACTGCAAATTATATAGCAAATATTACAGTGGAGGATTTGGAAGAGAGGATGAGGAACTCTGGAAAGAGTGGAACTCTCAGCATTCTAGTCATTACCACCTTTGGCAGACTTATTACTTGACTCTGATACTGCACTTGTTTCCATACTTGATTGTATGATTCTTTCTATAATAAAACTAAAAAATAGATGCTGAAGAAGCACAAACCATTGCTCTTGCATATACTATTGTAAAAAGCAGAATAATTTTTTTTTTTTAATTTAAGTTCATTTCAGGAAAGCTGTAAGTTTTTTGTGTAATTTGACTCCAGGGTTGGTTCTGTTGAGTTGTGGCTCATCATGCCATTTCTATTTCTTAATATTACTGTCACAATTATTAAATTGAGGAATTGAGTCTGTGGGCCTGTACAAGTAGGAATATCATAGTGCACTACAGTGATAGAAGATAAGAAGGTCTGTGGAAGAAAAGAAACATTTCAGCTGGTATTTTGGCTGGTAGTGGTGTGCCCATGGGATGAGGATCACATTTAGTACTTCACTGGCAATTAGAAATTCCTGATCAAAGACAAGTCCACACCACGAAAAATGTGATTGTTTGCATCTCATCTGATATGACAGACAATTGATTTTATTAAGTTGTTTGTGCTTTTCACCTAACAATAAATTAAACAGAATTTGTTCTTAATAATTATAGGTTCCTGCAGATCACTCATCTTGTTATGCTGCAAAACATGTTCTTTAAATTTTAAAAAATTAAGTAGTTAGGCAATATTTTCTTCCAACTTGTTCTTACTTGTGGTCAGGAGGAAACTCATCAAAATTAAATTTGAAGATTTATGTGCTGATTACACTTTCAGCCAAAGTAGTGGATTTATGAATCATCTTTCTCTATACAAAAAGAAATTTTCTCCATTAAAACTAAAGTACTTGTGATCAAATTTTAATTGATACAAATTATTTTTACCATTAACTTTTTACCATACCATGAATTTCCCCTAAGTTTTGGCTGCAAGTAAGAGATATTGTTGTTGGGCTGAATTTGATGTTGAAGTCAGTTTATTCCATTATTTAATTAGATAAAGCCAAACAAATATTTTGTGGTAGTTTTTTGTTTGGTTGGTTGGTGTTTTTTTTGTTTGGTTTGTTGGTGGTTTTTTTAATCTCGGCCTATCTGATGAAATTCTAAATCATGGTATCAGCCAAAATTGAAAAACACTTTGCTTTTCGTCAGACACCCTTATATATAACTAAGTCATTACCTTTAAGACAAATATGATTAATCAGTCTCCATGTATTGAAAGTAAAAATGCAGTGAATTTGTTCTTTTCCTTATTGTCTATGGTTCAATTCCATGTACATGTACATGACATGTATGCCATTGAAAAATTGAGTATCCCTTGCTGGAACTTTCATCCTCAATGACAGACTATTCAAGCAGGATCCAACTGTGCCATATGAGCATTGAAGGCCATTTTAGACATCCAGAAGTGTCATATCTAGCAACCAGCTGCACTGTAGACTGGCACAAGTCTCTCCTCTACCCCTCTGTTTTCAATTCCAGCTCCATCTCCCTTACAGCAGCACTGGTAGCAAGAAGGGGCTACAATATACAGGGCTATAAAAGGGCATCCAGTCTGCCTAACCTGAGAATCTGATTTATGTTTTAATCTAGGCAGTAAATGCCTATATTTCCTGTTCAAGTAGTGGAGGTAGATACATCTCTTGAGGGAGGGTGCTACTGCTGTATATCCTACCATAAGCACCTATGGTGCAGGAGTTGCATTCTAACCTGAGTTTATAAAATAAGACTATTGTTTCACTTCAAGAAACAGAAGTAGAGGGAGGCAGCAGTATGTTTTGGAAAAAAAGGTCAGAAATTCAAAACATTTATATGAAAACCAGAAGTTGTTGGCTTTCTCTCACTTGGGGGGAATATGTTCTCCAGTAGTGACCTCAGACTGTTAAAGATGTTATAAAGGATAGAATGCATCAAAGGTGAGCTTCTGCTACAGGCATTTGAGAGATAAATTCTCCCCAAAAAAATCATAAAGCGTGAGGGAGAAAAGCATGTCCAATATTATTTAATTCGCATTCTAGCCACATGAGCACAAATGAAGTATTTAAACAACACAGATAAGTAAAATGTCTTTATGTGTATATATATAATACAGAATTTTACTTCACTCTTATGGTTGCATGTGACCTTTAATTTGTGCCATTTATTCAGCAATTCAACTATGGCACTGAGTGACATGAGAGCATATCACAAAATTCCTGCACCCTGATTTTATAATTCCACAGCAACACCTTTTAATCTGTTCTATTTCCACAAACTGAGAGTAAGGACCCAAGAAAAAACAGCCTCATCTGATTAAGGTGTATTATTTCCACAAGCAAGTACTCAAAAATCAGCCTTTAATTGAAATAACAGTCCCAAAAATTTTAAAATAAGCTTCCAAAAAATCCATGCTGTGTGAAATTTGAATATGCTAGAACCTAAATATATGTCTCTGAATCCAGACACCCAGATTTAGAAAAGTACTTGTTTCTCTTTTCTGGCCAAAACTCTAATGCCTCTGTAGTGCAAACAATTTTTAAAATGTATTCTACATTTTTAAGTGGAAAAGCATAATGCTTCTTCCCCCTGTTCCCAAGCTATCCCATAGCCAATGAACAGTTCATTTTTCCTAACACATACTTTAAAATTTAATAAAAAGTACACATCCTAATTTTATAATGAAAAAAATCCAAGCCTTATATGTCAAAATAGTCTTACTATTAGCAGCTCTAAGATCTTTGCCACTGACTAGATGATCATGAATTTTCAGTTTGATACATTTTCCTAGAAAAGTGATGAAAAAGTATTACATTGCCCCATACAGACTGACATATTGACTCATTGTCAAAAGCTTGGTATTTCTTTCAAGCTTATGATGCATAATTTAGAAAACATCTTAATTCAGGGATACTGATGCATTTTACAGACCCTATTTGGCATTATGTTACACTGTGCCTCAGACTTTTATCTGATAAAACCCATAGGTGCCATCATTACCATTTAGCCAGTGGGTAGCTGAGACAAAATTTCAGTGTGATTTACTCAGGGTGCCATAAACAGCCCTTGGACACAGTACAGCTCTGAATTGTGCTCCAACAATGATATCTCAGGGACATTGCTGTTCTGTCCTCTGCCTGACCAAATGAAAATGATATCATTTTCAACTGGTAGAAATGTACACATACAGACATATTTTTGGACTTATTTAATGAGGATGTGTTTCGCTGCTTGGATTATTCCTCAGTGATCAGAGAGTCCCTTTACAGAGAGCAGATTCTATCTTTCACTTGCTGTTCCCAGCACTAAGTTTTGAAGAAGTTTACTGAATTCATGCATACTAATAAGTTTTTAAATATAAAATATTATTATAAGAAACAAATAAGTCACAAAAAAGGAGAGAGAAAAAAATATCCAGAAATGCTGGATTATATTAAAAAATCCACTGTTCTGAGGGGTTGAGATTTTGTTCCATAAATTATTCAAATTGCATCCTTGATTTCTTATATCCTTGAAAGGGTAGTGGAAAGAAAGCTATTAAATATAGTAGCTTTTCTGATAAAAAATGTCTAAAAAGATCTTATAACTATAGAGCTGACAGAGAAAATATAGACAGTAGAAATGTTCTACTACTAGAACAGTAGAAATTAACTGCTGCCACACAAACAGTTTTGTGGACTCAAACACAAATTAAGTTTAATGAATAGCAAGTTTTTTATAGCTTTTTATTGAAGATGTGTCAATTTATTTCTTTTTTTTTTTAATTACTGAATACAGGTTTCTTTTGCATTTGGAAAAATAGCTCTTATGTGTTCAAAATTAACTTCTGACAAAATACTTTATGACAATCAGAAAAAAATATGGTGCTATCTTGTTCTTTCCTCAAAATAGACTTAATTTTTGTCGTTGCAATTATTCTACTCCTTATTTAGCTTAGTTTCCAATGATGGACTCTTGGCAATGCTATTTTTCACTGTGGGACTCCATTTTTGTAGTGGCTGTAATTGGTACAGGCATTTGGCATCTTCTGAGATCAGTGGGGTTAGAAAAGCAGCCCTAAGAATGCTGTACTCATCCAGGAAAGTTAAAATTAGTTAATTAATTAACAATGTGGGAAAAGGGGGAAAAAACCCCAAACCACCAAGCCAAGTTACAGAACAAACAGAAGTAGATGCCTTGTTTGATAAGTCCTCTTCACCTGCTGGACCCACAGAATTCTCAGTGACTGTATCAGACTGCTATGGGTGCTCCAAAACTCCAGTCATCATCTAATTAATCCATTTCCTTCACTCCATCTGAGCTGCAGAGATCCCTCTGGGGCATGTGGGACCCTGCATGCCCAGATGTGTGAAGCCAGGCAGGCTTTATGAGGTGTGCACTAGATACCTGCAAGGCAGTCATGAGTCAGAAGACAGATTTATTGATATGAGAAATCTCAAGGTGCCTTACTCTGGCACAGACAATTCCAGATATTTGAAGAGCCCTTCCATATCTAAATGCTGTCCACACATTTACTGGGAGTTTTAAATGCATTTTGGCATGACCCTCAACTGGCCAACTTTGAATTCTTAAATTTGAAGACAGACCGGTGTAGAAGACATCAAAAGAGTGAACTCTGTAAATTAGTCCCTGCCCCATTCCCAGTGAAGTGTAAGAAATGACAGCTGAAATGCAGTGTCAAGACAGGAAACTCTCAATCTAGGAAATTACCAAATTGGTAGCCCAAGAGAAAGATACAGGAAATTCCTAACAGTGCAATAATTCAATCTTATTTTTCATATATGTGAGAATCTTCAAAAGTGAGATAACTACTGCTCTGAATAGACTGGTTTCTGCAGGGAACCAAAATACACTAATTATTAGTAAGATTGAAACCATGACGTTTTTGATTTGCTGGTGGAAAGGCATAAATGGGTCAGTACTGATGTAGTTGATGTTGATATCTGAGTGAAGTAAACGAATTGCAGCTGGAAGCCTTACTGTTAATATTTACTGGTCTGTGTCAGGAAAATAAAATACCATTTATTCACAAATATCCCTGTACATCTTCAGTGCAAATGGTACAGGGCTTCCACCGTGGAGTCCCCTCAGCCACTTTTTGCACATCATGCCACCACCATTGAAAGGTAGGTCAGGATCCTGTTTGGAAGTGGGGTGGGGTGTGGGTCCCTTAGGTGCCGCAGCCTGGCAGATTTGGGAATTGTTTGAGTGTAGCTTCCCATGCCAGCAGTCCTCATCCGTGGGCAGACACAATCATGGATTTTAGGGTGCCAGTCCCTTCTAGGGCATCTCAGTCACTCTGTTTCATTGACATTCCCTGTTAGGTTTGGCACTGTGCATCCACAGAAAATCTGGCCAAGGCTACTGCATGGCTCACTATGACCTGGTGCTGCCTATTCATAATCTTTTTATCTTCTAAATGCTTGTGCCCAGAAATAAAAACAATAATGACTACTATGAAGTTCTTTAGGTTTTTCTTCCAGCATCTCCCTTCTTGAAGAAATGCATCACAAGATTTTTTTTCTGCAGTCTTGTGTAACTTCAGCTCCTTTTCATAATTTATCACAGAAAATAATTAATACCTCCACAGTCATGGGTCTCACCTGGTGAAGGAATGCAAATATGGATACTCCTAAGGTGATAAGAAACATTCAGTATAGATTTATCATTAAAAAATGTCATTATAAATAATTCCTCAGAGGAAGCACACCATCTGCTTTTCTGTGCCCCGCCAACTTTCATAGCTCTGATGGGAGAGGCTGCCAAGACAAATCTTGGCAGGTCTCACTGATACCTGGTAGAGTGTTAGCCAACAGAGTTTGTCAGGTCAATCAAATTTCTTGCTTTGACAGCAAAAGTGGCTTATAGGCAGGACGTGGTACACATGATATGTCTGCCTTTAATAAGCTTGTGATAGTGCCTCACATGACAGCCTCATACACAAACAATGGAAACACAATCTAGAGTGTTCATGAGCAACACTTAGGGTCATGACTGTCACTAGACTACAAGCTCAGGCAAAAAATGCAGTTGTTTATGCAAATATTTGGGTTGCACAAAATTATTGATCTGTAATTAGTCAGTATAGAATAAATAAATAACTATTGCACTCTACATTGAAACAGTAGTTACCAAGGGCACACTGTCAAACCAAAAACAATAAGCAAGAGTGGTTCAAAACAGGTTTTACTTACCTAAGTAAAATCTTGTCATTATACAAAATATTATCATTTATTACATAAATATAATTAAAATTTAATGTGTGTTATTACTCACCATATTGTGTATCATATTGTGTATTGTTACAAATAATATGCAGTATATACCTTAGTGACTTAAATAACAAGATAATTGATTTATGAGCAATACAGTTACAAATTAAGCACATAAGGATCATTAACAAGTGCCATATATAAGACAGATGAGGTAATTATACATCTGTAGGCTTTGAATTTTTGCATTCAAAGTTTTCATCCAATTACTTATTGTATGCATTGTAGTAATCTTCCAAAAAGTTGCAAACACTACACTAGTTTGAATCAGCAGCCCCTTAGCCAAATTTATTTATACCTTCAAAATAAAGTCAAAATAAGATAAGGAAAGGCATTTTTTTAAAAAAGGGAAAAAATAGAGGAGGGAGTGAATTGTCTTAACATTTTCTCTCATTGTTTTCTTTTGAGAAGAAGAAAATGGCATGTTGACAAACAGCCACTGTATTGAATATCTCTAAATTGTAGTGTGTGTATTTATTCCTTATTCATATGTATATTTCACTAAATGACCTTAATGCCTTTGACTTTCTCAATGTAGGAATTAAGTACTCAAGCAAGGAGACAGATGGAGATTAGCTTTAATTATTTAAAAAATCAGCTTTTTTTCCTAGAGCTTATCAGTCTTTTCCATGGAATTCATAACTCAACTAAGGCATTGTTCACCTGGCGGATGTTTTTTACTTCCTCAGGTCCCTTCTTTCAGTAGTCTTTGTATATCTGCCACAAATGCTCTTTCATGGGAGAATGATCTGGCACTGCTTTCTCATCTTCATATAAATGCTCTTCAAGCAGAGGTGCTTAAAGTCCCATTAATGCCATCATTCCACCTGTGAGCCATGAGCAAATAATTAGGCAATTCAGAGAAAGAGCAGGATCTGGACACCTCACTGTGTTAAACATTTCCACTTACCTAGTGAACAAGTCACAACAATTCATCGATGAACACACAGCTTGGGTTTCATTCAGTGATAAATGATGGCTACATTACTGATATTCTTGTATTTCTTATATCGCTAACATCATAAGATGAACAGGACACCAAAAAATGAACAAGATAGTGGCAGAAATTAGGCCCCGGTTTTGAGAGATCTGTAGAATAAATATTCCATTTTCCTAATCTGTGATGTCCTTTTAATTGTTCCAGAAAACTGCTCAAAAACATACCTTGTCAGCAAAAACTGACCAGGAAAGGATTGTGTTCATCAAATACCTGCCAGAAATATCAATTAACTGGAAAAGATAAAAAAATAGATAATGTGCTACATTGTACTTTCTGCTTTCAATCAGACATTTTTTCACTGTATTGTTTGACAGCCTGTTTGTATTACAAGACAAGGCCACAAATTATCCCAAATATCTCATAAAGACCTGTTATTTTCTTAAAATAAAACACCCTTCACCTATCAAATCCAATTAAAGTAAATTTGTTAATGATAAGGAACAAATATAAGTATGCCTTGTATGAGTGCAGGCATCCCTCTTTCAAAAAGTATATCCAGGGAAGTAAATTTTAAAGCTCCTCTATTTATGGATATAGCTTTATAAACCATTTAAATGGTTGGCATGCCAGAAAAAGGTCAAAAGCTACATGGCTAAGCATAAAAACTAACAGAGCTACAGAGTTCATTAAAAGTCAATCCTGCCCTTGTACATGGGATCAGATATTTGCTTTCTTTTTCTTTTATTGAATGAGAAAATGCATTTCAAATAACCATAACAATTATTTTTAACATGATTTAAAGTACCAAGCACTTCCACATATGAGTTGATGCTAAATAAAGATGAGGCACAAAACAAAGCTGTTTCTGTTTTTCCTTCATATGGTTCCTGTCTCCCCAGGCGTGTCCCTCCTGTTTTGGCAGTGCTGATGTTACCAGCCCCCAGGCAGAGGGAAGCAATCCTGGGCAAACAGTATCTAGATCAAATTCTTTCCTTGATTTCATATTCTGGGGCTGAATAGGAAGAGTCTGGACTGGCTTCTTATAGGAAAACAAGGTCTCTCGGGACCCTCTTTAGCATATGTTCTAATGTCAAAGAGGTTACCATCTCTGTCAAGAAACAATGCAGTCAGGTCACAGCATTCATTCTGCCCTTTTTGTTTGGCTGTGGTACAAGTGACAAAAGGGCATGAAAAAGTCAATTTAAGCAAAACTGCTGATATACACTGACTGTGAGCTCTG
Organism: Chloebia gouldiae; assembly: GCA_003676055.1. Lineage (NCBI taxonomy): Eukaryota > Metazoa > Chordata > Aves > Passeriformes > Passeridae > Chloebia > Chloebia gouldiae. The sequence goes on from QUSF01000002.1 coordinate 26,516,143, forward strand.
ACAAATAATATAGACAACACATCATTAAAGAGAGGTTCTGGGGAAAGAAGAAAAAAAAAGGTAAAAAAATAACCAAAGTCAACAATTCTGAGTTCTGAAAATACAGAGCATAAAGCAAACATATTTTAAAGGCTTAGCATGGTAAGAACACCCCCTTGATGAAGAAAGGACCCAGATGCAGAAGATAAAATAATAGGTAGAATATTTCTCTGATAAGTTTGTTGTTTCTTTCTTTCTTTGCTTGCTTGTTTTTATAGATAAATGATCTGGGACCTTATCTGTGGAAGAGAACACATCTTTATTCTAAATATTTTCCCAGGAATATTTCCACCATTTGGACTGATGATCATTCAACACATGTACACAGATAACTTGGCATACACCATCAACATGCCTGGGAATTGATAGAATGCTGTTTGGTTTAGGGAGAACTACATGAGTTAGAAGATCTGCACAGTAAGCTTAAGGGTATGCAGTTATGCTTCTCCTGTTTCTTCTTGTCTATACAAAACTTCAGACTGCTCTGAAAGCTCTGGAACAGCTCCTGTATGTTGCCCAGCTCAGCTGCTATTTACTGGATGATCTGCATCCAGACAGGCTTTCTAAAAATTTCACAGCTAGTGACTGAAAGTGTCTCTACTAATTGTGGTCAGGTGGATGAGATGAATTTTAGAGGTCCCTCCCATCCCAGACTATTCTATGATTCTATTTTTCTCCAAGTTTACACCCAAGAGAACCAGTAAGAGGAGATTACCAGAATGGAAAATTCCAGTCCAGAGATTGACAGCTTCCAGAAACACAAAGTCATGTTTTAAGACAAAACCATTTAGAACATTGGTTATCTTTCTCTTCCTGCCTTCTCAACATCAAAATATCATTTATCTGAATAAGAGAGAGGAGAGAGCGAGATCTTACATGTACTTTTTTGTATTTGTGGGCATGCACATACCTTTCCTTCTAGTGAGGGAATTCCTTGTACAATCTTATAATCATAGAATGGGCTGGAAGAGACCTTAAATATCATCAAGTTCCAACCTTCCAACCAGGGGCACCTTCCATTAAACCAGGTTGCTCAGGGCCCCATTCAACTTGGCCCTGAACACTTCCAGAATTGAGCCATACACAGGTTCCCTGGGAAACCTGTTCCAGTGCCTCACCATCTCACAATAAAGAACTTTTTCCTAACATCTGATCTGAGGGTGCTCTTTTTCATTTTGAAGCCATTCTCCCTTTGTCCCATCACTTTTTTTATCTTCAGGTACTAGAAGGCCACAATTAGGTTATCCTGAAGTGTTTTCCAGGCTAAACAAATCCACTCCTCCCTGCCTTTCCTCATAGGAGGTACTCTATCCCTCTAATCATCTTGGGGTCCTCCTTTAGACCTGCTCCAACAGGTCCTTCCTGTCCTGAGGACCCCAGAGCTGGATGCAGCAGTGAAGGTGGAGTCTCACCAGAGCCGAGGAGAGGGGCAGGATCTGGCCCTCCTGCCCACGCTGCTTTGGGTGCAGGATACAATGGCTTTCAGGACCCCACATTGCTTGGTCAGGTCCAGCTTCTCCTCCAGCAGCACCCCCAAGTCCTTCTCAGCAGATCTGCCCTAGGTCTGTTCATCCCCCAGACCAGACTGGTAAAAGGGATTTCCCTGACCCAGGTGCAGCACCTTGCACTTGGTCTTGTTGAACCACATGAGATTCCCACAGGCCCAGTTCTTGAGCTTGTCCAATCCTCTCTTTCAGGTGTGTCAACCAGGCCATTCATCTTGGTGTCATCTGCAAACGTACTGAGGGTGCACTCGATTGTTTCTGTCATTAATGAAGACAAGAAGTAAGGCTGGTCCCAGTACAGACACCTGAGGGCAGGACTCGTCACTGACATCCATTGGGATTCAGAGCCATTGACCACAACCTCTGGATGTGACCATCCAACCAATTCCTCATCCACCTGACAGTCTACACATTGAATCCTTCTCTATCCAATTTAGAGAGAAGGATGTGGTGGGGACCCACATCAAAGGCTTTACAGAAATCCAGATAAATCACATCAGCTCTTCCCTTGCCCACCAATGCAGACACTCCATCACAGAAGGCCGCTGGGTTGGTCAGTCAGGACTTGTCCTTGGAGAAGCCGTGGTGGCTGTCCCAAATCCCCTCCCTGTCCTCCATATGCCTAAGCACAGCTTCCAGGAGAATCTGTTCCGTGACCTTTCCAGGTATAGAGGGAGGCTGATAGCTCATTAGGTCAGGCTCTTTCTTTTTACCCTTTTTAAAGATGGGTAAAAAGATGGGTTTAAAGATGGGCACAATGTTTCATTTTCTCTGGTTGCCTGATTGCCATGACTTTTCAAATATCATAAACAGGAGTTTGGAAACTGCATCAGACAAATCCATCAGGATCCTGGGATGCTTCTAATCAGGTCCTATAGACTTTTGTACATTCAGCTTCCTCAGGTGGTCATAAACCTGAATTTTACTTACAGTGGGAGGAACTTCACTCTCCCAGTCCCTATCCTGCTGTCCATCCACTCAAGAGGTGTAAGGACATTTATCAGTCATTAAATGGTCCTTGTTTGGTTGGGATTGCTTTGCTGACAAGAAGGAAAAAGGAACTGGACACATGTTTAAAAAAGAAATAAGTTCGGCAGGTAGCATGGAGATCAGGGAACAGGAAAAAAATGATAAATGATTCAAAGTAATTATTTGCTATTTGCTGCTAGCAATAAGATAAAATATTATCTTCCAAATACATTTCCAGAAAAGTAAGTATGAGTTGAACAGATGACTCATATACAAAGGAATTGGATACGATTTCCTGCTTTTTGGTTTAAAAGTATCCCCCTCCAAGTTTTCAAAAAGCAGCATGACGGATCCACAAATTCCATGAGCTGGTGCTGCCAGTCCCAGCCCCTTTAGTGGCAATGCTCAGGAAACTAACCTGCTTAGAGACTGGGTACAAAATGTTCTTTCAGAAAAAGCTGTGCACAGCCAAATGCAAAAAAAAAGAAAATTATATGGAAAAAAAGTCAAATGAAAACAAGACATTAAATAAAGATATAAATGTATAAATACAAGTATAGCTCTTAAGCAGAAGAGTGTGCTTGAGACTGAAAACAACGAAATACTAAAGGCCTGTGTTGTAGAAAATGGATTTGAAAATTTTCAGACATGTATATTCCCCAACTATTTCCTGCACATAGTACAAATACTAACATTCTTTTCTTTTTCTTTATTTTTTTTCTTTCTGGTGGGTATTTCACAGGTTTTTGACCCATCAAGCTACAGAAGCAAAGATCGTGAATGACTCACACAAGACATTTCTATCCTATTAGTCAGATATTTGTTACTGGAATAAGTATTGATTCTGTGCCTGTCTAAATGAAAGATGTGTCTGATGGCTCATAAGGGAAGGCATGTGACATTCAGGGATCATGGTTTTCTCCAGTAAGTATATGGGTCTTTCCAGACAGTGGTTCCCAGATTTTGCTGTATGTACTTCTAGTGGTGTTGGAATGGTTTCAGACCAGTTCTACACATAATGATTGCCAAACCAGTAAAAGGTAGGAATCCTGCTTTAGGTGGAATCACTACAGTTTGCTGGTGGTAGCCAGGGGAACAGGTCTACTTCTGTCTGTACTGAGCCTTCCTCCCTGTGGGAACATGTTAACACAAGAATTTAACCACTAAATTTGTTGGGGTTGCATGGCCCAGCTTTGGTAGGAGGTGGCTACAGGGATGGCTTCTGTGAGAAGCTGCTGGAAGCTTCCTGCATGTCCAGCAGAGCAAATTCCTGGCAGTTCCAAAGATGGATGTGCCACTGGTCAAGGCTGGGCCGGTTAGAAATGGTGGTAAGGCCTCAGTGATAACAGATTTAAGAAGAAAGGAAAAAAATTATTGCACAGTTGTAATTGTGGCCAGAGAAGAGTGGGAACATGTGAGAGGAGCAACTCTGGATGGGCAGGAGGTGCACCAAGTGCCAGAGCTGGGATTCCTCTGCAGCCCGTGGTGCAGAGCATGGTGAGGCAGAGGCAGCTGTGCCCCTGCAGCCCCTGGAGGGCCATGGGGATGCAGAGATCCACCCCAGCCCCTGGGGGTGCCCCACAATGGCATATGTGGTTGCCTGAGAACAGGCTGTGACCCAATGGGAGGCCCGTGGAGAAGGAAGCCCCTGCAGAAACAGCTTGTCCTTGAAGGACTGCAGCCCTGTGGAAGAGTGACCCACATTGCAGCAGTGTGGGGAGGACTGCTGCTCATGAGATGGACTCACGCTGGAGACATTCATGGAGAGCTGTCTCCCATGGCAGGGACCCCATGGTGGAGGAGCGGAAAGACTCCTTTCCCTGAACAGTGAGAGAAACAACCTGTGATGAACTGGCCATAACCTCCTTTCTTTGTCTCCCTGTATTGCTGGGGGAGGAAGTAAAGCTGGAAAGAAGGAAGAGGTGAGAAGAAGGTGTTTGAAGGTCTTATTTTACTTCTCATCATTGTGTTCCAATCTTGTTGGTAATAAATTTGATTAGTATCTCTAAATTAGCCCGTTTTTCCCATTAAAATATTTGGTGAGTGATCTTTCCCAGTCCTTATCTCAACTCATGAACCTATTGTTCCTCTGTCCAGCTGTGGATGGGAGTGAGAGAGGGGCTTTGGCACCCAGCCAGCATAAACCCACTATAGGCTTTTTGGTGGAAATTCTGGGGAGCCATGAGCATTTTGAGAATAGTAATTGGGAGAAGTAATGGGCAAAACAAGTACTAAGCAATATCAGAGAGTAGAATGATTGTGGGAAACTTTTGTTGTAGATGTGGCAGAGGGGTGGATTTTGAGTAAACTGTCCATTTCTGCTGTGTTGTGATAATATTATTTTGGATTTCCTGTGGGGAAATTTTGTTTTGTTTGGTTTGGCTGGTTTAGTTGTTCCAAGTGAAGATCATGTGATGAATGTGGATTTTAATGATAATGATGATAACTATATGATTCACATAGGTGAGGGGTGGAAACTCCAGTGGGTTGGCCTTGGTTAGATGCCAGGCACCTGCCAAGCCACTCTATCACTCCCCTTCCCAGCATGACAGGGGAGAGAAAAATAAGATGGGAAACAAATAGTTGGTTGAGATAAGGCAGTTTACTAAAGCAAAAATAAAAAAAAAAATAACAAAAGTTTGAGCCCGCATAAGCAAAGGGGAAAAAAAATTCAATTCTACTTCCCATCAGTGAGCAATGTCCAGCCAGGAACTTCCCAGGAAGCAGGGCTTCAGCACACATAGAGGTTGCTCTGGAAGGCAAACACTGTAGCTTTTACATCTGAGTTGATGTCATATAGTATGGAATACCTCTTTTGTTAATTTGGGGCAACTGTCCTAGCTGTGTGTCCTCCCAGATCTTGCCCAATCCCTTGGGAGGGGTGGAATGGTGGGGAGAGGAATGTTAGAGAGAAAGTGCTGATGCTGTGCCAAGCACTGTTCAGCAGTAGCCAAAACACTGGAGGGTTATCAACACCTTTCCAGCTGCCAGTGCACAGCACAGCACTTTGAGGGCTGCTGTGGGAAAATGGACTTCAACAGATGCAACACACTGATCATCAGAAATTACCTGTGTGGAGACAGGTGTAAGGGTCACTGAGCAATTGGCTCTCCAGGCCACTGGATGGGTGGTATTTGCTTGTGCTCATGTGATAATTCAGGCAAGAGGTAAGAGGAGATGAGGAAAGTCCTGGTTTAGAAAAGGGGAGTGTGAGACAGAGCAGCAAAGACAGGCATGCTAAGGGACAGGAGGGGAAGATCCCAAAAGAATGAAAGGGACTGAAATTGCCCCACTGATGAGTACACATAATCTGGCAGAGAGCCATGAACTGTCTCTGTGTAGGAGGTAATGAAGTGAGTAAATGGATAATCCCTATTTTGAGTCTCTGACCCCAATTATCTCTTCCATTTGCTTCAAAGGGACCAGCCACATACTCAGAATCATGCTGAATTTCTTTCCTGCATCAGAACAGAAAGTGATAATTTGTTAATTGGTGCTCATATTTTACCACAATGTGTTATTTAATTATTGGCTTACATACTGACTGAGTTATGTATATTTAGTCCTATGTCCTGTCAACCTCCCTTTGCGATTTGTTCTTTCCACAGCTGTCACTGGACTTCATATTTGCTATAAGGTCTCCTTAACTATTTGCAATTGAAGATCTTACTGGAGTGATTTAGTCTTCTTTTAGGAGTTATAGGGAAAGTTCCCTACTGATGTGTAGGGAACCTTCTCATGGCAAAGGTTCCCTATGGGTATGTAGTGAACCTTTGCCATGAGAAGTGTTTGAGTGGTTATTCTTTTTCATTCTCCTGAATTTTTGTCCTTGTTTCAATATTCTTTATAAAATTAATTCCAATTAATTGCATTCACAATGTCACTTTAACAAAATTGGAATCTAAAACCAGAAGAATGGGAATCAAGTCACACTAGATAACCTGAGTTTGGAAAGTCTGTATTATTTCTTATGACAAAATAGGTCCCACTACTTGGAGCTATATGAAGAACAAAATCTATGCTTGCTAAGGAAGAAAATCAGCAGAAATATTTATGCACAAGTTTACACAATGGACATCTGTGTCCTGTTCCTTTAAATATTTAAGAAAGAAATGGCTGATACAGGCAATAATACTGGAAAGGTAAAGCTGAGGCCATATTAAAGCTTAAAAAAAAAAAGTATTTCCTTCACTAAGTTGAAATTTTCACTTGTTTCTTTCACCATTTGTCTCCCTCAAGTACCTTTGAGGTGCCACTGTTTCTTACTCCATCTGCTATAGGATCCTCTGCATGTATACTAAGAAAACTATGACCTGATGTGTCAGGCAACTTTTATTGCAGGGAACATGAGCATTTGAATCCCAAGAGGCAGACCACTATTTAGCACAAACAAGACATTCATGACAGTTTGAAAGCCATCTCTAAGCACATTCTGCACCGCAGACAAGGCTGAGTTTTGCATCCCCCAGTGAGTTCACATGCTTAAATTATCTCATGGAGAGCAGTTATTCATGCTGCCAAACAAAGTGAGAAAGCAGTCTGCAGCTGACCCAGGGGATGAAATCTTGCACTCTTCTTTCCTTGGAAGAAAAAGAAGAACAGACACACTTCCAGGGAGGAAAAAAGGACTAGAAGACATTACATGAATCATCGAGTCCATTCCCTTTCCACAACCAGGTAACATATTGCTGAATCAAAGAACTCTACTCTTTCCCACACTGCAAAACCCTCAGAGTATTTTGCAACATTTTATAATAATTCCCAGACCTTTACTACATAAAGAGCTGTAGAAAATATTCTTGGCATCTTCCCACAACAGAAATGTTGTACTTTCAATAAAAATGCAAAGATCCTTCCTAGTCAGAGCTGTGGAAGAATTCTTTCCTGAAGCCATCATGATGATTAGTCTAACTCTGGTTACAAGAACAAGAGAGAGCAGACAGACATGAGAGAAATGTCTTCAACCCCATTTGTCCCAGATCAGTGTCAAGGAAGAAAAGGCAAGGAAGAGGGGAAAAAAAGGTCCATCTATCCACCATGTGATGGTGAGAAGGGAGTGATGGAGATGCTTTTGCCTCTTTTTTCTACATTTTGGATGTTAAAAAAACTTCCTCATATGCCCTATTAAAGCCACTTCCTACAGTTCTGAGGAGTATTTCTCCCTGCTGTTTCTCAGTCTCAGGCAGCTCTCAGCAAGTTCTGATCCTCCTGACATCTTGTGTGTTACCTCATATTTATTTCTGCAGCAGTGCTTCACAGTGCCAGTGAGAAAATCCATGTACCAGATATTTCATCTACAGAGGCATCAGTTCAGTGAGCCGACTTCGGGGCTGCTTCGGGAACCCGAAAAATGGTCAGAAGCCATCCCAGACGCACTAGATGGCACTGTGGGTGGCTACACCGCCCTTGCGAGCCGGGCAGAGCTCAGCCGAGCCTGGCAGCTTCAGTCTCGGCTGTGCGGCTCTGATTTCCAGCACAAGTCCCTCTGACTGGAACCTCACTCGGCAGTTCTGCCCATTCAGCTACTTTTTGATACCCTCAGTCGCTCCAAATTTAGGGTCTTTCAAATAAATACCGTGGGGTGGTTAGTGATTTTTTTTCTTTTTTTTTTTTTCTTTCTCAAGAAGCTCCACGATTCTATTCCATTTCCTGGATCTTCCACAAAACATTCCAGAGGTTTCAAGAAATATTTAGAAAGTTGGTAAGTCTGAGTGTCCTGGCTGGCTGGTGTTCAGTGTGTATGTCAGTGGAAGGGTACAAACTTTACCCAAGGTTTCCAAAAAAGCTGCAGATTACAGGAATTTTGATGAAACCCCAACTTTCCATCTTGGTTGCACCAGTTTTGCTCTACAGAGTCAGTCTGGATCCAAATAAAATCAGTTGGGAAGGAGGATTTCCACTGGGATCGTGGAAAGTTGGACAGGGGCCTCTGTAAGTCTTCCAAACATTTGAAATGAGCATGCTGACATTTGGTAAATCTTTCCCCCTTTTCTGATCAAGGTTTCTACCCTTGCTGTGAGCAGTGTTTGATAGTTTATGCTCACAATGAAAATTGATGGGATCATTGTAAAAAACAGTGGGACTGCCATTTTCATTTTGGGGGCAACACTTTTGTCAAGTACATTTTTCTAAGTGAAATGGGAGTTAAAATCCCCTTTTTCTATCTCTGCTTCTGTATATTATTTCATTGCAACCTCCTGTGCCTGACTTTTAAAAGTTTCTCTTTTGTTGCAATTTTATCATCATCCTGTTGAGTAGGATGATTAGATAAAGTAGGGCTTTGAGCCTTTCTTTTCAGTATTTGGAACCATCTATTGTGACTCCCTAAGTAAAAGCACTATTTGAAGCCACTCCTCTCCATACTCTCACATTGTTATTTACTCCAATAAAATGCATTAGGCATTTTCCAGTTGTATCACTCAGGACTCACCACAAACTAATCTATAAACCACACACCAATCATGCAAGTTGAATGAAAACTAACAATTCCTTGGTCTTGTGCATTTATCATGAACCACTGAATAGTTTGGGTTGGAGGGGACCCTTGATGGGCACCCAGTCCAAACCCTCTGCAATAATCAGAGGCAACTTCAAATAGATCAGATTGATTGTTCCCAGGGATGGGACATCTATCACCTCTATGGGCAATCTGCACCAGTGTTTCTCCACCCTCATAATGAAAAACAACTTCTTGCATGCAATCTAAATGTTCCCCCTTTAATTTTTAAACCATGCCAACAGACCCTGCTAAAAAAATTTGTCCCCATATTTCTTATAAGTCCCCCTTAGGTCCTGAAAAGACACAATAAGGCATCCCTGGAATCTCCTACAGACCAAACCCCAACTCCCTCAGCATCTGAAGAAATCTCTCAGAGAAAGCCTCCTTGGCTAAGCAGTGCAGGCCAGGAAAACACTGTAAGGAAGAACAAATATCCTCATCAAGCCCTAGGCTATTATTTAATCATCAAGCCTAACCCTCATCTGAAGGTTACATCTTCCAGACACGGCAGGCTCAGTAAATGACTGTATGAGGACTCTTAGATCTCTCTCATAAGAATGCCAGGGTGCACAGGAGCAGGAGATAAGCTGGATATCCCACCTCCCTAATTATCAAGTATGAATCTGGAGATATCCCTACTGATAAACCATGGATATATGGTGCAAGCTGCAGAGCAAGAAGTGAGAAACAACTATGTGAGACTGGGAACAGAATTCTGTGCCCACATCAAAGAATGACTATGGGTAAAACCCCTAAACAGGAAAAAAAAAAAAGCTCAAAAGATTCTGAAACACCCCTTCTATTCTTTTCCCTGTTCTTTCTTTGTCCTATGCCAACAATACCCAGTCTTGCCTGGAGACTGCACAAAATTCAAATGACATGAGAAACTCCAGAAATTCAGGTGTGTATCTGGACACAAATTTTTGTGTTATGACAGTTCAATACAATATTATGCCACAGTTTTACAGATTACTAAAACTGACATTTATATTTGCTGGATAAAATAAATAAATTATTTTAAAATTTTGAAATAATGATGAAAATTTAAAAAGAAAGTTAAAACCCCAAAACCAAACAACCAAACAAGTACGAAATACCAGTATCTAGTAAAGTTTCAAAAAAAAAATTGTTTGTTTTAGATGGCTTTCTCAAGTAGACCTCAGACCTGTACATGATGAGGTTTTGAGCAGTGTTCACTATAGGAATTTGAGAAGCAATCCTCAAGACAGTTTGATCTCCAAATGTACTTTAAAGTAGTTTTAACTTGCACAAACTTGTAATTAAATTGAGAGGACATTAGACAGTAATACATTCTGGGTTTTACTTATCTCAAAAGGCAGAATTTACTGTAGCAGAAGACAAAATTTGATCTCCGTATCTTCCACTACATCCAGGTAGTGATTTTTGCCCAATTTCAAGCCTATTCACTTCAAAGATGATGGACACATCTTATGCTTGTAGTTTTCTCTACACCAGAAGTAAGAAATTTTCATGGAAATTTGTTTATTGATCTTTGGAACTGACAGATAGTTCCTGGCATCTCTTACCATAATTTTTGAGAACTCTGGGTCAGAAAAATGGCCCAAAGGGCTTGCCTCAGCATTATTTTAGATCATGAACTTATGTCTTCCTGCAGCATTGTATGGTGTAGTTCATAAACTTGTTTTGTAAATTTGTTTGCTTCTTATAAGAAAAAGAAAAAAAATTGAACCAAAAAAGAAAAAAATTGTCATAATAGACACTAGATCTTTAAAGAAAACTTTTCACAGATGCTGACAACTTTGTGCAAATGGACTGTCCTCAAAGACAGAAAAGTGAAGCAAATATTATGAAAATAGAAGCTGTGAAACAACAAAGATGGTTTTCCATAAGATAGCTAATTGCATGCCTGAGCATTCACATTTTGTTCTGTGTCTTTTGCCACTATCAATGACTCATATTTAAACAGCATGAGAATAATATGTATTCACTTCTCTTGTAAGTTCTTGTTTGGTCCTATAATTAGGTAATTAAAGTGAGCATGTGATATTTCCAGGAAAGTTGGCAAATATAAATCAAACAGGTTTTTGATTGTGAGCCTGCGGGAATCCTCCCTGAGCTCTTGACGTGTGCATGGAGTTTTTATAAGCAATTAAACTCTATCCCTGAAAATCCTACTTTCAAAGCTTTTGGATCACTTGGAGAGTTTTATGGTTGGCTTCAAATAAAGAGAGCATAGAAGATTGACGGAAAAGCTCAAATAAGGAGAAGAAATATGAAACAAATAAGTTCAAACACATTTAACCTCTTGTCTTCTAGAGTGTTAGTTCTCATCCTGTATTGATGGTGCTTTCAACAGATCTGCATTTGAAAGTTCCTGGTAGGATTATGAGGCAGCACAGAAGGTGCTTTGTCACTTCCCAGGCTACAGCAGAAGAGCAAAACTTTTAGAAACATGGTAAGTAGCACAAAATATTCCACAATGAAAGATTTCCATCAGATGGAACCACTGCATTTTTTTTTAACACTATGATATTTAGTCAGTGCCGTTAAGTATTATAAGATATCAGTCATGCTTCTGAGTGTGGTTCAGCCTAACATGAAATCCATCACTGTCCTCATCCAGCTTTGGCTCACAGCAGTACAGACATCCCCATGCATTCCCTTCTCTTTCCTATGTGAGTCTCCAGCAGAAGATTTTTGCCCTCCATGCTCTTTCCCCTAGAAAGGGTCAGTGACTTTACTAGCAGGCAGTAAGAGAACAAATGACTCCTGTTATCATTTCCTGGTAGAGTTCATGTTTTGTGAAGTAAGACAGGGAGCATCTGCTCCACACTAACATCATGACTGTATCCAATCCTGATGGTCTGAACTGAGAGAGGCAGGACACTTGGTAAGCTGCCTTTGCCCATTTTTCATTGTATGCCTGGACACGAGGTCAGAGACAGTGCACATGGAAAGGCCAGTGTGCAGGGAAGGAGTGTTTTGCATCCTCATTTGCCCCTGTGCAGGCACAGAGCCCAAAGCATGGGCCGACCTGTTGCCTTTAAATACAGCTTGTCCTCAATTAAACCTGTCAAGACACTACAGGTCTTTGCTTTACAGCAGCATAATACTGCTAATTCAACAGATCAAGTGAGAAAAATCAGATCCAGGCTGTCTACATGATTTGTCCATGGCTATAACCCACAACTGGCTGCAGGTTGCATCTGTCAGCATGTGACATTTATGCTTTCAGCTGGTGTTCATGGCAGTGTGGCTTGCTTAAAGAGTTACATGTATCATAATTACCACTGAATATTCACCACCACTAAGATGCTGATGGCGACATAGGCTCAACAGCTACAATTATGTTCCTTGCTTTTGGAGAGACTCCAGGGTCCTCATTCTCTTCTGAACTTCTGCTGATTGCAGTTTTTCTTCAGATGGACCAGGAGAAGATGTTGCAGAGGAAATTTTCTGAGCCATGCTTTGTGCATCCTGCGCTGACCACAAGCAAAGCAAGCACATGTTTTTCATAGCACTGCTATCCTGTTACTCCCTTCATTCCTGTGGAGCACAGCACTCTGAGAGCACTGAAAGTGACTACTGCTTAACCAGTAGGAGACTACATCACTGCTGAGCCAGCTGCCTGGAAATGTTAATGCTGCTCTGTGGTTTCTTCAGGACTCTGGGCCAACATTTTCCTCATCAGATGTCTTTTTTTTGCTGCCCTATCCCAGCCAGTGCTTTATTCTCAGCACAATCCATTTTCCATGAGTGACAAGCCTGGGGGTTCCCAAAGGTACTTGAAGGAAATCAGGATGTAAAATGAAATATGAAGAGTATAGGGGAAGAAAGGAGGGGAAAAAACAAAAAATACACCCACTGCTGACATGAGAAATCCTGGCCAGGCAGAGGGTCTGGGAGAGAAGCACAGCAGAGCTAAGGAGGAGTCATGGGGAGGGGGGTTGAAGAGGTGAAGATTGCAATTCCAGATGAAGCTGATGAGACTGCAGAGGAACGGAAACTGAATAAATATACAGAATTTACAGAGGCAAAAATTGAGTCCTGTAGCCGTTTCTTTTTCCACACAGACACTATCATCATCACAGTTCCACAAGCGAAAAAACAAAACATTTAAGTGATTTACTTTTGGCAGGTTTGGAGCCCAGGTTCCTCCAACCCCCAGGCATGGATATAATGAAGAGATTTATGTTATGTGTATTACTTACAGGTGATTTGGAGAACACTGATTGAAGTGGCTTTAACTGGGTAAGATTTAACATTCAGATACCAGATTGGGGTGTGGGGGAGGTGAAACTTCATCTCTGGCTTCGACCTTCCTTTTTTACTTAAAAAAATCAAATAAGCAGTGTTAAAAATGTATGAAAGGAAGCAGAAGAAGAGTCCTAGCTGTTTTCCTTTGCATATGTAGCTTTCAGTGTTATTAGAGCCATCCTGTGAATCACTTGAAGGGTCAATAAATCTAGACCTCACTGTGATTACACGCATATTACCTCCACTCTGTGGTTTCTGGTTGATGCATCCACTAGTTACGAGTTATATCTGTCAGCGTGCACTTTGCCTTCAGCAAAGAAAAACACTGGGGCTACCTCTCAACCTGTCAGATTGATTCTCCTGTTTGGTCAGATGGTCTGCAATGCTTGCACATGACAGCTTGCCCCTGCCTGAGGCACATGATAACTTGTGTTTCTCTTCTTCCCTCTTCCTGTTAACTTGTGACAAAACAAACACATGTTGATAATAAAATTTCCATTTATAATCCAACACTACCAGTTGATGTGGGTAATCAGCAGACTTAACCCTTTCCATTTCTGATTTTCCAGAGCCTATGGTGGGCATTGCACAGGCTCCTGTCTCCCCTTCTCCCACCTCACAAACAATAGAGAACAATCTGATGTAAACAGACAGGTAGCATCAGGAATGGGACAAATAAGAAAGGAGAGAGGTTGCAGACAGTCCAAAGCAAGCACCATCTCACTGCCTTCCAGTACACCCTCGTGCTTTTCTGCTACTGTAATGGCGCCTTGAAAATGAACCTTAATTTCATAATGATACGTGGCAATAGTCCCTTCCTGACAAGCAGCCATGACTGCGGTTGGTAAGCATGTATTTGAAAATGGAAAAGATAGATAGTCCTTACAGTAAATAAGTCTCAAAGGGTTCTGCAACTCCAAAAGAGAACCAGGTTCAAAACGCGTCTTAAATATTTCAGCTGTGTCTTTTCTCAGTAAGGGCCGTGGATTCAGAATGTGGGGATATCAATTACACCCTTTTTTAGCTTTCAGCAGCAGGTTTCCAAGGAGGTAGCTAACTAGAATGGAATAGACAACCACATTTGTGCTGAATAGCTAGAAAGCAAAGGAAGAACATTATGCGGTTTTTAAAAAGTTTTGTGAATTGTGGAAAAGATATGTAATGTTGCTGCTGAAAAATGCCATTATAATTATCTATATGTTTTCTATTTTGCTCCAAGTATTTTCAATAGCGAATTATTTTCTTGGTGCCTTAAGTAACTGAACAACTGGCAGCATTGCTACCATATAATGCATCTATAAATGATCTTACTACTTACTCAGTTGTCTGAACACTGCACATATTACATATAAATAGTTAATTTTCCACCTCTGACAGGTTGGTTTATTAAAAAAGATTAAAATAAGTAATGTTGATTTGAGGGATTTTTGGAGTTTTGGTTTTTTGCTATGGAGACAATCACACTAAACCATTCCCTAAGCACATTTGGGCTTGCACAACATACAGCACCATATATGTGCACACTTCAGAATTACTTCCAGACACAGAAAGGAACAGATCTGGAGTGAGCACTGCCTTGGGAGCTTGAGCTGCAGCAGAGGCACTTTGCTTTTATTATCCTTCACTTTCCACTGATCATTCATCAGTTCCCTTCACATCTTCTCTTTCTTACACTTGCCTACTCATGTCAGAACTGATTCTCTTTGTCAATTGCACTCTTCTTCAGGTTCCCTTCAAGATCAGAAAAACATGTGCTTTACTTTCACCTTTCAGTTCACTGCCTGCTTTGGATAAAGATGAGTACAGAAGTATTAAAATAACAGGAGAAAGCCTGCTGTCACAATGAGTTTAATCCGAAGCCTTTTGAAGTCATTAATGAACAGTGGTTCCCAGTTATTGCCTTTAGTCTTTGGGTCTAGCCATGGCTTTCTACTTCAACAACAAGAAGTTTAAGTATTAAAAAGTTTTCAAAAGGTTTATCTGATGGGATTACCAGTTTGATTTTCTGAATAATGTTCTCTGAAGATTCAAATAAACATGTCAACACTTCAAAGCTCTCTGTAACACCTCAGGCTGAGATTTAAGGTCCTCTTCAGTCACAGTGTTCAAAGTTTCACAATCAGTGGATAATTTCAGCCTTACAACTAAGATACTCTTTGGTCTCTCACAGCTGAGAAAGGATACAATTTCTTGATTCTAGCACCAGAATCACCTGCTGCTGTTGGAAACTCAGTGTTCACTATTGGAATGGTTTGAATTCTGGTCCAGTAACACTGGAAATAGTCTTGGCATTGTTTTGTCTTGTAAAGAGAGTTCTTGGACAATTGCTCACTTGTTATTGCTGTGATTATTTCTAAATCACTGTGTTTCTTCCCAGTAGCCATATAGGTTATATTTGAAAGGTATCGTATTAAGGGAATGTCTAAATTTTGTATCTGCAGTCATGGATAGCAGTGACAGTCCATCTCACAGAAAGATCACCTTTAGCAAGCAGACACAGACACATATATAACATGCAATTTTTAACACCCAGTTTCTTTTTCCATAAAGTTTAGGCCCACTAAGATATTTGGCTCTAAAAACCTGACTTTTGGAGGACTAGAGGATTACACAGAGAAGCCTATATTATCGGATTTTGGTTCTGAATCTGAAATGCTACTACCATCTGAGGAATGTTTTGTGCTTTTTGGTGAAAATTTTCACTTTTTTACTAATGCCTCAGTCTGCTGAATTCAGGTACAGTGCCCCACAATGATGCATTCTGCATAAGATTCCCGTTTAAAACTACACCCTAAGAAATACTGCACTGAGTTTGCAGGACATACAGGAATACATTGCAATGAACAGAGTATAATTAATTATTAATGGCATAGAAATTTCAAAATTCAACCCAAGTGTTTTGCTGAGCTGATGCAATCAAGGGGCAAGTATTGATCTCTTCACTCGCATGCCCAGTGACAGGTCTCATAGAAATGGCCTGAAACTGAGTCAGGGGAGGTTTAGGTTGACTATTAGAGAAATGGTTTTCATCCAGAGGGTGTTTGGATGCTGGAACAGGCTCCCAGGGAAGTGGTCACAGCACCAAGCCTGACAGACTTCAAGAAGAATTTGGACAATGCTGTCATGTGCATGGTGAGATTCTTGGGGCTGTCCTGTGCAAGGGCAGGAGCTGAACTCTATGATCCTCATAAGTCCATTACAACTCAGGATATTCTATGATTCTATGATAAGGAGCTTCTTTTCCAGCTCTAGCTGAACACTTCGTGGGTTTATCTTTGTTATTTGCAAAGTCATTTTCTCTGAGAGTAAACAGAATAACCAGAGCCATTTATGGGGCAGAGCAAGACAGAAAAAATGCAGTGTAGTCTTCTGAGCAATACCAATGTGTATTACTGTAGATTCCCCTAGTAGATTCCCAAGCCAGTTGCTGCCATCACCTAAGACTGTGAATAAGTCAGAATGCAAAATAAAACAAGATTTATTGAAAAGATTACTTAGATCTTCTGTATTTCCTAATTTGATCTGGAAAGAAATATGACAAATATCCTAGAGAAATGGGACACCCAGAGAAAGAATTCTAGTTCTGCTTTTGCACTTGGAACATTGGCCTTGATACGTGAATGTATACATGGAGTGGAGCACTGGTCTCTGCACATGTGTAAACAGCCACAGGCACACCAGGACTATTCAGTTCTCCGAGGAGCTCTTCTCTTCAAACAGCTGCTCCTGATGACTTCAAAAGAAAGGTGGGAAATGGATAGGAGCACCCAATAGATTAGAACCAGCCAAGGACTACCAGCTGGAATACTGTCTAATGGTCATCGTCTCATCTTTAAAATTTTGCCATAGTATCAATGGTTAAAAATTATGCCCATGAACATCATATGATACTCTGAAACAGGTAGCTCATTATTAAGACATCATCGATTCACACAAAAGTAGATTTTTTTAATGCTACCAGGAGATCCACTGACTTATAAAAATGAACATGAAAGAGTTTTCAAAATACTATAAATAGTAGGAGCTTTGACAAGTCTACTGTTTTGATTAACAGCTGAAAATTTCCATAAAATAAATAATCATCCCTAAACCAGTTGCACTGCAGTCTTGCCCTTTGCTAAAGCAGGAAAAAACTAACACTACTTTACACAATTAGCAACTGTATCTTAGAAATTATTAGCTATAGATGAAAAATTGAGTTTGGCTGGAGGTATCTTTGCCACCTTCCTGTAACAATTCATTTATACCTATCATTGAATGCAATGAGAAAATAATGTATTTTTATGTCTCCAAGCAATCAAGGCTCCCTTGGTAAGGCACAGGTTAAGTTTAGCCTCACAGACACTGCATATTTTTTTCCTATGATAGAAACATTTCTTTTTTGTGAAATATTCCTAGAATTTATTTCTTTCTTTGGACATAGTAAAAGACACTGTTTAATCAGCAGCACTAATCAAAACTCTGTTTAAGCAAGTAAGGTTTCTTCCCTTCAATGGCATTGCAATTTTTCTTGAATCATTCCTTTCCTTGAAATTACTGTATAAAATCTTTATTTGTCCTTCTTACCAATAGCACAGAAAATATATGTCATCCGACTCCATCAGTTGCCTCAGTGAAATAGAGCGAACAAATTGTTGTTAGCTAATAACACTGGAGAGTTATACATCAAAGGAACAGAATTTAAACCCATGCCTTGTCTTGATTAGAGTGTTCAAATTTAATTCAGCATGTCACTATTTCCTGCTGTCTTTTCCTCTTCATCAGTAACAAACACTACTTAGAAGTTGTTGATACTGAGCACATGGACCCAATTAAATCTGTCATGACATTCACTTATTTGAAGTTTCAGGCCTGATGTGGTCTCCAATTCATTCACTAAATGACTTCCATTTACTGAAGGATTTTTTACTTGCAGTGGAACTGTGAAGTGCAGAACTGAGTGATCATAAAGTGGACAAATTAGGCACAGAACTCACCTTTGATAGAGTGCCCCATTTAGCATTTCAGGCACTTAAACAAACTATGATCATTCCAGTTTTTGAAACTGTGGCCTATTCTGGTCAGTCCTGGATATTTGTTAAATACTACTGTATGTATAATATTTTATATTAAATATGCATTTACAGAGAGAATGTGTAATACATATAATATTGACTAAATATTATATTGTGGCACACCAACAAAAGCACCTCAGAAGATAAAGTAACAAAATAAAAAGTAATTTAAAAAATCTGGTCATCTTATTCCTCTGTGTTTCAAGGTCATGATAAAGAAAAAAAAGGTGACCTGTTCATACCTCATATTGTGCCAGAAAATATTTAATATTACCACTAGCACATTTCATTTGGTTATCCTTTTACCTTTGAGGCAGATTGTAGTTCCAGCGTAGTTGGTTAAGATGGAGATAATTTTTTTCATAGTAGCTTTTGTGGAGCTGGATTAGATTTGCGATGAAAACTGGGTTGATAACAGAGGGATGTTTTAGTTACTGCTGAGCAGGGCTTGCAGAGTCAAGGCCTTTCTGCCCATCACACCACCTAACCAGTGAGTAATCTGGTGGTGCATGAGAAGCTGGGAGTTGACACAGACAGGACAGCTGACCCCAGCTGATCAAAGGGATAGTCCTTATCATATGGCATCATGCTCCACAATAAAAGCTGGAGGGAAAGTTTGCCGGGGCTTCAATTGTGAGGTTTTGCATCACTTGTTCCATCTGGGTTTTTTTAGGAGTGGAAGTTTTTTGTTCCTTTTTTTAACTTATTAAACTGTCTTTTTCTCAACCCTTCAGTTTTTTTACTTTTGTCCTTCCAATTCTGCCTGCCATTCCAAGGTGTGGTGCTGAGCTGTCAGATGGGGTTAAACCACAGCCAGTGCTCACACTGAAAATAACTAGTTTTTGTTACTGTGGATGCCGTAGCATCTTGTCATGAACCAAACTTTATTAAAAACACTCATAAACACCTAAACCCCAAGAATTCAGCATTCATATTGCTCTTTAAGGAGCAGAACAATAGTGGAAATAGATAGATGAAGGGTCACATGGAGATAAAACCAGTCAATATTAATTTTATTGAAAGTGGTGTTGGCAAATACACTATGCTTGTGTAAGGAGGCACTGCCCTGAGGCATAAGAAGCCCTGTAGTTAGAAAGTGAATGGCTGGTGCAGATGGCAGTAGTCTTTCTGATACATCCTGGACTCAGCAGCCAACACAGTGCTCACATGAGGGGATGTATTCTCCAAGCCCACTTACAGATTGCTAACACCCTATTCCCTCTCAGGAATCACCAAATATCACCAAAAAAAAAAAAAAAACATACAAACCCAAAACAAAAAAAAAAAAAAAAAAACAAAAAAAACCCACAAGATGCACAGAGACCACTTAGCAGGATAAAAAAAAGAATTGTTGAGGGTCTGATTAAACTTCATATCCAAATAATGACAGGAGATAGATGGTACATACATACTTTTCAACAGTTGAACTTCAGATTTCAGAGGAAAAGAAAGAATATCTAGATTCTAGCATTTATCCAGAGCCTTGAGGAATGGGCATTAGGGCAAAAGCCATAAATATCCTTTTCTAAGGAAGCCTTTATCAAAATGAAATCTGAAAGGGAGGAAAGTCACATTACAGGAACAATTCATGATAACAATGCACATCAGGTTACAGATACCCTTCATTCCTCTTGAAAGGGTTGTTATAGGTCTCCTGCTCTATCAGCTTCTGGTAGATGTGACACCTACATGGAGCAAAAAGGGCAGTGAAATGAGCTGCATCAGAGCACAGCATGAGAGGGGGTGGTTGAGAAATCCAAGTGCCAGTAGCAAGTTTCAGCTGGACACTTCATTTCTAGTAATGCCTGCCCATTAATTGCGAAAAGTTGATCCCAATGCTTTTCTGGGATGCAGTTGAAATATAACAGGCCTGAATGTGCACATCATTGAAAAACGAAAACTCTACTGCACAGTTTATGATTATTTTCATCCAAGAGGGTGCACCCCAGCTACTCATAACCTTGAGTAAGAGCTTTAAAAGATTTGATTTAGAAAAAAGCTACTTAATGAATGAGCAGCTGAGAGCTGAAAGATAATTTGATTATTTCTTACCCTTTAGATGTTTGATGCTGCTATTGGAGTACAAGAGCTTTTATAGCTCAATCTGCCTGGTGACCAAGTCACTGTCTTTAACTTGCAGCTAAAACCAAGAGCATCTACCAACTAAAAAATTAACTGAGCAATACTAAAACACCACACAATACACAAAATTTTACTAAGAACATCTCATGGAATGAGCCTTACATTTGGTTTTTTTTTACTCTACTCCTTCATATATCCATGTATTTCTGTCTCTCAGTTCCTGAGAAAAAACTCTTTCCTTCCTGGGCTTCTGTGTTTTGTAGAACATCCAGCTAATGGTAAGTAAATACAGATAAAAAAGAGCCTTCCAGTTTATGTTGGAAGCTGCTATGAGACAACTGCTGTGTTTAATTAATTTTAAACTGTTTCTGTAGCCTCTCAGCCTCTGAAGAAGCATCCTTTACCAAGGATGCCTTTACAAAGCCTTTACAAAGTGTAAATTAGTTGTAACTTGTTTTTCCCATTAGCCTTACTCCTTTGTTTTCCTGAATAGGGTGTTGAATTCTGGGTCTAGGGAGGCTTTTTTCCAGCTATTTTTACTCTGGGTGGAAAAAAAATCTCTTTGTTTTCTAGCTTTTGTGACTGCAATTTTATATGTCTGTACTGAATGCTTTTGCCAGCCAGTGATTCTGGACTGCAGTCCAAAGGGCATCTGTGATGGGGAGTCCTTACTGCCCTGTGCCCTTCTGCCAAGTGCATAACACAAGAAGAGTAAGATGGAAATCCTGGCAGTCTCCAGCAAAGGAATGACTGTCTTTGCTGTGGGAAGCCTGTAAACCCATGTTTGTTTATATATTTATACTTCCTCTGTTCTTTTTCTTTCCCCTTTTTCTTCTACATTCCTCTAAAAAAGGAAGCTACAACAGCCATCCAACCCACCCATTCTCCCTGGTCAAGGCTCTCAGTTTTCACATCTCCTACCCCTGGCATCAAAGATAGGATTTCAGCAATTCCTACTGGTCTCACAGATGCCTTAGAGAGTCCTTGCTATGTGACATACCCCAGAACCACATCAGGAAGCATCTGTCTTCACCTCCTCTGTTGTATGTGCCAACCCCATGCAGATGTGCCTCAGACACTGCGGAGCAACTTAAAATGATTCTGCTTAAGAACCTAAATCTCTTTCCAAAAATAAAACTTTCTAATATGACAGTAGAGGGAAAAAAAAAAAGGGGGAAATGGGAATGGGGGGGGGGTGAAGTGGGGGAAAGTAGAAAAAAGAGAAGGAAAGAAGAACATGGAAAGAAGAGTGTGCAAGTGTTGAAATCCAAAGTAAATTGAGCTCGCTCATCTGCCTTGGAAATAGTCAGCCCTTGTGAGTCTGTATCTTGTGAGTGCATCTTAAAAAGGAGGTTTTAAACCAAACTTACTTCATAAAGCTTTCATAAAATTCTGCTATGAGGTCCTAGAGAATTCTTTCCAATGCAAAAATAGGTGTCCTGCCTTCACAGGCACTATTTGGGGATCTCTGAGAAGTACAAGATATTTAATGAAGTTGATTTTGCAAAGAAGCATCCCCATGCAAGTTTTTTTCATCCAAGGAAGGGGAGAGAACCAAGGGGCTGGAGTGTGCAGCACCTCAAAGTGATGGCATCCTGCCAGCTTCTCTTCGCATGCATATCCATGCCAGAAGTGCTTAAGTGCAAATGGCATGTAAACCAGAAACTCCTGTCATTATTGTGCTGGGGGTGTATGTGGATAATTATGTGAAACTCTGTGAAAAAACTGTGCTTTCCTGCCCAGAGAATATAATGAAAAGTTTTACTATGTTGAGCAGCATGGCTGGAGTTTTTGTGCTGATTTACCAGCAGCTGGCCTTAGAGCATGCAGCAGGGCTCTGCTCAGCCCTCCCTGGAAGCACCGGCACACCTGGACCTCCCTGCCTCCTCTAGATGCCTTTTCACACCCGCCTCACCCTGCTCACCCCTGTGCATCACTCACAGTAGATGGCTGTGCTGTGGTGAGGCTCACCTGGGTCCTTTTCATTTCATTTCATTTCAGCAGTACTAAATCTGTCATTTAGATTGTAAATACGGATTTTTCAGCATTACCCTGCCACCTTATCTTCTTGTCTTTGTCAGCAAGCAGTAAAGCTTTGACAAGACCCTGAGAGCAGTTTAGTAAAGGGCATTCAAGGCTCTGATTTTGTGCCAGCATGGCATGAAGCCAACCCACAAGTAAGCTCCACAAGCAAGCAACAGCAAGCAAAAGCAAGCAAAGAGCTCTACAGCTCTTTGATCCATTTTATATTAGAGGACCTCCGTACATATAACAAGGAATTGCACTTATCATTTGGGGGTACATAGCTCTGGATGAAGCAGTCTTTGGGTTCAGTATAGCAAGAGAACATTTTCTTATGAATCTCCTCATGGCTGTGAGTATGGAGTGAACCACCAGGGCACAGGAGAAACCCTCACTTCCCCTGCCCTCCTCCCCAGTCAGGTGTGATGGCACAGTGTTATTTTCACTGCCAGCTGGTACAGGAACAGCATCTGGGATTAGCTGCTGAGATAATTAGGATAAACTTCTATTCCATAATTGTGAATGTAGCTGGTACTCAGGACTGAAAAACCATCATCTACAGAACTCTGAAGTAAAAGTTCTACTGGTAGCACTTAAAACAGAGAACATAGTATGTCAGAAGGCAAATTAAAGCAATGAAGGAGGAGAACACTTTTATACTAGAGAAAAGCTGTTTAGCTGTGGGACTTGTCAAGTCAGACATAATTGCCCATAGTAAAGGAGGATCATGATTCATAAGTGCATGAACTGAACAGGAAAGGTATCTTGTAACACAAATGGTGCTGGTTTAGAACCCAAGAATACCTTACAGTGATGAATAAGACTCAGAGAGGTTTATGTTTCATCTAGATCAGTTACTGAAGGACAGCCAGACTTCCCTTGCTCTCCTGAAAATTTGACCTATAGAAGATGTACAGTCTACTTGTTATGTCTCTGCAGAAGAAACCAGTGAGGTGAGGCTTCCATCTGGCTGGAACTCAGGATATGTGTGTGCCTGAGCTACAAAAAATATGTCAGATTCTGGGAATTTCATCATTCATCAGAGGAGCCTAGAAAAGTTCTACATACCACAGGTGTTCCTTGGAGAGCTGAGCCCATGGCAAAGCCTACTCAATGGGATTTAGAGATTGTCTTTGTGCCAGACTGCCAAGCAGTGACTGGAGCTGCAGAAGCTGGGACCACCCTTCCTGTTTGCTCTCTGGCCACATTTCATACAGGGAGCAAAGGACAGATTTGTGCCTGGGCTGAAATCCCCCACACCCCATTGGGTCCATATTTCCAGGCTGTACTTAGAGGCCTCACAAGTGGAGGGGCTGCCAAAGGTGGCCTTGAAGAGTGATTGCAGGGCTGTGCTACCCAAACAAATAGATCTCTCTAAACTATTTCAGATTCCCCAAGTCCAGTACTCAGCTGTGGGGTACAGTTTGGGTTGTGGCTCAGGCTCTTGGAAACATGGAAACTAATCAGTTGAACTTTCCATATTTGAAAAGTAACCTAGGAGCTCAGATGAAAAAGCATGACCAGAGACTACCACTTGGAGTCAACTGTTGGGAAATAACAGAATTATTGCCAGGGATTGGTCTCTGGTAAAGTTTGAAATTTAAATAGTTTCACATGCTGTGCTAAATTTTCATTAATAAGGATGTTTACTGCAATCTTCCCATAATTTTTTAGAGTGAACCAAAATATACTGCAGCAGGAGATCATTTGTTGTATTGATGTATTTTAAAGTTGGTTCAAGTGAAATACCCACATTTTAGAGCAAACTTTTCATGTCCCTGCAGTAAAGGTTGTTCTTGTCTGCAATGAATTTAATAAAAATAGGAGGATTTTTTTGTTAGTCTTGAAAACATTTTCTTAATTTTAAAATTCTGCATAGATTTCTTGTTCCCAGATCAAATAAATGTGGTCTGATGTACCTCAAGCCAGCCCATAAAGTGCTCCTGAGTCCAGGCCCACAACAATTGTCAATAAAAGGAGCTGCTAACCCTCTACAAAGGCCCCATGCACATATCTCATTTGCAGAGTTGTTCTTAGCTCCCTGAATTAAGATATCTGTACATGGAGTATATGCACTTTTATAGACATTTTATACATTAAACCAGTCTCTGTTTTTTCCCCAGAATTTCAAAGTTATCCAGAGAGTGAACCAATCTGAGCTGCTAACATTTCTTCTTTCATTCCTGTTGCTGCAGAATTCTGTTACAAGTGGTAAGAAATTGAATCACTTTTTAGAAATATCTTACAAGTTATTTAAACATACATAAGAGCTTCTTAGGTTTGATCAGAGTCCCAAGTAGAAATGTCTCAATCTGAAACATCTCAGGGCTGCATCTCAGTCTTCACCTGGAGACCACGGGCCATGTACTGATCTAGCTGCTCATACATAGGTCAGTTCTGCAGGCTTTATTTAAAGTCAATTTTCTCCAAGTTAAACAAACCAAACCACTCAGCCTCTCCTCATTCCTTGTTTGTACCAGCACCCCAGTCATCTTGGTGGCTCTGCACTGGGTACCATCCCTTGCTAATCGTACTGGGGAGATGAAAGCGGGACACTGAAGATACGGACTCACAAGGGCTGCGTAGAGTGGACTAATTATGGTTCCGGACCAAATAGCTACTACAGTCCAGAATGTGATGAGCCTTTTTATCTGCAAAAGCATCCTCTGGACTCCTGTTCAGCTTCCTGTGTACCAGGAGCACTAGATCTTTTACAGATTTTCTCCCTACCAACCAGTACCCAGCCTGAGTTTATTCCCTCCAAGATGCAGATCTTTGCATTTCTCCTTGCTGAATTTCTTGAGATACTTGTCACCCAAATATCTAGGTCTCTGAAGGCAGTCCTACCCTTTTGTGAATCAACAACTTCAGACAAGAATTCATTGGTATTACTGTATGAAATCCACCTTAACAATTACCACTCATTCCTAAAAATAACTCACATAATTAATTATTTTTATTCTGTAAAATAAGTCAGTATTCTGTGATGTGTATATCTCCAGGATTAAAGATATTCCTAATTTCTTCTTCTTACCGTATTGTTCAAATAAAATCATAAAAATCAGTAACTTTCTTCTGCTCTGGTCTGTTAGCAGGGAATGACAACAGGGTCACGTGAAGTCTTCCCACTCACTAGGCTTTCATTGTCAGATATTTGCCAAGGGTTCAGCCACAGTTTGTTAGCTTGTGTTTATAGCACTGGAAACTCCCAGGTGGTCTCTCTATCCAATTACCCACAAGGGTGGTATTAGCTTCTGTGATGAGCTGGAGGCATCACACTTTAGTCTGACAGAGCCAAAGGCAAAATGTGCTAATATGAAGCATTCTATTTCAACAGTTTGTTAAGCAATATGTGTTTCCCAAACACATTCCTTTTTTGGGCTGCCAAATAATTTTTGGAATCGGAAATGTATTAAAACTTGGGTTTAGTTTGGTGAAAATCCTCAAAGTTTTATCTCCATCAGACACTGCATTGGTGGTCTTCATAGGAACATTCTACTTATAATTAAAAAAAAAAGTCCACGAATCAACAGAACAATTAAAATTGGTCACAATTTCCATCACATTGCTACTTTCATGGTTTAGTAGTATTCAGTATCTTTTTCATTCTGTACAACTTACAGGAGAATTTTCTAAGTTTCTTTCAAAATGTAGCATGATGAGAGAGAGACAAGTGGTAGAAAATTCAACCAGGTGAATTTGTGGAGGTGAAAATATGTGAGAGAAGGATTAAGAAAATACTCACAGTATAAATCTCTCCTCATGTGCATATGAGCCATAAGAGAGACAAGAGATGTTGTCACCATCCCTGCTAATATTTACCATCTGCACAATGGCAGGATCCAAATTAGAAAATTTGGAAGCTCTGACCTAGACAAAACACCAGACCAAGGCAGTGTGGTCATAATAACTGACATAAAGTTTGATCAGAGAGCAGGACCTGGAGTGTAAAAAGCATTACCATTACATGAGAACTACTCATCAGACCAG
Organism: Chloebia gouldiae; assembly: GCA_003676055.1. Taxonomy (NCBI): domain Eukaryota; kingdom Metazoa; phylum Chordata; class Aves; order Passeriformes; family Passeridae; genus Chloebia; species Chloebia gouldiae. Next base: position 26,542,542 of record QUSF01000002.1, read on the forward strand.
AACATCTACTTCTCAGGCAACCTTAGCAAATTGAATAATAAAGCCTAATCCAGGGCTATTTTACATTAAACAAATTCAAAGAAATAGTGTTCTTTCACAAAGCATTGCGACAAGCTGCTTGCATTTTGTAGATTTTTCCCAGTCTTCTAAGAAATGAAGAGTATTGTAATTGTTGATTTTAATTAATTTTGCCAGTAGAATTTCAGGAACCTGTAGGGGTCTAGAGTAATGAGACTCCACCGTGAAATCATGCTGATGCCCTTACAGCTGCCAGTAGCTGAATATGTTAGGATGAACTTTTCCAAAGTTGCTGTTGGCTCATAACAACAAATCACTACATGCCCAAGATTATTCTATGTGCTGGTGTTACAAGTCCTGTGAGCAAGGGACTGGGACTGCTTCCTATTACCTATTTTACGTAAGAAAAATTGAACAAGGGATCATTACTTCTATTTATCGCTCAGAGGAAAATCAGCTTCAGCTTATTTCCTTGATTTGGCTGCTAGATGACACAAAAAAAAGGTCACAGTCTATTAATTTTATTTACATTTGAACTGAGATTGAAACAAAAAGGTTAAAGCATGAAGACTTAGCAGAAAACTAGGAGACAGGGCTTTATAATACAGCAGGAATCTGGTATATTTAACCATGTGAAAATAAGAAGGATAAAGTAAATTCTGTTGGAGAAATACATTTGTTTATTTTTCTCACCAGCTTCAAAACATTCTTCAAATTCATGGAAAACATGTCTCAAAATCTCTAGTGACCATACTCTGTCTACCTAAAAAGCTACTTCTTATTTGTTGAGAGAACATTATCAACTTGCAAAATAGAACAAAAGAGAACTTTCATAACTGCACTAGTTCTGCTTATCCCATAAAGTAACCAAGAGTTTATTTTCTGGGCACCACCAACTGGAGACTGTGCAGATCTTAGGCTAAAAATTGCAACCAGAACGTCAAAGTATTTATCACACTCCCTTAATTGTGACAGAGGTCAGACTATGCTCTGCACCATTTGTCTTTATTAGAAGTTCTGCAGAAGTCAGGTCATAAGACATTTCTGGATTGTCTTCTGCATACCTTGGATGTTGTAGACAGCCAATTATATTTATCCAGGTAGTTATGCTATAAAAGGACCATTGTGGCCCTGTTCCCAGTTTGAACTCTTAGCAGCTTCTGCCTTTCATAGCCTTTAGGTAAGAGAAATTTTTTCCAAGAGACTTATAAGTGCCTGTATTTGACTTCACCCCAATCCTTGAAACAGGACTACTTGCTGATGTAGATTTCCTTGAAAAATATCTCAGGGTTTTCCCATGGCAAGGCTCTTACATAATACAGAGGAAAGAAAGCAAACACACTGTTCAGGCCTTGATCTCCCACTTACATGAATAATTAATTTCACATGCAAAAATATTTCCATTGATTTAGGACTCTTCATAGGTGGAATATGCAGTTCATATGTGTTTGTAGAACTGGGGGTCACACACTGTACACAACTGGACATTTGGTATTATTATTGGGGAAATACTGAAGTAAAGGCCTGGATATTTAAGTATTAAAAGAAAAAGAAATTTTTATGGTTTATAGTGTGGAAGCCTTTTCTAGGCTCAAGAAGAATCACAATGTAATGATTTTCTGGCTATTGGCACACAGGCTTTAGGCTTTGCCAGGTCACCTCTTCAACAATATTGGCTAATCCAAAACATTTTGAAATTTCCCATTCTCTAAATTACTCCAGTCTAAACAGATCAGTGATTAAAACTGCTTTCCAAATGGCACAATTCTCCAGCTCTTTAGTTAAGCTTTCTCTTTGCAAAGGAATTCTTATTTGCTTTTATTGCAGTGTTTCATAGTTTTTGGTCTAGATGTGAACACTGTTTAAGCATTTAAAAATTAACCTGCTGTTTGGAATAAGTGGAGTAAAAGTTCTGGAAACCCTCAGTTCCTTTGTCTGACTCCAATAAAAATCATAGAGCACAATATTTTTAAAAATTCCAAGTAGATCAGCTTGGAACAGCTATTGGTATGCTGGCAAAAACTTCACTTAAATATGTGCACTTAATAAAACTTTCATATTGGGAACAATTAAAATTCTATTATATCAGAGTTCTGAGCAGGCAGCCATGCCTTATTTCTATCTCTGTAGGAATAAAACAATTCATAACTTCAATGCCCACTTCCCACTGCAGAGAACTGTTTAATGCTGTCAACAACACCAAGTTCCCCTCCAGCATCTGCATTATTGGCCAACACATATAAACAAAGTAGCTCAGGTCATGCTTCCTGCTCATTCAAAATAAGGATACCAGGCATGAACTCTTTTACCCTACTTGTACTGAGCTCCATAATTTAAAATAAAAATAATCCTTTTTTCAACATTTCTTGCAATTCTTATGCCAGGAGAACGCATTAATACATAAATGTGACATAAAGCAGTATTTCCTTATCAAGTAATATTTGAGGTGAAAAAGCATGAAACTACTGAACATAGGCTAACATTATAAGTATACTAAAAACATTACTAAGCTAATGCAAACTAAGATATGGGCTTCTTTCTCTAGTGATGCTTCCATCTGTACTAGCAGCAATTTGAGGAATAAATTAATAATTTTTTTGCATTGTTTGAAATGTCTGGATTCTTTCACAGAGAGTCTAAATTGCCAGTCAGGTTCATTGAAACTCAAGTGCCACACCAATAACCCATTATTATCAACTTCCTAATATTTACCAGAATTTCCAAGCAGATTTACCCTCCTAACCACCTTTCATTTTAGAACACTAATCTGTAAAAGAAGAAATAGTAACAAAAGGTTTTCAAACTTTTAAGAAGAATAGTCACTAATCCTCTATCATTTTAAACTACTCTAAGGTAAATGCTTTAGTTTCTAGCTAAAGAGAATTACAGAGATTAAACAGCAAGGTCAAAATCCACATGGGAATCACTACAGAAAAGTTCACATTAAAAAAATACTTCCATTCTTCATGTCGCTTATCAGTGGAAAGCTGATAAGCTGTGAATGTTCAAAAGTATCTGTGATTTCTGGTGAGCAGCACAGTCCATTCATATGAGACTTTCCTGCCTAACAGCATCAGATTACAGAAACAGAAATGTTTCAGAAAAGAACCTCTGCAAGTCTCAAAATCCCACTCAGAGAGAAACAATTGCCAATATTAGATCAGGCATGGCATAGTTCTTTCTACCCAAGGCTTGAAAACCTCCAAGAATAGAAACTCCATCAGCTCTCTGGCTGACCTAGGCCTGTTTCTCCAACCTCTCAAACTAAACTCTGTGCCATTGTCTCATATCATATGCCACTACTATAAAGACATAAGATCCACTCCTTTACAACTGCCGTTCAAGTATTTGTAGGCTGCTGCCAGACTATCCCTTCACTCCCCTTTTCCACGCTGAATAAGCCAGCTGTCCTAAGCCCTGTGCAAAGGCCCTCTGTTCAAAATCCCTGCCCACTGAAGAAGGTCTGCTTCAGACTCTTGCCATTTCTCAACATCCACTTGAAACCAGGACTTAAAACAGGTTGCTGCATTCCAGATGTAGTCTCACCAGAGCCATGCAGAGGGTTATAATAAATTCCTTCAATTGTTTGACCACACCTTCCTTATGTGTGCCATAGCTCATTATCCACTTCTCCTTGTTCATAATGGCAGTGCACTTTGGTCTCTTATTCCAGTAGTTTTTCAGAAAATCCTCTGGTGTCCCTGTGGAAAAGAAACTGATAATGAGTCAGTAGTGTGCACATGCAGAGAAGAAAGACAGCCAGATTTAGGGCTGTATTTAAAGAGTTTAGCCAACAGTCAAGGGAAGTGACTATTCCCTCTTTCCAGCTCTGTGAGGCCACATGTTTTGTATCCTGTTTTGGGTTCACTCCAGTACAAGAAAGATATGCAGCTTTGGGATCACTCCAGCAGGAGAGTGATCAAGGTAGCTGGTAGGCTGAAGCACAGGATGTTCAAAGAGAAACTGAGGGAGTTGGGTTTGGTCAGTATGAAGAAAGAGGCTGTGGGAGATACTACTGCTACGTACAGTGTACTGGTAGAGTGTAGAGAGAATAGGGCCACTCTTGCCTGAGGTGTAGGAAGGACAACACAGAAAATTCCAGCTCAATATAATTAGAATAGATAAACACTATATCAAGTTGAGATGTAGAGAGAATCAAAATACAGTAAGACAAGGTCCTAAGCAACCTGATCTCAAAATGCCAGAAGATTCAACTAGTCAATCTCCAAAGACTTCTTCAACCTCTGTGAGTCAGTAACTATTTGTCCCTCACTGTATTCCCAAAGTCTTCTGCAGCAAGACTGCTACTCAGCCAGCCTGTTCCCAGTCTTCCACATGCATATATTTGTTCTTCTTGTTGAAATTCATGCTGTCCCAATCCTCAAGTTTCTTAAGGTCAGTCTGAATATAAACTGTGTCCTTCACTGTATCAGCAGCTCCTTCTTATCTTAATGATGTCTGTAAATTTGCTGAACAGTGCTTTCTGCTTTATTATACAGGTCATGGACAAAAACACTGAGGAGCATCAGATCCATTATCAACCTTGGAATACTTTGCTTTTTACTGACCACTGCCTGAGCATAGGGTCATGTCAACTCATCCAATGGTCTGATCACCCAGGCCATCCTTTCTCAGCTTCCAGATGAGAAGTCTGGGGTCAGAAACCCTACTAAAGGCATATCCACCCTTTCCCCCTCATTTTGATAACCAGTCATTTCACTACAAAAAGCAACCAGGATGCCTGTTTCTGATTACCTCCTTGTCCTGTTTGAGTTTAGAAATGAGTTCCAAGAGAGGATCATGCACCATAATCTTTGCAGGGACTGAGGTAAGCCAGCAGCTGATTGCATTCCAGATCCTATTTTTTGCCATTCTTGAACATGACTGTATTGTTTGCTTTTTCCATTCATCATGATTTTTCACAGATAATACACAGTGGTCTTGGAATCACAGCAGCCAGGAAGGCAACTACAGCAGCCAACTTTTCCAGCACCTTTAGGTCAGTCCCAGGAATATGAATATGTCCAGATGAAACAGTTTCTAGCTTGTTCACACAGCACTGGCTCCTTCCTGAACTGTTCTGATACTTGCAAAGATGAGGGAGAAGGTTCTGCCTGCGATAAGAAAGATGAAAAAGGCCCTGAGTACTTCAGCTTTTTCCATATAACCCACACTGTGCTGGCTCTTATACACCAACAGCCCCAGATCTCTCCTTTACAATTTGTCCTTCTTGCTCAATATAGTGAAGCTATTTTAAGCTTTAAGGTTTTGACTTTCCTGATTTTGTCCCTATGCACCTTAGTGATCCTTTTATATTCTTCCTTTGTTGCCTGTTTCTGTTCCTGTTTCAAACACCTTCACTGTATTTCAGTACATCAAGAAGGCGCCTTTCAGGCAAGCTGGTCTTCTTTTGAAACTTGTTGTTTTACCACATAAAAGGATACCTTGCTCATGATCCATCAATGAGTTCACTTTAAAGGAGTCACCCAGCTCTGTTGGATATTCTGCTGCTGCATGGCTGCTTCACAGAGGACTTTGCTTAGCAATTCCTTAAATAACCAGGTCTGTTCTCTGCAAGTCTAGAGCCCTAGTTCTGCAGTTTTATTTCCAGACTTCCTCCAAATCATGAGCTTCATTGCCTTGTGCTCCCTCCAGCTTAAGATGCCACCAGTGACTGTGTCTGTCAGTCCTGCTCAGTCTGTGGACAGTAGGTCCTACAGAGCAACACCTCAACAGCCTCTCAACATTTGCATTGGAAATGTGTCACCCACGCGGTGCAACCTTGGGCTGTCTGCATGAAGCCACAGTGACCTCATATCAGTTTTCTGGACAGCTGAGGCCACCCATAAATACAAGTGCCTGCAGGTGGAAGGCTTCCACTGGTTGTTTGGAGAAGGCTTCTTCCCCTGTTTTCTATCAATCAGGTCTGTGGCAGACTTCCAAGATGTCCTCAGTTTTACTTTCCTCTCCAAAGCTGATGCAGGAGCTTTCAATTTATCACACCTCTACTTTTGCCCTATAGAGCCCTGTGAACATAAAAGATAATCTGCTCCTTATTTTCCTTGGATATCACTCCTCAATGGCCTGTTTGCTCCATGGATTTCCTTCCCAGCATATTCCCTATCTGATGCAAACAGACCCTGTTGAGATTGGCCCCACCTTTTGTCTCCACAAGCCTTGATCTCCTGCTTCATCAAGAGAGGTCACTAAAGGCACCAAGGGCAGTGAAACATTCTAGATATTTAAATGAAGCCATATAAAGGTAGGATTAAGTGAATAGCTTATGCACAATTATTCTCAGGAGCAAATGGGATTTTTAGATTGTACAAAAACACCCAATATTTGCATATAGTTGCATATTAACATAAATTGCAGAGGTAAATAAAAAGCATTCATCTTAGAATCTTAAGCTCAATTTTGTGTTCTTCATCCTTGGATCCATAATCTGACTATAGGGCTTGTGTTCTTTGTGATAAATTTTTAGATTAATGTAAGAAACAGCTGGAATGTCATACCAAAATCTTAAACCTTTTTTCTACTGAATTCTACTAGTTCAGGCTGCAGAAAGATCAAGTTTATTTATCTTTATTTTAGCCATTGTGGCTCTTTTAACTGCCAGATTCTCTGCATTTGCATTGAACATTATTCACAACAATACTAAGCATTTGTAGGAGCATCCATGTTTGAATTATCTTTCAGTCAGTGAGTAGCTTTATTTGCAGCAACTAACAATTTTACTTTCAGTTTGTTTGAAAATACTTTCTAGCAATTATATCGTGCACTACAACAAACTCTACAGTAAAAAATTGTAAGTTATATTAAAATGCTCTGGTTTCCTAAATGTAATGTAAAACATTTGGACTTCATTTTCTTCTAAATACATTAAGTTTTTATGACTTCTTTTTGAAAAATTGTGTTGTGCTTCATTATTAATCTTTGTTTCTGAGACATTACCCATTTACCAATACATTTATTATAAAGTGGATTTTGGAATTCTTGTATTTTTTATTCTTGTATTTTGTATAGGTGACAGCCAATCCTATAGAAAATATTTTTAGATTTACATTGTTACCATTTTAGGCAAAAAAACCAACTTGTGGAAAACTAAATTCAAATTTCCATCACATAAAAAAGCACACATTTTAGTTTCTCATAAAGTCTAAGGTTTTTAAGAGGTGGCTGAAGGCAGCTTCTGTTAGAAGCATTGGCATTAACCATCATTATGACCCTCATCACACATCTGAAACACTGTTTGCCTTGAAACTCTTGACCACATGGGGTTTACAATCAGCCTCCAGCCTTTGGAGTTAAGGTTGTTGTTAGAATTAATAGTGTTAGAAAGCTTTGTTCTCCAAGGCCAAAAATAGTTTCTGGTGATCTGCTTCTAAACAGAATTCTGCACCTGCATCTGCCACCAGCACTCCTTGCAACTGTATTTTCTGGAAAATAAACCTTTTTTCTGCCTGCTTGAAGTGCATCCTTTTTATGATAGTGATCATAACTTCTATGGTGTAAGAATGCACCTGGTGCATAAAACAGAGTTCACTGATCGCCAGTCAGGCAGGAATTTGACAGAATAAATACAACTCTCCTTCCTTTCAGACCCATGTTGATTACAAGGCCCAAATTGTAAAACTCCAGAAAACTGTATCGATTGATAAATTTAAGCCATATCAAATTAGATATTTTTCAGCTCCTGACCCTGAACCTTTTGTTAAAACCTGTACTCTTCAAACCAAATTATTTTTAGCTTCAAAACTCTTGGCTAATTTATTTTCATTTTGCATGTCTTCGTGCTTCCAGTTTCTGGCAACTTCTACAAGTAAGAATGCCAAAGTCCTCCATTCAAATTGTATCCTCAGCCAAGGGAAAGGGGGAAAACACTGAAAATCATGCAAGAAAGTCTTTTCTCATGAGTTTTCTGTTCTCATGAACTTTGTAGGCCAATTTTGGATGTACACAAGTTCATAACATAAGAGACATCAGATAAGAATCAAACTTTTGGGATTCACCCATTTGTCATTAATTCCTCTTCCTTGCATAAATACAGAATGCTGGATGAGAGCCCATGTCCTGGATCCAGTATTCCTAACAGTGGGTTTATCTTGTTGCACCAATATAATGCAATTCAGAATAAGAAAAGCCTTGTCAGCAAGCACCTTTTTCAGCCTGACACAACCTTGTACAGTTTCAGGAAGGCATTTTAATTTCTGCCCTCGTGGAGATAAATTCCTGGCATCTGAGTGGATGAATCTATGGCTTACAAGGTTCTGGGGCAATCACCAGGAGCAACAGGTCTGCCCTTTGCTGGTCCTTCAGTCAACTTCTCGTGTGCCTGGTAATGCATTCCTAGGAATGAACTTTCTGCTGAAACATACATTTCCTCAGTGAAATGCAGTTAGGAAAGGTTACTCCTACCCTTAATTATTTCAGCTTTATGCTGAATGCTCAGTGGGACATATCCAGGCCTTGCTGACTCTGAAAGCCTTGCAACCCAGCCACTACTTTGAGGTGCATCTGTCCACACTTACAGGGAGGGTGCCAAAAATAGCAAAGGTTTAGATCTCTGCAGCCAAAGTTTCTGAAAATGCAGCCCAAAAAGCAGTAACTTTGACATCAAAATAAGTCAAATCCAACAGATGAACGATTACAGTACAAGGTTAGAAACAAAGCTGCCCTTTGGCATGCAGATTGTTTTCACCAGCCTTCTCTCAGGCCAACAGCTTTCTCCTGATGCTCTAGGCTGCAACAAACACTGGGCAGTCTCTGCATGGGGTCCACTGGGAAGGTCTTCTTCCTACCACCTTTAAGACAAGTGTTTGTTCCCTAAATCTCTCAGAAAACTTCTAACATCTAAACACTACAGACTCCCTCCAGCTGCCTCCCTCACGCTCCATACTGACCATTCCATCTTCTGCTCCAAATGCTTAGATAGGCCAAGAGAAACCTCCCAGGAGCTAAAGCTATCTCAGAGAGCAGCATCCAGGACAAGTCAGCCAGGGGCCTTCTGCTGCCCAGCCAGTAATAAGGTGGTAGGCACATCAAATGAATGTATGAATGTTCCTATGTCTCTTCCATCAGTTTTTCTTATTTTATCTTCAGAGATTACAACTCTGTTGACTGAAAAAAAAAAAAGAAACAAAACCAACAACAAAAAAAACAATGAAATAAAAAACCAAAAAGAAACCTCAAACAAAAAAAAAAACCAAAAAAAACCACTCCCCAAACTTTCCTCTCTCCCCAGACTTTAACTGGTGAATATTTTCTCTTTACTTGCCCTTGTGGTGTATGTCCACAGATACTCCTCTGATTTTTCTAAACTCAGGTGAGAAGCTTGAAGTCATTTTAACAGTCATACATTTCTTCTATGATACGACACTTATGTGTAAGAGTTTTGTTTCATTGTATCTTGACATACATACATCCTGAAGTACATAAAAGTTTTAATTTCTGCTGTTTCTGATAACAAATCCTTTTCCTAGCAATTATCTCTTTCAATTTACTGTACATTTCTAGTACTGTCTCTGGTCATAAATCTAAAGTCAGTGTAGGCTTATAAAATGGACTATTCATGTCTGGGGATTCAGAAGATTATTTCTCTAAAATTCCATGACCAATTCAAAATGCTGCTTCTAAACATGTATACAGGCCAACCTTCACTTACAACACGGCTCCTTTACTGCCTATGTGCCACTAACTGCTTAAAAGTGTAATCTGGCAGATAACATATAATCAAGTAAACTTCCAGTGTCTCTGACTTGTCTGTCTCAGGTAGCATCCTCCCTCTTCTATGTCTCAGCTCTATGGACAGGAGCTGTGTAGGCCGTGGTACTATGCAGTAACAAGCTCTTGAGAGATGTTTTATAATTCACTCTAAAGTTTGGACTGGAGAACAGCTTATTACCACTACAAAACTGTATTTAGACTGTGATAATCTCATTCATCTTTAATGTCTCAGCAGGCATTTAGCTTTTGCATAGCAGCTCATGTTACAGCTCCATGAGACCTTGAGCATGTCCCTTGCATTTTTGGCAAAGGATTTGTAAACTTAGGACACAATTCATGTAAAATGTGTTTATAATTAAATGAATGGTCCATGTTACCCAGTCTGGCAACTCCTAAATCTAGAAACATCTAAAGTATTGATGCCCTTCTGGTTATCCTGAATGTTCTGTAAGCAGATGAAGTACATACTTGAGAAAAGCTGGATTCAGCATCAGATCTTCTGTAAGGAGATGGAATTTTTGGTGGTTCATAAACTGAAATTATCATCTATGTTCCATTGTTGAAGAAAACAGAAAAATCCCATTCTGACAAAGAAATTAGGATCTGCAAAGTACATGACTAAAAAAATCCTTTTATATGGTACAAATGACAGGAATTTAGTGGAAGTATTTTGTCCAGTTAAAGGTGCTGCAGTTTGATAAAATTGTGGATCAATTAGGGAGAGTCCAAATGAGAGCAAAGAGAAAGCATAGAAAAGGATACCTAGAGGGGAAAAAATTAAAGATACCAGAAAAATTATTAAAGTGCAAAACAGAAATAAGGCCCTTTTGTTGAGATGATTTCTGTTCATCTGCTCTGTCTTACCAATAAAATGGCCACCCAGTGGAGACAGCATATTTCCACAATTGACTGAACTTCTAAATATTTTAGAACAAATAATAGAATGGAGGAATTTAGCTTCCTTCCTTACTTTGTGCTATCCTTAGTAATGGATCTAGTAAATAGCTAGTAATCCCACTAACAGCTGACTTCAAAAAGGACACTACTCTTCAGATTCTGCTCTGGATTCAAGAATGACCTCAACAATTTATCTTCCACTGCTGTTCTTTTCTTGTAAATAAAATTCCACCAGCTGCTACATTTACACTCCTTGAAAAGTGAAGATGTCACTCTTCAAATATTTTAGTGGTTATTGCTTGGGGCTTTTTTTATGACTTTGTCACTAGTCTGTTATTATGCGAGGTTTTTTCCAGATATGGTGTTTGTATCAAACCATAAGAAATAGCTGCAGTGCCAGGATGTTGAGCTTACATAAACAGAAATAATGTAATTTTAACCCATGGACTCTTATTTATGGAGTGTTCTGGACACTTCTCCAAGGTCAGTAGATCTGGGTCAATGAACATCACTGATATCCAGAGGGTAGAAAGACTCATTTTTAAACATGCTGTTTTCCAAAAATGCTTTTGAGCTAGTAAGTCATCCAAGACTTCCAGACTCTTACAAACAGGGAAGTTTGTAGTTTAGACTTTAAATACATTCCATCACCTTGACCCACACAACATAGGGGCAATAAATAGAAAGATTTTGAATCAGGGGAACTAATGAAGTACATTATCCACCTCTCATATATTCTGCTCCAACACTGTGCCCATGTAGACTCATCACATGTTTATTCTCCTCTTCCCTAAGGTTCAATCCTACAAGCATGAGCTATGGATATGATCTGTATAAAGGGTTTCTGTTAGGGCCTGAATAATTATGGAAAAAAAAAAAAAACCCTTCTCTGAGATCAGTGGCTACTCAGAATATACAGCAAATTTGAGTATAAGCCTAAAAATCTGTTAAGGTCAATTATTCAACTGAAATGTCAATGACATTTTAGGGCCTATGAAAAGAAGGGGAAGTTCAGTGCTACACAATATCACAAGCTGACGACAATTAAAAAGAAAAATACTTGGAATATATCTCCCTTCTAGGATATTCCACTTATCTTCTAAGCCAATGATAAAATGTCTAAGGACAAAGTCTTTTAACAACTTAATTCCTAGAAAAAGGACAGTATCTTACATGTCCATAAGTCAAAAACTTCAGAGTAGGGTTTACCCTAAGCAGCATTAGTGTAGGTCTGTCTTTGTGGAAATTTTGTTTATCTGTAGGAAGTAATACTGCAGTGAATAGTAGCAATGTTGGCAGCATAAATGGCCATTAGGGAAATGATAAAAATTATTCCAAAAGCTAAACATTTTTAGAAATGCTTCAGTTGCCCTGATGTTTTCGTTATTTTTTTTCCTCCTGCTGTTTTTATTCAGCCCTTTTCAGTCTTTGCCAATCACACAGCAGTCTTTCTTGTTTTACACTCACACAAGGATGCCCCAAAAATCTCATGCTAAGACCATGAAAAACATTTTAAAAAAATGCTTGTCCTCTGCCCTTGTGTTCAAGGCACAGATGTACATGCAACGGGGCTGTGTCAAGAAAAACCAGATGTATATATTAACCTTGATCAGCAATGAGCATGCTGCTAGTGTTAGGAGCTTGATTCATCTTTCCACACATAATCATCTGATGCCATTTCAGGAGTACTTTACGCATCCTCCAGCTGCAGGTTTCAAAGGCCATATCAGTATCATATCTCCTGGCCCACTGACAATGTCTCAGATTTATAAACATAAATATCTAGGATAATCTGTGGCAGCCAAAAGTAATTGAAACACTGCTAACAGAATGTTTACATTAGGGTGAAGTTGTTCTCTGGGCTCAGAGCAATTACAAGCCTTACATCTGACATATGAAAAAGTCAAGAGAAAAATAAATAGCATAAGCAGAGGCAAAAAAAAAAAAAAAAAAAGAGCAAGGCTGTAATATTAAGCAAAAGGCCAAAAGCAAAGCAAGGCCTGAAAGTATTTCTACTCCAGTGATGGATATCCACAAATCTGGACAGAAAAAGCACTGGGCAGACAATGAGTAGTCACCTGATAGAGCAGCACATTAGAGGCCTCCTGAAAAGAGTCTGAAATCCACTGTTTGTAGGCTACCAGCTTTAGAGCAGGATGAATAGGTGAGGGAGTAGTGCTGCACTGGAAATGCTACAATTCCAGTATCAAAAGTTAAAATAAACACCCTGAAGTTTCTAAGGGGAGAAATCCCTTGTTCTAAAAAGAAAAGCATAATACCAGAGCTGCTCTACTGAGCTTATTTTGGAATTAAAATAGTGATCGGGGAAAAGCTGAACAGGAATACAGAAGGCACAAATACTGAAGATTTAGTTATAATGTGAGATTTTAGCTTCACAGTAAAAAACTGCTTCCTCAACTATCCAGCTGAGGACCTATAAGATATGACACTATTCCAGATTTGACTTTGAGTGTTCCCAGGACTTAGTTCAAAACATATTAATGGGAAGACTCTTCTGCAGTAATATTCACAATGCAATTGGTTGCAAAGCTGTAATAACAGCCAGTAAAGTAAATCAATGCATCACAAGGAATTACATGAAAGAGGACTCTCTTAAGTCAGAAAATTAGGGGAGAGGGGGGGAAAAACAAACACCAACAAAATTAATAAATAAACAACACAGCACCAACATAAAGAAATCACACATAAAATTCACAAAAAAAAAAATGCAATCACAAAAGAAAATCCCTACAAGCAGACTGAAGATGCTTAAAAAACACCAGCATACTCTAATAACCTCAATGCTAATTCTCCAATTCAGAAAGAAATTTAAAAGTACTAAAAATAGACAGGATGCCACTCACTCAAGAGCTCTGAAGTAACTCTAATATAAAACTGCAGAACTGCTGGCTGAGGTATACAACCTGTCATGCAAGTAGCCATGATGCCAGAGAACTAATGATACAACTGCCTTCCACAGAAGGGGACTCTGAAGGAAAACCTGGGCACCATAGACCAAAGATTTTCAGCCTGGTGAGATGACAGGGTTTATAATTATTATCTATACCGCAGAACACTTGATTTATTTACAGATAAATCAAGTCCATTATGAAAGAATCTGTGTGGCTTCTACAAAGGGAAAACCCTACCTCACTAACCTGGTGCCCACAGATGTAATATATTCAGATCTTTAAAAAGCTTTTATAAAGCTCCAAGCTAACTTTATTATTACCAGGAAGCAGCAAGAGAAGGGCTGTTCCAAGAGGGGGTAAATACGTACAAGTGTAAGCACAGGCCAAGCAGAGCCCTCCTTTGGGCTCTGAACCACAGCACTCCAAGGCCAGGTGGGTGAACGTGGGGGGTGACACCCATGACTCGGTGACACCCAGGCAGGGCAGAGCCAGGTGCTCAATGAGGGCCAGGTTGGTTCAGGATGTCCTGCCAGGAGGAACAGGAGAGAAAGCAGGAGATTACAGCATAGACCCGACCATGAGACAGGTCTAGAGACAAGGTTAAGCCAGTAGTACAGTAAAATCTCACCCAGAGCAGGAGGACAAAAGGCCAGGAAAAAGATTTATCTGCAGCATGACTGAGGGCTAGAGCTGAACTGAAACCCCTGGGCTCTCAGTTATAGGTGTGGATGTGGCCCCAGGTGAAGATGGTCAGGGCAATTAAGGCTTATTGCTGCCCTCAGACCCTGAAAACAAGAGAAATTAAGTTACCACAGAACTGTGTTAAATGTCCTATTGTGAAAATAGAACTGGTTAGACAAGAGGAAGCAGTGTTTCAGTAGTAGCGTCCTCTGGGATGTGCTCTTTGGATTGGTTTAATTCACATCTTTATCAGTGATCTGATGAGAGGAACATGGTTATACAACAACATAATGAACTATCAAAGTCTGGCAATGATACCAAAACCTTTCACCTACTAAAACACTCAGTGGGTGGGCAAAATGTGGTGAATTTCAGTATAGAAAAAAAAAAAAGGTGATACATTTAAATACTAGAAATATGATTTGGGCCCTGTATCACCTCAGTTGTGAGGAAAGGCTAGGGGAGCTGGGTCTGCTTAGCCTCGAGAAGAGAAAACTGACAGGGAGTCTTATGAATGCATGCAAGTATCTGAAGAGAGGGTGTCAAGAGGATGAAGCCAGCCTCTGCTTGAGCAATAGGACAAGAGGCAACTGGAAATAAAAGAATACAGGAAGTTCTACCTGAATTTGAGGAAGAACTTCTTTACTGTGCAGGTGACTGAGCACTGGAACAAGTTGCCCAGAGATGCTGTGGAGTCTCCTTCTCTGGAGATATTCAAAAGCCATCTGGACACAATTCTGTGCAGGGTACTCTGGGGGACCCTGCTTGAGAAGGGCTATTGGACTAGGTGGCCTCCAGTAGTCTTTCCAACTTTACCCATTCTGCAACTCTGTAATTCTTTGAAGTAGAAATTATGTATATCATGTACAGATGCAGTTCTCAAACCTAAATTCAGCAATTCCATGTGCAACTCAAACATTTGCAGTCAGCTCTCTGAAATTGACTTAGTGTGCAGGAATAGCCTAGAAAATACCACTGCAGTGTCCTTTGTCACTAGAAAAGGCATGGAGAACTTCATGGACATTATTTTGCTGACGCTGAAAATTTTGTTGCACTTGCTTTTGGTATAAGATGTGTAGACTTGGTCTTCACCTCTACAGGGAGCAGAGGAAGACTCTTAAAATGACCAGGAAGATGAAGCAGCTGCCAGGTAGCATGAAACTAAAAACCCTGGGACATTTAAATTTGGAAAGTAGGAGGTTGAAGGATATATTCATGAGGTTTACAGAATGGTTAAAAAGAACACAAAACTTTTTTTCAGTATAGTCCAGAAGACCATAACAGCAGGTACTGGCTGAATTAGCAGGAGGTTATTATGAAACAGCTCTAAACTGAAGCACATTTTTTGTACAAAAGGTGTGGGAGGATGGATTGTGAGGGAATAGAGATAGTGCTGAAGGCAGTCTTACCCCTGAGGAGTTGCAGCTGTACAAATTACCAAAGAGTAGGAACAGCCTTGCCTTGAATAGGTCACAAATGTGTCCAATAAGGATGGTCCAGTAAGGATGGGTATTATAAAAGAGTGGGTGAGGTGGTTGAGAGGAGAGTTGGAGTCTTGGAGTTCGCTGGCTGTGCTGCTGCAAGGGTCAGGCGGTTATGCTAGGGACAGTAAGGGTTAGGGACAGAAGGGGTCAGGCGGTTGTGCTAGGGACAGGTAGAAGTCAGCCAGCTGTGTGAAAGAATGAAAAGGAGTCAGTGTTGCAAGGAGATGTCCA
Source organism: Chloebia gouldiae (assembly GCA_003676055.1). Classification (NCBI taxonomy): domain Eukaryota; kingdom Metazoa; phylum Chordata; class Aves; order Passeriformes; family Passeridae; genus Chloebia; species Chloebia gouldiae. The sequence continues at coordinate 26,558,491 of QUSF01000002.1, forward strand.
TGAGAACTCACACAGAGAAAGTATGAAAGTCTTACAGTAAGATAATAACCTAACAGTGACAGTTCCCATCCTCCGTAGATTGGTGCCAAGTGCCGACGCCAACAATGGGTGGCCCATATAGGGAACGATCCTAACAGTAGTGAACTTCTGGGACTTTTTGCCACAGAAGTTTGTGGAGACAGGAAATATCAGCAAGCTTAAAAGGGTAATAAACAAATTTAAGGGCAGCAGATCGACAAACAGATACTTTGGGACTACAAATTGTTCAGAGTAAGAAGCGGTTCATTCTTTACTGTTCAGTATGGTATTCTGATTGTCCTCAAGGCGTTGTTGGATAGGCTTTTATAACTGGCAGTGTAACAGTGTAACAGTTATCTGCAGTTTATCTACATTTATTCAAACTACTCTCTTTGTTAAAGCCAGCATTAGCAGGGAGCAGAAATCCTAAAGAGCTTTACAAAGCAGTAGAGGATTTGGAAGGCAAGCAGGCAATCTAGAGCAGCACAGAGAAGTCCACCAAGCAGATTAGTTAGGCTCACAATCTCTGAACGCTTGATACACATTGTATGTACCTGGCTCTTTTGCCCAATTTACTTCATAACAAAAAACTCTTCAAATTAGTATGGCTCAGTATGATATTTATCTCAGGAAATTCCCTGGGCTGAAATAGTTGGAGGTGAGAAGAGTACTGGGGAGAAGTACCTCTCTTGGTTGCCCTTTAGGATTCCCCTTGCTCTTGTAAAAGGATATTGGTCTGAATCAGCATGGCTGCTCCTACTCTGACCTGTGCTCCTGCCATATATTGACTATGTGAACAGAATGTGCTAATATTAAATTTGAAAATAATTCTACTTATCCCTTGAAGACTATATAACTAATATACACTCTCTATAATGGCACTAATTCACTTTAGGACATAAAGACACAGTATTTCAGAAACCATGTCTTGACAAAGCTTAAGAAGGGCGAAGTGCTAATTCAACATACTGATGGAAAGCCAAAGCCTGGAGATACTACGTGACTTCCTTGAAGTTTCTCTGGGAGCAGCAGAGGAGCTAAATTAGTGCTAAATCTCTTGGGTTCTGAATCACAGCCACAACATGGCCCTCCCTCTTCTCACTACTGCTACTCAAACCACAGCTTCATATACTGATCTTCTGCAACTACATTCCTGGGGAAACCCAAAGGAATCTATCTTTTTGGACCTTCCTTCTGTGGGTAAGTGTGCTGGCAGATGGGTGGCCAAGTCACAGATGCCAAACATCTGACTGGGCGAGGCTAAGCAGTAGCCAGTGAGCAAGGCTGCCAAGCTGGTCCCTGCAGACAAGGATCTGAGCCTGCATGTAGCCAGCAAATGTCCAAATGAGGATGTTAACAGAGACACAGCTCTAGCAAGAGTCATGCGTTTTGGCTCCTCCTCTGCCTTATGCCATCAGAGTGACCCATTATGGTAAACCAAACTTGGAACATGACAAAAACTCTGGACACATATAAAAATTCAGTTTATCCAAAATAGTATTTTCCAGGCTTCCTGTGGGGTCAATTGCTTACTCTGAGCAATATTGCTCCCAACAATACAGACATTGTTTGAACAATATGGACCTGGACTGAACAACTAACTGCTCTTAACAATACAAGCCCTTAAACTCATCAGCCAGAGAGGTTAGCAGAGTTAATGAAACCGGAACACTCTGCCATCTTGGACTATTTGCTTAGAAGTGAAAGGAAGTACCAAAGGAAGCATTCCCAAGAGCTAAATTTCATCCAGTATCCCAGACCTGTTCTAGTTAGGAGAGAAGGGCCTGAAAGAAGTTACCTGAAATACAATTTAAAGGTTGTTGGAGAAGAACATTTCCCTTCTTTGCTTGTAAAGGTGGCCATCTGGGGAAGCAGCTTCCTATATTTAACTCAGGCCTTTGGACATGATCCCAAGGCTTCTGGCCTTTGTGAAGGACTTACACAAACTTCAGAGGGACTCCTGAGACCTTGTGAGCCATCTCTCTCTGACACAAGGACTTGAACTTTTTTCCCACTCACCTGGTTTTCTCAAGTCCATTATCCTTCCACATCAGGGCACATCCTGTGGGATACATTAGATATTAATTAACTAATATTAATATATTCTTCTTTGTGTCCAATCTTTCGATCACAGGTGATTTCAAGTCCAGATAATGTATCATTAGGAACAAAGCCAATACTCATAGCAGCTGTTTTGCCAAGAAGCCTGGAAAAACTGAGCCAGGATGGAGAAAACCATTTTACTTTTCTTCTCTCGTGACTGTCTCTCTATTCTGCTTATGGATCTTCATTGAGTTATTCCCACAACCAGATCATATGTTTCCAAAGTGTGCACAGCTTTTACTTAAAGATTTAAATTGTGAGAAATTACATTTCCTTAGTTACAACATTTTAATAGTTACCTTCATAGTCAATAGTGTCACCTGGTTTACTTGGGTTTGATTTCCAGCCGCTGGAACTTTTGTTTTCTATTTTAAGCTGCTTTATTTTTTTGAGCAGATTAAATTGATATCCCCATGGAGAAGCATGGGAAACTATTTTAATAAGTGACGAAACATGAATATATTGTCAGTTACTGGGTAATGTGCTAGTAAGAGGTGACCTGAACAAAAATACTGTGAGCTGCCTCTAGGTTTTTACATAAATAATTATTCAGGAGAATAGTTCTACGTAGTAATGATATGGCAGTTTGTGCAGTTTTGCATTGCTTTTGAGTTGAATGTTAGATCTGAAAATCAGGGAGAAAAGATTTCTTTTTAAAAGTAGAATCCAAAGTATCATGAAAGTGGTGAACCATAACTCAGGATGGTCAAACCTTATCCCTGACTGCTTTTTGAAAACCACATCCTCTGATAATTTTGTGTTTCAACAATAACAGTGTTTTCACAAACATTCCTTAGCTCAGCAAATCAATTTTTTTGTTGTCTGTTGTCAGTCATAAAAGAGAAGGACATTTTAGTGAGCATGTATATGCTCATATAGATTTGCAGGCAAAATACTGTGTGTGTGTGTGTGTGTGTGTGTGTGTCATTTCTATCTCACCTTTTCCAAACTCGTTCCCTATCTGACACAGCCTGATTAAATATGTGTTATTAACAGATGTTAGATTCCTCTCCCCTTCCTGCACACATGATAATTTTTTATTTCTCTCCTGAATGGAGCCCAGGATAGGACCTCATCCTCTAACACATGGAGGAGTGTCTTGTGACTATTATTACTGCTACTTTTTACTGATTATTTGCTTTAGTGACACCTCTGTGTGTCAGCCACATTCAGAACCCCTGTGCACTACACAGAAAATTCATATAAAGGAAGAGACAATAGTTAGATTTACATAGATGGATAGGCAACTCTCTCAGCATTTCACCAACTAATTCAGAGCCTCTCAGGTACTATAGAAAAGGCAGATGCTAAAACATCTCTGGGGTTACTGAATTTAAGAATACATATGAAGAGGTTTCTGTCTCATCAGAAGAGCAACTTTGGAAAATGCATGAAGATGCTTCTCATAAATATGTGATAGGAGGATGGTACTGTATTGCTTAGAGCTTGCACTGGCAATAAATAGATGATAAAACAGCTTTTCAGTGCAGTTGGAAAGGACAAGGAAAATAACAGTTGCAGAAGTATTCCTAATTAGGAGCCAAAATATTTGGCATGCCATTTTCAGGTCAGGTGCTAAAATACTATGCTAATATGAGGATAAACTGCAAACACATTTATTCCATTAGATATCCTGAATAATGGTTCTATATGGCTTAAATTTGTGTTAAGACAAAGGTTAGTCAACAGATCCTTTATTCCAACTTACATGGTTTCCCAGCTGCATCCACCCGTCCAGGAGCTGCCAGACCCTTGTGGTGGGCAGACTAGAGAGAAGGGGAAGCAGGAGCTGATAAGGGGTGTCTCCTGTACCTTTCTACTCCAAAGGACACCAGTGCATTACTTAGCTGCATCTGAGGCAGCAGCTCCTCAAAAATGTTTATCCCAGCTGGAGAGTTGGAAGACTTCACAGCACACTGGACTGCCAAAGAGTGCAGTGGAAGAAACAGAGAAATGAGTGGAGCTCAGGGTGAAGGCTGAGTCCTGGCTTATCTCCCTACAGCGACACAGCCTTGTTGCAAGCTAAGGAAGAACATCTGATGGAGTTCTACAAACCAGTGCAAGAAGCTTCAAAGCAGCCTCATAGAAGTCATGTCCTGCAACTGTCAGCAGAGTTAACTGTTACTTGAAAAAACCCAAAAAAGTACTGAGCAGAGCAGAATTTTGAATATACCAAAAGAACACTCGGGGCCTTTGCCTATTGGTTGCAATTTATATCAAAAATAAGGAGTAAAAAACACAGAACCCTTCTCAATTCTTTGTCTTGAGTCTTACAAGCTAAAAGTAGCCATAGGATTGTGTTGGATATGACCCAGATTTGCGACGAATAGAAAACCTATTTAATTCTTTGGCTTTAGACAGCAAAAAAAAAGAAAAAAAAAAGCTGCAAGGAGCTATCAAATAGTTAGCACCTGCTCTGTATGCATAAGTGTTCACATGTCCAAAAAAACCCCAAACCTTGATGCAAGAACAGAGACATCCTAACCCTAGTCTAGCTGGGTTTGGTAAACACATCCTAAGGCTCTTTATGACTGTGTGGTCCTGCTCATTCTTCTAGCTGCTGGTGGGAGAAAAGGGCAGTGAAAATCCTTAAATTGCCTACATGACAGATTAAACAGTCTGGTGTCACAGTAGCATTAAGGAACTTGCTTACAGACATGGCTGAGCAGGAAAGTAGGACTTTGCATCATATCATCATTAATATTTACAGTGGTATAGACAAAATCCAGACATCCAAAGATTGCCTACATTTCCTTCAGGCAATCCATTCCAGATGCTGTCAAGTGACTTCTAGCAGTGACCTGCTTGAAAAGAGGGATTAGCTGGATGATCTCTACAAGGACACTAACTCATTCCAGCATAAAAAATGTCAGAAGGACAATACATCATAATTATTTCTGTTTCTGACACACTTTACACTACACAGTTTCAGAAATTCAAAAATATAGTTAGTGAAACCCCAGCAGTGATGATGTAATTTGATCAGGACACTAATATATTATAAATCAGGAAGGAATTACTGAAAATACTACCTTGCATACAAAGCTTTGCTCCTACTGACTAACAGCCTCTTCCTTGTTGGTATATCTCCAGAGAATTTCCAAAAGTAAATTCAACTGGTTTTTAAGCTATAGATTTTGGATTATACTTCTGTAACTAAGTGATTGTAGAAATTATATGTCTAGAACATGAAATTAAAAATCAGAACATTAAAAAGGAGAGATTTTTTTTAAGGAACTTGCAAAGAACAATAGTCCCAATTTACTTAAATGTAGATTTAGAAGCTGAACAAAAATTTCTAAGTATCATTGTGATTTTTGGCATTTCCAGCTGCAAAATGATGTAAAATTCCATGCCTGGTGACAGTAAGAGAAAAACCTTCCCAAGGTTAGGGAGTGGTCAAAGATAATGCTCCAAATCCCCTTGCCTTCCTTCTGTACTCATTTTCCACAATTAGTGTCTCAGAGTCATGAATGTATCAAATGTAGGATAATGCTTCATATAATAGGATTTTTTTCCCCTGAAATGGACATCTGTTTATCTGCTGCTCCTATTAATGAGAAGTGGAAGTACAGGTTATATGGCAAGAGGAGGTGCTGGTGAACCCAAAGAGAAGGACATAACAACTGGAAGAATTTAATCAGTGTATGTCTTTTCTCTGTCCCATAGCCAGTGTCCCATGCTTTAGCTGCACTGTTCTGTTCTATTGCATCACTACATTCAACTCTGGCTACACCAAACTCTTCCTTCACAGCGGCCAGACAACAGGAGGGATCAGATAAATTAGAAATTTCTTCATGTCCCTAAAGCTGCAGACAAATTCAGATTGGATCCACAGAGAAAAAAAGAAATTTGTAGGGGATGGGCCAGGCAGAAGAAAGGAGAAATAGCCCTAAGAATATCTGTGGTGGGAACAGAATGAAGTCTATGGGCATAACCTGACCATGTGTGGCAGCCTTTCTGATTAAGGGAAGACAGCAGTTCTGCTTCCAGTCTTCCAGGACATATATTGTCTTGTCCCAAACAAATTCTGAAAAGGGCACAAGCACCTGTTTCTGTTTGTTTGTTTGTTCATTCTGTTTGGTTTTTTTGCAAGTTAAGAAGAATCTAGAGCGCAGTCTAGTGCAGGTGGGCTTGGTTTGGACTATGGCTTTATGGCTCCTTTAAGATGAATGTGGTTAGAGTTTATATGTGGGAAAAAAGCTCTTCCTCACCCGCACATTCATTCTATGCTCATGTGTACTCCAAACCATCTATGAAAGGTCTACAACATAATCACCAAACTGGTCAAGTATGAAAGGCAATCTTTGAAAATTTTACTTACTCACAATGCCTGTGTGAGTCACCTTTCATTTTCAGCAGTTAAGTAAAGCATTTTTTGGCTCCTGTTGTCACCACGGATGAAAATAAAGATGAATAGATTTTCTGTAAGGCAAATTCTTCTTCTGTGCTACTTTTTTCATGGCATTTTTGCAAGTCTGAAGACAAAGTGTTTAATTCTGATCCATTTTTATTGTTTTTTTTTTCTCAAAATCTATATGCTTCCAAGACACAAAGAGCACCCAGTGCATATACAAAACCTCATATTTTGATTTATCTGCCATTTCACTTTTCAGGATTTAATCAAATGACAGTTATAGCCAGCTAACTTTGGAGAATTTTCCATGATTTCCCAGAACAGTGAATAATTATCTAACTAGATGATGTCCTCTGTCGTGTGTTCAGCTGTTGATGTCTAGCACTCCTCTCAATGGACATCCTGGTAATGACCCAGTCTTGAACATCTTCTGCCATGTTTGGGAAGGTACCACAAAGCTGAAGATTTTTTATTTATTCCTGAAACTGATTGATAAACCAGGCCAGATTATAAGACTCCTTCTGAAGAAAGCAATTGTTAATAATTTTTGAAGCACTTGTAAGCAAGGAGCAACAGTTTTCCAAACTTCTCACTTCTGTTCTTTATACACACAAAACCTCTTGGGAATATCTGAAGCATTGCCAGAAGTAATTTTTATTTTCTTAGCCAACATGAGTAAAAGGTTACAGATGCTGAATGCAGTTTACATTCTACTTAACTGTACCATTGATTATGCTTACCTGGAGATGCAAACACGTCCTTCTCAGCAATACTTATGGGGAACTAGCTGCCAGTACAGCAAACAGCTGTCTTTTAGACCACCAATTCTCAAGAAAAGATAAGCAAATTCTTAAGTATTTTGGTTATTGTTTATGTAATTATTCTTGCAGTGTTTTCCATCTGTGCACGTTAAGTTCCCTGAAAATTACTTACTAATAGTCTAATTTGTTCCAGTGAACAGAATTTTTCAGGTCATTGGTTTCTGGTATTTTTTTAATGTGATGATGGGAAATTAAAGTTCAAAGCACTCACAATCTCTTAAATGTTGTACTTAAAATCAACATGAGAAATAACTTTTGAGACCCATGACTGTTGTCCAGTACTGTATGACATTATGTTACACCTGAAGAGATTATTTGGGTACTTCAGTAGAGTGTACACAGAAATTTCCCCTGTATGTTTTTGCAGCTTCCTTGGTAGCTGTATGCCTTGCAGCCGTCAGTGTATTTATCATAGCATAAATATATTCATTGGACCTAGTCTCCACAATGGCAGATGCTCTACCATGTAATCCCTTCCTAAGACACTCTCTGGTTACCAACTTTGCCAGAATCAGATTGTTCCCATAAGATTCCCCCTTCTTAGTCTTACCAATCCTCATCTCAAAACTCATTTGTAGGTTTAGCTTACATCAAAGCTCTGCTTTCAAAAATCACTGTGTTCCTACTTTCCAGGCCATTTTCAGAATTACACTCCACCTTTCCTGAGATTTACTAGTTCTTGCCCAATATGCATCTAGTTAGGAAAGTTTTTGTTAGTTTTTGAATAGCTGAAGACTCGAGTCACAAGAAAACTCAGCACCCTGGAGGACTGGAACAGGTTGGATAAAGGCATCTTTCTTTTTGTAAGTGTGACTTGGACTTGAAAAAGCTGAATCTTTGAACTCTGGCCCACTGCCTGCATTTCCTGGTAACTATAACAGACATGGACCATTTGTGAACAGCTCAGATATTTGGACGCCACTTACATACACAAGACTTGGTCCAAAACCCACTACAGTCAATGGAAAGACTTTTGGTTGACTTCCATTCTCTCTGGATCAGGAATACTTCATAGGGCTAGAACATACATGCTGTCTTTTGCTGCTTTTTCTCCACGTAGTAGCAAATCCATATTGCCTTTTCAAATATTTTCCAAATAATTGTCCAAAACAAAGACCCAAGTCCCTCAGCACAAAATTCCCTTCTTCACAGAAGAATTCCAAAGGGCATAAACAGCAACTGTGAGTCACCACACCCAAAGCAACAAATCAGTAAGTAGCAAACTCTCAGCAGAGATAATACATCATCTATAATGTACAGAAAACAAACAGAAAAGCTTTTTAATGGGATTACCACTATGAAGGTATTATTTGTACAAAAGCTGATCAATTTATGAAACACTGCAGCAATCAGAATTGCCAGGAAAATTAACAAAAGAATAATGTGTAACTCTACCCTAGAAGCCACAGACACAGTGTTTTTTGTATATTAAAATAAATATTTCTTCAAATTTCTAGTGGATGTCATTGCTGGTTTTCACTGACAAAAATTATTGTTAGATAATCAAGAGATGTTTCATAAAGCGTGGCAATTGAACTGAGCTCCTGAAAGAATGGGAAAACTTGGCACACTGAAAACTTTGGGCTCTTTGCACAGCCTGTGAGCAAAAGGAGATTTTCCCTGTTATGAAAGGATCTTAATGTGTCTGAGAGAGGGAGCACAGGAACTTCTGTGCCTGGGGATGCTGGACTTGGATTTTTTGGAGCGGAAAACCTAGAGCTTCTGGGACACTGATGAGCTAATTGCACAAGTACAGCTGCTGTTGTGAAAAGCAGCAGTGGCCCTGCTGAGTCTCCATCCCATGGAATCACAGTAGTGTCACTGAGGTGGCACAAGTGTTAGCATGTACAACCAGAGCCACTGCAGCAGCACAAGGAAGAATTAGGGATTTAATAGCAATAGAACAGCTAGCCCAGATTCAGTCTCCAAGGAGCACTTCAGGGCACCAGGATCAGAGCAGGTGAACCTGCTGCCCTGTCTAGACGTGGGCACTTGGAGGCCCTGGGATCCAGGCACTGGACATACAGCCACTTCTACCACCTTGCCCTGTTGCTGCTCCCCACTGAGGACTCAGCTCTCACTGTCATGAGATAATCAGAATGGTCTAAGTCCTTCTTGAGCCCAAGGTCCTGCCATGAAAACAGTCTATTTATTGTGTCCTTGCTCTTGTGAGGCTGCTTCTGAGTTTGAATTTGAAGGTAGGGCAAAGTGCTCCAATTCATGAATTTCCAAATGTTCTGGAGTAGCGTTATGGTTTTAAATCACCCAAATTTTATTGTAAGGTTGAGGTAAAAAAAAAAGTTCATCATAAATCTGAACACGCCACACCAAGGTTTCTCTTTGGGGACGCAAAAATAAGAACAGGAAAATACAGAAATCCACCTGGTTTTCCAGTTGCAGGTGAACACTGAACAATCAAGGCCACTGACCAATCCAATCACTACTGGATTAGTGCCAAGGAGCATTAGGATAACCCATCAGAAAAGTTAAAATGACAAATAAAAGATCAAAAGAGAAGATGGCTATAGATATAAAAGATAATGTTTGCTTTTCTTTCCAAACCATGTGTGAGAACCCAGCATTCTTCAAGAACAGACTGTACTGGCATGGGCAGACAAAAAGCAATGGGAAAGACCAGTAAATCCCCCTTCAGCCACATAAACAAACTTGTCTCTAGGCATGACATCACAATCCATAAAGGCCTCCAGAGCTAGGGTTTCATTATGCTTCGAGTGTCATAAGCATTAATTTTAGACTTGAGTTGTTGAATAATCCCAGAGGGGAAAGGAAAACAAGCCATTAAGACATTCCTCTATCCATCAAGTTCTGAAGGCAGTTTCCCACCAGCTGACACTATGTATTTCAGCCTTTTTCTTGAAGAGCAGCATAGCTAGAAAGTGCTATGGGGCATGGATTTTACTCCTAGGAGGGAGGTGAACTGCTGGTTTATATTGAAAGGTCAGATGCTTTTGTTTGTTCACAGTATATTGACTGTAACAGAACCAAGAGGGTCTACTTCGACATGTATAAACATATAATTCATCCCTTCCTGAAAATTTTTGTATTTGTGATAATGCCTGGCAATAAAACAAGCTTTCACTGAAAGGCCTGAATCTATGTCTCCAGAAAGAAAAATTTAGTGATAACATCAAAATAATATGTTACATCCAAACAATAATGTGCCACAAAGTGACAAACCACTGAGAAACAGATGTCAGCGATCTGAAAAATCAACAAACTCCTTCAATGGATAAGAAGGTTCCACCTTGGGCAAGACACTGCTGTTCCAGTTTGTGCTGGGGTCCACACTCCAAAGTTTTCTCTGAGTGGGAGCTAATGGTTCATTTAAAAGCAGAGCATCTGAATGAAGGGAAAGATTGGTCTTCCACTTCTTTCTCTTCCATTGCTTTCAGAGCCTTATGAGGAAAGAGAACCAAAGTGGACAAAAAAAATAGCTGAATCTATTATAGCTTAACTTTTTTAGTTTAAAAATAAAAAAGGTTCTTGTAAAAATCTCACTTCCCATGCTGTCTACAATTATTTATTTTGCAAGGTGCTGGGGAAAGGTTAAGAGCAGGAATTGGATGAGTACAGTCAGAAAATCAGCTATTTTGTGACCTACCAACTCCATTACCCTTCCTCAGTCCTAAGATGGCTCCTTCCCTAAAAGCTTTTCCATTGAATAAATCACTTCAATTTTGAATTCTACACAAAGCAGTTCAAAACTCCAGTTTTTCAAACCATGGTAGAAACTGGTGTTTGAGACACAGCACACAGTTCCTTGTGTGTGGGATCAGAGCTATGACATGCTGAATAACCTGGGGTGGGAAATTATGCAGTCCCTGGAACTGGGTCCATGGAGGACCCAACAGAATGCTTATAGCCACCTCTGCACACATCCTCTACCAAAACTGCAGCCACTATTCAGTATTTTGTCATCTGTTTACATAAAAATTTTGTCCTCTCTAAGGGTTCACTTCTGAAAATAAGCCTCTGTTTTAAATGCTTTGACAGTGACTGCATAAATTTACATGACGCATTTCACAATCCTTGGAAAATTGCTTTGCTTATGATGAATACTCAACATTTCTTTGAGATAAGTTTGCAGTGGGAGCTGCGGGGGAAGGCTACACTGGCAAGACATCAAAATCTGAGGAAATCATAGAACACTGCTAATAACATCTTTGTGCTTTACCTCAACAATTATTTTTACAGCATGAGCAATCGTGCCAGAAATTCAAATTACATTCATTTTATTACATTTGCCCAAGTGTTTTGTATGCAGGTATAATCCACTTTGTATCACAAGAATTAAGTAGGAGCCTATTACTGAATCATAGAATTAGAGAACTGTTGAGCCTGGAAGGAACCTCTGGAGGTCCAATCTGCCTAGAACCAATGGCCCAAGACTATGTCCAGAGAATTTTTGAATGTCTATCCAGGGATGGAGACTCCACACAGTCTCTGGACATCCTATGGCACTGCTTAGCCACTCAGTCAGTTAAAAAGGTTTTCCTGATTCTCACATGGAGCCTCCTGTGTTTCAGACTGTGCCCATTGCCTGTGATCCTGTCACTGGATACCACTGGAAAGAGCCTGGCTCCGTCCTCTTTTCTCCCTCCATCAGGTGTTTACACACATTGATGAGATCCACCCCGAGCCTTCTCTTGCCCAGAATGAACAGTCCAGCCAGGTTCTTCCATCCACTGCCATTATATTTTCTTGAGTGTAAATGTTTAGCTGGTAAATCTGACCTGCTGCTTCTTTACCCTCTGCCCAGTGCCTTTTGAAATGTGTTTAGATGATTACAACGTGGGACTTTACTACATCAACTTTTTCCCCAGTTTAGAATAGCAGCATTAACATTGACCTCATTTTTCAATACACATGAAGTCACAATTGGAAGGAAGCAACCTCTGAAAATATTGTAAATGTTAAAGTGCAAAAGAAGGCAGAGAGATAAGTTGCTGGTTATAGTGGTTTTTTAATTGTTCTTGTTCAACTACCTACATTTCATTTAAATCTATATGATGACAGAGAGACTTATAAGAATTATAAAACCAATTTCATTTTTACTCATCTTTTGCTAAAATAATTTGGCTTTTATATAAGATAGCTCATATGTTTCTGTTCAGTGAGAGAAATTTTGAGCAGATGTGCCTTGCCTCTTAGGAAAGATGGATGGATACTTTTAATATGAAAGACGCAAATCTTTTATCTATTGTTTTTCTCCTTGGAGCATTTTCTGGTTTCTACACTAATAATTTCCTACAGGGAAATTATTCAGCATTTTGCTTTTGTACAATGTACATAACATATTTAGCTAAGAGATCCAAATTCACCCACTAAAAGATGATGTTTTCCCAGTCTTCATCTTGATGAAGTTCAACAGGAACTGAGGTTTTATATCCCAAAACATAAACTAGGCATGGAATCCCCACCACAGAGCACTTGCTATGCAATTTCTGTCTAAATGTTCTGGTTGGCTCATAAGGGAGGAAAAGATTTTAGCAAAAGGCTTCATATTTTACTCTTGGCTCTTCACTTTTCTGCAAGAAGGCACCTCCTCCTTCCAAACTGAAAGCACCGGGTGACTGCAAAGCACAATTTCATGATTTAAAGGGAATGAGTTTACCTGTAACTATGGATGGCAAGTAAATTAACAAGTGCACTATATGCATGCTCATGGAAGCCTCACAATGAGTACTTACGTGGAATGAATTCTTGAAAACATGAGCATTTAAATTAAGGCTGCATAGAGGCACGTCTTAGCTCAACCTGCATCTGAAGATGAGGAGTTACAAGTGACCTCCCATTCAGAAGTTACTTAGATGTATAAATGTGGTACTAGATCTCAGCAAAAACTGCTATCATACTCTGCTGTCATCAGATCTTACTAGCTAGGGCTCAGCACCATGATAAGCACAGCTAAACAGACTTCTTTAGAAAGCTAGTTCATGTCTGAAACCAGAGTATAACCAGCCCCTGTGCCAAACAGAAGCTGAACTTTCTTGGATACAAAACCTAACTTAACTCAGGGTACTGAGACCTATTGAAAATCTGGCCATAATTCATGAAATTCCATGCTGATCCATTTCCAATAAGTTCATTAAAGGCAAAACTCAATTGGTTTGGAAGGAACTTGTACTTTCTCCAATGGAATTTCCACCACACTGAGATGTGGCTTTTCCCACATTACAATGCACAATGCTACTAATGTTACAGCATAACCATTGTCCAACGTAATGTGCCAAAAAACTGCATTCTAAGTGAGAAATGTTGGTTGTAAAATTTGGCTGCCAAAGCTGATTCATTCAGCTTTAGAAATATGTATCCTTTGCAGCAATTTCTGTAGGTGTGCAACCTGGGGAAAGAATAGCAAAAGCACAATCCAATGCAGTTTATAAAGGAAGGTGAATTTTAAACTGAAACAAAATGACATATTATGTTGGTATAAACGTAGGATCTTCCCAGCTGTTGTAGCTGGAGTCATTCTCAAAACTTCAAAATCAGTTGTATATGCGAAACATATCTATAAGTCAAAGTAGTAAATATATAACTTAAGAATCACAAAGCACATTTTATTGTAATTATCATAATTTGTTGTAATGGTCCTAATTTATCATTCTATTCACTCTGTTTACACAGAATGTAAAACAAGGGGAAAACAAAGCCATTTACATGTGAAATGTAAGCTATTTGGATCTTATGGGGTTCTAAAAAAGCACAGTTGACTAAACTTTATTAATTTACCATGTAGTGGAGTGTCTAGGTATCATCTAGGTTCTTCCAAAATGAAAAATATTTTAATGAAAGTTATGGTGTTGTAAGTTATCACAAAACCAATGTGTTATATTCTGACCTCTGTACATTTTTGAAGACTTGCAATATATGCACAAAGTCTGACAAAAACTGTTGACTGGTAACAAAAATGATATCTGCCTTTTTTGATCACTTCTAGGTAAGAGCTATAGCTTGATATGAAAATGAAACTGTTCTTGCACATGTCCAAGCAGAGGGTTTTTTAACCTCTCTAGCATTTCTAAGTTCAGTTTGAACACCGGCACATTTTGTGAGACCATCTTAGAAAGCACTTTTAAGAAGGAATGAATAAAATTTTTTGGTTTTGAGACCTCAAGAATTCTTAATTTACTCCAGTGTGCAAGGTGGATCTATTAAAATGCATTGTATTACTATACAGAAAATGGGAAAAGCTCTTCTTGGGATACCTAATCATATGTGTATATACACACACAAACACACACACACACACACATATATATATATATATATAGCCATGATATTACCCATTCATCTCTGAATAAGAGACATAGAATGATTCAGAACTAAAAAAAAACATTTTATGTGAAAGAGAAATTTAAAATTATAAGCTGCAATTCTAGGTAATGCATTTAGACTGAGTTTGAGACATCAGAAATGGAATGAGTCAGTCATACAGCTGAATGGTTAAGGTTGTTAAAGAAAATATTTATTTCAGGAAATCAGTAAATCGCTCCTGACACAGTCAGTGTTTGGCTGAAAGATTTATCATTTATGCCTCCTTTTAATGTCTTTCCATTTAGAGCTAATTTCAATGAGAATTGTCTAAAATATTTATTTATGAAAACTTCCTGTGACTCATTCATTCTACATTTCTAGGACTATTTCTGTATACTAGTACATAATGCAGGATATAGGTATCATTCAAATTTCTAACATATTCCCTTTTGAAAAAACATTAATCGCATTCTGCTTTCAATTACTGTATTTTTAGAATATGCAGAAATTGTGCCTGTGTATCGTCTGTCAGAAAGGGATGGTGAATATATTTATTTTAAAGTGTAGGCCTCTTACTTCTATTTTTATATTTCTGTAGATCATCAGCTACAATCTTCACCATTTTTCCCATTAAGTCTCAATTAATCACAGCACAAAGAAATGCATTAATATTAAGACGAAGATTTCTGAGCAAAACTGTGGGTTTTCTTAAATTTTACATCTATTTCAGTGTCTGTAATTCAAGTATTATATGTGCAATATCTCACTTCTTAATTTATTCCACTTCTCTTTTTCCAGCAGAGGCCTCATTTTCATCTTTATTTAGTGACAAAATTCACTCTCTTCCATCCCTCCAGCAAGACTCTGCTGTGTTGAGTCACGTTCCAGTGTCAACAGCCACTGTCCCTCCTAGCACACCTTCAGCCTTAGTAGGAACAGCCCAAACAAACCTGTCATAAGGGAGAGGTTTTGTACAGTTTTACCATCCAATCCAGTGAAGGAATAGTCCCAGTGACAACCATTCAAGGATTTCCCAAACTAAATATTGTAAAAACACTGCATGAGCAGAAGATAGTAGTTTCAGAGAAAAATGCTGAGCCTGACTGGCCTTTCCAAACAAACATGGGGGACCTCCCCACCCTCCTATGCTCCAGGATAACATTTCAGCCCAACCTGGGGCAATCAGCCCCTGCCCCAGCACTATTATGATTCATGAAAACACTTTAATTTTATACCACTAAAGAAAGCTTTTGATGTTTACTATACATTTAAACATCTTTCTCTTCAATTTTCTGAAAGCTTCCTATTTCACTAGGAAATTTCTTGCCTCATTTGTAGGAAAGCAAGTGCCATAAAAGGAAGACACATCTTTCAGACTGGACAGAAACTGGACAGATATAGGAAATGTTTGGTGCTTTTTTGGGTTTTGTTGCTACTGAAAGGAGATCCATTAAGGAGACTGAGAAATTTAACTGCAGGATACTACCTTAGAGGATGTACTGGCTGGGATTTTACAATCTTCAGGAATTTTCTGTCAAATGCCTGTACACAAGGGCATTTCCAAATAACAACAGAGAGTATTCATGGTATTCTGAGGAACTGCCAAAGAAAACAAGCCTGCAGATTACCCTTTATTTGATGTTATGGTGACATTTTTCACATGAACAGGGTTTCTGGAACTGAAGATTAAAGGATGAACATCTAAGAATGGACTCTGGGCCAGGATTCCTGCTTTCTATTCAAACATTAGTTATGGTTTTATATCTTTGCTTATTTACCCATAATGCAAAATAATATTAAGATTAAAGGCCATTGTATTTAAAAGACTTAATCTTTTCCACTGTTTTCCAGTGCACAAAAAAAAATACTTTTGTTCCTTGGAATTGCACAGAAGTAATAGATTTGGGTTAAAATCACATCTTGACTATCTCATTTCATTGTTAACAACTGTGTAAAGCTACTTATAAGAAGAAAATAATATCATCTACCCAGAAGACTTCCCACTTGTTAATCTATCACAACAGGAGTATAAAAGCTGGAAGAGGTCTGACAGTTCAAAAAGATACAGGGAGATTTGGAAAGGCCAATACTTATAAAAGTATCAGCTATAAAAAACTCTAAAACTCTGTGTGCAATCCCCTGCTTTGGAGTTCTGGATGCAAGATGGGTAATAGAAAAATGCAAGTCACATGGAGTACATGATTCGGGAACCCTAGAGACTTTCTTAATCTTTTGTTCATATATGGCCAGGAAAAAAAAAAAGCCCTTGGAATAGCAGGAAGGCAAAAGGGAGTGGAAGAGAGCAGAAAGATTCCTTCTTGTCAGACTTTATTTGCCAGGCTAAATAAGCCCAACTCATGCAACCACCAGGTGCTCCAGGCCCTGGACCCTTGGTGCTCCTCAGATGAACTATCTGTAACATGCCCTTGTCCTCCACATTTCCCAGAGCTATACAGGCAGGAGGCCTCTAGAGTGAGGAACAGCACATAAGCCTCAGGAAGGAAAGAGGGCATGGAGGAAAGGAAGGAACACCATGTCAAGCACGACACGTTGGCATAACATGAGACACAAAAATGTTCCTGTACCATGTTCAGTAATTTTAATTACTTTGCTCTGTTCATTGGCATGAACAGAACCCAAAGCTGCAAACACTGAATAAAGTGTTGCAATTTTCCAGTAGAGGTTGCTATGAGGCTTAAACATCTGGGCACTAAAACTGATAAACATCCCACATTTTTTTTCAGTTTAGCAGCTTCAAAACCGGTATTACTCAAAGTATTTATCTGTTTTATATACTTCTGCTTATCCCAGACAAGAATACTTTTTTTTCATAATTCTGGAGCTCTGTTTCTTGCTCAGAGACCAATAATTCTGATGAGGTTCATGACAGTAGGCCCTGGATATGTTCCCTCTTTAATAGAAAAAGAGACAGCTTTTGTTTTCTTCTTTCTGGTATTTCCTGTGCATATGAAGATTTTCTCCTTTCATTACAGATGAAGGAAGAAAATACATCTCCTTCAGTATCTTTAACTTCAGAACTTTACAGGGATAACACACTCTGAAAATGAGAAAGTATTTTATTTCTTCTCTGCCCCATTTTCATTGATTTGTTACATATTTAATATTATAGAAATAATCTTTGTAGTGACTTGGAAGGTAACTCAAGGCTGGTTAAAGAGGCCAAGTTATTAGGGCCATATTGCTTACTGAAACTCAGAGATCAATGGGTGTGTCAAAGTAAGCACCCAGAAATGTCATGGTCTTAAAACTTTAGGAACTCTTGTAAATCCAGTGAGTAGCTTGCTTCAGCCTAGGAAGCAATAAATATGAGCTTCATAAAGAAAATGTACAGAGGTGATGAATAAAAACTTCAAGACATCCTGGACTGCCTATAGAGGAATGACAGATGGGGCAGTCAAACTGTGCACAAAACTATTCTTTGCAAACAGTTCAGAAACAAACAGGATTGCTCAAGGATAAAGAAATTCATAACCACAAAGCTGACACAGAAATGAAACGGAGACCAATGCTTGTGTAACAGCTCAATACAGTCTTGCTGCATTTCCTCATCAAAAAGTAAATCTCTGACTACTAAGGGTTTTCTAAATCTCCAAGCTTAGGGAACAGATTTCAATCAAAGCAGGAGTAAAAATGCAACCTCACTAAGTTTGGTGGAAAAACATAATTGATCATACAAGAGAATTAGAAAATTTCACAATCACTCTCAGAGGTGTAACTGTCACAATTAGCTCAATGATTGCACAAAATAGCAAAAACAAAAAGGTGGAAACATATTAAGCATAAATCAATGAAAACACAACCGAGCATTTTTTTTTTTCAGATGCCAAGAGTGTATCACCACTGTTGTATTCTATTCTTTTTAGCTGAGTGTCATCTAAGAAATATTCAGATCTGGAGAAGCATTCAAGAGAGTTTCTTTTAATCCTCAAGTCCTTTTCCAGAACATGAAAGTGATCAGTAAGCATTCTTTAACTAGTTGGTCAAGGCAAAACTATGAGGCCTTCTGCAGGATACTGAAGGTAATAAACCCTTTATTAGAAGATGTGTTTTCTCAATGGCTATAAGCTATATAAGGTATGATCTTTTGTACTTTGAAGACCAGAAATACAACTACCTTCATACCAGTAGGTTCAATGGTACATCAAAAATAAAATTATACACAAGGTGTTAATTCTTATTTAAAAACTGACATGAAAACAATTTCTATTCTCACAGTGCAACATCTTCCCAAATTTTTTTCCGATTCATAGCTGTGATCTGAGCTGCAGTCAAAAAATGCCAACACATTATTTCATTTCTTAACAGCAAGGGACAACCTTAAGGATTATGTGCCTTCTTTAATATGTTTTACAAAGAAGAATATATATTTGAAACTTGCCAATAGGAATTATTGCCCTTAATCTATAGAGATTGATCAATTTATCACTAATATATTTTTTTTTCTACAAAGAGGAGCTTTCATGGGAACAAAGATCAACTGCTTGTGTTGTTTTTGAAACCCTTTGTGTCTGGCCAAATCAGTTATTTTCCCTGTATCTTCTTCTTTTATAAGTCTCTCTGTGCACTGCCACACTAGGGAATTCAACAGAGTACTGCAAAACCACAGCAAAAGTAAAAATGAAGGACAGCACTATTACATCCTTTCCTTTGCTCCATTTTTGCCCACTATTGCACAGAGATTTTAGCAGAGATGCATTACCACAATACTTAGCCTCCATAAATCAGGAACATTGGGTATTTTTTCAGTTTGGCTATCCATGCTATCAGAAATGCAAAGCACTTGCTCTCTGAGCAGGGGGCTTGTGGAACAAAGACTGTCTTCACTAAGCACCTCTCTGCAAACACAGAATCACAAAATCACAGTCACAGAACTGGCAAGTTTCAAAGGGATCGCAGTGGGTGATGTGGTCTAACCTCTCTGCTCAAACAGGGTCATCCTGGAGCATATGGCACAGAATTGTATCCAGATGTTTCTTGAATATGGCCAGTGAGGCAGACTACACACCCTCTCTGGGGAAATCTGTTCCAGTGCTGTCATTCACAAGTAAAGAAATTCTTCCTCATATTCAGATGGAACTTCCTGTACAAGAGTTTTTGCCCATTGCCTTTTGTCCTGTTGCTTGGCACCACTGAGCAGAGCCTGGAAACAGCCACTTGACACCCTCCCTTCAGGCACTTACAGAGCTTGGTGAGGTTACCTTTTCTCAGGGCTGAACACACCCAACTCCCTCAGCCTATCAAGGGCTCCATACTGATTGCAAGCAAGCATCAGCCCTTTCCCACCTGCTTGTTTGAATGCACAGCTTTTTTCCAAAATGAAAGGAAAAGTCTATGCAATTAAAATTGTGCTTTCAAAACATTTATTTCTTTTGAACTGCCAGACAGTTGTATATGAAATATTCAGGAACTGACATTTGTTTGTATTTGCATTGAATCTGTATTTTTTCAGGATTTCTTTGGCTTGCCTTTGCAACAGCTTTTCCAGAAGTGCCATCAGTATCCTCTATCATCTCCTTAGAGTCTTCCCCTGAGAATTCCTGGAAATAAGTTTTCTTCTTTGTTGGCCTCAAACAGTAAACACTCATTTATAAGCTACCCAAACATCTAAAGTATTTTCTTCATATTCTGGATGGCCCAGTCAGTTTTTTTTTCTTCAAAATGTAGTCAGAAATCTGACACACGTCAAACAGGTGAAAGAAGTCTTAACCAGTTTTGGGGATTACGGAGATTTTTTAATGAAACATAAACACTTATCAGCACTTATCTCAAGTACACAGATGGTCACAACTCATACTTTGCAATTCTGTAGGGAGCACACAACCTAGAGCTTACATCTACCCTACAGACCTATGAGCAGAATTTTGTCATTAAAAATATATTGACTACCAATAGGCTCAGGTTTCATTGAATGTTTAAATATTTCAGGCCACCAGATAATCAAATAGTGGCATCTCTATTAGGATCGATATTGATAAAAACACAAAAAAATACAAGGCATCCTTGGTAGGCATTTGGTGTATTTTGTGAAGAAATAAAAAAATAATTTAAAATATACGCTTTAAAAAAAGGTAAAATTTTCTGTTTAAAGGACAGAAAGGAATCTTTTAAATGAATACATGGGTATCTACTTAAATTTGTCATAGAGACAATGCCAGAAACGGACAGATGCAAGATGAGTGCAAGATGACATTATTGTTAGATACAATTCAGATAAACCTTTTAATCACTTTTCCAAATTTCTACCAGTATCTTTTGCTTTCACTGCCTGACACATGCCTTTCTTTACTGTATATGAAACTGCTGAACACTAAAAAAAAAAACATAAAGACTTTATAGCTTTGATTCTCCTTCCTCAGTTCAACCCAGAATTAGTCTCTTGCAGTCTAAAAGACATGTGGATGCAATCAGGATCACTCTTTGAAATGTCAATCTTTTTATTTCATTTCACTGATAACGAGTTGTGTAATTTCCATTTGTGGACACTAAAATTTACCATGTAGCTTCCAGTGCAGAGTAAGATTCAGTGATCAGGAAGCCAGCCAGCACATCTAGCTTTGCTTCTGTGACAGACATCTTGCATGATCTTTAGAAACACAGCTCCAGCTTTCCTAGTAACGTCAAAAGGCTTTCCTCCAGGTCCTATGGCAAAAGCCATTCCTACTTATCAGGAAGACAGCGGAGATACCATGGAAAAGAAGGATCACCACAGTCCACTCTTTCCTCCTCAGCTTGCAAGTAACTCTCCTGGCCCACTGTTCTCTCCTAAATCAATCTTATCACCATCTGCAGGTACAGCTCCATCATGGCCACTACTGTGGTCAGAGCTTGTGTGAACACAGATGACCGCCCAAGCAGGGAGGAGCCAGCTCTCCCACAGTCCCTGAAGGAAGGAGCTTGGCAGACACCACACCCTGCTTCCTCAAGCAAACTGTTTGCTAATGTCAGGGCTCTTAGAGGCTGTGTAGCTTCAGGCACTCTCTGCGGTTCAAGTAGTTCCTCAAGTGGAAAGTCTCTCCCTGCCGCACCCATCCACCAGAAATCCCCCAAAAGACAGCACTTAATTCTCACAGTCAATCTCATTTTCCTCAACAAAAATCTTGCAGACTGAATTTCTTAAAAGTTATTCATACCTCAGACACAGGAGGCATCTCCTGCTTTCAACCCCACTGCCTCTAGCCACCACAGCCCAAATACCTATTAGACTATTCCCATTCTAATTGACTTTTGATACCTGGCATTTCCAGATTACTGAGCAAATAACACAATACAAATACATCCGTCCCACAATGCCTTTCAAAAAATGAATAGACACATACATTTTCAGTAGTTTTATTGAAAAATGCCTCTTTCAATTCAGAAATAAATAATATAAGGCAGTGAAATTCACAATTTGCAGTTAAAATATAAAAGCAGCAATTCTATATCCATAGTCTTGCAAACAATTTCCAACTGCTTTTGGTAACTAAGAAACATTGTATTCTGAAAAAAAAATCCATACTAAATATACAACATAAACATGCAATTCCATCTCTGCAGGATTGACTGCAATTTGGCATAAATGTAACTGTGTCTACAAACAAGGAGATTTCAGTCATTATTAAACTGTACCCAGTTGATACAATGATTTCAGCTACTTAATGTTTGTGGTGTTTAGAGGAGATGTATAAGAGCAGTATATGCTCTGAAGATTGTAACTCAGAATAGAAAAAAAATTACAATGATACTGGAAGGAGAGGGAAATTTTTGGTTGTTTTTAACTAGATATTGCAGACCTGTGATCTGACTGAACTGAAAACATGCATTTGAAAAAGAAGAAAAATGTAGAGCTAAAGCAGAGAGTCCTTAGAAAATTTGCAACAGCTCTGTCATTATTTCTGGTTTGGTTTTATTTTTTTTTATGTATTTGTTGTTACATTATTTTAATGAAAAGGCAGCACTGGAATAACTGAAGGCACACCTTAATCTGTATGCAACCACTATAAGCAACAGTATTTTACAAGCATTTCCAGAGCAACATGACGTGTTTGGGTACACGCATTGCTATCCCCACATAAGCGAGATACAAAACAGGGGTGCGTCTGATATGAAAAGACAAGATAGCCATACTGCAACAGGAATGCTGCACTCTCCCTGTGTGTATCTGCAAATGCAAGCACAGCAAAAACAAACAAACAAATAAACAAACAAAAACAAAACCAGCAACCAAAGAAAACCCCAAAACAAGACACACAGATCTTTTACGGTTTTGTTTTTGCATTTCTTGACAGTGATCTTTTCCAGCGCATGTGCTCAGGGTATTCTGGTGAATGCATTTCAACTCCATAGTCCTCATACTCGTCCTCTCTCCTTTCTGATTCCATAGGTACTATAAAGGGTTCACCTTCAGGCTGATAGGGTCCACTTTCAGGCACGTATGGTTCTGGTTGAAAATAGTTGTCCGATTGAACATAATAGTTATCGCATGTCTTTGAATCCACATATGCAATGAAAGTTAGTCTGTCTACATAATGTTAGTTCAACCTTATTTTCATATAATAAATATATAAATAATTAATTCACTGGGGGTACTTCTCAGGTTTGCTCATGAATGCTTTTTTGGCAGTAAAATAATAAAAGGTTTGAAAGTCATCTTGAAAGGCTTTGTATTTATAACACACAAAGCAGTGCAGAAAGAATCATAAATTAGGCAAGGGACAAATCATGGTAAATCTACTAAAAAACCAAACAAAACCAAGAAAATCAAATAAAATTACTATTTTACAGCTACTTCAATAAATCTAAGCATTGGGCTTTATTTTAAACTGCATAATTAAAAGAAGACATGGAGCAGGTAAAATGAAGAGATGGGTTTGGCATATGCTAATTTTCTCTGAGAATGGGAAAGTAAGTGTAGACATAACTATCACCAGCGGCAATATACAGTACATGTCATTTTGTCGTGCTGTTCCTCGTAACAAACCGAGTTACAGCTGGTGCTTCAGGAACACCAAAAACTACAGCAAAACAGAAGAAAAATTATTATAAAACTTTGGTATTTATAACTGCAGTTACAGATCCAACAAGATTACACATAAGAAAGGTATATGCCCCAATTCAGACATGTTGGTAACAAGCAACAGACAGGTAGGTTTCATAAGTTGTCAAAGATGTTATTCTGGCATACAGCAAGCAGCAGCAGGCTTTTATGCAAAAGTATCACGTAGAGTTGTTAACAGATTTTAGTGGATACAGTCCCATACAAATCATCTACAAGCCACAATTAGTTTACTATTTACATAAGTTATTTCTAATTTTCCAGGTTAAATCTGTCTCTCTTCTAATGGCATTACCTTTGTTGGTTAGTAGTTTTACAAGCCTCCTTTGCCATTGAGGTTTTTTTGATGATCTAGGTCTTTTTTTAAAAAGAAAAACTGTCTATTTTATTATTGAAATGCAATAGGCTTAATGAATTGACGTCACTGTTCTTTATCTCATTCATGAGTTGTGTTAGTAAAAGTATCTCCCCGTTCTATGAGGTCAACATGGTTCAAGAACCATATCCGTGGTGAAATATCCATACGGACTCATTTTCTAATAAGCACGTGCGCAAACATCTCAGAAACAGGATTTTCATGTATTCAAACTGTAAGCAGCACTGGCGACTTAGAAAATGTGTTAGCCGAAACCTGAAACAGGTCAAAGATGATGTTAGTCTTTTAAAAAGTCCATCTGATGTGCAAAACATACTTTCATCTAACTAAATACATAACAATTAAGTCTTTGGCATATATTTATATATGTATACATAGCTGCTTGCTAGAAAGAACACTGCTGAATCACACGCTCAATTTTCTTTATTTTTCATTTAAATAAGAATTTTTTTGTGAGATCTGCACAAACACCTGGCTCTTTAACCAGTATCACTTAGTCTGCAAGTGTGTACATATATATATATATATATTTTCTTTTCTTTTGCTTTTCATCGATACATGCACAATAACACTAACAGCAAACCATAACCAATAGTAGTATCACATACACTAATTTTGAGGTCTGGCAAGGCATACATATTAATTTGTTAACAATACTGTGGTCCTGCAGGATCCCCATGTTAAAATATATTAGAATCTTTCCAGTCAAAAATTGGTGGTCACTGTGACCCTTCATTTTGGTTCCAGAAGCAGCCTACTGCTTTGAGCAATGTCACAAAGTGGAAGGCTTTATATGACTCGGGGCTAATCAGAGACTCCATGGCGTTTAACTTGGTAGATATAATGGGACAGTGGAGCTTTTCAGTTGTCTGCACTGTTATTACCAAATGGATTTCCTTTGTGGAAAATTTTTATTTCAGCAATCAATTTTGTATAAATAATCCTGACATGGCTCAAAAAGAGACACATGGAAACTGCCAACCACAGCATTCCTTTTATTTTTCAAGAGAAACATGGAGAATTCAACCTTGTTCTGAAGACGATTGGAAGGGGTGGTGATAGAGGGGGGAAAAAAGAAGAGAAGAAATTGGTCACTTAAATCCTATGAGCAACACTACCAGCTAGTAACCATCTACATTAAAAAAAAAAAAAAAACAAAAAAACACAAGACTACAGTATTTAATCACTACTTCCTATTTAAAACAAACCATGCATAGCATCAACTAATCCTACACCAAATTCTAATGGCTGCTCATATACTTGCACATTACACTGAGCCAGACCTGCTCACTGCACCCATCTCCTCCTGACTCAGTATGTTCAGATTAGCAGGACTGTCTCCTGTAAAGCAGCTCAATATCAACAGCCACATCTGTGAAGGCTATTTAGGGCAAGACTGAGTTGTTCATAACCTACCTGGGAATCCTTGGCCATTGTAAGGGATGCTTGCGCACTGTGATGAATCACAATATCCTGGTGGCCCTGGGGGACCCCGAATACCCGCATTGCCAGGACGGCCTGGTGGCCCTGGTGGTCCTCGTGATCCTGTGGAGCCTGGTGGACCAGTTCTAGATTCTCCTTGTGGACCTAATTTTAGAATTGAGAGGTTGGAAGGTTGTTTTCTTTAAGAGACATCATGATAAAACAATTACTAATACTTCTGTCTAGACTATACAGCCCAGGCTGTCTTTGGTGAGAAAGCACTCGCACTCTTTGCTGTATGGGGGTCAAAAGAAAGAAATACAAAAGAAATCTAGAAATGTGACTCATCATGAGTTGCTTCCCTGTGTGTGGCTTATTTAAGTGTTTATTCTTAGAAACTAATTTAGTAAGGTTTGAGCCAAGTAAGAAATGTCAACGTATTCTCTTGTTAATTTCCCCTTTGTGTAAGATATTATGATCTCAAGGGAAACTACTAGATTAAACAAGCACACTGGATTTCTATTAAAATATAGGAGTACATCAATTATACTGCCCAGTAGCCCCAGGATAGATGAGGTAATGTTGGTTTTGGAACCAGTCTTATTATGGTTAGCAGAAAAGTAAAGCTTCAAATAACTGGGGCTACAATTTGCTGCAAGCATATTATGGTTCCTGTAATGAAAAGCCATTTTAGCCTAGTAAACTACAAGCAGAAACAAGTGATGCAGCTGATTTATGCTAAGGCGTAAACAAAATTTCATAATGAAAAAAAAATACTAATAATCAAATACCCTGTCTCTATTATCTGGTAACTCTGCATTCAGGAGTATTTTGTAGTCCAGCAAGTGAAAAGAAAAAAAAAACCTACGTACTACATGAGAATCATCTGATAAGACTTATGAAAAATAGCTGTCAAATATTTGGACAATGTATTTTCATAAAACACATTTTCACATTAACAAGCATGCCAGATGACTAAATTAAAAGATAAACACCTATTAGCCATGTCCAAAAATTTTTCTAAATTGCTATTTTTGTGGTTATTTCCTACAAATTTATTAGAGTAAACTCTAATACATGTCAAAAACATGAAGTGGGCAAAGGATTTCATTCACCATATCAAGTCTGGTTCTCTATGGAGAAATATTTGCTTTTCTCCTACTTTGATGTAATCTGATTAAACAAAAAATATTTACCAGGTGGTCCTGGCAAACCTCGTGGTCCTTGGGATCCAGTCCCTCTTTCACCTTTCTCTCCAGGGATTCCTACACAATAATAAAAAGGCAGTGAAAATCAAAGAAAGGAAACCACATCAACAGATATTTCTTCATACTCTCTCATTGACATTAATATTTACTTCCCATGATTTAATACAACAAGAGTGGTTGAAATTTATGTTCTACAGATGTTCAAATGTGAATTTGGGAAAATAATTTGGATATAAATATAGTAACCCATGAATAAAATAGGATGTAGATGTAACTTAGCATGAATAAACTCTCTCAAACAGAAAAGTTTTGAGATCCTGAAGCACCACAGATTTTTATTTTAAACTAAAATCAGAATGGTATTTTCAGTCTTGCATACTTCTGCACTCTCTTAGGAACAGTTGTAATCAAAAAAGTTCAAGAAGTTCTTCTGAATAACTTGATTTATTCCTAGCTTTTTTTAAAAGAGTGCATAAAATGCATCCTAGAAAACATAGTACCAAGTCTATGCTATAGTAGAGTAGTAGAAATAAGCAGAGGCCACAAAAGAGTACACTACAGACACTCTATGTGATTGCAGTGACTCAAGATAGATGTAAAATAGGTTTACCCATATGTTTCCATTCAGTTCAGTTGCTTCCCTCCCTCAGAATATCGTAAAGAGCTAAAGGTGTTGATCTAATTCTTTAAAGTCCTACATTTATACTTGTTAATTACTCGTTTTCTCTCTTAATCACTGTTCTACTTTGCAAAGAGTTGTCTTACTCCAAACAACCTTTCAAGATGCAGCTGTATAGTGCCAGAAGAGAACATTTGTTTTCCTGGGATATTATGTGGAAGTCTCAGACAGCAGCCAAATGCTATATCAATTTGTATTTCATGAACTGAGCAAGAGAGAAACAGGAAAACACTGATCTAGTTAATCTTGTCTGTCAGTACACCAGTGTCCCTCAGGCAATCCAACTGGCCTAGCAGGGCTTCCTAGTCCGACATGGTAAAGGGGGCAGACTGCTCCTCTGACAACCTCTGCACTATGCCCACAGTACAGCTGCCTTGGAATTTATTCACCTCTTTCACCAGGTGGTCCTTGAACCCCAGGAGGTCCCGGGAATCCTGGTCTTCCTCCAGGTCCAGGTTCTCCTCTTGTCCCAGCAGCTCCTGGGGGACCAGGTGGACCTGGTGGCCCTGGCTGGTTTCGGTTTGAATAATAATCATTTGGAATTTGATTCAACATTTGATTGAATCGGCTCATTTGACCTTCAAAAGAAAAATAAAATGTGAAATGAGTGAAGATCTTTTATGAAAATGGGAAGGAATAAAATATTATCTCTCTTAATTAAATCCTATTCTGTTTCTATTCAATAAATTAGTATGGATTAATTAGAAAGACTTAAGATGAATGTCCTATAAGAAAGCTGAACATAAATGGAGGAGGGAGAGGATCAGGGAGGAAAGGTAAGGGAGCTTCTGAAAGCCAATGACTTTAAAACAATTATCATAGAACTATTCAAATCAAAAAAGGCAATTTCTTACAATACTCTTGCTCTCGGAGTTCTATTTAGAGTTTGTTTTTACTCTGAAGAACAGAAAGAATTTGCTCCACTTCTAAAACTGTAGGATCATATTTCTGTGTACTTTCAAACCTCTGACGCTACAACAGTCAATATAAATTATTCATGTGTAGACTTAGCAGCACAGTCGATGAAGTCATTTTCTTAAGCCTGTAGGATGTATAGGCTTGTACCTATACACCTTCTGCATATGGGCAAATTTCATTTCCAAAAGAAAAGGATTTGTGAACAAAAGCAACACCATCTTGAAGCTATGGAGGAAGGAAGCCTTAATGGAGAGACACGTGTGATTAGTATAACATGTCAGTCCTAGCATAACGCTGAAGACATCAGTTGAACACAAAGAAAATGAGGCAGGCATGCTCTAAGGAGTGTTAAAAGATCTTGGACATGATATCTTTATACATAAGCATATCCTTATTCATTCACATTCACAAATGTACTTTACTTCTTCTGTGATGGCAAATAGAAATGTTTTTATTAGCAGCCATCACAGACATTTCAAAGGACATACTGTCCTCCTCCTATACACAGGCACTCTTAAAGATCCAAAAGGTATATCTGCTTTCCTCAGTCAACACTTAACCTTGTAATAAATACGATATTAAAAACCAGTTTGCCTCTGTCTTTCTTGGCAGGCCTACTGATAGCAAAAGCACTGCTTCAAGATCAGAAAGAAAGCCTCTGTAAAGAGCAACTTCATGGGCTGCAGAGCTGCACTATGTGGCAGTAGAGGACTGAAATTCAATTTGAATTCTTTTTCCAAATAATTATTTCTACTTGCATAGAATCACTGATTCTGTACACAGTGTTTACTCTAGCACTCATCTGTCTTTCCCTGCTGTCAAAGTACCTGCAGTAAGCATCCTTTTTCTCACTGATTCCCTTCTCTTGAAGTTAAGACATGTTTAATGAGAAAATATATACTGATTTTATTGCAAAGATGAAGTAATTTTGGACCAAAATTACAAAGAAAACCTCACCAGAATGTTAAAATTGCATATATATTTCCAAAGATCACAGATTAGTTCCAACTCAGTTTATTATTCTGTGATTATCAAGCTAGCCTCTGGATCTGGCAAAAAATTTGCTGCTATATTTTTTCCACCAAATCATTTGCATTGGATAGCTATCAGATTGTTAAGCTCTTGCTGTGCTCTGTAGCCAGTATCTGTCACTTCAAATTTAAACCATTGTTTTATCTTTTTAAGAAAGTAGTTAATTACTTGTATAGGATACCAAGCAAGCAACACTGTTTACCATTTATCAGTTGTTCACAAACTTGTCTTGCAACTGCTCGCATCATGTTTTGAGAAGCAATATCACCCTAAATAATCAAATGCAAAACAAGTGTTTCATTAGCACTTTGTACGTTTAAAGACATGGTATTTAACTTTAAAATTATGAAAAGAACTGACTTTTAAGCAGACTTACTCTGTCACCTTTTTCTCCCTTCATTCCAGGTGCACCCTAAAATAAATAAGTAAAAATTAAGTAACTGAAGGATTATGTTATTTCACCCCAACAATAAGTGTGCAATTCTAGAAAACTTTTGACTCCTTCAAGAAGAAAGATCTGGTTCTCCTTTACTTTTCATTTCAGAGATGCTAAAACAGGTGCCAGAAAAGAGTGGACAAACATGATCTTTTGTCTGTCATCAGCCACACTAAGAGATGTAGAAGAAAAAGATTTGAAGGTAAAATTCAAATGAGGACCAAAAAATTGATGTATTCTGAAACTTGGATCACACTGTCAATTTCAAAGTTTAGTTTCTAGCATCATATTTGTGTAAATGACCAATGGTCTTGTATGAGTTATATATGACTGTTTAATTTTAAGTTTTTAAGACAACTTGTTACAGAAGGTATGTTAGGGAGACTAACACGTCAAGGAAAGGTAGATGTCTTCTTGAATCCATATGAAAAGGAGTCTATATTAAGTGAAATAGAGTTATGCAGAGATGACACATAACATGGAGAGAGTGCTTATTCTGTTTATAATGACAGCTTTCCTCTTAATTCTCAACCATTTCTAGTCTTAAAAATGTCTTATAGAAGTCTTAGCTTGAGCTCCTTTATAATTACTAATATTTGCCAACTTTTCTCTAGCAGCACTTTCCATTTTCCTTTAAATAGTTTAGTGGTTGTGGGGTTTTCAGTTTTCAAGAGTACTATGTAAGAAGCAAACCAGGAGGACTGATTCTAATTTTTATGTATGTATGTGTATGTGAATGATAATGATGGGGCTAGCATGAGTTCACATGGATTTTGATTTCTGGCCTAAATTACTTCTTGAACATAAGGCATATTTCAAAGGTGAAAGATTAGTTTGGTCATCTGCTGCTTTGCTTGTCTCTCTATATAGTAACACACATCCTGAGTGTTACTGCTTTTTACAGTGTAGTATTTCTTTAAGGAATGTATTTATCACCATTAACAAAGCAAAGGCCAAGTGTGGGCTGCAGCTGTTTCTCATAACATTCCTGCAGTACCCGCAATTAATTTCAACAACACAAAACACCAAATCATTCCTCTGAGGTCACAGCAGACACCTCTCAAATGTGGTGACACTGTTTCACAGACTTCTGTCAAGGGTTTGGGCAGACAAATGCCCTTGGGGTATGTCAGGGTGTGAACTTAGTGTGGTCTCTGAGCTTCTCTGCTGCAGAGTTGCACACACCTACCCTATGACATGCCACAGAAAATATGAGACAGTTCATCCATCACCGAGTTAAGTAGTTGTCATACGGTACATTTGCATCATGAATAACAGATCGTTCTTGCAAAATTAATTGTACAGACGCAAATGAAAGATTTAGAATGGTGACACCATAAATGTGCCATTGGAATAAATTATGCCACCAATGAGGCAGCTGCTAATATGTATAAAATATACTCATGAAGCTGATGGATATCTTTTCCCTTCTGTCCTTTGCTTTTCATCTATATTTTTCTTACTCTGTGAAGTCCATGGGGAAACATTTGTCTTTTAGTTTTAGCTTATTACAGCCATATGCTGAAACAGACTATGGACTTGTAAATTCCATACCATAAATAAATAGTAACAACTAAAACCATCAGGAAAATATGACATTTCTGTCTGTCATTCTCCAATAATTAACATTGTGGTAAAAGATGTTGTATTGAAACTCTACAAAAACCTTAATTTGATTCCCAAATAAACAGACATTAATATCTCATTCATAAACTATTACATGTACCTGAAATATTAATTGAACAGAACTGTAGGTTTTTAATTGCACTAGTTTATTACATGAAAATCTGGCAGAGGAAAGTGGTAAAGAAACTATTCATGCTTCTCTTTCTGTTTGAAACTTGCCAATTTTTCTATTTCCTGCAAGTGTATTCCTTTGAAATTATCTGCTGTGTATGTATTCATAATACATGCTTGTTTTATTCTCATTCTTTCTATGGCTTTCAGAGTATGACCTTCTACCAGAAGCAAATCATACAGTATGTCTTTTGTTTATTCACTAGGTAAGGAGAGAGAGAGAGGGAGGAGGCAAAGCAAGGCAAGACAAGGCAACAAGGTCCCTCAGCTAGGAAAATGCTAATGCTATGTCAGTCAGTTTTAAAATTCATTGGAATAAAATGAGCCTCATTCCTCAATTTGTGACCTTGCAAACACACACTGATTCAGCCTTGTGGGTGGAAGTCTAGAGCCTATTTGGAACTAACTTTAAAATTTGAAGATCAGAGGCTGACTGACCATGTTAACAATAAAGTGCATTTTCCACGTGGATATTTTAGAAATAATTTTTTTTTAAAAATTACAACTACAGTTACTGAGTTACTATTTGCATCTTCCTCCCACTTGGTTATATGCCTCTTAAATTTCAGTTTATTTTCTTTTAATAGACAAAAAAATGCAGTTTAACCTACTGCTTGACAACATTTTGAGAAACAGCAGCTGCTGCTGGCATTCTGTTTTGTTGCTATCCTGCAGTGAGGGAGTCACTTGGGGTCAGTGCAAGGAAAACTTGGTTTATGCTGCATGTGGGATTTTTCTGAGCTGTGGGATGAAGGCTGGGGCTGCAGCATAGTTCTACTTCTGAAGGAGGACAAAACAAAGGAAGTTTTGCTATTTTTACTTATAAAGATAATGTGCTCAATTGTTTTTCCCAAAAGAATGTTTTCTTCCCTCAAGAACCACAAGCTCATTGCTCCCAAAGCAGTGCCTTTTTGAGGCTTCATCTAGGACATCTGCATAGATGGATGCAAGAGCAGCGAACACATGGCAGCAGAGAATGCAAAATTCTCAAAACCTGTGTGTAACTCACAACAGACTTGGACTACCCTTGAAAGGTTTTCACAGTTTATTTGGTCCTGGAGGCTTCTGTTTAATAGCACCTTACTTATTAAATTTAAATGCCTCGCATTTTTTCCCAGGAACTGTCTAAATCAACAAAGTCGGACCCTGTTGTCAAAGAGTCTGTTTTATAAACAGGACAGCTCTACCTTAACACAACTTAGTCTGCCTACCCATCATTATGGTTTCCAGTCTATAACACAAGCACTGAACTTCTCCTCTCTAATAGTCCAACATCTTCTATTTACCACTATATTTATTAATAGAAAACATATCCTCTTCTAGTTTAATGAATCTTTCTTACTGTTGATGGTTGTTACCTTATGATATGTGTATGAACCACTATGGAATTCTAACTCTCTGACCAGACAGACAACAGATATTTTAGTCTCCTCTAGGATAGTCTGCATACAGTTCTCAATAAATTACCAACTCATTTGTGTTCTTATGGTTCCTTTTTCAGTCATTTTGTTACTACACTGGAAAAAACACCTAAGTTTCTCTTGGAGCTATTTGTAAGCAAACCAAAAAGCCAAATTTCCTATTTCCGTGAAAATTCAGTTAACACTTCTAGGATTTAGTTGTGCTAGTGCATAAGTACACAGTGAGGTAGAGAAATGTTTACAGTGTGGTTTGCCTCAGTTTAGCACATTAGTGGTATTGAATACATCAGGAAGGAGCTCCAGCTGACCACATTCACTGGGAGTAACTTCAGAACACCAAGGTTGCTCATAATTTGCAGATATCTGTATACCTTTTACCTGGAATGCAATATCCCTTGGTTTGCAGGGCTCTTTCTCCTCACTTTCATTTAATAGTACTAGCAATACAGATTGTTCAGGTAGAAGAAAAACTGGCAGGATCTGGTGAAAAATTATTTATTCCTTGTATTTACCAGAGGCAAAGTGAAACCTCATTATCTCTCTCTTCAAGCAGAATTATGATTCATGACAGTGCAAGTTGCATTTGGCTGTCAGGCTGCACCTTTGGCAACTGTAATACTGCAAACAAAGGAAGGCCTTGAAATTCTGTCCACCAGGAATCTGATAAAACATCTGTACAAGGTACAAGCCAGAATTCCTGCTGGGATCTGTTCTAGAAACATTAGAAATGGTAAATATGATGCATAGTGTCCCATTACAAGACTGCAGGGGAAAACATTTTTTTCTAATTGAAAGGAACTCTTAAGAACTAGAGTACAGGAGAAATTAGACATGGTGCTTGGACAGTATTTGACTGTCTTGCTTTGCAAAAGCCTTTTAAACTGGGCTTGTAGCCAAATTTCCTTCTAAATACATTATTTACCTGCAGAAGATCTTTACTTCTGAACTGGGTCAGCTATCCATTGTCGCAGGTGAAGGAAAAATCAGATACACCTGACAATTTAAAACTCCCTCCTCGTGAACAAAGCACAGCACTTTGTGTTCCAGTCATGTCTATTCAACATATAACCAAGCACAAATATCCCATTAGCCATTTACATCTAAAGGCAGGAAAGTGTCAAGATTTTCCTAAGACACTCCGTGTCCTCTACTACAAGGAGAAATAGAATTTATAGTCTGGCAGACACAACATATGCATGAGAAAATGACCCAGCTTCCAGGTGCTCCTGGGAGCTTCCACATGCTCCTGGGATCTTCCACTTCATGGCAGTCAAGTTTCCCAGCCTACTATATATTCTTTCAAATGATCCAGCTTTTTCATATACAACTACACTGAGGCAGAATAGAAAATTCTAGATGACTGCCATACGTTATCCACAAGTAATGAATGAGTTCTCATTTCACTTGCTGTCTCCACTCCTGACTCAAGCATAATTTCTCAGAGATCCTATGAATGAATCAAATTAAATTTCTCCTGAAACTGTTGGTGGGAGGCAGCACCTCCTGATCTTTTTCCCTGTTCAGGAAGCGCTTTAAAAGTTTGAATAGCACCCACAGAAACCGCTCCTAAATAATAGTGAAATAACATTGTAAAAATAATGAAACATTTGCAAAACAGAACTGATTATGTAATATTATCAAAGATTGTCTACCTTCAGCAGTTTATCACGTTTTTCTACACACATATGCACTAGTGTAAAGACTTTACAATCATTTTGCTGACCTAGTTTTCCATGCTTATGCAGTGTAGGAATGAATATATGTCTTGGCACATAATAGCCTACAATCTTTTTAGTGGAAACCAGAGACCACAATTTCCAGCCCCAACTATTAAACTCAGCAAAATGGCATACTGTAAAAATAAAATTATTTTTTAAAAAAGACTTGTGGGTTTAGGTCAGCTCCACTGTATTAACCACCATCATAAGTGCAAGACAACTATTTAAAGCAGCAGAAGTCTCATGTTCATCAACAGACTGTAATTTTAAATTTGATACTCCAAGTGTATCATTATCTTACTGGTGTCCCACGATCTCCTGGTTTCCCTGGTTTTCCACTTGGGCCAGCAACTCCTGGAACTCCGGGAGCACCCTGCAACAGAAGGCATGTAAAATGAATTGTGGAAATACACAATTACCTAAGCGCTAATAAGAAATGTGTTACTGTACTGAGTACAAAGCAATACTGAAAGTAGTTCCTATCGGATTGTTTTCTTTTAGGTACATATCAGGTTTGAAAATTTTTTTATGGAATAAACAGTTTGTTTTTTCTTGGAAACATGTTCTTTTATGTGACACCACACTTTAACAGGCGTTTTGGCACTGTATCAGTGTCTATCATTCTCAATGACCTATTCTTAAAGCAATACAAAACAGCTTGGACTTCTAAGTCCAATTTACCTAGCAGATCTGTGATCCATATAAAAATCCACAACAAGAAGACCATAAGCCATTGTAGTGATACTAGATAAATACAAAATATTAAAAGACCAGCATCAGATTACAGGACAAAAGCTCATCTGCACATTCACAAAAGAACTTGAGAAAGACAATTGTGGGGTCATGGGGCCAGCCCAAATAATACCCTGCCTTACAGAGTGCTGTCTATATATGTAATACAAATATGTGTTCTGTGTTCATCTGCCTTCTGGAAATTCTCCTTCCAACTTACTATATGTTGGACCTGGTGACATGGGGCTGCAGAAAATTGCCTATATCAGGCTGTCTGATCCAACGTAGGCTTTTCTCTAACAGCCAGCCTCTTTTCTAGCATAGTCCCACAAAACACAGTGAAGCAGCTCTGTAAGCAAAAACTAATCCTCAAATACTCTTGTCAAGAAAAACTTGTATTAACAGTGTTTGTTTTCACCAGTGTACAAATAATAAGCCAATTGGTTTCAGAAGACCTAGCTAGATCATGGCTAAAGAGCTAGATAAACTAGTTCTTCCCTTATTTACCCTGGCAGAAATCAATTTCAAAACCACTGTTATAAGCGTTTGTGAATATATGTTTTGTCTGCTCACCTTCTACCAAGAGCTTTTCAGACCCATTTAGGATTGAGCAAAGGATCCATTTCATATTTGACAGAAATGGAAAATGTCAATGTGGCTCTCCCTTGGCTCAGGTCTCTTAATTCAGAGTATATCAAAGACAAAATTATATTTACCGCTGGTCCTGGTGGGCCTCTGGGACCTGTGGGACCATCTTTTCCTGTGAAACCCTATTCAAAAACAAAAGCAAGATTAGAGAAAATTATATAATTGCAATACTCCTGATTATTACTAGCATTTCTTTTAAAACCTATCCACAGTACAAGTTATAAAATAGCTATCACAAATCCTGCTGGAGAAGGCTATGTAACAAAGCTTCACACACTTTAGATGTTCAACTGCTGTCAAGTAACTGAAAATGAAATAAATGTTTCTTAATATTTTTTTAAAGGAATCATTATTCTATCCCAGAGGAGCAAAATCTCTCTTTTCACTGTTCTCTCATTCACAGTTTAACTGGACCATCAGAGGTTTATACTTAACTGGAGAGCACCCTCGCTCTCAGATACTTCCCCTGCAAGAATGAAGGCTAAGAAATCCCATTTCAGTAATCCAACATATCTTTCACAAGTTGATGTTGATGGTCCATGACCCACCAATCCAACAGTATCCTCTTTGGCAACTGGCTATCACATGGTCATCTATTTTCCTTTCCAGCTATAAATTCCTGCTAAAGGACAGCTATAAATGCATATATCAGTTATTAATTTTGACTGCAAGGGTAAATAATTGCTCCAGTCATCTTAAAGGTAATATTCCACTGTGACAACAAAAGAGATTTACTTGACTCCAATTTGAAGAATGGAATTGCAGCTCCACAATGAAATAACCAGTGTACATGCCCTTCATTAGGAAGACATTTCTGAGTTCCCCATCCAAAGAAGCCAAAGGTTTAGGGGCAAGCCTAACCTTCACAGAAAGTTTGGCATAGACAGATTCCTTACGAATATGGCATCTCCCAGATGTTGAGATAAGCAGAGTTTCAAAGGGATTCCCTGTAACACCAACAATGTGGGGAAGACAGCAGGGCTGAGTCCCTCAGCAGAGCCCTGCCCAGCAGCTGAGAACCTAGTCAGGGGAGGGAGCAGGGCAATTTTTGCAGAAACTATCTGTCTACCAATAGCTGTCTGGAGAGGTTTTCACCCCGGAAGTGTTTCCAACCCTTCTGCTTTTGTCTCTCCAGAAGGGATGCTGATAAAAGGAATACTCTTGAAAAAATATTTGAAAATTGAAAGATATATAAAGAATGGGAAAAATTCAACAAAACATAAAAATTACATTACTTGGTCTTTTCAGAACATAAACTGAGGAAAACTTACCCTTTCTCCTGGAGGTCCCACTGGTCCAGGTGGACCAGGTAAACCTGGCGTTCCCTAGAGGGAGAAAGGGTGAGAAATTGTATCCATGACAGAACAAACACCCCTGCTATGTCATTCCATATATATCAAGTATTTATGTTCTTCTCTCCTTTCTCTCTAATCTCATTGTACACTGACATGTAGCATTGCTTCCTACAGGACATTGCTACTCCCTAAAAGTATACTACTCAGGGTTATAAGGACTAATGAAACAGATAAAGAATACAAGGCCCTTGGCCCATGACTGACCTTTTCTGATACATGAAACTAAGTCCACAACAACACTTAAGCATTCCTCATGTAGTCTTTTTATCATCAGTAAAATTAAGTAGTAACCAAGGAATATTCATTATGCCATGACATGTCCAGATCAATGATCTTAGATAATCTACAAATATGGCAAATTAAAAAAGAATCTTTTTGTCTTCTTTGTATAGTTCACAATACAGAAACCTGCAAGTAACTGATCTTTAATATTGTTTTCTTCTTTCAGAAAGCATACAATTAATGTCCCAAAGCTATTTGAAGTCCAAAAGTAGAAAGTAATTAGGCAACATTGCTAAAGAACGGTGCAGCAAAGGTTCTGCAATCTTTATTATAGTGGTCAAAAAATGAGAGACCTTCCTGGGGAATTATCAGAGTACTCTTCCTAATCAAATGGTCTGTCATTGTGCATTCTCAACTGTCCAAAGGGACATTTGGCTTGACCAAGCACAGCTGGATTTTTCACATTTGCTGTTTTAAACAGCTTACTATTGCCTACATTTCAAATTTCTAAGTGTAAGATAACTATGTTTCCAAAACTGTGGCCCAGGGAGGTGTGAGAAGAGCCTATGGCTCCTAGTGATGTCAAAGACAGCTGTCCAGCAGCCAAGCTGCATCAGAAATAGAGCAAAATCACCTTGTCCAAGTGTCAACTTACCGATCGCCCTGGGAGTCCAGGCTGGCCAGCATCCCCTTTCATTCCCTGACGACCCTATAATTTAAACAAATGATTACAGAATACATCATACTTCCAGGACACAAGGTGTAGGAGGATATAAAGAAGCAATTTGTAGCCTTTCACAACTAGCTGGCCTTCCATATATGCTACAGTACTGTAGTATAAATGCACAGCCCAAATCCACATGAGCTAAACTTGACAATACAATATTCATTTTTTTACAGTGGCTTGCATGATAATCCAGCATTAACAACTGATACTTATAAAAAAAATTTAACATAGACTAAGAATATGGTTCACAATTGATATGAAAAATGAAAATACATGACTCAAATTCTTGTTAGCTAATGAGAAATTCCACGAATGTTGGTGTTTTCATTCTTCAGACTTTTTCAAGTGAACAAATAAATGTCTTATTTGCATTAAACATGTAAGAGGAATGTTTTTCCTTTCTTTCTGTTTGACACCCCTGAATCATCTTTAATAAATTTTTCCTCCTAGTGTATAACCAAAAAAAAGCAGGAAAATAATCTACACAGGATAACATAATCATTCTACTTTGTCCTTACAAAACAGAAGGTGTTCCTAATGTCTATCTTAAAGCACATTTTGTTTTCCATTTCCCAAATTCCATTAGAGATGGAGCAGGTAACCAATTTTCAAATGAAAAGTGACACAGCATGCAATTAGACATCACTTCTTCTTTCATAGATTTTATATTTTGATCAAAAACTTCATAAAAAAAAAGCTCCTGCATATATTAAAATTCAAGTTAATCCTAAACAGGAAAGCATTGGAATTATATTCTTGCTTTTAGGGTGATTATTTATTGAAGTATGGCAAAAGCAGCCTTAATACGTTCACAAGGCAGAGTTATGCATGCAGTCTTCTATAAAAACCAGAACATAGTGAAACTTCATCAGTGTTAATAAGAATTACTCTGGCTTTGAAGGCATACACATGAAATCAGAAATAGCATCTTGCTAAAATATGGATGCTGTTGCTAAGAAAACCCCCAGCTACTGATTTAAGCCAGACAATAGAAATTGAACATATAAATCTGTGAAAAAGTGTTCAAAGTAATACTGCATACTTCATTTTCCTCTACCACAGTTTGATAGTTTTGAGTCCTTAAACTGGAATGCCTAGCAACTCTACAGAAAAGACTGACAACAGAGTAGCACAACTTACATTGCTGCAATCAGACCTTGTCCCTTCATTAGAATCCCATAAGCACATGTAACATTCAGGACAGAAAATGCTATTTTATTAAGAGACTTTTTCAGAAAGAGATGCGTTTCACAATGCTACAGCATTGTAGGGACAAACAAATGCTCTGGCAAAGCCACCACCCTCTTCCCAAGACCACCATCCCCATGGGCAGCTCTGGCTCCACACACGCTGCCCATTGATGGTGCTCAAAAGGGGCACTCAAAAGGGGAACTCACCGGTTCACCTGGGATTGACAGCCCATTGGGACCCTGTGGACCTGGGGGACCTTGAGGGCCTGGAGGACCTGTCTCACCACGAGGACCAGGAGGCCCCTTAAAGCAGAAAATTAAAACAAAATTGTAAATGACAGTCCCATCTGAAATCCATAACTGCAAAATCCTTTGGGTTAGACACTTAAGGTAAGTCAGAAGCCTGGAGACACATTTAATACTTTAGATCAATGGTGGAAATATTTGTTCAAGAGGCATATTGTTTCATAAGCTATTCTCCGATTCAGGTTGGCAGTCGCAGGCCAATACATGCCCTCTGGCAGTGCCACCATGTCCTCTGTAGAGATGAGAGAATAATAATGCTGCAGAGTGTGTATCAACACTCTGATGCACATAATCCCCTTATCCTGATATGTGGTCAAGGCCTTTGAGGCTACATACACTGTGATATATAGTCTCAAATAGGTAGGCTGCGCATAAGTAACATAAAGGCATATTTTTAACTAAATTTTTAATCTACATTGTTAGACTAAAACTAAGCATAAAAAATTTCATACATGTAAACCTGTAGTAACATCATTATAGATTAATTTTGGGAAACATACTTACAGATGATCCAGTCAAACCCCTTTCACCTCTGGGACCTTTAGCGCCTGGGCCACCCTAAATAGAGTATTTGGAAAGAAAATATATTTCATACACAGAAAGCAAAGGTGCATAATACTTATGTGCATTATGAATTCTCTCTAACAAACTCTTAAGTGAAGACCTGAAGTTTTGAAGTGTACAGACTGTACTGCTAAAAAATGTAGTAGAATGAAATATGCATCAGGAACTCAGGAAACCACAGCAGCTTCAGCCTTGCCAATTCAGCCAATGAAAAATTATTTTGATTTTTGTCTCTGCAGACATAAACTTCAATTTATATTAATCAAAAACTCTGAATACCTCTCTAGCAGACTACCAGACAACTTAACTGGGCTTTAGATTCCTCATGCAGCACTTTTGATAGCTTCAAATTATGACTACTAGGCTGACTAGAACTCTCTAATATTCAAAGCAATTGATATGTCTATGTCCATTACATAAATTAATATCTCTCCCCATAAAAAAAAAGTAATTTATTTCCCTGACAGAGTAAAGACTCTTTCCTTGGAGTGAAATCTGGACTCTGTATTTAGGAAAAATATTTTTGCAGTCCATTAAAAATGTCTGGTACGTGATGTGCAAGAGACTGGGCCAGAGTCTTTGAGCCTATCAAACAATGAGGAGCTAATCTCAGTGATCACACTAGAAATATAGGAAAACATCATAAAAGCAAGTTAGATGTGGTGGGAGCTCATCAAAAGGGGATGGATTACCATGTTGTTAAGGATATATTGGTAGAAACTATGTCTCTGACTGACATTTGTTTCACAAAACTGCAGACCAAAATAAAACTACTTCCATAAATTTAAAAATCAGAGAATTTGTCTATTGTGAATAGTTAAAGCTGGTAACTTACAGCTGGTCCAGGAGGTCCTGGAGGTCCAACACTGTCCTGAGTACAGGTACAAGCATTTGGAAGAGCTGGACACTTTGCTTCATCTCTCTGAAAATTTAATCACAACTTATTATTGTCCTTTTAAAGAAATTTACTCAGTGGCAGTATGCTTTTCTGAAACAATAGCAGGAAGATTCTATTATCCTGTTTCCAAGTAAAACTCAGCTAAACTGTTGTTTTGAAATGTTTCTACAGGATTATTTATATTTTTAGCAAATATTGTCTGTGAGCTATGCTACGCATTAACAATAGAGGCATGAGCAAAATGTTGTTCAAGTATTTGTATCCATGTGACAATCAGCTTGTGCTGACAAAGAGGAGTTACTTTTTGAATGGCTCTCCAAGAACAGATTAAATAAATAAATAAATTCCCCATTTATAATACCTATAATTTGAAACATCACTGGAATACAAATATAACAAACATTTTTTACACAATTTCTAAGGGGCTCAATTCTAGCATTACAGCTTTACTGTCTCAAGACACAAAACTTTGAAATAAGTTGACTGGCTGCTCTGACAACTGTGATTTAGATGTGTTGTCAGTACAAGGTTTAATAACAACCTAATAGTAATATTATTAAATTTACTGTCAATAACATTTTTCTGGATAGCCTCTGGTTCATTTATACTTACCATAGAAGGGAGATCACAGCATCTGTCTCTGCTAGTCCAAACTGGACTGCATACAATGTCAAAATTCTGGATTTCTAACTGTAAAAGAAAGTAATACTCTTGAAAGATCATTAAGTTAGGTGTGTTGTTAAGTATGAAATCTATTGACATTACCATTAAAAATCACTCCTCCATTTATTTCTAATGATAGACTATCCACAGTATATGCACTCAATTACTATCTGCTCTCCCTATTAAAAGAAAAATATTCCTGCCCTTGTTTGAATTTACCCGAGTGCAACTTCCAGCTATTACATTTTTGTTCTTGAAATTCTGCTAGAACAAGAAGCTGTAAAGACTAAACTTCTCAGTTAAGTACATTGGGTTTGACAGTACAGATGCTTGAAAGCTTCAGATGCAACAGTGGTTTCCCAACAATCCTTAATCTCTCTCCTCAGAAAATTTCAAAGTCTCTCAATAATGAATGGATTCATAGTTATTGCTTACTGTTGCTGATTTCCGTTCCCCTTTTAGAAGCTTCCCAAGTATTTCATAGCCATCAGTTGTGATATTGCCAGCCTCCTTAATTGGTTTTTCCATTATTTCACTGCAGTCAATGTAAATCTTTACATTTGATGAAGTTACAACAATATGGACCTGAAAAGAAGTTTAATGAAATATTGAGACACAGCACACGGGCACAGTTACTTTAACACCTTAATAGTATTTAACTGATTCAATAGTACTGTTTTAAATTTTATTCCCAGTAATCCTGCTTTACTTCCAACTGGTGGAAACATTCAAATTTACAGAAAGTCTATGACATTTGTAATCTCTTTAGAATGTGTTGAAGGTCAATAAGATGAACACACAAGCACAGCTAAGAAATACTATTTAATGTAATAGTTGAACTATTATTAACTATTTTAAAAGCTTGCCTTATTTTTTTTTTAAGATGGCATAAAAGTAAAAAAATAAAAGAACTCTTGAGAGGAAGTGAATATAAGCATTTCTTGTTCTCTTCTGATGGCTGGGACCACACAAGATGTTTATAAGCCTGGGACTGCCCACTGGCTAACAGACTCTAGTTCAGAGGCTGGATTGTTTCAGACCCAAAGATACAGAGTTCAGTTTCCGCAGATGACTCAACCAGAGGCATTAACTACATTGAGATCCAGGAAGTGACCGGAGAAGCCTGCCCAGAACAAGACAAAATAATGGAAGATGCAAGAGAAAATTTCCATGAAAGAAATCTGGTTACAAAAACATATGCCAAAACAAGGGGAAACAGGGAAGAAGAAGTGATTAATTATTGGAAATAGAAGACACCTAGGAGGGAGAAAGGAATGATTGTAATAAAGAGAGAGTACGTTTACCAGGAGACAAGAATAAAGTGCTTGGGGAAAACATAGTAAACCTTAAACAGAGGAACATACAAAACCTAAGCAAATATTATCTTTCCAAACATTTATGGTTTGTATGGCAAATGTTACAAAAGTT
The DNA here is from genome assembly GCA_003676055.1 of Chloebia gouldiae. Taxonomy (NCBI): domain Eukaryota; kingdom Metazoa; phylum Chordata; class Aves; order Passeriformes; family Passeridae; genus Chloebia; species Chloebia gouldiae. The sequence goes on from QUSF01000002.1 coordinate 26,601,863, forward strand.
AATTTTCAACATTTCTCTGACAGCACAGAAAATATTTAGGAGTCTCTGATAAATAAACAAGGACCACTTGAGCATGTCTAACATGCAGTTGATAAAAGAGCATCTTCAGGCAACAGGAAGTTTTCAGGGGTTTTATATACCTTACTGAAAGCACATACTACATATACATCATTATAATATCTATGCAATTGTTAAAGTATCAACACATCAAGATCAAGAGTAAAGAATCCCTGAAGTATGTATTTATTTTTAAATCTTCTCTTATCACAGTACATAACCATACAGAAGCATATTGTTATTTGATGACTGCTTTAAAAATTGGCATAAAGTTGAGAGATTCACCTAAATGTCCTGAGTCAATAAGTGCCTGAACAACCTCCTGGGAATTTTTACTTTTTTTTCCCTTTTGAATATTTTCCCATGCAGACTTGTCTCCAAGGCACCAGCACAGCTTATCTAAAGTCTTTAAAAATCATGTGCTTACACTTTATATCTCAGTGCTGTGTATACAAGTGGGGATTTTAATTAAAATTCCCAACCATATTAATTGAACAAATAATAATAATAAAAAATTATTACTGCATCATCCAGTTTAAACACATCACAGATGTAATTTACTAGCTCTGAAAGGTACTTAATATGCAAGTCCTTCTACTGGAATGTTACGTATTTGTCACAATTTAAATAAAATAAAACATTGAATAGCAAATATAGATTACTATATTTTCATTAGCACAAAAAAACAAAAACAATTTAGGAAGGGTAAATCTACATCAGAATGTTGAATGTAATCAGCTTGAAAAGGTTCAAACAGGAATAAATGCTGAGCATCACCTATCCATCCAAAGAAGTAATCTCAACAATCAAAAATAAGGAGAGCTCTCCCAAGTCATTAACTCAGTCACCTAAACTTAGATTTACTGCCAGATCTGAATTCCAGACTGAATCTCACAACCTAGGCAATAAATCTAATTAAAGGAGGCATCTGGTGTTTACAGTAAATAACACGTCTCTGTATTCAACTCCAACATATTTTGTTTTCAACAGTTTCTAACACACCAACATAAAGAAACTGTTCTGATTAGTTCTGACTATTTATTTTATTTATGACATTTTAGGAATGAAAACATAATTTAATTTTTCTCTCCAACTGCCTTATAAGATAAAGTCTGAGGGTGCTCTGCTCTGCTGCTAAGTGAATCACATCAATAAGCCAAGCAAATATGTATATCCCATATGTATATCAGGAGAAAAAGATACTCTCATTATCAAATTTCCTCTTGCTAACTACTGAAAAATGGCAAGCTAAAAGGAAGTCTAGTGTGGTAAGAATAAGCAAGTAGAAGCTGTCTGTCTCTCCAAAACATCAGTTAGAAATTTAATGACTGTCTCAGGCAGTCAGAATTGTTCCTATGGAACTTGCCAGATTCAACAGCTTTCACCATGGCTCTGCTACACAGACTGTTCAAGTATGCCAAAGTAAATTTCCCCACAGTTAGGTGTAGTTAACTGTATTTCAGTGAATGAGCCAGTAAGTCATCAAATTAAAGCTACAAAAATGTTTAATATTTTGGAAAACCTCTCCTTGCATTGTAGATTCGTCATTTCTTTGAAACTGGATGGTACGAGAAATTGCAAACGTACCTTTAGAAATGTGGTAATCTTATTTTCGTCCATCTGAAACTACTTCTATCCATTATTAGGAGCTAATTAACACAGCTGATACATAAGGCTTTCCCAGAAGGTGGGCTGGGGAAGCCCATAATGCCATCATTAACAACCTGACTGAGATAGCAAATTTAGAAATCATCTGGAGAGAAGCTAGGAAAGTCATATTTGTTTCATGGTGAAAAATTCCAAATAGAGCTCTAATCCAAGGCTCTTCCAGCTACTTTAAATACTATCAAAATCTGAACTTTTGATTCCTTTCTGGGAAAAAAAAAGATGGGGAATTACACATTGCATTAAGTAACTGAGAATTTTTTTTTTAAGAAATAGTCTCTTCAGCAAGAATTCGTAATTGTAAAGCTTTAAGATAATTTGCAAATCACTGCTACTCCTGTCCATTTTTTGGCTTCTTAGGATCACTTTCTCTCCACATGTATTTGTGTATTTAACTATTAAAATGATACCAAAATTTTTATTTTTATTTGCCCTGTAATTTTTTAAGGTAATTTTTTATCAAGTATAATTAACAGTTTTACATAACTGCTAATTTCTGGCAGCTAGGAAGGGTCACAGATTTTTCCCCATTTCATCTCTGATAAATGAGCAGAACATCACTGCAAGTGCTGTCAGATAAGTTTGCTCAGCTCTATCAAATTTAGAGAAACTATAAGGAAAAACCTGATTCTAAACATCAACTAAATCAGCAAGAGATATTTAAGAGAGACTGCTGGCGGTACGGAACATAGAGAGCTCCACACCACTGACCTGAAGATGGGTCAGCTCTCACAATGATATCTGAGTCATGCTACACAATGCTTTGCATCTAAACAGTACCTGGGGATGATTCAACCCTCATACCAAAACAAGATACATCCTACCCTTTACTGACAGTTTTTCTCACCCCAGTAGATTAATATATTTCCTTAAAATTGTCCTGTTCTACTAAGCTATTAAAAAAAAGGCAAATATCAAAGGCAAAATAAAGGCTTCTTAATGTACGTATGACCCAAAGCTACTCATAACTATCAGTTACAAAATCAATGACATAAACATTTCTTCATATAGTCAAAAATAATCAGGCCTAAATTCTAAACTAACCAGGCATATATTCTAAAACAGGAATAACTGGATATAAGACCAGTTTGGGAAATTACTCCAAATTCCGAGGAAACCAATAGCTTTTATACTGTGTTATTTTCATAATCACCTGTGTTTTAAACAGATGAAGTCACAAAACATTATAATGCTGGCACCAGTTATCTTTCCTGGCTTTCAGTCTAGCAAAGCTCAGTTGACAACTTGGTCTCCAGTATCTGGAAGTTGACAGAAGCAACCCCTTATCAGTATCCTCAAAGGAATGCTAGTAATGACAAGTCATACAGAAGATGGTATCATAAAGAAAACAAGTGCTATACTCAAGCCATATTTAGTCATCAGATGGGAACTTAACTTAATAGAAGGGAGATAAATGAAAATATGAGAATGTGCATTTCAGCTAACCAAAAATGTTGCAATTTCAGCTCACTTTCTTGCCCTAAACATATATACTTAACACAGCAAGAAAACATTTAAAAATATTTTTAGGTGTACATGTAGCCTGAGTCAAGCACTTTCTCATGACTAGAGGTAAAGAAGCTTAGGAACATCAAATTTTCATAACTTGGTGCACAAAATTAGATATGCAAGCACAAATCTATGATAAATTAAGGCAGATGCAGCAACATTTAAAGATTTCATTAGCCATTTTGTCTATTCAAAACCTGTAAGTTTCATTCTAAATTATAAAGTAACATTTTATGGGTTCTCTCTCTTTCTTATTGTTTCCTCAGTCAACGTGATATTGGAATATTTTAAGCCCAGTGTTTAAAAAAAAAATCATATTTACTAAATATATACATACACATGTACTATGTTTGTTAAACATACAAATCATATTCAGTATGTTATTTACCTCCCAACACTGGTTTCCTGCCTACTCACTTTCTCTGGCTGTATCTTCCTCTGCTCTGAATAATTTGAAATCATTACAATCTTTCCTCACCACAATTTCCTTTCCTTTCTTTCTTTCACTTTAATTTTTGTAATTCTTTCATGTGGCAGGAACCAGGCTACAATTTCTTCTTCAAGATATATCCCTCCACTTGCACAATCTTAACAAATTCTTGACAAATATCTTACATTGATTTAAGGAATACCTATAACTTCATAGTTCTTGTTTTACACGATCTGCAGGTCCTTATGTCAACTTAAAATACTGTCCAAAAACCAGGTACAGTCACCTGAGTGACCAGATACAGTCACTTGTGCTTGGCTTTCTTCTATTTAAAAGAACAGTACTTCAGAAAGAAACATCATAATTTCAATCCTTTACCTTATGGAAGCTTCCATAAAAGATTTTCTTTACAACATCATTATCAAAAGTTACAGTTTGAACCTCTCCTCTTGCATCCTTGTTAAAGAATGACAGCACTTTGCTGGCAGCTGCAATAAATAAAAATAATGCATACTACTGAAACCACCATACTAATACAACCTTATAGAAAAAAATCTAGTTTACCCCTTATTTGGGTAAACACAAATCATAGATTATCTTAATGACCTGTAAGTATATAGATGTACTTTGATTTTAGACTTAATACTAAAGTTGAAATATAGTTTAGATTAATTATTCTTAGTCGAACTATAGATGTACAAAAGTTTAAAAAAAATTCTTAAAACTAAACATGTATAATCCTTCTATCATGTAGAAATGCTTTGGGTGTGGAAATATTTGGTAAGAACGCATGCAAAGTAACATAACATGTAACTTCTTCATGCAATAAGTATAATCATACTTACGATCAAGCACAACTCCAACTTGTGGTTTGTAATCTCTGTCTGTAATCTGCCAAATTGCAAAAGGCTCATTGGGGGATTCGGGCAGAAGACGGAATAACAAAATGATAGTGTATGCCTGTGGCAACCCCTCTGGGTGAATCTCCCTGTTAAGACAATACAAAGACATTTTTTCACATGGAAACACATGACGAAAATAAGATCATCATCATTTGCTCTTTTTCAAAGAAAAGACACAAGAGTGAAAAGGAAACCACAGTGTTTAGTAGAATGGAGCATTTTAACTACTCTCTCATAGAAAAAAACATCGTGATATAAAAACACTATGATTTGTTAAGATGAACTCACAACTGTCTTCAGTTGGTCCCAGCAACACAATTAAAGAGGATGCCAGAATATAACCAAGAACTCTCGGGTATGTATTCTTGTGGCAAAATTCTATATAAATTACACGTTTAAAATTTATTGTTGATAAGTACAGTAAAAAAAGACCACAGCTTTATTCATTTTTTTCATCTGGCCTGCTTCAGTCAGGCAGCAGCATTTAACTATTGCTGCCCTTCAGGCACAGATACAGAGATGGAATATTTAATGTCTTCTTTGCAATTGATGTTGCATTTGGGCTCCAGCTCATTCTTTAGTGGCTCAGGTTTAAATTTCTGATATTTGGACTGTTATACATTAAATAAGCAGAGAGCCAAAAGTTCATAAAAACATGCATGAAATTGCCTCCAGAATTTTCTGCAGGGGAAAGGAGAGAATGGAGGAAGAGAACGGCAAGAAAAGTGGTGATCACTGCTTTTCCTTAACTATTATAATGGAGCTCAGTAGGCGATTTAGTCACATGAACATAAACACAAAAACCTTAAAATGAAAAGAGAAGCTGCTTTGTATGTTGGACAAAGCTTATGAACCCATACAATTAGGAGCACTGCAATAAAAACCATATCACTGAGTCAACAACATCATACAGCACAGTGCAAGAATTCAAATATTAAAGTAGATATAGCAACACAATTTATAACTTGGATAACAAGTCATTTCAGATATGGAAACAACTATGCCTCTATGAGTTTATTGCTTTGCTGACTCAGTCTAGAGTTTTATTTTCTGGATTCTCATGAAAAATAAGGGCCCAAAATACTCTGGCAAGTCTATTACACCTCTTGAGCAAACATTAAACTATGTACCACAACATTTCTAAAAAAATGAAATAAATATGAAGCCTATCTTTTTATTGTCTTTTCATCAACTTATCCTAAATGCAATATCTATCAATGCAAGAGAGTTGCAAAACCGGTATTATCTATTTTTCCCTAGACTGCAAAAATCTGTGCTGTTAGAGACCTGTCATCCTTACAGGTATTAATGGCATGCCAATGAACTTAAAAATCCTCAAGTCCTCCACTTTGGAAGCTGTGATGTCAGAAGGCTAGCAAAAATAAATTATTTCTTCATAAACCTCAGCTTCTGTGCTTGTGATCTTATCTTTACCCAATCTGGCAGGATTGCAGATGATTTCAAAGACTCCCATGAAAAGAAAACTAAATTTTCCTAAATTTAATTGGAGCAATGGGATATTTTTAGGCATCTCCTCTGAACCAGAATAACCTTTTTTGAAACTTAAATAGATGGGAGAGAAACTAATTTAAAAAAAATTAAAGGGAGAAAGGTACTGCTCCACTTCTAATAAAACTAACTGCTACCTAAGTCCTTTTTTCCTTTGGGAAAAAATGTTGGCAAAAATAACCATCATATTACCCATCCATAACCAAGCTCTAAGACCACAGGCCCTTGAAAACTCTGTTCCATTTGCCAAATAAGGCAAGTCAAGTAGAGGAGAAACCACCCTAAATAAACAGCATCAATGTGCTGCCTACTGCAGTAAGAACAATGCTTCTGGAAAAAGTGATGCTAATGCCTCCATATTGAAACCATTTCTGTCCAGCAATGTGGAATTCATTGTACTAAGGAGGTTGTTGTTCAACAGCCTAGGTATAAACTGTGGATTATATGCAACTTGAATGGTTAAGAAGCATAATCTCAAAGAAAAATAAGCAAATAGATTAATAGTGAACTATGATTGCAGTGGAAGAAATAGTTTAGCATGTAATTAAAACAATGACAGATGTTTTTCAAGAGTGTATTTCTTGAAGCTCAGTAAAAAGAACATGAAATTAATCCATCTTCCATAACACACAAATGCTATCTATAAACTCTGTTAATCCTTTATCACCTGGTCTCCCTAAATATAAGTCTTGAGGTTTACCTACCGTATTGGTTGGCTGACAAAGGCATTTTTGTGAAGTCTATATGCTACATAGCTTGGGAAGGAGCCTGATTCCAGTGAAACTCCTTGTACAGAAGCAAAATGCTTCTCTGTTAGATTGTATGATTCCAGCATCTTGAAACCTTTAAGTCCAGAAAGAAATAAAAAATAAGAAGTCTTGTAGAGTCGTAAAAGACACAAGTGAACCTATGCCAAAATATTAGACAATTCCTTACCAGGTGAAGTGTATCCCTCCAAGTAAATAAGGGGACAAGCTGAAAGACAGGAAACAATATATGATTCAAAACTACTAGGCCTAACAGGATATGAACATGTGTATAATTCAGAAAGTTTTATTACCAAGTCTATGCTATTATTTCTGAGACAGTTGTTGTTACATTTGTCATACTGTCCCGAACTGTGGTAGATATAAAATCAAAATCTTTACTCGTCACTTTTAGTAGGCTATTTCTACTCTGAAAAATTGTATGGAATGACAAATGAACCCCAAATATTTTAAGCTTATAATTCATAAGGAGAAAGGAGGACAATGACACAGTCTTTCCATTAATATTTAAGGCATGAGTCAAGCTGCATAATAGCTGTCAGATTCTCAAGAAATAACTGCAAATTTATGTGGCTTCTCAGGAGCCAGCAGATGAGGCAGTTAGGGAACATGCCATTGCACATGACAGGCCTGAGAATTTCTTACTTTTGCCATAGAAGGATTTCACTTGAATAAACAACTAAGCTTTACTTAGATAATTTTAAAACAGCATCTCACACTATAGCTATACAGCTTTAGCACCATTTATGTATTCCAGTGGTAAATTACTTGCTGTGTCCTGCAGTTTACATTAGGCATCATTCTTTCTTAACCTTGTCAGTGACTGTTATTCTTTTCTTCTTCTACTAGTACTTTTGAAATGCAAGATTACATTACATAAAACATAATACTCAGTTCAAAATTTTAAAAAGTAACTTGCTCCCTTGAACAATATCCAGTTATTCTGAAATCAAACTTTTTAATATGAACATATCTTCTGATGTACCTTAAATAAGATGGCAAATTGTATTTGGTTTGTGTGGCAAGGCTTTGGTAATGGGGGAGATACAAGGGTGATTTCTGTGGGAAGCTGCCAGACGCTTCCCCTGTGTCCAACAGAGTCAGTTCTATCTGGTTCCAAGACAGACCTGATGCTGGCCAAGGCTGAGCCCATCAGCAGTGGTAGTTGTGACTGGAGGATAACAAATTTAACAAGGGTGGGTGGCTGGGGTTGGGGGTTGTGTGTGTTGGAACTGCACAACAGCCTGCAGCTGAAGAGAGGAATGAGAATATGTGAGAGAAACAACTCTGTCAGGCACCAGAGCAGAGATTCCACTGTATTCCTCATCTTCCCTGTGGAGAAGACTAGGGTGAGGCAGGCTGTCACTCTACAGACTGTGGAAGTCCACAGAGGAGCAGCCTGCAGCCTTTGGGGGACCCTAGGGCAGAGCACATGAATATCTGAAGGAGACTGTGACACTGTGGGAAGCCCATACTGGAGCAGGTTCCTGGCAGGACCCATGGCACCTGGAGAGAGAAGTTCATTCCAGAACAGATTTGATGGCAGGAATTGTTTACCTCATAAGAGACCTACAATGGAACAGGCTGTGCCTGAAAGACTGCACCATGTGGAAGGCACCTTATGAGGTTCAACAAGGGCAAGCAAATTCACGCTGGGAGCAGACCTACTAGACAGCAATTCTGCTGAAGAGGACATGGGAGCTTTGGTGGATAACAGACTGACTATGAGCTGGCAGTGCCCTTGCAGCCAGAGAGGCCAATAGTAGCCTATTCCATCAGTATTCCGTCAGGAAGAGTAGCCACAAGGTCAAGGGAAGTGATCCTGCCCCTCTGCTCAGCCCTAGTGAGGCCACACCTGGAGCACCGTGTTCATTTCTGGGCTCCTCAGTGCAAGAAAGACTAGGAGCTACTGGAAAGGTTCGAGGTCTGGAGCAGCTCTCTTTGAGGCAGGTCAGCCTATTTAGTCTAGAGAACACTGAGAGGGGAATCTCATTAATACATATAAATATCCAAGAGGATGGTGCCAGACTCTTTTCAGGAGTGCTGAGCAACAGAAAAATGAGCAAAGACTAAAACACAAGAAGCTTCCCCTCAGTATGAGGAAGAACTTTATTATGTTGAGGCTGGCAGAACATTGAAACAGGCTACCCAGGAAGGTTGTGGAATTTCCCTCGTTGGAGAAATTCAATATCCACCTGGATGTGTTTCTGTTTAACCTGCTTTAGGTGACCAGAGGTGTTGGACTGGATGATGTCCAGAGCTCCCTTCCGAACCTAACAAGGTGATTCTGTGATTCTGTGACCCACACTGGAGCAGTTCATTAAGAACTGTAGCCCATGGGAAGGACCCATGTTGTGAAGTTTGTGGAGGACTGTCTCCCATGGTAGGGACCCTCACTGAAGCAGGGGAAGAGTTTGAAAACTACTTCCCCTGGGGAGGAAGGAGCAGCAGAGACAACATGTGATTAACTGACCACAGCTCTCATTCTCTGTACTCCTGTGGTGCCCAGGGAGAGGGGAGAAAGAAAACTGGGAAGTTTTCTCCAGGAAGAAGGGAGGGGTGAGGAAAAGGTTTTATTTCTCCTTATCCTGCTCTGATTTCATTGATAATAAATTCATTTTTCCCCACATTGAGTCTATTTTGCCTCTGACAGTAACTGCTCAGTTATTTCTCCTTGCCCTTATCTCAGTCCATGAGCTTTTCATTGTATTTTCTCTTCCCTGTTCAGCTGGAAAAGAAGCAATAGAGCACCCAGCATCCAGCCAAGGTCAGCCCACCACTCACTTTTAGCAGTATATAAGCAAACATATTTGGGAAAAAGGAAACCAATGTCTTCTACTCACTTGAGGTAGCTGTCTCACACACAAAGGTGACAAGATTATCTTGAATCTTTTCAAAGGCATCAAAGTCATCAACAATAAATACATGACGCTCACTGGGTTTACTGGCAATCTTGGCCAGTTCATTGTAATCCACATCAGCCACACCAACCACAAAGACACTGAAGCCTGTAAAAATAACATTTGTTACTTGAAATGCAGTAAACATACATTTACATTTTTTAATGTCAGTATTGCACAAACCATTGACTTGTGATGAGCTGCCTATGAGCACACATTCCAGATCTCTTTTCACCCTGTCAAAGCTCTGAAAGATATTTCACATCTTTTTTTCACAACTTTCTCCTCTTTAGTTGTTTTTTGAGGCATTATCCAATCTCATGCACTCTTGGCTACGTAGTCTCCTCACTCTTTAATACAAAACATACAATTTTCTCAACTCTACAGTATTTTAAATCTGTTCTACGGCCAAAAACTGAGTTAAGTTGTCTAATTTTTCTCTATAAACGCCAGATAGACATGGGCAGATTCAAAAAGCAATTCATCTTAGCTCCCTCACATGCTGGATTCAGGATATGAAAAGTCATTTTCTGTAGATGCCTATCTGTTGCTCTCTTCACCAGTCATAAAAGGACCCTAAATGATGAACTTAGACTAGACATTTAGTTGTCAGATGCCTTAAGGTAAATGAGAAGAACCAGACCACAGAAGTCAATTATATCACCAGGTGTAAATTTCATTGAAGAGAAACTGCACAGACATTGGAAAAGCCACTTGGAGGCTGAAACTTTTATTCCAAACTATAAAAGTAACTTTTTTTTTTTTAATGAAGGTAATTATTCCCCTGTAGCCAATTCCAATGAAACTTTGGCTGAAATACTCTGTCCAGCTTTAAACACGCTTTGATATGTGTAGAAAACAAAGCAAGTAGAGAGGAAACTAAAAATGATAAGGGGTTTCAAAAACATGATCAGCATGACATTGAAGGAAATAGGTTCGTTTGGTCTAGAAAAGAGAAGACAGAAAGAGGAGATGACAACAGGTTTTAAATACAAAGGCCCATTACAGTGAACAATCATCAGCTTATTTCCTGGTTAACTAGGTAAATGAAGACAGCAATCTCACCAGCATGGAGAAAGACTTAGGTGAAATGCAAGACAAAGGTCTCCTACCAATAGCACAGTTAAGCACTTAACATATTGTCCAAGGAGACTGAGAAACCATTTAGACAGAGCTAATCCTTCCAGATTAAAGAGACAGAGAAGATGACCTCTTGTGCTTTACATGCATGTGATTCCCATAAGGATGTACAACATCTCCCTGCTCAGAGATCAGGACTAGGTGGTTCATGCACTGAAATGCAAAATGCCGAGTGCTGGGTCAGGAACAGCTTACTACACTCTCATAAACCACAATCATTAAATCTGATGAGGAAGTGCTTCTTAGCTCAAAAGGCAACAGAAGAGTCTATTCACACCCTGCTCCTTCAAAAACAGTTACTTAAACTGAAGATCCACTGGTTGATACCAGATAAAACATAAACCTCAGCAAACTAGGCCCATTAAAACATAAACACTACTATGGAGTACACTTCCCAATGATTTCTGGGGTCCACACACCGAAAAAAGGAAGAAGTAACCAAAAGCCACATCTTTGAAATAATATGCATATGAAATCTTTGGGAAGCTACATCCTTCCCCAAAGAGAAGGCTTAAGAAAGAAAATGTAAATCTAGGTCCAGAGAGCACAAATTCTTTGAATTGTGCTGAGGTTTTCCCAAATACTCAGAATACATTTCTGAGTCTGTAAAGGATGAGTAAATGATTCCCAGATGATTGAAGCAATACAGAAAATAAATAGCCAGGTAGGTGCTGTGAATTGCTTACCAGAGTGCTGTATGACTGTTGCTGCTTTCCTCACCTCATCCTGAGACCGACCATCTGTGACAACAACAAGTACCTTGGGAACACCTCGCCTCATGCCACTCTCCCAAGTCAAAACCTTTTCTTTGATAAATGTTAGGGCTTTGCCTGCAAAGTGTACAATAAACAAGGAATCATCCATAATATCCACAAGAGAAGAATTATTTTACTTTGTAAGGGCAACAGCAAGGAATCATCCATATTATCCACAAGAGAAGAATTCTTTTACTTTGTAAGGACAACAGCCACAGAGCTAAAACACAACAGAAAAACCTACTTCTTCAGCCTTGCAATATTAGGATAATTACACATTTTCTGAAAACAGTTTATCTTAAATAAATATAATTACAGCCCGGAATTACCTGTCCTTGTGTTTCCTCCTCTATACTGAATGTTTTGAAGAGCTCCCAGGGCCTGGGCTTTGTCATCAAATGTATTCAGTTTAAATTCAGATTTTGCCTCATCACTGTACTGCACAAACGAAACCTGAAATGGAATATGACAACACAGTGTTCAGTCTCATACATCTACATTCAGACCAACTCTCTCCACTGAAGTATGTAAATTTGTATATTAATAATTCTTAAATAATAAAAAATCTTTTCCCAAATATGTCTGATTTTGTACACACATATATATTTCTATATGTAGACATCATGGACATGTGCACACAACAATCTTTTTTTTTCCTTCTTTCCTGTTTTCTTGCTTTCTCTTCTGCATATAAAATGTAATATGGCCTTAAATGCATATGATCAAATTCTTGCTATTACTATGGTGAGGTATATATTCATATTCTCTACTTCTGAGCAGATATACAGTATCTACTAAACCTCTTCCAGCTTTCTTTTAGGGATAAAAAAATAATTTGTCAATAGAATGTCAGTAAAGCTGAATACACACATAAGTGTATACTCTCTTGCCTTAGACAGTGAAATACAATCACTGAAAATTTATTGTTAAATAATCTCTTTTTTCTCCTTTTAATGTCCTGTAAAATTGCAATATTATAGCATACTATTTTAATGCTGAATAGAAATATTTCTGTATGTATATATTGACATTTGTGATAGTAAATTCCTCTTTTAAAATTATTAATTTTCAATTAAAAACCTGAGATTTTTGCATCTCAAGTGGTATGTTACTTCATTATTTTATTAAACATTAGTGTTTATATGTAACTGTCACCAATATTGTCTTCTCCACTTCCATATATATTAGCAAGAAAAATATATAAAACAAAAAACAAATTAAAAGGAAAACTACCCAGTATAGATTAGAGATATTTAAGATTTAAGAAAGGTAAAGAGTGACACAGAGTGACTCTAAAGAGTATCATTTCCTTTAAAAGTGTAGAGAATTAAAGATAGGGAATCAAATTACTAAAAATATGCCTAAAAAATATGACTAAAAATAGAAGATTAAAAGCAGATCTTTAACAATGTAAATATCCTGTCAGCCTTCTAACCAAAGAAAATGCATTGCATCTGCAGCTCTGTGCAGACAGAAATACCATGTAAGAAACTCTCTCAGACCTCATGTTATTAATTTCATCTAGTGAAAGAGAAATGGTTGTGGGAACCTACATACGCATTGATTTCATCCAGCTTCCTACAGGTACAAGAAAACTGATAATGGTGAAGTGCTTATGGTAAGAAGCCTGACAGGAAGTTACTTCGACATAACTGTGAGCAGCCCAGAACTCCTGAAAGTCAATCCCTCATTAGCTATTACTGTTACTCTCTCAAAATGCACTAATTCATTAAAAGGATCCTCTTTCATACTTTTACTATGTCCACTGTGGAGTGGACCCATGTTACCACAGCATGAAAAGGCTTCTGCAAATGCCTTTTTCAAAGGCATTCTGCCATTTAGTGCAGTGGGATTCTAGGGAGCTCAGCAATGGCAAGCCAGCTGGACCCTGCAGGCACATGACTCATCTTTTACACTGAAAATTTAAAATTTAGCCTTCAATCAAAAGTGAGAATGTCTCCAAAAAATTTTCTGATCTGACAGAGACAAAACCTAGGATATAAGAACTAAGCAGTGTGCCAGTTGTTGATGCTGTATGCAAATAAAAATATAAAATTGACCATACATTGTCCCAGTTTCTCTACCTGAAGGATTCCCACAAACTGTAACTTTTGTATTTCAGAATATTAACATCTCAAAATAGACTGGAGTTCCCTTTTATTTATAAAATGCCAAATATATTTAATAAATAATAGGCATGCACACCCATATACATGTCTTTTACAACAATCTAATACAAAAAACGACAGCATTCTGAAAGAAAGTAACAACTCAGTTAATCTTCAATTTCCCTCCAAAATGTACCCAAGGGGAATAAAAAACCTACCTGGATTCCAGCAGGATTGATTAAATCAAAGGCTCCTACTGTACTAAAAACAAATTTCACTACTTTGTTGAAATTATCATCACCAATACTCCAGGAAGCATCAGTCAAGAATACTATGTCTGCTTTGGCACCTCTGCATACTGAAAGTCCAAGAAAAGGAACCCTTAAAATACATCAACCATATCACTATGAAATAAATATTGCTTCAAATTAGAAAATTCAAGAATGACAAATATTCAGCAAATGTCTACTACCACTCATTCGACCTGCTACACGACTAATACTCTACACAGAAACATTTTTAAACTATATAAAAGAACACTTCAAGAAACATGAGTTTAAGAATAAAATGCAAATGTTGAAAATTACTTTTTTTTCCCTACCATAAAACATGAATTGTCTGCTGAGAGCAAATAATCTCATAGACTTTCTGCAGAGCTATTGAATATCAATAATTTTTTCCCTAAAAGTTTTCATCTTGCTGTTCTAAAACAGGAAATGCAGAAGTCTAATAAAGCTCTAGAGCAAAGGGATGGCCTTAGGAAAGGTCTCAATCCTCACTTCCCTAAAATGCTGCGCTGGTTTTAAATCCACTTAAAGTTATGAAAAATGGAGGTAAACTATGAAGTAGTACAGCAACTACACAAAAATATTGAATAATTCTAGAAATAAACATACCATCCCGAGCTGGAGGGATTGTTGGAGGTGGAGGAGGTGTAGGTGGTGGAGTTGGTGCCTCAGTAGGTTTGAGGACTGAAATGAAATCATAATTTTATTCTACAACTGAAGCAAGACAAATACTATAGCTAAAACTTAAAGTTCACAGTTTCTGTCACCTACCTGTATGTGCCCTCATAGAGACTGGAGGTCCTTCAAGGTTAGGGGTCTGAACAAAGACAGTAGCATTGTATTCTGTGTCTGGTGAGAGGCCAGTAAAACAGTGGCTCGTTTCTGACCCACGTATTGTGATTTCCTGTCCTCTGGAACCTGTCAAAAAAAGCCCAACAGAAAAAAGTCAGAACCTATTACTTCCCTTCTAAGGTATATATACATAAGTGTAGAAATGAAAAAACTTCTGGAGAGGAGGTTGGGACAGCACTCTTATTCTTGTTCCATAACAACCTTTCTAGACCAAATTATGGTCTAGTGGTGGTCTAGTGGTGATTATGAACCCTGGAGCACACTGGAAAGTACAATTGCAGCATACATGTGAAACCAGCCAACTGGTAAGTGTAGTCCAGTTGACAATAAGCAGTACTCCCTCTTTGCAACTTTTTCACCACTCAAGAAAAATAGGTTATGTTCAGAGCTTTAAAGCTCAGCCAGATGTATCATTATGGTTGGTGCTTGTCACAATCCAAATAAGTGGTGCTGTCACTGACATAAGACAATTAGGTTTCGAGAAAATGCAAAAAAATAGAACACACTTACCATCAGTTGGGTTTAGCTTCAGTCTGTAGGAAGTTGCTGACCGATGAGGCGACCACCGGATACAAAGAGTATCCCAACCCACTTTGTAACTTGTGAGGTCAGTGACATTCAAATATACTGTGGAAAGAGAGAATTTTTTTTCTCTGGAAAATAGTATACAATAGGTAAAGCACACCAAAATGAAAATAGCAGTGCTGGCTTGGGACTAGATTTTTAAAAATACTTGCAGAAAGAAAGAGCAGCTCTAGTGAAATATCTTTATTTTACACCCTACAGATTCTCACCTAGCTATTTGCAAAGACCCCAGATCCCATAATGGGTAACAGCCCATTTTATGAGTTTTCACATGAAGTTAATTTCTTTACAAAATAAGAAACCTCCAAAAATAAAAATCCAACACATATATATAGCAGCACAAAAAGAATGTACTGAGTCAGGAAGCTTGATTCATCATAATTGAAGAAATTTTTAGAAGTTTCTTTGCCGAGGCCATCATCATAATTACTGGACATTTCTATGGGGTAAAAGCAGAGTATCAAAAAGCCTTGACCTGCTTGGTAATATAGCTAGATTCTGTAGCACCCTGGAGACAGGTAAAGATTGACTCCAAGTATAGCTTAATAACATTTTAGGAAATTAACTGGAAAATTTTATTTCATCAAGTCATTGCTTTAAAATATAGTTTCATTACACTTTCCAAAATTAGTGCTTTTAAGATGTACATTATGGACAGATGACAAGTATTCTCCACGAGAGGATGCTCAGGCTTCCTAGCAACCAGCCACCAAAATCTTCTCTTAATTAATATTTTCTCAGACCAGCAAATGTATCTAGCATGACTACAACAAAATTGTTCTGACTTACATGTAGTGCCTTGATCTGTCAAAGGTATGCTCATTCCAGAATCATACTGGGCATAAACATTCACATCATAAGTAGTACTGGGAGACAGATTATGCAAAGTGTAGGAAGTCACTTCTCCCACAAAAAACTCCCTGGGCTCATTTGAACCTTGAATCAAGGAAGCATTAAGAACAGAGAAAGAAAGAAGCATGATTACATTAATTACAAAACTATTCCATCTCTTACACGTCAGTCAATGTCAGCCTCATTTTTTCTAAAACAAAGCAAATTTATTTCTTACATTTTAGCATATTACATATTACAATGTTGCAAACAGAACATACACATAGTTTTACAAACCATTGTGCAATGTTTGTGTTCAGATTCTAGAAAGATATGTATATTGTTTGAAGGCCACATAAAACAAAAGTTCTGCAGGCCATTAGTACCCAAATACCTGTCCAATATCATCTCTCATACACCAGTTCATAGCCTTAGAAGGACAAGAGGCATTAAAGAGGCTAAAAACAAATCAAGTCACTGTATAAAGTTTTAACTACAATTCAATCCCTGCAATTGAATGTATGAACCTGCTATTGATAGTTTGTGTTTATTATAGAATACTGATCATAAGATTAAAGTTCTCATGAAAATTGGTAAACAGAGGAAATAAATGGATCCTTTAACAAAAAATGATACATAAGAATTCTACTCTGGTCTGCCATTAGCTACTCACTGTTCTGAAAATGATATACTCAGAATGAACAAGTTTTCTTACCCACAGGCTTGTATACAATTTTATAGCCAAGAACAGGGGATGGTGAAGGATCCCAGGAAACTCTGAAACGTGTATACCATTCATCAGTTATATACATATTTTGAGGAGGAAGCAGGCCAACTGTAAAGAAAGAAAAAAAAAACATTCTAATTAGGCTAGTAATTGATTTTCAATTTTTAGAAATGCAGATTTTTACTCTGCAGATAACAACCACATCAGGGACATAATTAACTTAATGAAACCTTTACAATGTTGAAGTGTTCAAGGAATATGTCTTAAATTTTAAAAATAATCAATAATCAATAATCAATATGAAAACTAGAATTACCAGTTCTGCCATTTCCAGTCAGTTGACCACCATCTCCATCTTCATACACAGCAACAACAGTAATTTTATATGGTGTATCTGATTGTAGTGGTTGTAGTATCACATTATTCCTTATGCCAGGAACTGTTGTCTAGAACACAAAAGAAAGAGGTAAACACATTCACACTCTTGCAACTGATCAGTAGTGACAATAGCTAGAAACAAAAATTTGTTCTGACATTTGGCACACTCTGTTTCATGTCCACCATAGAACAAGTCATTCAGGATACCTTAAGTGTAACAGCCTATAAACAATTATCAGTATTTGTTCTTTTGAATTACAAAACACTGTGAACATCACAAAAACATACATCAAATTGACTCTTCAATCCCAACCCTCACATCAGACTGAGATGCTGCAGTTTTCCACCAAGATTTCAGTACTCTTCCCTCATAGAAATACAAAAGTCATAATGATGTGTTTTTTTCCTTGGCAGAAACAGGTTATTCTGAAAAAGAATCTCTAAATATATTGACATATAAACATGTCCCTATTTATGCATCCCTCAATCTCAACTTCCTTATGCAGCCAGGTACTATTGCTCCCTTCTAATGAAAAGGTAGGTATAAACCTAAAAGTGATGTTGGTCCATAAGGAAGATATAAAGCACTGAAACCAAGGGAAGTAACTTAAGGTATCTACCTCAAAAGTGCATGCCAGTCACTACTTGCTATGAATACTCGATTAAAATTTTCAGTTGTTTGAGACTTGCTATTTTTATGGATTGTCCAATCTTTTCTGCAAAGAACATATGTGTGTCCTGATTAATGAGTCCAGTAGGGAATTCTCAAACAGTGAATTTTCAGCATGTGCTATACAGTAATATAAAAGCAATAAAAATGTCATTTTGGCTGGTGACAGTTGACAGGAATTCAGGTATTGTCCTCTATAGGATCTGAGCTTAGATTTGCTATAAATACTCTGTGAATTTTGTAAGCTTCAGAATAACTTGTGTTATCATTAAGGTTAAGGAAATGAAACACAATTCATACTGAAACTTAGAACAGCAAGTTCAATGCTGAATCAAAGTTACCATTGCTGTATTATTAGCAAAATGTTAAAATAACATGCTAAATGTTATAAGACTGTCAATTTCTTGAATTTGTGAAATGCAGACTTATGTTTATCCTGTATCCTAGAACACTGACTTTGTAATGAATACAGTATGAAGTAATAGATGGCTATTCAATGCATCACACTTCAACAAAATGCCAGGAAGCAGATTCTGTTCAGAATCTTCTGATAAACGTGTGACTTACATATTTAACATTATTTCACACACATATTTGTTCAAGAAACCATATGTTTTCTTACCTTCATGAAAAAAAAAACCCAAACTGTTTTATATAAACCATATCTTCCTAACATTGACAACAATGACCAGAAAAGCCACAGAACCTGCGCAGTGTACTTCATGTAGAACAAGTGTCTTATTTTTTCTGTAGCCTAAAGAATTGACTGAAAGCATCTCAGTGCTTACTAAGGGATTACAGAACTTACATATTCATCGATAGGGTCTCCCACAGTGGGTGAATAAATTATTCTGTACTGCTGGACTGGCCCATCAGCATGGTCCCATTGTACAGAAAGGCTGTTTGTAGTCTCATCAAATACTCTCACATTCCTTGGACCACTGCGAGGCACTGAAGAATGAAAATACAGAAGGTTATATGTGGCATGATACCTCTAGATCAGTGTCACCCTCATCAATTCAAATGTTGCCCTGAAAACCCTGAATAAATAAATATACATGGGGAGATTAAGTCAATGGCCATGCAGCAGTGCCTGAAGGTCTTAAATAGAAAGAGCCCAATTGGAGGAACTGGAGCAGTACGGAAGGGAGAGAACATCCAGATGTGAAAAGTGAGCATCTACACACATTCTGCTTCTCAAAATCCTGCAGACAAGTATAACTATAGCCTGTCACATCTTCAAGTTTTAGCTGAATATGGGGATCTAACAGGGAAAACATAGAAGGAGAAAAATGACTGTTGTTGACAGGTTCTGCACCTGTTACTTCTAGTACAAATTTTAAAGAATCTAAGCATAACCCAACCAAGATCCTGTGAGATAAGTTTCAACAAAGAGATTTTGGTGTTTAGGTATCTGCAGCAAAAAACAGAGCTGGGGAAGCCAACACATACAATTACTATATCAGACACTGAACATGAAGCCCTTTTTTTCCTACTGATAACCAGTTCTACCCATCTTGATAGGCTTTTTTTTTTACAAAAGATAAGTTGTTATTCACCAGTAATTTGATTCTGGAAAGAGCTTTTTAACTCTTACATATTCAAATTAAATTTATTCCCCAGTTTAAAATTACATTACTAATTGTAAAAGTACCACAACTGACAGACAGCATAGCAAAAGTTCCATGCCACAGAGGCCTATAATTGCTGCAGGCATAATTCAGATGCATTGATTCAGAGTTGCACTAAATAGCTTACATTATTTATGATGGTAACTAATTTTATAAGTTCTTCACACACCAGTTTTGATGTATATTTCACTGACTGTCTCTTACATGTTCGTCCCTGTGCTTGGCTTGGATTGCCCTCTCCATCTGCATACAGAGCTATAACACTTATTGAGTAAGCAGTGTCAGGAGTCAAGCGCTCAAGAATCACATCACGAGTGTTGCCTGGCACCACAATCTAAAATAGAAACAACAAGAACCTATATAAATAAAGTTTCAACTTATACCATCTTTTTTAGAAAACAATTTGAATGAAATATCGAAAAATTGGAAACTCACTGTTCAAGAAAAATAGCATAAGTTTAAAATAAACATGTATTATTGATAAAAATTCAATAGCAGTGAAAAAAATATCATATAAGGAGCACTCATTCTGCAAACATAATTTTTATTAAAAATTCCTTACAATTCCTTACATAAAAACATGTACATCTACATGTACAAAATGGGTGTACATTTTGTGTGAGTACATTCATGGTTGTAATTTTAAAACTGCACTCATTTCTATAGAAATCCAAGAATTCTTACTTCACACCTGGATGGTACCTTTTTACCCATATCCAGATTTCAGTGCTCACCAACCCCCAAAAAAGAGTAATGATTTGGGGTAAGCAGATGGTTTGATGGTAAAATCACATAAAGCTGGCATCTGGCTTCATAATTGCACAATTCCTAATAATACTTGTTGTCGCCAATTCTCTTGGAAAAAAAAACCTTGTATTTACCTGCAATATGATAAAGGATACTCCATCCTCAATACAGAGTTTTAAATGGGAGAGTCTAATTTCTTTCATTTTACCAAATTAAGCCTTTATTAACAATGGACTAGACTCCTATAAAAACTTTGCTTTCAGCAGAGACTCTCCTGGGCAGACAGTTGGCCTCAGTTTACTATTATTTTTTACACTCATTGAAGGAAGCAATATTCTCTATACACATTTGACTAATAGTATAAAAGCCAAATTACTTACAGATTCTGATGGCCTTGGGCCAGACAGTGGAGCATAATTAATTCTATATTGCTGTACTGGACCTGGAGCAGGTTCCCAACGGACATTCATGCTGTTTGGTGTGGGATTGTAAACGTGAATGTTTCTTGGTGTTCCTCTCTCCACTAGATCAAGGATAATTTAAATTACATTTTACAAAGTTACTTGTGTAAGTTTTATTTTTAAATGAATTTACAACGGTGCTCAAAAGAAGCTGAAAAGCACCTCAGCCCAAGATAAATACATTACTTTTGTTAGCCCAAAATTTAAAAAGCTAAGAATCTCCATGTTCATTCTTTCCAAACTTCTGTACCAAGTAGCAATGACATGTTTGTACTGAAAATTGAAAATATGATCATAACACTTTGTTATCCTATTGTTAATCAGATATGTATGAAAAATAACCACAAATTACACATTTGCGCTACTAATGTCAGGTAAATATGACATTAGTAGCCCAAACTTCCTAGAAAATTTTCAGTACATTCATGGACATTAGCATGGATTAACACCAATATTCACTCTTTGTTCACAAGTATTTCTACTAGCACTGTAATTAAAATTTTACTATTCTGTGAAGTAAACACTAAATGTGCTGCACAACTTTTGGAGCTAAGCTTGCCTGAGTTAAGTGGGCTGAAAGCCTCCACATAAAGGAGTGAGTTACAAAGCTGCAAAAATAACCAAGCAGGTAAACTTTTGATGTAAAATCAACTTCTAATGATCTGAGGCCATTCACTGAAAAATCCTAACATTTTCTTGAAAAGGGCCATTTTACTTACAGGTGCGTCCAGTGTCAGAGGTACGTCCACCATCCCCTTCTGGGAAAACTGGAACCACAGTTACGGTGTAAGGTGTGTTGGGTTCAAGAGTCCTCAGGATAACATAGTTTGTATTTCCTGGTACTGTGGTCTATAAATTTAAAAAGAAAGGAAGGGTTAAGAAACAAAAAAACATACAAACAAAAAAAATAGTTTAAGCTTTTTTATTTATCACTTACTCCCCTAACATATCTAATTTCCAGACTGGATGTGATAGAAACCTTACAAAAGGTGAAGCTTAAAATAACATGGTTTGTGGAATCTTCTAGAACTGCTTTTCAAGAAGATTCTGTCTCAGACTTAATACAGTTGAGTTCTATGCCCTCCTATATAATCCATTTTTCTTCACTTTTCGGTCCAGATCCTGCTTTACTAATGAAAGTAGCAGAATCTGCAGTGATCTCTTTAATGACTACTATTTAGCGGCTCAGAGGCATTAAAATATCACTTTCTAAGTAAAAAAAAACCCATTACATAACACCACAACATGCTAATGACAAGAAGTAATGAGCAGCTCATGTTAGGAAATAAAACTCCACAGCACTTAAGAATATTTGTCATCAATACCACTTTAGTTGCTATTGAAACAATGGTATTCATATACAACTCCTTTCATGTGCACATTGAATTGCAGTGATGTAAAAAAAGAAACACAACTGGGAGACAATATTTTCCAGTCTGCAGCAAGGGTTTCCAATTTTCAGGATTCTTTTAACTCTTTAGCAATTAAATAATTTTGGGAGATTAGAATGTGGAATTTTCTGCTTCCACAAATACCATTGAAGCTTGCAGTTACATGACTTCTTAGCAGTAAAAATGGATAGAAATAAAATCTGCTAAGTTTATAACCTTTTGTACACCCTGAAGTCAGCTTTACATTCACACACAGTGCCCTAGGGATAAAAAAACATAAAATTGTGTGTGGTTTTAAATCCCATGCTAAGAAGTAATCACTGATGGTCTACTATATGAGATCAAACATCTGTAATAATATGGGAGGAACTTCCATGGAGGTGCTGTGCATTTTCTATAGAGTGGCTATGAACAGAAAAAAAGACAGTGCATAGGCAAACAAGACCTACTTCACTCAGCAGCATTTCTCTCACCACCACCATGAGCTGTAATTTATCTGAGATGGTTAGTGAGATCCACATGAAGAATTTACCATTTCTTCTGCACCTCCAGCTGTAGGTCCATAAAGCACTTTGTACTGGCGAGGACTTCCTTCTGCATGATCCCATCGAACATTCAGAGTACTGGTGGTTGGGTCATAAACTAGCAAGTTCTTCACAGTGGTGAGAGGTTCTGAAACAGATCAATAAGATGCCAGAAATTTGGAACTCTATTCTCTCCTTTTTGCTGTCAGAACCCCTCTGTAATGTATCCTTAGAAAATTTTTAAAACAGGTTTAGTAGCTCATGCTAAATGTTATTTATCTTCATCAATCAGAACACATCAGCCCTAACCAACACAACAATGCTAGTCAGAAAAATTTATTTCTGGACACTATTTTGGAATTATGCAATGAGTTCATTAGGATTTTTTCTTCATTCCTCACCAAACCCATTGTTGTGTCTGACTTTCCACTGCAAGCTAATAATTAAAGTAAATGAAACTGAATTAATAATTTTCGAGCTATACAATTGTTTAAGTAAATACATTGAAATGGGTTTTATACCCCTGGAGTGTCTCTGATAGCAAATCACTCAGTGATTTCTATAGCAGAATCAAAAGAATGCATCAATATAAAATGGTAGAGTCTACTTTATGCACTGTGAAGGTCAGCCTCTCAACTGAAGGTGCTTAAAAGCACACATATATGAGAGTAACATGTCCTCAGATGCTTTAAGGTGTTTACTAAATTATGGCATAAAACAATTAAACAAATTAACATGAGAAAGAAGTTCCATTGTAAGATTAGGGTTTCTCTCAGCTGTAAAAACTGGGCATCCAGTCAGAGGCAGTGGTCCAGTGTTTGTATAGAACCAGTAGACTGACAGGTGTTCTTATTTCAGAAATTTGAAGGCCACCAAAGGAAAAATGACAAATACAAATGAGATTAATTTTACCACAAGTTTTCTCAGCTCTTCTGAAAAGCAATACATCAATATTGTCTTGTACCTCATAAGACCTGAAGAAATTACTTACTGGTTCTGCCTCGTCCTGTCATTCGTCCCCCCTCACCGTCTGCGTACATTGATGACACAGTAATAGCATATGGTGTGTCAGGCTGCAGCTTCTGTATCACCACGCTGTTCTGTCGTCCCCCAACAGTAGTCTGCAGCAAAACCAAAGGAAAATATTAAAATCTCTTTTATATTCTCTTTTTGTGCTTATTGCTACAGTAAAGAACACAAGCATTTGATGCAGAGTGGAAAACACTGCGATGCATCAAATGCTGCAATTTTCTTGCAACTGACACTGGCAGTAGACATTGAACAGTAGTGATATTTAGTACATATTGGTTTTAGCAAGTTTAGACACAAAGCCACTATTTAAAATCTCTAAACTTAAATACAACCACAATTATATTTAAACCTACAGTTCTGTACCAGCACAAATTATATTGTAACTCCTATCATTCTTTGTACTTTTAAGACTATCTGCACATTTTCAAAGCCTATTCAGCTAACATGTTCAGCATAACACTTCAAATCATCTGCTGGTGAAGAATTGACAAGAAGAAAGCATTTACAAATCTTCACATTTCATAGCAGTAGATTATTTTAATTTAC
This sequence comes from Chloebia gouldiae, assembly GCA_003676055.1. Classification (NCBI taxonomy): domain Eukaryota; kingdom Metazoa; phylum Chordata; class Aves; order Passeriformes; family Passeridae; genus Chloebia; species Chloebia gouldiae. The sequence continues at coordinate 26,626,267 of QUSF01000002.1, forward strand.
AAGCAGACTATTTTAACTTACAATCAAAGGGTTTTTTTGTACTCAAGTGTATAAAGCGCCTTCCAAAGCCCAAAAGCTTTTATCACTCCATCATGTCTGCCTCTACATTTTAGTATCTGATTGCCTTTCAAAACCTAACCCTAAATGATCATGATGGTCTCTGCAGTTCAGAGTGCAGATTTTGCAGACCTTTTTTCTATCTTCAAATCACCTGTGAGTCCTCTTGGTGCAGTGACTATCAAAAGTCAGACAGGGCAATGAAAACCCCTGAGAAATTATATTTTAAATACTTTGGTGGGGACTATTCTACTGTCTACCCAGGACGTACAGTTTAATAAAATATCAGAGTAGCAAAAGAAGACAAGGCATTATGATCATATGACTGCAAGTCATTTGCAAACAGACATTAAATGCTGTGAGTAGACTAGGAGAGTTCTGTGTACTCTCCTTAACTTTGCTGGTGAACTTAGATGTTTTTTTCTCCAACGGCCACTGCTTGACTCTATAACAAGCTGTAAGCAATTAAGTCTATTAATCATATTCTTTGCACAGATTTTAAGAGAATGATCATAATTCCCTTTTTACTCCACTACCAGAAATTAATTACAGATGTTAATTAAACTTATTGCTGTTCCTTATTCCTCTAATGATTTCTCACTAAAATAGTGTTTGACTGCTCAATATACGTTTCAATTACCTCAACCCAAATGCATGGTGTTCAGAAGAGAGTTAAAAAGGGTGTGTAAATATCCAACTGATTCTAAAGTAAATATTCCTAGAAATACTTCTGAACATGTGTGATCTCCGATTACAGAGGAGAGCTAAATGAATGTGGTTCTCATCTGAGACTGTTCCTCTGACTCATTTGACAGTAACCACAACAGCCTCCCACTACAGAATCAGGCATTTTTAAGTAGCCCACATTTCTGATAAACAGCCTGACTGAATTACCATTCCCAGGCTGTGTTGCATAGGCTGCCAGTAGCCAAAACCATTCATGCTGACAACACAGGGAAAGCTGGCTGATCTTAAAGCACTGTCCCCCATAGCATGACAGCTTCTTATCACAGTAAAAGAGTCTAAAATACCTTAAATACTTCATTAGCACATGCTTTGCATGTAATTCTCGTTGCAAGTGCTATCTCTGTGTGTTTATTCTGACCCTAGAGTGGTGAGAGACTGTCTCAACTGTTCACAGCATGTTCCATGGCAGTCTTCTGATAACATGGGAACCACGCTATGGGAACGATGGAAAACTCTGGATTATGAAAGTAGTCACGGTAGCTCATATTACTGATTGTCCTGACACCTCTATCTGTGACGTGTATCCTTAGATGCTGATTGACTTATTCCTCAAAACACTTTATTTTAGTTTTATCCATGGATAATCAGTTGGAGTTTATGAACTCAAAGAACTTTTCCAACCTAAATGAGTCTATGATTATGCGATTTTTGAGAAAACAGGATGCATCCAAAATTATTGCTGCTCAATTAAGAGTATTCTAACTTGGATTTGAAAGGGGAGAGAAAAAAGGTAAGATTATATACTTATTCACTACAAATATAAATCTTCACATAAAAGGTAATTAATATATATAGTGTTGTGCTTTGAAAATAAATTATTTGAATGGATAACTTTGTAGAAGGTTACATTTAAAGCTGAATAATTTTAGCACTTCAAAATTAGTTACCGACTGTTCGGGGCCATCCCCACTGATAGGTTGGTAAATGATCCTGTATCTCTGCACTCGACCACTGGCAGGATCCCATTTGACAGTCAAACTGTGTGAAGTTGCATTGTACACCTGAAGGTTTCGTGGGCCACTCTTTGGGGCTGAGAAGCATAATAAAGAAAAAAATAAATATGTAGCTAACCAAAGAGCAGAGACAAACACTTCAATATTACTTTTAAGGCTGCATGAATGCCTGATCAAGATAAGTACCGGGGAACATAAACAGTAATGTTTGTAAAATAATAAACATGTGGTAATCTAGTGTTTAGTATTCTTCTAAATACACAATAATATTTATTAAATGATCTCAGCTTTTTAAAGTCAGCATTCATCACGGTTTAGAAAAAGCGAGCTATGAGTTTCCTTCAATAAAATGGTACCTGGAAATTCAGATTCTTACCTTGTGTAGTGATAGGTACCAAGGGTACTAGGAAAAAAGCAGAAAGAATTTTCAGAATTCTTGTATGTGTATGCCTTCTGTTTCAATAACTATGAATAACAACATGCAGAATCACTTAATTTACTTACATGTTCTTTCACTGCCAATGAGCTCATCACTTTCTGATTCATCAGGATAGATGGCAGTAACTGAGACATCATATAATGTATCTGGATTCAAATTTTCAAAGACCAAACTATTCTCTTCCCTATTTAAGATAGTCTTGTGAAGAAATTAAAAAAAAAAAGGAAAAGATAAATAAAACCGAAACATACAAATGAAATAGGCAAACAGAGTAGGATATAACGGAGTTTTTACTCAGTAACATCACTGAACATGGCTGTAAGACCATGGCTGTAAGAATGCATCCTGCACTTTCTCACTGAATTTCCAAGTTATAGACCATTTACCAATTACATTTCTGAGTTTAAAAATACACCCTCTGAGAGACTGCCCACAAAAGCTTAAGGTGGCTGTTTATTCTTACCTCCTGTTTTTCTGCTCTTCCATAGGGCCCCCATGTTATTCTATATAGAGAGACATCTGGAGCTCCATGATCCCAAGTACCCCTGAAACTATTCGTAGTTATATCTGTGATTCTGAGATTGACTGGTGCTGGCACAGGCTCTATTATGAGAAAAAGAAAAATATTCCACAAAATGTAGCTACAAAATAAATACAGTTAAACAAAGGAATTACTCAGACAAATAATGTCTGAGTTTAGAAGATTATGTAAAAGAATCATCTCTCAGCTACCATGCTTCTAATGACTACAATCAAATGCTGTCACATAACCCAGTGCACTTACACTAAGCAAATTATCCTTCATACGGTCACATCATTAGGTCATTGTCTGATAAAACAGACCTTAGCAGAGCAGCAACTCACATGTCTACTCAAAACAACTGAAGCCCTGGCGGTTACATTTTGGAGTTACATGGAGTGAATATGAACTCCCATAGACACAGGTCAAGTTCCTGCATGAGTTTCTCGCAAATCTTAACATTCTTTCTATAAGCCAAATAAGTCGCCACTTATTTAGAAAGAATTCACAGAGGTTAACTGAAGGTTATGAAGGGAAAATATTATAGCCACTGGGAAAAAATATGTAAATAAGTCCAGCCAGAGAATTAAACTTGAAATAATTTCTTTGGCAGACCTTTCCTCTTCTTTCCTTACACACACATTCACACAAAACCACAACTACAAAGCAAAGACTAACATAACAGCAAGCAGAAAATCTCCAAGCATTTTTACATACACCAGACTACCAAATGAAAAATTCAGAAGACCAAAATGAGAGAGAATATGAATGTTTTTTCTTCTTTTCCACACCAGATGGAGGGGCAGTGAAAAGGTAAAATTACTCTTTTCTATTGTAGCTTTTCTGGTTAACTATATTCTTAAACCCTAAGCCTTGATCAGGACAAGAACTTCCTTGATAGCTGCTTTCTCCTTTCAGTCTTTCACATCTCTTGTATGGAGATCAGCTCTTACAGCTTGTGCAGCTCCATTTCCTTGCCTCCATTTGTTGCCGTTATTCAAATGCTGCCTTTATGATTCTCTAAAAGAAAAGGTAGCTTTAGCATTCCATTATGCAAAAACTCTCTTGGATCAGAGGCAGGATTGTGTCTCTGTAATCCTCTAGTATATGGCCCAGCTTCTTACTCGCTTGCCTAGATTCCTGCAAAGACTTGCTAAACCTTTCCTCTATTGTCCTCATATTTTCTTATCAATTCTACACCTACACTTCTCCTTCAGTTTGTAAATAGAAATAGTTTTGCTTCAGTGGTTCTTCACCTCTCTGCAGACTGCAACGTCAGTGTTCATTGCAGTAAGACGCAACTCATCTAAGATTTCTGCTGTTTATTATATTGCAAATAATGCTACAAGTACAAATAAAGTATTTTTCAGATTAAACTAGAGCTCCACCTAAATTCAATAACATATTGCAACACACATCATTTAAATCAAACATAAGGCAAAAACAACCACAAGAATGATTATTAGGAAAACTTACGAGTGACAGCTTCTGCATTTGTTGGTATGGATTCCCCTTCATCGTATACTGCAACAACTTTTACATTGTACAGTTTTTGGGAGGAAAGGTCAGAGAGAGTAATGCTGGTTTTGAGTCTGTCAAGTTCCACCTAAGAATAAAAATAGTGACTTAAAGGATTGTAAATTGCTCTATTTCTTACTGTGCATTTGGTCTAATGGCAGAAATTCCTGCACTGAAAAACAAAGACGTATTCTGCACTAAGTTTTACCATTTGCTCTTAAGTTTACACCTGAATGCTGAGTGTTCTCTACTAATTCCTTTGCAAAACATTGTATCAGATAGACATAGCACTTGTGGAACTATTCACTGCTTTATTACTTTGGAAAAAAGGATGCAGACTGAACCTTTGGGAAATTCTGGTTCCTTTAAAAAACAAATTTAATTCTCCAAGTGCTGGTTTATGCCTATACAAGCAGCACAATTAAGGAAAGCTTGTACATAACTAAAATACATCTCTAACAATGCTCATGCATGTTCTGTCAGTAAGCAAAGGGGCTAACATTACCTTTATTCCACTATCCTGTCCTCTTAATTGTAAGCTGTTCTCAGACCTTGGCAGTACGATATTTAAGTAGAGCATAGAAATGGCTATTTACCAAAAAATATGAAAATTCTTCAGTCAGTTTGAGGATTTTTTCCTCTCTAGAGGAGGAGGAGAAGGAAGACTGGAGTACCCAAGAAATCTATCTTGTGTTCATTCAGTTTCCAAGAAATCTATACCCTTTCCTGACTGCAATCACTATGAACTGATGTTCTTTAGTCTCACTGGTAAGTTATAATAGTCCTTTACTATTATTTTAGTAATCTAGCTTCTCAAAATAAAACTTTTGTAGTCCTTTAAAAATGTTACCTCCTTTACATCAGCATCATCAGCTATTTTGTATCTTAGGATGTATTTTCGAACTTTTCCTGGGGCAGGATCCCAAAGGACATTCATGGTGCTGTGAGTAACATCCTGAATTGTTAAACCTCTGGGTCCAGGCAAAGGTACTGTAAAAAGAATGATAGCAGTAAATGAATGCTATTCATAGCAGAGGTGTAGGTCTATCACAGATGGAAGTGAATTCTTTTCATGTTTTTCTGTTAAAGTCTTTTCAGTGAATAGAGGCAACCACTTTCTGAAAAGTTCATTGTCCTGAGCATTAGATGAGAGAGTTCAGAAGCATATTCTCCCAGCAATGAGCAAAATAGCTATAAAGTATGGTAGTTTCACCTTGTAACTTATGAGCACAACATTTCCAGAAGTAACTGGGACTAAGTCCATAATGTTTGGTGACAATAGTCACTTTTCATCTATGGTTAATGATTTAAAAATTTTAAGGACATAAAAATAGTCATGCTGCATGCATTTAGACTAGAAGCATGCCTCTGCCAATAGGAAATTTTTAAGGAAAGGCATAAAAAAGGAAGCCATTTTTAGATTTTTTTTTTCTTGATATAGCATGTTTCTTTAGTATTTTCTATGCTTTAGAGGATGTCTGAATTTGGGAACAAGGTTTCTAAATTAATACAAGCAAAATTGAAACCTTTTAAAACACTGTGATCTCAAGATTTCCTTCATTATTTTAGTTAAAAATTATATTGTTCCCCTTTTAGTAGCTGGACCCTTCTCATTGAAATTGCCTTTGAGGCCTTTGGGAAATGTGTAAGTGTTAGAAAATGCATAAAACATGGTTAAGATGGTCTTCTAAATGAAACAGACAATATAAAAACTGTTGCATGAAATATAATTAAAATTAGGTGTTGCTGAAGCAATAACAAAGCAAAAATCAAGATGTCCATACATGTCACTTCCTGTGTGGTGAGTGGGTCACTCTTCATATCACCAAACAATACGTAAGCTGTTAAAGTGTACTCGGTGTTGGGAATGAGATCTACCAGCTGCACCTCATTCACTGATGGTCCCACATGCATCTGCGCATGAAAAATAACACACCATGTTTAAAAACTGAAGAAAGCAAGGGCAGAAAAGCAAACAGTGATTTAACTTCAAGGGAATTTTGTTTGTGAGATTCACTGTATATTTACAGTTTCCTGACTGATGTCATTGTATATAATATCCCAGTAAGTTTACTGCACTTCAAGAAGTGCATGCCAGTCTTTTGACTACTATGATAGTCTAACATTTTTTCTTAATTTGTTTTTGGTAGAGTACAGGTAGCAAAAACAAGTTCTCTTACCTCTTTCTCTGTGGCTGTGACTGTAGCATTCACAGGTTCATATGTTAACAAATAACCAGTAGCTCCATTGAGAGGTTCCCATCTCACTCTCATGTAAGTTGATCCAATGTCATAAACATTCAAGTTTCTAACTAAAGAGATTGGCACTGTCAAATAAAAATATTTATTAATTTATTTGTTCCACTTCTTAATATTTTATATCACAGGTCATACCACTGAGAATATTGCACATGGGTATTAGGGCATGTTATGGGTAGTAGAGAGGTGATATGCAAACAGTGACATTTAAATCCTTAGTATAAGAATGAGGTAATGGTAATACTGTTTTGAATGTGGCCACAGATTTTCTACACACACAGCTAAAACTCTAAGAAGTCTGCACTGAAACGTTTTAATCTTGTAGAAAGCAACATTAACTCACTTCAAATATGAAACAATATAACTGGCTTGTCCTTTCTTTTTGTTTTCTATATTTCTCAAATTATTAAATAAATTAAACTAAATGAAACTTTTCCATGAAACCATATGAAAAAGTAACAGAGAATTCATAAAAAGGAAACATTTTAAGGATTTTCGACAAGCCTAATACAAAATCAAGAAGTGAAATGAATAGCAGACATTCAATATTATTAAAGAGGCAGAAGAATCACTCTACGTTGCATACAGCATAAATATACCTGAAAGCAATGTAGACAGCTCATAGGAGAAACATAGCTGAGCTATAACTCAGAAGTGGCATAACTGTGTTGATTAGCTTTTGGTAATTATAAATAATTGTTTCTGGTAGTGGCAGGCATTAATTACATAGCATAAACAATTTATCATCAGATTTCAGGTATTTATAAAGTCTGTCTTGTAATTCATGTCTGTTTTTCTAGTTTTGTAGAGCCATGCTTTATGAACCTAGAAAGAAGCTGGGACAAATATCTTCTACCACATTGTAGTTTCACTTTGCTGAAGTCTTCAAGACAACAAGGTCTAAACAATCAGAGTAACACAATACAGTTTGGTAATTCAAATTAAATATTTTACTTCTGCTAAGAAGAAAATCCATAGTGCTGAAAGTTCTACTGCCCTAGTGCTGAAAGTTGTACTGGACAGTTCCCCAGGTGCCAAACTGGCTGTTAACGTTATTCAAGACCCATTTCCAACTTACAAGTTGTTTCCCTGCCGATCAGAGGTTCACTGCTTTCATCTTCTACCACAGAAAACACATTAACCACATATTCTGTTTCAGGTTGCAGATCTTTCAGAACTGTTGTTCTTTCCATCCTACTTACATAAAACTGCAAGAGAAGTGATATTACTCACTGTACGAAAAATATGTTTGTAATCTTATTTCTAAGAAAAGCAATCATTCCTTGTGAAACTGCAGAAATCAATTACAAGGAGATAATTCTGGTCCTAATTTTGCATACATTTTGTCTGACAATACAGCATTATTTTTGCAAAGCAAGATGTAGGAAAATCTCAGACAGACCCTTATTTCAAATTGTGCTGGATCTGCTTAGCATCACTTACAGTGCATTCTGATCTCACATATGGTTTACACTTCTACATCACTAAAGAACATAAAGAATGGACCAGGGAAAAATTTGAGAAAAATTTCAAAATCCAGGATAATCCAGATGGTTACAGCACAAGGTCTCTGTGTAGAGAAGTAGTAACCACAAGTAATAAACAGTTTGGAGTTATATAGTGTTAATCTAAGCACTTCTTACAACCTGTATCCCCCACTGTCTTTTTCTCTACAAAGAAGGAAGTGCATGAAAAGGACAGGGGGCTTACCCTGTATGGTCAGAAAATTTCTGGTACAGACATATTTCAACTGATATATGACAGCGGAGTATGAAAATAAAGGAGTTACTAGAAATAGAAGACAACTCTTTATAAGAAATATATTATACTTCTGGATTCATAACATTAAAACTACCAAAGTAATATATATGCTCCTAATTTTTGTAATGTTGTGTAACATTTACAAAGGCATGATATTCTTGACCTTAGGAGCATTTTTACGTAGCTTTTACATCCTGCTCAGCACAAATTTAGAATGATATTACCATGATATGGAAGCCCAAGGTTATACTGGACAATCAATGTAAAATATGAACATACAATACTAACCTGTTTAGGGCTACCTCCAGAGGTAGGATAATATTCAACTCTGTATCTATCAACACTCTCAGGAGGTGGGCTCCATCTCAATCTGAAAGAACGAGGTGTCACTTCTGAAATAACTAAATTTGAAGGAGGTGGCAAATCACCTGCAAGAGGGAAGCAAATTAAAAATATATTCATTTATCTTATCAGAAGGGGGGAAAAACATTTTGTGTAGTTACTTTTATTTACTTTTCTTCAGGAATTCTTGAAACAACTGCATGAAGAGATAGCTCATATTAATACACTCAAGATTAAACAAGTTCCCTGTAATTCCTATTCTACCTTCAACAGCAGTGTTTCACTGAAGAACCATAATCTAACATTACTGGTCTTTCATGCTCATTTTTGGTTTTGGGCTCTCAGACATTAACACTTGAAAAGATCAGGGCTGCTAAAATTTTCCTTACTGGATGTGTATCATGAAAAAACATGCCACAATGAATAAAAAGCTGACACATTAAGAAAGATATTTCACAATTCTGGGGAGAAAAAGAAGGCACATCCAGCAATGTCATGCTGTGTTAGTTATAACACAGTCACTGTTGGAAGAAAAGGAAGAAACCCTGCAGGGTAGTCCAGGTGGTCTGCACAACTTCCTCATATCAGCAGCTGAAAAAACAGCCCACAGCTAACACAGTGCTCCCAATAAGTAATAAAAAGGAACTATCAGTGAAAGCACATAAATGGATAAAGAATTAAATAGACTGAAAATGTGATGTACCTGGACCTTTCACACTGTTACACAGATTTGTGGTTACATTATCAACAATGGTAGCCAGGAAGGAGAAATCTGCAACATTGTAAGCATGGATATCATCTGGATCCGTTGCAATCTGCTTCAATTCATTTTCATCTGCATTTTTGATACCTTTCAAGAGAAGAAGAAAGCAAAACCTGTTAGAAATTATGGCCGTGAAGCACAATAACATGCAATTAAGTCCCTAAACACATTCTTTGAATAACTTTTTATGTACTTATGTGGTCACTTCTCTCTGCATTTAGCAGATGAGCAGGAGGGGGTTGCTGCAAGCCACCCCGTCATAGAATACTTACCAATTGCATAAAGTTCCACTCCCTCATCTCTGAGTTTTCTTGAAGGGGCGACTACATCATCTTGTGATTTGCCATCAGTGATGAGAACACCAATTTTGCGAGCTCTGGGCCTTAAACCGGCAACTGGTTTGAAGTTGTTTCTTAAGATGAAATCCAAGGCCATTCCTAGCATGACGCAAAGAAAGTAACCATCACTGTAAACTATTTTCATATAGCAGTCACAGTAAAAGAAATTAGTGCGTCCTAGTGACTTCACTCTGACAACGTAGTTCCACAGTTTATTTCTGTATAGAAGAATTTTGAATCTAGTTGCAGCCCATCATCCAGATCACAGCAACTGGTACTATTCAGGTGCTCTCTTACCTGGTGTGCATCATCCTCCTGACTTCCACTACTCCTGCTGGTTCCTGGTTATCTTTACCCCAATACTGATATGGAATTGACCTTTCTTCTTCTCATAGGCTCAGCAGAAACACAAGCTCTTCATCACCCAAAACCTCTTCTAACACATTTCTCCTGAGTTTACAAGACCATGCTGGACCTCTTCCAACCATACTGAGCTGAACTGTTAAGTCCCTTTCATCACAGACACATTTGGGTTCACTGAATAATATGAGGGCCAGCCTCTAGAATCATTTTCACTGTAGCTTAAGTGAAATCCTGGTCCTGTGACTTACCTGTTAGAGTATTGCCTCCTTTGTATGGTAAGTTGGCTACAGCCTCTAACAAAGACTGTTTGGTTCGGTAAGCATTGAGATTCCATTCTGTCCTGGGATCACCACTATACTGTGCAAGACCTGGGAAAAAAGTAATGATTTACTCAATCATTCTGTGTCTCTGTAGCAGTTATGCTCCATTTTTCCTTCAACATATGAGAACTTACCAATCTGGACTTTGTCGGGACCAATATCAAAAACTTCAACAATACGGGCAATGAAGTTCCTGATGGTTTTAAAATTTGGCCGCCCGATGCTCCATGAGCCATCCACCAGTAGCACAATATCAGCTTCTGCTCTGGTTCTACATTCTAAACCTGCCGTGTCAACCAGAAAAATATAGCCTTAGCATGATGGCTTTCTTTCCCCATCCTTTTAGATGACATATGTCATGAGTTAGCTTCCAAAATAGCTCTAGTTTTATTCACTGGCACTCTGTCAAGTATGACCTATTTGAGAGCACTATTCACACTAGTCAGTGGTTCCATGGCAAAAGCTGTCTAAATTCGTTCATGTATGTTTCCTTTTAAAAATAAGCTTTTGCAAATGTCAAGGCCAGTGCTCTCTTTTGTCATGTCATTGTCTGTTTTGGCCTTTAAACATGGCTGAAAACTTGATTTCAGAAGTTTTGTAAAAGACTACTAAGTGAACCACTGATATGGCAGCAAGCACTATTAGATTATACAATTTTATGATATTTTGGTATGTCACATATAGCTAAACTACTGATTAATTTTCAACCATGCAATAGTAGGATTAACAGCATGTATTACAATCTCTTTCAAGTAAACAACATTCCTCAATTTTCAGGGGAAAAAGACATAATAATACGTGTGGTATAGAAGTTTGCATGTACAGAAAAGAAAGAGTACAATCCAGAGAAGACACACAAGCATAAACACAGATCAAGAGATATAGAGGGAACAAGAACAAACATTCATATAAAGCTGCAATATTCTCAAAGGGTAGGAGGTTATTTCAGATATCTTCAGTTTACAAATTACAAAATAAAATATGCATCATATTGTTTTCATCACAGGGAAAATAACAAAATATTTATACAAAACAGAAAGACAATAATTTTATCCACACCCATTAGCCAAAAAAAAAAAAAAAAAGGCCAAATCCTTTCTCTCTTTTTTCCTGTAGATTTTGTTACCAGCTGCAAATTTTCTGGCTTCCTGCCATCAGAGCTTCTGGTCTTTATATGGAAGAAATCCCATTGAGAAAAATCATCCACACTCATCATAGTTGAAAGATATTGTGATTTCATATATGTTCCACAGAATTGATCCAACACTGTAGACTCATGAATATAACTATTCCATGTACCTGGGGGTTAAAAGCATGATCCTCTTCTGCACAGAAAATATAGATCTAGTCTTTAGTCAGGACAACAAAATCAGTTGGGAGTAGGGTTTAAGACAAACCATGCTAGTTCAAAAAATTGCATGCATAACTTTAATAAGAAAGTTAAAGTTAACTTTACGTACAATAAAAAAGTTAATCTATTTTGACTTTTATATTTCTTCCAACATATTATAATTCCTCATATGGAAAATTCTATTAAGTGTGCCAGATCTAGGGTGATTTTCCCCCCTTTAATAAATAATTTACTGTTACACTTGCAGTCCAAGATATAAATTCATCTTTCACATTAACCATGACTCAAATCCATGCATTAATAAAACTAATTAGCTTAAAGAGTGCAACACTGAAGACAGAAATGAGAGCTGCTATAATGAAAAATAACAAACCACTCGTGCAATTTTTTATTGCCAGCCTTATTAAAGTTTAGTCTAATGTCACTGATGGCCTGTTCTAGGTTTTGGGGTTTTTTTTCAGTTTTACCCTCTATTATTAGACAGAGTAGGACACCAATTATTTAGGAAGTTTCTAAAAATGTTTCCATAAAGTCATATACAATATGAGTATTTTTTTACACAGCCTAGTGTGGACTAAGCAAAAACAATATAGTCAGCTGTTAGAAACTTTTTTTCTTTATTTAACTCTGAAAGGGCTTTGCAATTAAGTTCTTTCTCCTCACCCAATTCTCTCTGATGGTTATGCAAGAATTGAAGTGGCAGAGGAGAAAAGGCTTTACTTATTCATGTATACTTGGCTATTCAGAAGCAGACCTGCTTTTTTATGCTTTCCATGATGGACTGAGCCCTGAAACCTTCTTCAGGTGGTATTATTGAGAGTACAGTGAGCACAAATATTAACAAGCAGAGGCCTACTAACCACACCAAAGGGAGATAATGTCATGACATTCACAAAAACCTTGAAAGAAAGGTTTACTAGCTATACAGTGAGCAGCTCCCAAAGAAATACTGGAGAGCGCTCTGCAACTGACTTTGTGAAAAAGTCTCCTCCTACTATAGAAAAAAACCAAAAGATTAAACAATGACTATGTTGAATATGAACTTAAATAATATACATTAACACTAGGACATTCACGACTATCAGATCTTTGTTCATTATATCACCTTAGTCTTAAAACAAAAAGTCACCATATAAGGACAAGCAAAGGGCCAACAATCTGCTTAAAATTCCTTGTTCAACTCCTGTGACGACCCCTGTAGATGAGCCATGATCTCTGTTCAAAAATTTGACCTTATGTGATTTAACACAGATGTGGACGACTTGAAAATGCAATGCAGATGATTTTGAATAATCAGCAAAACACAGGTTGCCTGTGTTATCATCTTTCTAAGATCATCTGGAGGGTGCAGAGGACCAGAATTGTGAACTGGGGCATGCTTTGTGGTCATTTCAGAACAGGGGTTATGTCATCAGAGAAGGGAATATAATGAATCCTGTAAACAAGTATGTATGCGCATTAGAAAAACAAAAGAAAAATGGAGTAAACTTTTGATCTATTTTTTATCCAAAATAAAATACTGCCTTTTTTTCAAATCAGTCACTTACCTCTAGATAAAAATGGCTCCGTAGTAGTATCTGAAAGGGTGGTCATCTCTTGTCCAACCAGAGGGTTGCTCTCTCCTCCTTCAAACATCCCAAAAACGTTTACCTTATAGGTAGTTCCTGCCCTGAAATAGTCAAAGAGGTGTACTTTAACTAAAGTAATTTGGCTAGTTAAATGCTAAGCACTTCACTTACTAAATTCTCACAGGGCAAAATACTTCATGGAAACGAAGGTGCTAAAACATTTAGCCCAAATAGTGGCTCTTCCACAAGACAATGATGTTTCAACAATTTAAAAGCTGATTTTACACTCTATACTTTAAGTTATAGCCTTCCTCATTCAAGTTATTTAATTCTGTGAAGAGAAATTGTCCAGGCAGCCAGAGATTAGGTTAGGAAAGCTAAAGTCCTTATAGAGTTAAATCAGGCCAGGGACATCAAGGGCAACAAAAAAGTTTCTATGGTACATCGATGATAAAAGGAAGATTAGGGAGAGAATGGGCCCCCTCCAGAAGAAAACAGGAGACCTGGATACCGAGGATATAGAGAAGGGTGAAGTACTGAATTATACTTTTGCCTCAGTTTTCACTGAAAGGTGCTCCAGCCACACTGCTGGAAGGTCACAGAGAGCAAATTAAGGGACTGGGAGTGACGCCTGAGCTGCATCACAAGAAGCGACCAGCGAGTCAAGGGAGTTGATTCTCACTCTCTAAGGACAGCATCCATCTCTGGAGCCACCAATATAAGGAGGGCTTGGACCTCTTGTAATGAGTCCAGAGGCAGATTAAAAAGATGATCAGAGGGAGGGAGTACTTATCCTGTGAAGACAGGCTGAGAGTTTGGGTTGCTCAGCCTAGAGAAGAGAAGGGTCTGGGGAGACCTTATGGTAATCTTCCAGCACCTATAGGGAGCCTAAAGAAAGCTGGAGTAGCACTTCTAACAGGGGCATGTAGTGATAGGACAGAAAGTAATGACTTTAAACTGAACCTAGTGAACTGATTTAGATCAGCTATTAGGAAGAAGTTCTTTACTGTGAGGGTGGTGTGACACTTGAACAGGTGGCCCAGAGAAGTTGTGGGTGTCCCATCCCACAGCATCAAGGCCACGTTGGATGGGGCTTTGAGCAACCTGATCTACTGGAAGGTGCCCATGGCAATGAGGTGGGAACTAGATGATCTTTAATCACTTTCAACCCAAACCATTCTATGACTGTGTGATTCTTTGACTTAATGATCCTATTTTCATTCTATTTAGTATACTTGACAGATTTTGACATGTTGTGCAGTCTGTTTAAAAATCCAAGCCTATGAGAAAATGAATCCAGAGCTAAACTAAGCATCTTTTTAGAAACATGGGATAAGAAACTTTAGAAATCCCAAGTATCCTTTATTATCTTTCTTCATTATATGTGAAATATGGAAAACAGCCCCAGCCGTATTATATCTTTGCCTCCATCTGTTCCTGTGAGAACACCACAAGTGATGTAAATGAATAATCATAGAAAGAAACCTGTCAGGTACCTTTCAGAGATGGCATGACAGGATTTTCATAGCTAATTGACAAAATTACTCACTTAACTTACAGTAGATTTTGCCAGGCATTTCAATACCAGATGATGATTAAACAAAACCCTAGGTTAAAGTTATTTAAAGGAAACAAAACAAAACAAAGGCCAATATAAGGAAATATCCATACCTAAGCTCCTCCAATACAACTGTGCTGTCATATGGCCCCACAATTAATTCTCCAAGACTCCCATCATCTTCAGTAGGGTGGAAAGTTACTTTGTACCCCTTCACTCTCCCCGGGGCTGGCTCCCAGGTTACTCTGAAACTTGACATAGTTGAATCAGAAGTTCTCAGATTTCGAGGTGGCTTAAAGGGAGAGGCTGAAAGGGTGGGAAACAAAAGAGTTTACATCAGGTCTGCACACAGCAAAAAATCAACAAGTATGCTTTTAAGTTTATATATATATATATATGTGCAAATCTGGTATTAGTGACAATCCTAAACTCTTTGTTCATTTCTTTAGACACAAAGACAAGTATTAAGAGATAAAAGATGAGATTCCTGACACTTATTTTTAGCTGTCTAACCAACAGGTACATGGGCTAAGTCTCTTGTTGAGGCTCCCTCTGCAGTCAGTGTACTGAGGAATAAATTGCCTGGCAGCTAAAGCAACTTCAACAACCACAGGTGTGGCAGTGTGTCAAAAACCAATTCTTCTGAGGAATGCCAGCCAAACAGCTTGAGGTCTTTAGGTCGAGAGCAACTTCTCCAGAAGACTAACAGCTGCCCACTGCAGGGCAGTACCCACAGACAATGGGTTGTCTAGCTGTTGCTAGCTTCTGCATTTTGTGCAACTTTTGCTTGTGTGCAACTCTAAAGTGCAGTCATGGAAAATAATGCATCAGTGTAAGCTCAATAGTTAAAAAAAAAAAAAAAAGAGAATTGGAGTAAACAAAAAGCTACCACTATAGCTTTGGCCTGAAAGACAAAAAAAATTGCCTTGTCCCTGTGCCTATGCAATTGTCTAGCTATAGCCAAAAGATGATAAATGTCCTCAAAATGTGAATTCTGCTGAGAAACAGTAGATACACTCCTACTCACAAGGAAAGTCCTACTCTGTTTCATCTCTCATTATACTCCCTGAGTTATCATGATAGCTTCAACTAAAAAGATGACTCAGGCCTCACTTGCTTCCAAAGAGTGTTTGCCACCACAGTTATTTAGATTGAAAGAAAATGCATATCTGTATCAAGATGAAGAGTTCAAAAATCAAAAGCAGATGGATGATATAAAATTTATCTCAGTATAATTTTCAGCATTAAACAACTACTTATTGGTCAAGACCTGATCAAGTTTTCGTTACTTCTTTATATCAACCACATTTTAAGTTAGGAAGAAACCTTTCTTCAGTAACTAATGTGCTGATATCTCCACTGTTAGGATACCTTTATCTTACTTCCTGTCATTCAATATAACATATATTCAGAAAACAGAGAATGGCATGAACTATCTACAGAGTACCTCAGTGAATGGCACTAGTGTCAGACAGGCAGAAACATCTTGAAGAAGATTTTCTTTAGGTAATAGCTTTCCATCTATGGAAGCAGAAAACTGACACTAAATCTGATTGATCTGAACATATAGAGAACATTTCCTTACAAAATATAAGACCAGCAGCACATTCATGCTAAAGGTAGAGTAGAAAATGAATTTTGCTTTTACCACAAAAATGCTTTCACTGGGATTTAATAAACATTTTAAAGTTTCAGTTTCTGAGGGAGAAGACAGCCTGTCCAAAAGACCATGAAGTCAGACTTCCACAGATGAGTCTTCAAAATCTTCTACTCCCCCTTTTTAGTATGTTGGGTTTTCCACAGAAAATATGGTGACCAGAGAAGACAAACCTAAATAATAGGATGCTGGGTAGCTATTTTATCAATACCCACAAGCAAAAGGCAAAATATGCAACGGCTGACAACACTTGATTAAGTAGCCTGTCTTCCTCACAAAACACCTTGTTTGAACTTCTGATGACAGCATTTCAAAACAATTCTAGTATTTTCAAACAGATTTTACACTGTACTTGCACCTTTTAGTATCAACAGCAAAAAGCTGTGTTCAGGCTATGCCACAGGGGAATTTAAAAAAAAAAAAATCAAACTCTCTTCTCAACTTATAATATTTTCTTCAATTTTCCTGTAAATTCATGATCTTGACAGACTCCACCATGCTTTTCTATGTTTCTTGATTATTAATTTTAAGCACAAAACTTGTATTATGAAATCCTGTACAACTCTGTGGTACATACCTGTTGTTCCTTCTCCTTTTCTTGATTTCCCATGTCCAAAATCATAAATTGGAACAACAGTTAGGTCATACGTAGTTCGGGGCTTAAGTCGCTTTAACACTATGCTGGTAGCAGGAGCATTTACTCTTCCAGACATTTGTCTTCCTCCGCTGCGTGCTCTGTAGTTCACACGATAAGACAAGACTTTCCCAGGTGAAGGCTGCCAAGTAACTCTCATTGTATTTTCTGTCTCGTTGTCTACTGTCAGAGTCCTGGCATTTGGTGACACTTTTCAGTGTAAAAATATGGATAAATTTTTACTTTATCATATACTGATATATTCAAATGCATGACTACAAAATTAGTTCTACTGCATTAAAAAAATAATATTGCCCTTTTTAAAATTCCAGTATTTGATTGTGGGGAAGACAGAGGGGAATCTTATTTTTTAATTGCAATGGACTAAACAAACAGAAGTGTGGTTTTCACTACTGAGACAAAAAAGGGGAAGTATAAATCACATGATAACACAACATAATTGGGAGGTTTATGTAGTCATGTTTTTCAGTAATCCATTAAATAATGGATTCAGCACTCTCAAATGAAAGCGATAAATTATAAAGTCATTGTTTTTCATGAACACAATGTCCTATAGCTTTTCTAAGTTTTGACTTTACAAGTCTGATAAGGTACTGGTGAATATCTAAACAGCTGGTTGTTGAATCCCATGAAAACTGTCCTTCAAATAGAGGTGAGTGACTTTCCAAATGCTTGGAAAATCACTCATCACAACATAGCATATGTGCTGAAATAGGCCCTTGAACTAATAAAGCATTTTCTCGACAATTGCAGCATTCAGCTTCTAAGAGATATTTTCCAGACTGTACAAATGGTATAAATAATTGCGAGTGAAATGACAGGTATGCAATGCTGGCTGTCAGCCAAAATAAGCCATCTAGGTTTTGGCAAAGCTGAACTCTCTTGGCATGGTGGAATCCATCAGTATTTCAACACACAGTAAGGTAGGCTTTGTAGATCCTGGGAATTGACAATTTCTAATTGTGTGTATACCAGAAAGATACAGTATTAGTTTCAGGCTATTAAGCCCAGGTCTGGGGCTATTGATAGGCCCAACAGCAAGTTCCCTCAGTCAACACACAGAGAGTCAGCACAAATTATAAGGCTAGGCTACCCACCTAACCTGGAAAAGCTCAAACAGCTAGTGCTGCTGTGCTTGAACCAAGAAGGAAGCTGTGGGACAGCAGTCTGCTTTGATTCTGGGGAGTTAGCTCTTAGTAACAACAGCAATCACTACTCTTCCAAAACCTTAAGAAAAACTGCACTGGGTCAAGGACAAAGGTTAACGTAATTCAGCAGCCTGTCTCCAACAGCAGTCAAAACAGATGCTTAGGACAGAGCACAAGAACATGTAAACACAATGATGCTCCCCCAGAGCCTTCCCTCAGGCTTTGTCTTCACATGGCCCCTTTAGGCAAAAAACAGAAATGTCAAGCCTTGTCCAGGACATCCCTTGATTCATTCTGATGCCTTTACTTGCCAGTTCTTGCTAAAAAGAAACAAGCCATCCCTAGTCTGTGTGTTTTTTCACTTTTCGTACACTGCAGGAGAGGCTTGAGCCTGCTTTGACAAACACAACATAATGTTCAGCAAATAAGAAAAAGAAGAGCCACAGAAAGGCAGATAACAAACATCAAAATCACCCAGTGAGCCTCAATTTGAGGACTGTGAAGACTGGAAGGGCAATAATTTGGAAAGGAAACTCATTGATTCTGTGGGAATGCATCCCATCTTTCCTTCTTGCTCTATCTGTATTTCTTTCACCTGATTTTTAGCAGTCACACTAAACCTATAAATGACTGAATTCAGACTAATATGCATACCAAATCATATCTTGACTTGGAAGTAATTCTTGCTGAATTCAAACCTATATGACATATAAGAGATTTTTGTAGGTTTTTTAATGGTCCAACAAAATGTCAAAACTGGCTGAGCTGAGGTGGCATTTTGGTTTGGGAAACTTTTCACAAAAAAAAAAAAAGGAAAAATAAGGTCCATTTTCTTTAAAAATTATAATTTCATCAAAAACAGAATGTTACATATGGTGGTAATGTATTACACTTACCATCAGTAAAAGCCTCTCCTTCTACTGGGTCTCCTTCTCCACTGCTGTAGGCTGCATATACTGAAATCCTGTATTTAGTCTCTGGCTCCAATCCTTCTACCACAGCATCCACTGCATTTCCAGGGACTCTCTTCTCTCCCATGGTATCATCATAATGTGATTTCCATACTATCCTGTAATGGTTAACTGTTCCTGGAGCTGGTGTCCATGATAACCCAACTGTAGTGTCAGTTATGTCTGTGGTAACCAAATTACGTGGTGAACCGCGTTCTGCAAGAAAGAAAACAGCAAATTCTCTCTTAAACACAAATAGGAAAAGTTAGCAAAGTACAAATGTAAAAGTCAAATGATCTTAAGAGATAAACCAAACTTTTCCCACCAATATTATTTTCAATAACATACAATGGTAGTCCCAAGACAAAATAGATGAAGGTTTCAACAAAATGCTTAAAGCTAACTTTGGACTTTGAATGATCCTATACTTACCATGTGAGATACTTAGCAGTCATGCTTTAGAATATGCAAAATAAAAATAACAGTATTCAAGGACCTGGAAGTAAGCCAGTGCTTAAATGTGGTGCAGCTCACTTAGGTAAATTTTCATTCATTAATTTTCATTGTTATGTGTGTAACTTTTTTCCTAGGGTTAAATAATGGAGACTTTTCACAGAATCATAGAATCTGTTGAGTTGGAAGGGACCCAGAAGGATCACCAACTATCAGCCTTGCACAGCACCATCCCCAGGAGTCACAAGTTCCTGAGAGAATCGTCCACACACTTCTCAAACTCTCTCAGGCTTGGTGCTGTGACCACTGCCCTGGGGAGCCTGTTCCAGTGCCCAATCACCCTCTGGATGAAGAACCTTTTTCTAATATCCAACCTAAATCTCCCCTGATACAACTTCAGGCCATTCCTTTGGTCACTAGTAACCACAGAAAAGAGGTCAGTGTCTGTTCCTGTCTTCCCTCTCATATCAACTTTCCATCAACAAAGACTCCCAGGTCCCTTTCCATGGCACTGCTTTCCAGCATCTCATTCCCTGCTCTGTCTGTATATCCGGGGTTGCACATCCCAGGTGCAGAATCTGGCACTTTACCTTACTGAACTTCAGATGCTTGATGACTGCCCAGGCCTCTAATCAATCAGAGTCCTTTCTCTGACAACTTTATTTTGCTATTTATTAGTACTAGCATATGTCAGAATCTCACTTATCAGATCAGCTATTTAATTTTAAGCTCACAATTAATTTGCATGTGTTTACATCATCCCACACTTACTGCAGAAAACACTCTCCATCTTTCCATTCATAAGACCTGTGAGTCTTTCCTCCCTGTGGTTTGTTTCAGCCATCTTAGAACAAAGTAAGCAGCTTATTAGTCTATGAAATCCAGTGTCAGATGGGTATGTAAGCCCCACCTAACACACCAGAGTAATTCCTCTGCTTAAAAGTGAAGTTCATTGGTCTAAAGTGTTGCAGTGAAAGGAGTGCCTCTGCTTAATGTTTAATGTAGCAGTTTAATTATAGTTTAATTAGTGCATATGTATATAGTAGTTTAATCATAACATATGTTCAATTTTCCTGTTGCAATGGCTTGCTTTTGATAGCTGGAAAGGAGCATTGACTGGTGGATTTAGTGCAACAGCCTCATCATAGAAAAATCTGCAAAAGGGCTCTATGAAACCAGATCCACATAGACAAAGAAGTACTCAGTTATTTGTGTGTATTCTCTGTGGGATTTCTCACTTTACAGGACTCCTGAGTGGCTCTTGCTTAGCAAGAGGACTTAAACAATTGGGGTGGCCTCATGGCATCACAGTTAAGTTTTACCCTCACTGATAAAAATATATCCTTATACTAATCTATAGCAGCCACAGGAGCAGAATCAAAATTATTTGAACACAGAAGAATTCCATACTTATCCAATTTCCACTACTTAGTCTCATTGCAAGAACAGACCTCACTACATTCAGAAGCTTGATGCAGTTTCAGGCTGAGCAGCAAATTGCTCAAAGTCATAGTCTGAGTTTTCACTTTTCATATTCATTTGTCTTTTACTTCTACCACAATCTGCAACATTTCCAAACACAATCCCAGTGGAGCATAAAATATTATCTGTAAAAAGTTTTGTTTTAGGAACATCCCATTGCCGATGCAACTTCATTAAAAAACAACTAATCCCACCTGACTTGATGATGAATAGAAATTATGTCAACCTATCAAAGATTCACAGCTACACAGAATACAGAATCAGAGTACTGTAACAATCCCAAACATGACTCTCAAATACAGCTTACGGAATATATGTTGTGGGGGATGTTTCTGATTTTAATTCAGTCTTAGGGACATTCCATCATGTTTTTCTGGAGACAGTTCTTTTTCTGCTCTAATTCTACATCAGTTTTTAAAATTGTACTCTTCAAACTGATTTCTAGCCACATAATAAAAATTACCACAATTTATGGCATCTTCTCTACAAAAAAAAAAGGTTAAGATACAGAGGGTTTAGTAAAGTTCAGTTAACATTTCACAATAGTGATTGCATATACTGAAAAAGTTATAGTGAAAAGGCCCGATTCAGCTCATGCTTCATGAAGTCTCACCAAACTCAGTGACTGCATTAAATGAAAGCCAGGGCAGAATCTTAGCTCCAAATAACAATTTTCCTGGAAGCCTGAAAAAAAGATTTGCCTTCAAAAGTAAATTACAACAATTTTTCTGTCTGCTCTTAAGCTCCTACTCTCAAATCTTGGCTTTTTCATACAATAAAAAAAATATTAAGGCAATCCAAATGGAAAAAATATGGAAAACCTAACTTGATAGAATGCACAGATGTCTCACAATAAAAAACCTTTCTTTCCATATTTTAATGTAATATAAATATACAAGTCACTTTATCTTGGCTACTTTAAAACATGGCTCTGCCACAACATGATTTCAGTATTCAAGTATCTGCTGCCACAGCACAATTTTTTGCAAGTCTACTCTTGGATACTACAGCTAATGATATATATTGGAAATACTGCAAAAATAACTTCTTATTTAAAACCATTATTGATTAAGTCATTATTGAGGTCATTAAATAACAGAGGAAAATAATTTGTTTGGAATGAATTATAATGAACAGCAGTTACTGTAATATGTTTGTTCTGAAAGAAATATTCTTTGGAACTAAATGTCTTTTTTATAAGTCAAGGTAAAAGAGGGAAAAGGAACTGGGATTTCTACCAAACCACTAGAACTAAATGGAAAATTTTTACTTCAAATAGTTGGAAACTGCTGACAAGACAACTTACCTACTAAGGGAAATTGGACATTTTATATGTTACACTGCAACTGAGAACATTTCTTCAACATAACACGCTAACTTGATTTGCACCTCACGTGTGAGGTGGAAGTTCATTCACAGCTTTTTTCTGCTTTACTTGATCTCCCACAGTGTTTTGGGTTTTTTTTTAATTTATTATTAGGAGAACACCTAAGTTTAAGATACAGTCCAACTGTAAGACTTAAAGTGCTAGGATTCCATGAAATATTATCAGAGCAGCTACTCTCAGAGTCAAGAAACACATTTATCCTCCACAATAACAATGGTATAACAATGTCCACTAACAAACATACAATGAAACTTTGAAATATTCTTCCCTTGGATTAAAACAAAATACCTGGGTAATTTGCTTATATTTCATGTACACACAAAAATCTACAACCTGAGCACTCATTTTTTTTCCTTTGGTCAATGTGTTCAGAAATGCTTGTTGAACATCACTTCTTGCCTGCTTGTTTAAACAGGATGGTTAAGGAGCATGGAGAGACAATGCACGTCATAAGAATGAAAAGCTGCCTGGCTTGCAAAAGACTTCTGCTTTTCCTTGACTGGAAATGGAAGCTAATGCATATGCATACAGCCCCCAAGACTTCAGCAAACAAGGATGGAGTTGCTTTAATAAAATTATTTCCTAACAGGCATGAGTCCAATGATGCTTTGTAGCATCAAACCAGCTGGTGTAAGCACAGCTGTAAGCTGTGGTGAGTACATACACAGGAAAACAAAGTGCTTGCATGGACAGGTCAAACCCTTGCCTGGGAGAGCTGGCCAGGCACCAGCTTCAGACTGTCAGATGCACTTTGGCAGTTTTTAGCTCAGAGCACATTTCACTGCCTACAGTCCCTCTACCATCGCTTAGAGCAGACACACTTTCAAAAATTCATTTGGTAACCTTCAGTCAGGTGCTTTTATATCCTACTCTGGACTTCTGAAATGTCCAGTTTCCATATTAAGTTTTTCCACTGTAGTGTGCCAGAGACACAATATGATATTAAAGCAGTTTCCCTCTGTCCACTTGGCTTACTTCCCATAGCTCTCCAGCAATCATTGCTGTTATTTAACACAAGACTGAATCAGCTAAAATTAAAATGTTGACAGTCATAAAAATCAAATGTCCTTATTCAAATGGCCTTTCCCCTCAGAGACATTTACCCAACTCCAGCTGATCTCAGTGGTATTTTTACATGCAATTTGAGGCCAAATTTTAAACAGCTTTCTGTATGTGTTTTTTTTTAAAGGAGGTTTAAAAAATCAAACTGCAGTGGTAAATTTTGTGCAGAGCCATGTTTCATTTAAGTTAAACATAGGATTTCTGTAACCTAGCATCCTAAAATGTAAGAATCAACTAAATAAGCCTTCACTTGTAGAGGCATAGACCAAAATGTTCTGGCCTGAGTCCTGCCTTGTTTACAATGGGCAAAAGTCAGGAGTATCCCATTGTGTCAGGAGTATCCCACTGTGTCAGCTGGCTAGATTGCCACAGCCAAGGATCTAAGTGCATGTATCAGAGGAGATGATAGCAGGTAATACTCTAGATAGTAGATAGTAGATGATATTCTAACGGTCAAACTCGCCTCAGCACTGGAGGAGGCAACCACTTGGGTGGGCTGATATCCCTCCCTCCCTCCAAGACATAAAGTGGTTAGCAACCAGCCCTCAGGCAGGTAGAGAGGGGATGTGGCCACAGTGCAGGGGAAAGCCCAAGACTTACTACACAGAGGCATCCTCACATGACCCCATTAAAGATTTCTTCTCTTCTGCAGAAAGGCAAGAAGATGCCAACCAGGAGAGTTCTAACCCAAAACAATGGTTAGAGGAATTTTAGCCAGAGCACTCCTGAGTCCCTGATATAGGATAATGCCAAGAGGTATTCATATTCAGTCCCTTTAATATTTTATCTGTCTTTTATAAAAGTTATTCAGTTAACACTTTGAAGAAATATCTTATTATTATTCACCCAAATTTCCCCCACTGGGTTTTTTTTTCTGATACATACTTCATTTCCTAGATAAAACTAAGATAATTGCCCTCAGATTATCAAGTCTGTTTCAAAGGCCACACTCAAAAATCTTGGAATGTATCATTTTAAAAATGCATGATACAACATTAAGTCTCCTGAGGACAATGTGTCCTTGTTTGTGTCAGGACGGAAGCAGCACTATGCTGTCTGACCATTACGATAGGCTAGAAATCTCATTGTAAGAAAATGTCACTTGAATTTGTACTTTTCGGTCTGTAGGAGGCCATTCATTTCTAAAGCATTCTTATGCTACTACAGAAACTGCAAAAAAGAACCATTTATTTAGCAAAGAACTGCTACTTATTTTCTGACCAAAAACGAGCCTGCCTCCAAAATCCCCAAACCTAAACTATAAGAAATATATACAATGGAAAATCACTTCAAACTGAAAATGACCCAGTCAAGACAGCATTTTTCATATCTTGTTTTGGTACAGCCTAAATCTCACAACACAAATTGATACTCTCCAAACAGGATGGAAGGTTTGGGTCCTATATCACTGAAACAAAGATTCTCTTTCTAAAGCAGAAGACACAATGACATAATTATCTCTCAAATTTATTTATACTCTCCTGAATATAATACAATATGCCTTTTTTTGCTTGTTCTAAAAAGCACAGAGATATGAAACAAAATGGGCTGACACCTCTGATAATGGAGACCAGCAACCTCACATATGCCAAAGAACTTTGTTTTTTTTAACTAACAGCATGTCTAGCCCAGGATCTTCACTGATATAAGTGAAAATACTTGGAAATTTCTCAATGCAAGCAAGATGGAAACCTGATTACTGAATATTTTTCTGGAGAAAAAAAATTGAACCAGCATTTTTTCTAAATTTCTCTGAAATCTGTATTTAAAAGTGTAATGACTTCCCTGATTACAGTCAGTACTCAAATATTCGAAAAACTTTTCTGCAAACCATATAGCTGCCAGCAAAAGAACACATAAACCAGATCTTCAGCTTTCAAGCTTTTCATTTATTAGGATTAAGCATTTCTGTATTGATTGCTTAATCTAGTAATGAATTTTTTAGTCTTTAAAATGACTGCAATTTATGAAAGTTAATCTGCTTAGCAGCTAATGTACAGTATGTTCTTTTTATCTGACAGCATGCATTTGGGCAGAAAATCAAATTCTTACCAGACTTAAAACCACTTCTCTTATTAAAAAACAGATTACAAAAACAGTAGCTCTCACAAACTGCCCGCTGTCTGCTGCATTTAGACTCACTGTCTTCACCATGTTTCTCATTGTATTTTATTTCTGGTGTATGTAAAGATCATACAATCCCAAGAAACAGTGAAAGCCAAATGGTTTTTTGGAGTGTTTGGAGATAAGAGAAAGACTTTTCCCTAAAACATTCCATGGGTGCTTTTTGCCTGTTCTTCAATCTGTATTACATAACATCAAATACAACCATCAGTGCAAATTTGTTTAGTTCCCCCAGCTGTCACAAGCCCTGTTCCACCCCAAGGCTAATGGCAGCCTTCACTGATTTACGTTTCAACAACTTTGTGTGAGCTGAGGGGAATCATAGCCAAAAAGTACGTCTGAGGAAAATTTTTCCATGGCACCTTTATAGAAGTGCTCCAACCAAAGCTGCCCAGTGATGGATTGCCATGCACTTTTGAAAGTGAGAGAATAAAAGTGGAGAGTTTTCTACAGCACATATTTTGAACATGCAGTTATATTTAATGCAGTATGAAATATAAAGCTCCAGAATTTTCACCTCTGGATGGTACTTCATAACTGTAGACAAAATCAGCCAATAATTGAAGGAGGTCATATAAAAGATGAGAAGGCTATACATTTCCTAAAATCTGCATTACTGGAGAAGGGAAGAATACTCCTTCAACAAAGGGGCAAATACGTTGTTTCCCTTTTCCTGCTTCAAAAGCACACACACACACACAAAGAAATAAATCTATCCTCTCTGAATAATAATTACCTGGTAATGGAACAGCACTCTCAGAAATGAGTCATTTTCTGATTACTCATTTGCTAAACTCTCTACACTGTGTTGTCTGTGAACAGTTCATAAAATGCTGATCCTCTGGCATGTGTTTATCTTTGGGCTGGACCAGAAAGCTATGCAAACAGTTTATAAAAGAGATTATCTACAGTTACTTGGGGGAATATTTGCCCTCTCTATTTTATGCAGAGAACCAATAAGGGCAAGCATATGCTTAGCAAAAAGAAAAACACAAGGAGAAACTGAGATTACCCAGATGGTAAATTATATCAAGTACATAGAATGGTTTCTGGGTTTCTGTGGATTGATTTTCCCATGAATCCTGAAACAAACAAGCCACTTCAAAACACTGCAAAACTACCATGCAGAGCAAAGCAGATGAATATGGGGTAAATTCTAACTGCTCCAAAATATTTTGGAGATAACAAACATAACTGAAGGGCCTTCACTGAATTCCTGGGCAGACATGTCCATGCACATCAGGTTAGAGCAGCTTAAAAATTTCTGGTTTTTTCCTCTCTGCTGAAGAATACTTTTGTCTGAGAGTAACTGCCCATGTGAGTTCTACTACTACATGCAGAACAAAATAAATCATAGCTGAAAGTAGGAAAAATGTTTGCCTACATCCTTAATCACAAGAGACCATTTAGTGATTCAGTAAAATTTCATAAACATCTGAGAGTTTGGATTTTTTATTTCCTGCCACTTGACTATAAGATAGTTGGAGAAGGTACTGTATCCAACTCTTCTTTTCTCACTTTTCTATTAGTGCTGAAATGTTCTCTACACCCAAACTCACTCCTATTAGGCTACATATCAATTCCATGAGCTAGCAACCATCCCAATTTGCAAGGCAATCTCAAGCCCAGCTCCTGATATGATGAGCAACTATGGCACCACTGACTGAATTGGTTTGGGGAGAATTCATATGGTGAAGACATCAAGTAAGCCCCATAGGGATTCCTGATACAGAAAAATACTTAAGTGCTCAGTCTTTCTGGGTTGCTGGCAATGAAAAACACACACCACACTATTTTGTTTCTCAGACACCATGGCTCATGGAAAAACTAACTAAAATACTAAACACTTTTTTATGCTTCCTTTCACAGCTTTTTTGTCATTACTGTTGATAAGTTTATTTCTCCAGAAGTTAAGACCTGTCCTATTTCCAGCCTCAGTCAGACAAGTTATTTCAGCTACTCATTAGTCAAGTATTCAATTCACTGACCTATGTAACTTTTCATCCTGGTCCAACCATATTTATTTTAGCTTCCCAGCCAGCATGACATCTCTTTTCATGTAAACTTCTATACTGAGCTTTGAAATTTGAATGTTACCTTTCAGTTCCAAAATTGCAACTCTTTTATTCATAATTGTCTGGATTTCTTTAAAGTTTTTTGTTATTTTATCCTTCACTATGCTAAGATGGGGCCATACAGTGAAATACTGTCTTATGTGCGCCAACAATTATTCTGAAAACCTTTCATACTGTTAGTCAGAGAATGTTTTAAAATATCTATGACTATGTTCAAAGAGTTCTGGCCTAATTCAAGTACTTCTATTGCCCCATGGAACTAAAGATATGCTGATTACTGAAATACACAATAGATATTCCCTGAAGAAATATCATGAATTAGGTCTTTGCTGTCATGCAAAAATAAATTTGTATTCTGTTGCTTCCCTTTGATCACCTAGTAAGGGTTGACATCTCTACTTTATCTAACCAAGAAAATTTAAGAGACAGTTTTAATAAGTAGTGCTTTCTGAAGAGCAGCCTGATAGGATTTTCAAATCTTGCTGAATCTTCAAAGAATTTACACTTAAGTCATAAAGCTATACATGTCAAAAGGGTAAGTAATTTATAATTTGGTTTCCTCCCAGCTGAAGAACTGGATAAGAAGTCATTCAGTTGAATGATAAGATGTTCCTTTATTCATATTTATTCCAAGACAAAATCTGTCACTGAATTTTTAATGTAATGTTTTAATTCAGTTGCTTAGAGCAAAATTTCTTACAGGAATGCTTCTGTGACCTTTTAAGTCCAACACCCATTTTAAACTTCTGGTTGCATATAAGCCTATTCCTAAGACAGAGGCAAATATTCTTTTAAATTATTTGGCTCTTTAACCAATGTCTAGAATATTTTTCTTCTTGTTAACAATTTTGCAATGCAGAAAGTCCAAATAAGAATCAGAGCCCGCAAGGGAGACCCAGGACAGGGAGCGCTAAAAAGACAAGACCATCTGTACCTGAGACTGAATTCTGTTTTTCTGGTGATTTTGGCTTTTGGATTCTACTGTATTTCATTCACCGCTCTCTCTAGGATGTGTTTTAACTGAAGCTCTAGGCAGTGCCCCAAAAGATTTTTCTTTTGCTCAAGTTTTATGATAGGATAAAATGCTAAGCTTACTTTATGAATTTGAAACATACTTGATGTCTCCATGACTCCTTGTTAATAAAGGAGCTCTTCTAAGTTTACTGCAAACATTCTCAATGAAAATGTTTCCACCAAATGTAAACAGCTAACTTGGTCAAACCTTTACTAAAATTTGAGGTATGTCCCTAAGGAAGTGAACCATTCAGTCTTTTTAATAGTGAGACAGAGGCTTCTCAAAATTTGCAAAGGAAGACTGAGGCATTCCTCCATAAACTCATAGCACAGAGGAGAAAGCAGGGCTGTCATCTTCCTATGTCTGCTTGGGACCCAGTTTGTTTTTGTTCTGAGGGTGAAATTTGTATTCTTGGATGGACAGTGACTCTTGTTCAGGGGAAAGAATAAAAGAGACTCTTGCCCTGTTCTGCAGCATTGTGAACCTGCTGGGGTGTGGAGCTGAATTCAAACTGTCCCACACAGCATGAAATCTACATTTTCACCCTCCCTCTTCCCTCCAAAACATGTTAGACCTAGGAAGTGTCAGCACCACCACCAACAGGGAAGTTCATTACATCCTGATCATCTCTGGCTTTTCTGGAGAGTATGGGCAGAATATTGATACTGGATCTCATTTACTTGGATCTCAGCAATGTTCTGGGCAGGAGAAAGGCTCTTTTCTCCTACAAAAGGAGATTTTTGGACCTTGCATTTGTAGTGAAAGCAAGGGAGTTAGGAAACTTTCAGTATGAACTGCAAGGTGCCTGATTCTCTGACAGCTTCATCCATCAGGATAAGCAAGTCTCAGGCAGTGGGATGGACAGGCAGGTGGTGTCTAGATCTCCCAGTTACTCCTTGTATAGTCAGTAGACAGAGAAATGCTCATTTGAAGGAAAATGAGATCTCAGATGGACTATCTTCCTACTGGAAGTGTTTGCCCTTCTTCATCAATCACAGAAGAATCCTAGGGAGCCCATGCTGCAAACGGCAGTGTTCATGTGCCTACATTTTAGTAGGAAGAATTCAGCACATTGATGAATCATTGAAGCTGATCTTTAAAATTATTTTATTTTACATTTTCCTATTTAAAATATGTTTTCTGGATTTTTTTGTAACCTATGTCATAAACAAAATTTGAACTGGTGGAGAAACTGAAAATCAAGTATATTCCTACTATAACTTGACTAGCATCAACAGAAAAGACTTAATTCCACATAATTCATCCATAAGATGTTTTCAAGTGTGGTGCCTACACAGCTGCAGCGCCAGCTTTCAGCAGTGCATCCCTGGCCAGCACAGAGCAGAGTCACACTTCCTTTCAAGGCCTAGAAGGAAGCTTTCTCTATCCTCTGACAATCTACAGATCACATTGAGAATGCTCACAGAGAATTAGTTTGGTAAATTATCTGCTCAATGTCAGAGAAAGAACAGCCTTTCCTCCTTATAAGAAAGGCTTTGGGTCTGACTTACACTTTTGTCAACATTCTGTTTATGGTCATCTTCAGGTTCTTTGTTAGAAGCAGGATTTTACTCCATATGCCTAAGACTACATGTTGTTTCTCTGATGCAAAATGGTTCCTGAACATCTTGCAGACTCAGTACCGGCCAAGTGCTGTAAATTTTCAAATCTATGAGATATGAGACACTTTAACCCCATTAATTAATCCTGTTACATTAAGAAGAATATGCCACTAAATCAGCTTGGAAGATGATAGTTATACGAGAAAATGGAGGCTGGTGTGGAAGTATGGTCAGTAGGGTTTGGTGCTTCTGGCAATAGCTTTTTCAAAAGATACAGAGTCACTTCCACAACTAGTGACTTAATCCACTTTTTTTTCTTTGAGGACAGAAGATTTGGAAAGTCCATATAAAGTAGGAGAGTATCTTTATGTCTGTTTTTCATTTAGATATTTACTTCTACAGAAAACTTTCAAAGACACTTTAAGACACCATAAACATCAGCCAGATAATGAATAAATAATAGCAGAAACAATAAATAATTACCTTCAAGTGTTTCTCCCTCTCCAGAAAGGGCATCTCCTGCTCCAGAGGCATACAAGGCAGATACAGTCAGTGCATACCTAGTGGCTTGGTCCAAGCCTTTCAGCACTTTAGAGGTAGTGTCACCTTTCACAGTCACTTCCTTAGTTTCACCTCCTGCGACTGGAGTGTATGTTATAAAGTACTGCTGCACTTTGCCAGGAGCAGCACCCCAAGACAGCTTCATTGTTGATGTTGTAGCATCAGAAACTCTCAAATTCCTTGGATTTCCTCGGACTGCACATGTTAAATAAAAGATGTTGAAAAAAAGTTGAAGCAAGCTTAATTTCTTAGTTTATCTCTTAAGCTAACACTACATAGGATTTTATGCTAAAAATAATTCTCTAATAGGCTGGACCAACACTGATACAGTGTCCCTTTACTGTAATCAGGACTGTGAATTCCCATCCCTGCCCTCCTTAGGCAAAAATGCACAATAAAGTCCACTTAATTTTTTTTTTCCGCTGTTAAAGCAGGCTCAATCCTGGAGCACTTATATATACTAGCACCTCTAGATATGTTCAGATTCAACAAAGATCCATGTTGAAGTCACTGTCTTCAGAATCAAGTCAAAGATGACCAGTGAAATGTGAAATTAACATGTTTTGGTTTCCTAAAGAGGTCTTTTTGATGATGACTTTAATTAGTCAGTGAAACTTCAACAATGATCAGGACAGTTAAACTTCCTGTACACTTTAGATTTTGTTTAATATGGCATGATACATGTTAAAGGATCATGCATTTTCACATATGTTAAATCTACAGTGATTACTTGAGAAAACTAAATGTTTCCTTAACTTCTTGCTAAACATTCAGCACAAAGTGCAGAGTCTGAATTTGCTCAAAAGGTATATAAGGGATATAATTTATATCATTGACAATATGAAGAATGATAAAGACAATTAATTTAACATACAAGTAGATCCTTTACTCAAGTAATCTTGCCATATCAAGTTCAAGATACTCTATTTTAAAAAGAAATACTGCAAATTTGATAAATTCTGTTGTCTTCACTTATCTTTCAGCTAGGCTTGGGCAATGTTATAACTCTCTGTTCATTTATGATAATGCATATAGACTATATGGT
Organism: Chloebia gouldiae; assembly: GCA_003676055.1. Classification (NCBI taxonomy): domain Eukaryota; kingdom Metazoa; phylum Chordata; class Aves; order Passeriformes; family Passeridae; genus Chloebia; species Chloebia gouldiae. The sequence goes on from QUSF01000002.1 coordinate 26,658,299, forward strand.
TTATTCCCTTTTCACTATGAATATGTCAACATGCAGTGGCTTTTTCTCATGCTTACTATGTTCACAGCATTGATCATGTACCTTCATCAGTTTTTGCATATCCATTCAATGAATTCCCAGGCCCAGACTGATACTCAGGAACAACAGACACTTCATATCTTGTATCTTGGTTCAAATTCTGCAGAGTAGTTGACCTATCATTTGCTGAGACAGTCACTTGTCTCCTTTCTTCTCCAGTAAGTGGTCCGTAAACAAGCCTGTACCGTAGGACATTTCCTGGAGCTGGAGTCCAGCCAACTACAAAGCTATCAGTAGTTTCATCTGTAATCCTTAAGTTTCGAGGAGCACCTTTAACTACAAAAAATATACACATGTAAGTTGTAAATATTTGCTTTTAGTGAAGCAGCATCTGAAGCAAAACCATGTCAACAATTCTGTTAGCTCATCCAGTTTACCAAAACTGCTTATATTGCCCTCCCATTGCTCTAGGATATACGCACCTTTAGTAATTTCTGAAAATTTAGGGTCATAGTTACATTCAGCAGTGGAACTAAGTTGTGTCCAAAAGTACATTCATCCCAGTTTATATAACTGCCTATGAAAATTAAGACATTCTGACTGTGTTTAATGGTAACAATAGAACTAAACTGTGTAAGGGACATTTGGGCATAGTGAGGAAACTTCTTAACACAATAAATGGTATAAATTTCCTTGCTGCAGCCCTTTGCTTCTGCACCCTTCCATTTACAGATGGAAAACAGCAGTTGTCAGATACACCTGACTACACACAGGCAGCTATCCTATTTGCAAGAAAAAGGAATAAACAGCAAAAAAACCCACCAAACCAATGCTGTTTCTTTTAATTTTTCTAACAAAAATATATTCATTGCAATATGAGTTTCATCTAATGCTTAAAAAAGGTTTCTGAATTTAGTCTCTAACTCAAATGGTTTGTTATCCTAGGAACTAAAGAAAAACTGTGGTGAATTCTTTAACCTAGCCTACTCCTTGACAAAAGGTACAGCAGTTCAGATGTGACCAGTGGGCACAGCAAAAAAGACTTGATTCTTCCAACAGACATAAAGATCTACTGCACTGCATGCTGCCTAGCAGTAAATAGCATTGTCACTTAGGGAAAAAAAAAAAGTTCTGTTTTTTCATTGTTTGCTATCTATATTCCATAAGTATTGTTCTTCAAAGTTTAGAGTGGAGTAATTAATAATCCCAGTTTAAAAAAATTAAGTGTTTTCTATTAATCAGAAACACAATACTCAACCTCAAATCCTTTAAAAGCCTGAAACCAAAGTTAATTGTCGAAAAAGCCATCTGGCTCAAACTGTTAGTTAGATCTGCATGGAGAGCTGCTGATGTTTATGTGGCTGTAGAAGAACTCTCTCTTCTGAGAGAGAGTTCTGGGATATCATCAGATCACAATGTTAATAATTATTTAAGGTAGTATCAGTTACAAATGGGAAGACAGATTATTTTTATTAAATCTTTTCCTTCACCTGTCCCTTATGCACACAAGCTACATGTTCTATCAGCCAAGAGTTTGTTTTCCTAAGGGAAAATTATATGTGGCCAAAATATTCTGACTGGTACAGTCATGGAAATGTGCACACTGACAGTGAAACCTGTATCTTCCAAACTTAACATCCAAACTAAGCAATTTTATAAGTGTTTATTTCTATCAGTCTTAAGAGGAAAGAGCATTTAACAAATCTTCATGCTGTTTCTTTTTCTCCGTTGGAACCATTTATGTCACCAAAGGTCACAAATGACAGCATGGAATAATGAAAAAGAGTAGATCAATACTTCTCAAAGCATGATTTAGAGTAGACTGAGTTTTAAACTACTGGAATAGAAAATTAAATCTACTGTCATGCTGCTCTTTTCAATCAGGAGAAATGCATCATGGCAACTCTATCAAGAAAAAGTAAAACTACCATGATTAAATTTACAGCCACTGATCACATAAAACACATACTGACATAAATGGAAGTTTTGAATCAGTTGTTGGATCAGACCAATGAATTTCTGATTAAAAAAAAGTTAACCAAAACTCAAGGTTTTTTAAGTCTATTGTATAAAGAACAAGATTTCTATTAGTGTTATATTAGATGTAGACATAGAAAATTGCATAGGCACACATTTGTCTTTAAATGTATTAAAGTCAGCATGCATTTCTGCATCCATCTCATAATTATTAAGTAGAGTAGAATAGAAATGAATAGTTCTGTTGGAAAGGATCTACAATGTTCATCTAGTCCAACTTGAGTCTATATTGACAATAATTCATGCCATGGAATTTGATATTGAGAACACACTACTTCATTTGAAAGGAGGCCACTGCAGCGGAACACAGCAGAGGAACACATCCAACCTCAGAAAAATTAAAGTACAATCTTAGCAACTTAATGCTTGCATATTATTAGAATACTAAATCTTTACTGAATGCATTTAGACACAGTAATGTTTATTCTCCTCCTTCACTGCAATACAGCTTCTCAGCCTTAGTTGACCGTTCCTCATGTTCCTGTTCTCCAACTAAGCAAATTCTTATTTGAACATATGACTCCCTTGTGTCTGAGAATAATGGGAATCCTACCTTCTAAGGTGGTTTGCTCTCCATCCAAGGGAGGGCCATCACCGTCTTCATATTCAGAAATCACACTGACTGCATAAGTAGTTTCAGGCAGTAAGTTGGTGAGAACTGAGCTAGTACTTGAAGCTGGTACTGAAACAATGAATTCATCTCCACCGACTGCTACTTTATATTTGATGAGATAGGACAAAACCTCAGATCCAGCTGGAGACCAGCTCACTTTGAAACTCTCTGATGTTATGTCAGAAAAGACCATGTTCTTTGCAGGTACGTAAGCTGTATGGAAATAAAAATGTGCATATGAGGCATGCTTGCCAGAATATGTTAAACACAAAATTTCTAAAATAAATAATAAAAGTTCCTCAGTAATTTGATTTATTCTAATTGAACAGATATTTTGTTGAATGTGCACAAGATTTGTTTTCTACACTTGCTTGTATCTATCAAATTTCAAGAAGATCATATCTAGGCTGCCTAACATCATTCACAGTAAGTAGAAGCACCAGCTTAATGATTTCTAGATCAAATTAAAACAGTCCATCTAAAAAAGTTAGAAAACTTTTTATGAAAACTTAATTTAGAATCTGATTATCAAGTTGAGTTCCCTATTTCATATGTCCAATGAACAGCAATAACATTATGTCCTCAATGGAAACTAAAAATTGTTGGGTTTTTTTTTTCAGATCTAGATTAAAAATAAGACAAAATAAAAACCAGTATTTTTTCAGGAATGAAGTCAAAGGAGGAACAAGGAATTTGACACGAGGCACAGACACAAATCTGACATCCTGGGCTTGTTTTGCTTGGCCTAGTCAGACTGTCAGTGGGGATCTTAAAACTGCTCAAGCCCTCTAAAACAAAGGCTGCTTTGCTGGTTTATTTCTCAAAGCTCTCCTGAAACAAAAGGTTTAATTTTAAAGAGAGTTTGGCTTTCAACAATGTGGACTTTTCAATGTTAGTGTCCTACTAAGCATAGGTAGGATACAACTCGTCATAAGTAATTTTATCTGACCAAAGTTGGCCATTTAGAAAACTTTTGAATGTTAAACATTATCCATGCTGGCCTAATTTGGATGTATGTGAAGAGTTTCATGTGCTACTTCACTTCAGTCTTTACAATCAGATTGGAATCACTCTCACCTAGCACCTGTTGTCTAAGTTGTCTTGTCTAAACCCATTTCAGAGGGCCATTAATTTTACCCTAAAATTTAATCAAATTTCCCTCTAGAATTGTTGACCTTACTTCATTGCCTTTGAACATCTAAAAGACAAGCTTAGACTTGCCACCTCATTTTGAAGAGCTAAAAAAGAATGCTCTGGTAATTTTTACTCAAAACATTGAGTGCAAAAGCAGACTGTATCCACTAAGGTCATTCCAATAGACACACATTATATTAGATTTTTAGATACCTAACAAGGGTGGGGGGAAAATTTCTCCAATAATTTTTTCATCTCCATTTATCCATTAATTTCACCTGTTGCTTTTAATATATTTGAAAACAAGAAACAAATCCCCAGTTATTAAAATTATCATTTGTATATGGACAATTTCATCAAAATAAATTCTTTAGGTAACTATAAGCACAAAATATTGGTTCAGATCCTCTTTTTCTACATTCCTCTAAGTAACAGTAGTTGCTTACATTTTCTCCTTATAGCAGCCAGTTCCTGCTCAATTCGTAGGCAGACAGACTGTGTAAGTTCAAATGATATTCTTTGAAAGGCATCAAAATCTTCTACTGTGTAAACATGGGTGTCCGCAGGAGGTGATGCGATAGCTTCCAACTCCGTACGCACTGCATCCTTCACACCAACTGCAAATATTTCTACATCTGCATCCCTCAGCTTAATTGCAGGTTCTTTAAAAGCATCTGACGATTTTCCATCAGTGATAAGAATCATTACTCTCGGCACGTTTGGTCTTGATCCTTTGCTGGTAACAAATACCTTCTCCCTCACATATGTCATTGCTTTGCCTGTGTTGGTAGATCCACCTCTGTAGGGGAAGGTGTTAATAGCCTGAATTATGTCTTCCACTCTGTTGTATCTGTTCAAAGAAAACTCCATATGGGGATCTCTGCTGTACTGGACAAGACTTATCTGTACTTTTCGAGGTGATATTTCAAAGCTTTTAACTAACACTTCCAAAAAGGCTCTTACTTTAACAAAATTGGCGATACCAATGCTGTAGGAACCATCCACTAAAAACACAACATCAGCTTTTACATCCACACCACGTGAGCATTCTGCAAAGGAAAAGAATAACCACTGTAAACAGATTTTCAATAGCCGCACAGCACTGCAATCATATCTGTAGTTCATGTATCACACACAACTACTTATAAGCAAACTAAACTATGCTAAGCAAAGCTGTTTCTCAAAAATAATAAAGGTATGATATTAAAACAAGCATCAGAGGTTCCATCAATGAAGAGCTACAATTTGAAAATAAGGTGGCTCCAAACTCACCCACTTGAACTTTTACTTGTTGTGTTTTTTCCATTATTGTTATTGGCTCACTGGGGGTCAGTCCTTTCATTGCATAAACATTAATTTGATACTCTGTGTCTGGAGAGAGATCTTTAACATTCAGAGCAGTTGTCTGAGGACCCACACTCAGTACATGTTGTTTTCCCCCAGCTATCATTGGAATGAATTGCAGACGATAGCCTGTTATTTGGCTTGTGGATGGATCCCAAGTGATTCTAACAGACTTTGAGGAGATCTGAGTTGCCACCAGATTTGAAGGAGGCTCCACCACTGAAAGAAATCAAAATCAAATCCAAAATATTAGTTACAATTATAAACATATTTTCTGAACATTTTCTATTTCTGGAATAAGTTTAGTTATCTTTGCTTGATCTTTACTAAAAATCAAATTGGCTTTTTTTCTTTTTTTTTAGCATAAATAGACAGAAATTAATTACAGGACAGTCCAAATGAGACATCAGTGAAAAGGCAAAAATATGAACAATGCATTTGTGGTCCCCCAAGTATAGCATAAGTTCCAGGAGAAGTGCTGCTCAGCTCTAAAACTGTTTCAACCAAAAGTGAAAGCTACACTCACAGGAACACAGTAGAAAGTTAGAAAGTGTGAACAAATGCAGACTTGAGAAGAATACTACATCAGCGGAGTCATCTCTACTGCCGTTTTTGTCCAAGAATAAACTAGTTACTTAAAACCTTACAGGGCAAGAAAGCTGCAGTGATACAGCTTCATGTCTTTGTCTTCGCAGTTTTCCCCAGTTTTCATGCTTTGGTTCTTAATCCATTGCATATTCTGACCCTTCACCAAGCAGCTTTTTTCCCTTTAATACATTTTTCCACAGAAGTGATGCCTGTGTCCAAACTGACTCTGATAACTGCACATCACCGTGTTGCCTTTGAAACTATGGAATAATGGAACTATTCCAAATCTGCTACATCACAGGTTCTGTTATCCTGTGTTTAAAGACACAAAACTGAAACCAGTTTTCCACACTTTCCATGAGGCAATGGATGAAATCTAGAAATAAATCAAAGGAAGTAGGTATAGCCTCCTCAATAGACATCAGGATAAACTGAAGCTACAAACATATTTTTACAAAGTGTCTCACCTTCTTCTCCACTAACCAGTTCACCTAGTTGTTCATCAACACCAGAGCACACTTGCAAGATAATTTCATTCTGTATATCCACAATTCCATCAAAATTAGCCACATTGAACACATGCTTCAGTGATGGTTGAGATGCAATTAGCTTGAGTTCCTTTGCATCTGCTGCTTTGATACCTAGAAGTTTTAACAGACAGGGCTGTGTTAAGTAGACATAAAATACAAACACCTGTGAATATACTCATGAAGTATCAAAACATCCTGGGGTAAAGCTGAGTTTAAATTACTTCTGCCTTCTGTCATGATCAATAATCAAACTACAAATAATGATTAATGAAATGAGATGGCAGACTCAATTTTCAACCAGGGAAAATAATATGGTGTAAGTGAAGAATGAGGCCAAGGTTGAAACTATGCTGGTCAGTCATATCAGTCTCCATGCAGGAGCTACATAATTATCATCAATTTAACACAACTGATGTGTTCTACTCTGGAGGCACAAATGACCCATTTCAAGGCATACACATGAAAAGAGGGCATAATGAAATTCTTCAACCACACTGTCTGCAAATTTATAAATTAACTTTTTATGAAAAATAAACTCTCAACCACTAGAAAAACTCAACATACCCAAGGAAAAAACTTCAACTCCTATGTTGCGAAGCTCTCTTGCAGGAATTTCTACATCATCTTGAGCTTTTCCATCAGTAATGACAATGGCTACTTTGGGAAAGCCTTTTCTTGCTCCAGCAGACTCAGTGAAGGTGTTTTGAACAAGGTAATCAATAGCCTCACCTAAAACCAACATCACAAGTTGTGTCTTTTTAGACTTGTATGAACTAGGATTTAAAGCAAATTTGAACTGTGAAATGAAATGCTGAATAAACATGTATGTGGGAAATCTGTACCTGTCATTGTGTTGCCACCTTTGTAAGGTATCCTTTTAATTGCATCAATAAGATCACTTCTTCTGAAATACTGATTTAAATTGAACTCTGTTCTTGTATCTGAACTATACTGAACAACTCCAACTCTTGTCTTTTCTTCCCCAATGTCAAAAGCTGATACAAGGGCAACCATGAAGTCCAGAATATATCCAAAGTTATTTCTTCCTACACTCCATGAACCATCCACCAGGAAAACTAAATCTGTCATTGCACTTATGGAGCATCCTGGAACACAACAGAGAAGAAAGGAAAACCAACTCTGTTAGCAAATGAGCAATTTCATTCTTACAAATCAGTGAGAAATGTCTAATGGAAAGTTAGTAGGTAAAAGCCTAAGCAAACTGATATTTAAAAGATTGATCTAATCTGGGATATTTTGCTTGGGGAAATATTATGTAAGTGAGCACCCCTGTGGATTTTCTAACAGGCATTATCAAAAGGGAGCTGCTTTGAGACACCTTTCACACTAATCCACAAGATCTGTTATGCCACAACAGATGAAAATACCCATACAAAACTTTTTGCAATGATTCGATGTTACAGAAAAGCTTTATTTTGTTACCGTTTGTCCCTGGCATATTTATTTCCCCACTGTAGCTGCACAGGTTCTTCCGCAAAGCCTTTTTTCCACAGCACAGCACCTTTTGCTGATAGGACCAAGACACTCATGGACTTGCTCAGGTTAGTTGCATGAAATCCCTAGTTTCAGTACCAACTTTGCACTTTAATCTTTCAGTGCAACTTATCTTTCTATCACAAGTCCCTTCACAAGTTTTCTTAATTCTGCACAACTTTACAAGTTAACTTCCTGGTACGTAGCACAGAAACAGAGTGTAACTTTGTGAGCTAGACTTCAGATAAGATAAATGTCAGATAAGTTGAAAAGCAAAGCACCTTACTTTGTAATTGAGCCTCAACCTTCTTTTCCTCTGGTATCCCTGGGCCACCTGTCTGAACTACACAAAACACAAAACAGAATGAATGGGAGAGTGTTACATTTTTAAACATTAAGAAAAGCACATAAGGAATTAGAGACATGCATCTAACAAGCCACAGAACACGAAAACATAAATGCAGGTTCTGAATACACGACCTGTAATTACAGATTTGACAACATAGTATTCAGCATGACACAAAATACAGAAAATGTAAATATCTAAAAATCTTCTGTATTTATATATCTTGTAGAATTATTTCTTGAAAATTAACTGCAACATGCCTAGAAGAAATACCAGTATTACCCCTCTCTAATACCTAGGGAAATTGATCATTTTCCCATGGTTCTTTGTGAAGCCTGAGACATGATACAAAATGTGTCATAGAAAAGAGTCTGCTGTGCATTTTTATTTAATTAAACTTATTTTATGCTTTTTTGATTATTAATATAAATTATTAAAGCTTAAATTTCATATTTTAGTATGCATTTAGGTATATTGTGTCACATTTTATTATTATTTGATTAATATAGTTTACTTTCTCACACAGGGTGCCAGTTCAATTCATTTGTTACTGAGATCAATGATTGTCTTCCCCTTGAATTCAGCAGATGCAATTTATTGGAAGTAGGTATAGCTCAAAAAATGTAACAGCCTCCTGCCAAGAATTCTATAGAGGTTGGCAGACACTAGATCCATGTTAGCATCCTTTGATCTCTTGAAAGTTTTCTCTGCTTCTTCTAGTACTAATTGAAAAAGGCTGTTCAGACAGTTCCATCAAAGGACAGTTTAGGTATGTGGCAATTTTGTTGGAGAACTGGATCAAAGCCAAGTTTTGTGAATGACTGCTCAGTTATCTTAACTGGCTTTCTAATTGTACTGAAGCTACTTACTTGTTAGCTGGCCAAAAACAGGCAGACTCTCCTCTCTGTCGTCATATGAAGCTATTGATACAATATACTCTACATCAGGTATAAGATCTGATATGACAGTTTGGGTAGTGCTAGGTGAAAGAGTAAATTCTTTAGTAGGTCCATCTGCAAGAAATATATAAAACACTCAATGCAGCTTTAAAATCCAATAATATTGATAAGCTGATTGTAAAACAAAATGCAAGAGGCAATAATCTATCTCAAACCCAATAATAATTTTAGACTGATACACTTTCTGTTTTCATGAAGTATAAATATTAAAACATGAAACTTTAGGCTAATGTGATTTTTTTATAGTGAAAAAAATTGCTAAAGTGTTTAATAAATTCCAGAAAATTTGAAACTTGAAATGTGCATACAAAATGTACTATTATCTAACAAATCATGTCCTGTTCTGATTCAATATCACTTTTACACTGATTATTTCTCAAAGTGAAATAGAATAATGGGTGTCTTACACAGCATGATACAATTCTTGAACTTTAAGGCGAAAGCATAGAAGAGGAGCAGAGTGATGATTCTACCTCCTTTTTCCTCCTTGCAAAGCAAAGGCACCCAAAACTTGTTACTTTCAGTCCCAAAATGGTAAACACTAAGGCAAGAATAACTCTAACTTGGAAGAATCACTGTTTTTCCTGTATGCCCTTTGCTGCTACTCAGGCTTGATTACTAACTTCCAAAAGATTTTAATGGCTACTCTCATACCTAAGTTAGATATAGGCAAAAATAAACTCAATGTTTCAAAACATGAAATCACATAAAAAATTTTCACAGAACTCACCATTTGTTGGAACAACAGTTATTCTGTAACCCACTATTGCATCTGGTGGTCTTTTCCATGACATTTGAACATTATGTTCATCTATAATTGTAAAATTCAAGTCTGATGGTGGGTTAACTGAAAAAGATTTATACCAGGTAGATGTTTAAAATCTTGAGCAAGCTTTGGCAAATGAATAAATAAAACATAGTTGAGCAAAGCTTACTAAAATTGTCTTTGCATAAATTTGTTTCCAACAAATATAAAGATATATTGTTGGAAAAAGAGTAAAATAAAAGCTGACAAAATATGACAAAACATCAAAGAGTATATGCATTACAGAGGACAGCACAGAACATATGTTTCTTGAGTTGCCAAGACATTCAAGAATGGCCAGCAAAATCAAGCACAATAGAAAACACATTTGGATACATGTACAATGAGTTCACAGATAATCACCACATATGCAAACATTTCACATAACAATTAAAGGAATTTTTTTTACATGCTGGGTGCAATCCGTACAAGCATGCCAAATCACAACCTGCTTACAATATCATGAGATCATTTAGGATTTGGAGAACACAGTACTCTTCTTAATTAGACATCAAAGAACTGATCAGCTTTTTTAATACAGTCTCTGCATATGTTATTTCTTATCAATTTCACCAAATCTAGAAACTTGGCAGAGAAAATAAACTTTTTTAAGAATACAGGAAAAGACTGGTCATCTAATGTTCATAAAACAATTTCTGTTAGGGTCCAGATAGGAATATACATGCAAAATGTATATCAGCAATAGTGATACACTGATGTATCATTGTATTACAAAAATATGGAGAACTCCACCCCTTTGTTCCTAGAAGCCACTAAAGTGACATACTTTGCATATTGCAACAAAGGATTTAGGAACTAAGGGAATAATAAATGACATTACTAGTGGTTGCAATTTGCCAAAATATTTGAACAGATGCGAAGTTCTCAAAAATAAAATTCTACCTGTTTACACCAGATTTCTGTACAATTTCAAAGGTGTAAACTATTGTTTTTACGTTCCCTTTGCAGCAGGTGTACCCATACTAATAGTGGCATTTTAACATAAAATGCCAGTATGGTTCCAAACAACACAATGGTTAATTATGAAAAGACAACATCAAAATATGTTTAAGGACATTTATTTTACAGAATTTATAGAAAAGAGGGCACCAGTGAACTGAACAAATGCCTGCAAAAAAAACTTGTAGGAGCTGATGACAGAAGTAACTGAACAGTACAGAAAGAAATAGTTTACATACGCTAATTTGCAGCATCATGCATATGTAAATGATATATTGATTATTGGTTGTTTAGCTTCCCACAATGGACAAAGCCTCCATGTACAAGGTTCATTGCACAAAGACATTAAATAAATATTTTATAATGATATTCTCTTTTTTAAATTGTCATGCTTATTCATGCAGTATTTTACTGACTCACTGTCAGTGCATGGTGTATTATATATTATTGTTTAAATAGGTCTACAAAGTAAGATTAGATCCAGCCATACTTTCCTTAACTACTAGTGAGAGAGTTTTGCAGGCATTTTTAAAAGACAGATCTGCTGTTTCATAGATCTCCATCATATATCAGATTTCATATAAGATTTGAATATCATTTTAAAAGCAGATAAAGTAGTAAATGCTAGAATGTTTAATTATGAAAAGACATTGTCCAATTACAAAAAGTAAAACTGAGCTAAAAATATATGACATTTTTTCCTTTTAATTTTCTGCAATTTCCGACAATAGGATAATATGGCTTTATAATACTGATACAATAGATAACACTAGTACTGAAGTAAATGTTATTTTTCCTGTTGTCCATACACAGGCAGTGAGATTAGACCATTAACCTGCATGCACAGTTCATTCATCATTCAGTTTATGAATATCACAATGCTAGAGATGGCAGGGTAGTTACTTAGTATCAAAATCATGCAACATGTGTTAATAGTAAAATACATTTAGATGATAAGAATATCATTATAAAATATTGTTTCAGTAGCAATGGCTCAGGACAAATTTAATGCAAAGGCAGAGACAACTGACCTGAGCATGCTCTTAAAAAAAATTCAGTACATGGAAAAAGTAACACCACCAACCTTGCAAGTAAATTGGCATGTTGCAGCAGAGACTTTAGGCTTTAACTGCTGAAGGACAGCAGCAGCCCAGCTTGTTGATATCCAAATGACCGGATTCCAGATAAACTGAAAAAGCTGACTGTGAGGAAAAGTCTTTAGCATTTTAAAGGATGTTTTTCTGTTTTATAAAAATTCAGATGTGGGTCTTGCAGGTAACAAGAATAGTACATTGACACATGAGTGATGTATCCATTCATCCACGTGATCATAAACAATGGCATTGCAGGGGAACTTGAAAGTCCCCTTGTCCATCCCACGGTCAACAAGATTGGCCACCCTGTGTCATTCCTGACATGTTGTCTCAGATCACTCTTAAAGACCTCCACTATTGTCAAGACTGACAGCTTCCTACAGAAATTACTCCAAAACCTCACCAACTTTATCATCATAGTTATTTCTGACACCTAATCCCCATCTTCTTTGCCGTACTTTAAATCCATTCATTCTCAGCCTATGGCTGGCTTATCAAACTCAAGCACTGAATACTTTTCCCATAGAAAACCAAAAATGAATCTTGCTTGAATGAAAAAAAAAAACTGTTTGGATTCAATGTCATCAAAATGTCTTCCAGATGGCCTGTGAGCTTTTGATACTCAAATAGAATCTCCAAAACATCCATGGACCTTCACAGGGGTCAGATTTCACCCAAGTGAAACCAGCTGTGGGGTGAAGACCAAACCATGGTCATAAGACTGAGAGTAGTAAGCTGATCTGAAGTACAGAAAAATGTTTAGATGATAAAAACCTTATTGTGATAATAAAACAGGGCAACTGTTACTTCAGCTCATTAAAATTCTTCTTCCAGAAGGGAATGCACCAGTGGAAAAATAATACATTTGCAATACTGAATCAAACCAGAATCTAGGAAAAAAATGCCCCTTGTTGTAGTAGGAGTTTTCCCCTTTACAGGGACAAACCTTAAAACTTCATTCAACAAAATCTTATGTGTGAGTGCAGCTTAACTCCAGCAAGCAGTCTTGATGTCAGGCTACTTGCAGCAGTGAAGTTGCACTTAGTGTAGTGACACTGCTGATCCTCTGTCCATCAAAATCCATGCCAAACCTCTCACTGGCTTGTCAAGGTACAGGATCCTGATCATAACGTGTCATGGTGTTGTAGTATTGCTGCATACAGTGATCCAATGGCTGATGCACAGAAATGTATGGTTCCCCTGCATGGTTTCCAGAGTAGCAAAAACATATCCTGCTGTACAACAATCATGTTCCCACAGAATTAATTTTGACCACCCCTAGAACTGTGTTATGATAATTTCCTTAACTGGATCTTCTATATTATGCACCACAAAAGAAAAACAAAAGAAAAAAAATCAGACATTACTTAAAACATTGCCAGCAGTTGTGTTATATATAAAAAAGGCAAATCATCTTTCCCATGCTATTCAGGTCTTATATGTCTTGTGTTAGCTTGTATTCACAGGAAATATAAAAATTTTACAGCTTTTTGCAGATAACACAATGTGACTGCTAGAGGATCCCAATGAATACCTTAACAAGACAGAAGCAAAATGTAAATGGAATACCAAGTAATTTATATCTAGAACCAGATTTAAAAGTGATGTAAGTTGGAAGTAGCTGCCATCCACAATCCCTATGCGAAACATATTTTGTGATTCCATCACTGGAAAGGACACACTATAATTAGCATGTAAAATAATGTGTTAGCCTGTGTTAAAATATCATAAAAACTACAGAAGCTGAAGAGTGAGCTCAGCCTTACCATCCCAGCAATAAGGCCTGCTGAGGCTGGAAGGTGCCAGAACTCTTCACTTGCTATTTTTTTCAGCAATGGCATGAATTTGGTAAAATTAACTAGATCATTACCCCAGTTAAACTCCTCTGAAGCCTGCATTGTTAATGTGACTGGAATGACCTACAGCCTAGAAATGTAGTAAAGAGCAGCTTTTAAAAAGAGCAGCTTCTCAGACTTGTTAGATATTCATTGCCAATCACAACACAGAAACATTGCCATCTGTATCTTTGCATTTTAAAATTTTATATATGCCTATGAAATTTATTCAAAATTGAGGATGCATAGCTCATAAATGTACTTTGAAAAAAATTCATTGAAATCTATATACCGATACAAATAAAGACATACATATCTCAACATGACCCATATATATATACACATTGTATGTATGGATATTTACCAAATTTTACACATTTGTGCATATATATGTATATGTATGTGTATATGCATTTACACATGCATGTATACTTTGCTTCTAATTAACAGCAGGACAAACAGGAATATATAGTCATCCTTATCTGTATAAAAATTTCAATTCCACATGTCAATCTACATGGCTCTCTATTTAGGAGCTTTGAAATCAACAGCTTCTTTCTCAAAAGATATTGCCATCAAAAGATAATAAAATAATGGTTCTACCAACAAGTTTCAAAATTTCAAAAGTTTCAGCTATCCCAGATCACCTCTGAATCATTCAGTCAATGAAAATTAATGTATTCAACATGTCTTTATTATAAGCCAAAAATTCTAATCTTCTGCAACTGCTGTGTTGCAATTATTTGTCACTTATTATACTGGGTATCCTGGTAACAGATTTTTTCACCAGACAAACCATTTTATGCACAACAGAGAGGTACTACACTTGGATCAGTGATGCCCTCCTTCCCTACTTCTAGCCTAGAAAACAGACTTTTCTTGGTCTGAACCAATTCCTGAAAAACAGAAAAGTCAGCACCTTCAGAAGCTCAGTTAAGCTACACAAAACCAATGAAATTATTTCCTCATTTCTTTCCTGTGCCTTTGAAAATCACTCTGTATTAAGACACATGGTATGCTACAGAAGCCATGACAACATCACAGCAGTAACTTGAGGTTGTAATAAATAGATTCTTCACATGCCAATAAACTTAACTATGACTAGAATAAGAGCCCTTGGCTCTTTGTGATTACAGATGAAAAAAATACTATAACAGAAAGAAATTCTGATATGTGGATAGACATGAAATGCACTGGAGTATTACTGTGCTGGACTAAAAAGGCACAAAACAACTTTAAGTATAAACAACTTTAAGTTTAAGTATAAAATATAGAATCACACATAAGGAGTTTAAGCTGCGAGAGAGATATCAGAAGGATTGCAAAATAAAACAAGAAGAATTTCACTGTAAAAGAGTAAAAATGCTGAGCATGAAAACAGATTTGCTTCCTTGACCACTGTAAACAAACTTCCCCAGTGAAAGGGCATGAATGCATTGACTTATATATGGGCTTTCCCCCCCTCTACTCCTACAGTGACAGCCCAACTAGAAACTCCTGTTCTGCTGTACCTCTGTAGAAAAGTTCTAACATCATTACTGCAGCTCACTTCCTGCTCATTGCCAAGAGCAGCAGCTCTCACAAAGGACTTCGGATGGAGAACCAGTTTCATACTGGAAAGTTCAGGAATCTATGGATAGCAGCATCAGATTAACACCAGATCTGCTCCCAGGGGAGACTGAAAAATGAAAGCTGAAGGAGGGCAGAAAATAAAATTAAGCTTTTTCTGTCCTCTGCTCTCACCCCATCTTTCCACGTCATATCAAGTATCTTCATTACATTAAATGGCCCTCTCCCTTATTCTCCTCTTACTTTTTCATCTCATCAAGTGTCTACCCACACCTTTGGGAAAGAAATTTTGAAATGCATGTCCTGTGAATGGTACATGGAGAGTCAAATAAAACCAAGAAAAGAGACATGGGACTGACTGACTGGTGAGGGAGGATAGCTTTGCCACAAAGAGATCTGAAATTTGGAAAAATAAGACCAAGGGACAAATGTTCACAGGAGAAAGTCAGTTCAGCAGACAGGATCTAAGTTGCAATGATACCAAAATAAAGTAAGTAAAGAAATAACTTGTTAAAGTAAATAAGATACCATTTACAAAACTATGCAAACTTGCAGCACAAAATTAAAACAGTGCAGAATAATGATCAGTATAGGTCAAACAAAACCCCACTATAAAAATCTCTACAAAAGCAGTTCCCATCACAGCAAGTTCTAAGGCACTCCTAGTTTTGAACTTTCATTTTCAGCACCACTATTCTCACTCCATTTTCAGCACCACAATTTTTTGCCCCACACTTCCATGCTCTTACTTCAAAACTCTGGAGCTAGGAGAATTTTCTCACAGAAACATGATCATTGATTTTACTTATCAAACATTTCTGAGTGCAAAGTAATGTAAGTTTTGTCCAAGAGCCCTCTACAACTCTCAAGATCAGGTTTTATCCATTCTTTTGCTTGGCAATAATGCATCCTCCAACATCTAATCAAGGTCATCCAGTTATGTGTCAAGATTTGCTGTTATAACTCTGCTCCTCCAAATACATTTTTGCAGCTTGCTTTAGTAGTACTGGAGCTATGATTGGTTTAGTCTACACTCTAGCTAAATAAAACACCTTCACTTATGTTCAGTACTATGAATTCATGTACTCCATACATGTAATTCATAGTGCAGGACAACAGCAACATTACTCCAGCTCTAAGTGAGTTCCCTCCTAAGATGGGGAAGAATGCACAAACACATCCACTCCCTCCATCAAAACTGTACACTTTCTCTGCTTTCTCTGGCATGGCCATCCTGCATTTCAAATGCAACTCTGAAATGACTTCAAATGACCTTTTTCGGTTCCTTTGCCAACAGTAACACAGCATGAGAGGAAGGCAATGGACTGATTCTCTCCTAGGGTGACCAGATGTTGCACTACGGGCAAAAAGGCCATCTTTTTCCAGAAAGCCAGTGTATTTTACATCTGTATGTCCCAAGCAAACACTACTACTACTGCTCTGGGGGGCAAACACAGCAGAGGCATCTCTGACACCCCATGCTTTTTGAAGAGATCAGCCAAGGTGACCAGGTCCAGATAAGGGAGCTTGTGGCAGGCCATGATCAGGGAATTTCTTTTGGTTCAAGACAGAAAGAGAAGAAAAAAAAAAAAAAAAAAGAATTATCAGTCGCCGACTTCTGTTTTTTTCCAGTAAATCCAGGGGAGTTCACACCTACGATGGAGTCAAGTCCCAGAGGTCAGATCAAGTTATTTCAGTGCAGGACGTTCAGCCTTTTTATTTCCCCTGGAAGACACTGCTGGCAGAAATGCCATGACTATGACCAAAAAGCCAAGCAGCTCACACTGAGGGCACAGGACACAGTTGCTGTTAATCCACTGGGGAGCAAATGCCAGGCCATTTTGAGGCAAATGTGGCAGTGAAGATGGGTGTCTCCACATCTTCAGCTGGAGGCAAGATGCTGCCAGGGCTGACAGGGGCCTCAGCCTCTAGAGAGACTGCACTGGGGGCTGAGGAGGAGGAGAAGGAAAAGGGAAGCCTTTTTGGAGGCGTCAGTACCACATGCGTGCCAGAGCCTTGCAGCAAGGCCTGGCCCAGACTTCCCTTCAGCAGTGCCCGTGACACGTGTCACGGCACTGGCAGCACCTTCCCAGGCGTGTTCCCCAGGACAGACCCGCCATGGAAACTGAGGCATCCCTGAGGGAGGGCCCGGCCACCCCAAGGCTCAGCCGGGGGTCGCCCGGCCGAGCAGGGGAGGCCGATGCAGCGTCAGGCCGGCGGGGCAGGGGCGAGGCGTCCGGCTGGACAAACACACAGGCGCAGAGAGACAGACTCTGGTGGAGCATTTTATTTCAAAGTTGCGGGTTGTTGAGTAGCATGTTTTCCGTTTCCTCTCTCAACATTACTAAAAGAGGCCAGAAACCAGCCCTTCTTGGTGCGTTCTGGGGGCAGAGCCATGTCCCCGGCCGCGCCGGGCTGCTCGCCAGCGGCAAGGGGCTCCTGGGGCGCTGCGCCCGGGTGGCCGCACCAGCTGGCCCACGTCCTGCCTGCGGGGTGGTGTGGACAGCACACCAGAGGGACAGAGAGAGGGAGCTACGGTCCGGCTCACTAGCCGGGAGAAACAGAACACAGAAGGAGCTGGGCAAGGAAGGAGAGGCGTTTCTCTGAAGGAGAGAAAGAAAGAAGGTGAAATATTCACACTCAAAAACAGAGAGGGAGAGAGCCAGTAGCTCAGGGCTGACTGGGAGATTTGCTGGTCAGCGGGGCACCGGGGCAAGAGGGCAGGGAGGAGAAGGTTACCTTCAGCCTCGATGGAGGAGAGGAGGGTGGCTGCACACAGAGCAGCAACTGCCGAGCACAGCGCTGTCTTCATTTCTGCCCTTTCAGATCACAACAACATGAATGAATCTGCAATGATGGGGAAGGGAGGGAGGGGGAGAAACAAGAAGGAAATGATACATGTGGATTAAAGGATTGCGTGGGTGTATTCATGAAACATAAAAAAGATAAACCATGGATTTCACTTTGTTCCCTTATCCCCAGCCCCCCACCCAAGGGACCAGGTTGAAACCTCTATACTTGAAAGCTGTCCAAGACGACGAAAGATCTGCATGACTAACTGGAGAGTCTTGTCTCGCAATAATGTGCCTTTTGTTGCTGAACCCTTTCCAATCACAGTAAGCACATGAAGCTTTAACCTAGTTAGGGTTAATTTGATCAGGGAAGTGCAGTGAAGATCTGTGCCTCCACACAGGCAGCAGCCAGAAGGGAGCTCCATGACTTCATCGCTGAATGTGATGATAGCTAATTCAGAGGTCATTCCTGCTTTGGATCAACTAAATGTCTCTTTCAGCTGGGGATTTTAATCGGCTCCTTTTTCATAACTGTTGAACCACTTAGTTAGCTTTGTTTTACCGGTCTCAAGGCAGTTTGGAAACTGTAATAAAACTTTTTTGAGGGGTTCTGCCTACAATTGCGCTATTCTTCATTTCATGAAAGTCTGAAATAGGTTATACAGAAGTGTGTGTAACACACATCTGAAATTTGACACGTCTGTCTAGCCATGATGTTTCAACATCTGATAATTCATTTACATGTCCTGAGAGAAAATATATTTAAAAATACACTATATAATGCTGACAGGCATAAGTGTCTCACAATCACTGCAGGCTGAATAGCAAAAGAAGTGGGATTAGGCCAAGTTAGTGGTTCTTAATTGCAAGCAGCCATACCTTCATAACCATATGCTCTAGTTCATGTAAAATTACTGCCAATTACTACAGCAAAACTTCCAAATTATTTCTTTGTCTAAGTCTAATACTAACCTACATATGCATGTAAGTGTTTTTATTGTCTCAGATTTTCTACCTCAAGAGGTAGGAAGGTGGCAACTTGTATGAATAAAGTCATTCATGCATCATATATCATAATTAGGCTGGGGAAAGAGAATTCCAAAAGCAATTAGGCAACAGATTTTATCAGGAAGGTTCCAACAGCAAAACAAAAGAAGAATACATAAATCATTAGTCTGCAGAAAAGAAATGAAAGGGAAAACAATATTCTTCTACCATCTAAAGAACTACCCAGCAAGGCACATTTGGTGGGAAGACACTATGGAGATCCAGGAATTTCCCAGTTACTGACACTGAGCTTAATAGGCTTCATTTGAGCAGCTGTATATACTTGCCTTAGCCAAACGTCTTAACTGCACATGAAAATACCAAAAGCTTAACAAAAATCTAAGCAAAGGTTTCAGTCTAATGGCAGTTCCGGCGGCTAAACAGAAGAGCAGTATTGACCGTAATGACACTAACACAAGAACGGCCAAGGTTAGTATTAAAATGCTCTGAAAGCTCCAAAATCGTATCACTGCTCTGCGTGGGAAACGGCTGCCCCTGGGCAGATCTACAACAGTGAGTTTAAGGATCGCCTAAATTCAACGCAAAAGAACATTTTGCCCTGATAATGTCGTGCGAGCTTTGACTGCCATCTTTCGATCATTTTGAAAAGCAGCAGAAATTAATCATCTCACAAAGGCATCTAGGAATTCTCCACTGCTGCAGGTCTACTATTCCTGACACACGTTTTTGTTTCATGAAATACACCACCTCAGCCAAAGCATTCGTTTGCTAGCCTAGAAACGCTGTTTCCTTCTCGCGAATTTAGGTATGCGAAAGAAGCCCTGGAGGTGGCAGAGGACACCTCCTGGCTCAACAGGGTCACAACAGACTTGGCGTCAGGACTAAAGATTTTCTCATTGATCTTTAGAGACAACTTAGAAAAAGTCAAACTCGAGCTTTAACAGTGCCAGTCCCATCTCAGGCTAATTCAACCGACAAAATCTTAGCCAAAGCATTTCTAAACCACACAATGCGCGATATTTAACACTTTCAATAAGAAAAAACTATTGTAAACAGAAAAAAAAAAAAAGAAAAAAAAACGCAGGAAAAGCCCACTATCTATCAAAGATATAAAAAACTGGAAGCAGGATAAAGCATCACCAGCAGCTGCACACACAAGGGAGGGAAGCGAGAGCTCCTGCCAAAGCCGCAGCGGTAGCGTGCCTGCAGGCGCCCTAGGCGCTGACAGCAGGCTCCGCCTGGAGCCTCCAGCCGCCGGGAGCCTCCGTCTCCGGGACAACGCCGCCCCTGCCCGCATTTCTGCCCAGGCACCCTTCTGCCGGCCGCGCTGGGGGCCGGCGTCCCGCCGGGCTCCCCCGCGCCTGTCCCCGGGCTGACAGCCAGCAGCCCCGGGGCGCTCTGCCCCAGCCTCTCCGCCCGCCCGGCCGCACGCCCGCAGCCGGCTCTGACATGCCCAACGCGCGCACACACGCTCCTTCCTAATCCCGTGTCAGCTTCCAGCCCAAGGTGCCTTGGAAGGGGCTGCGTGCCTGGTGCGCGCGGACAGAGCGGGACACGGGGGTCGGCGGCGGGACGGGCAGGGGACCCCGCTCCTGCGCGGGCACACACAGACCTTCCAGCGCGGCCGCAGGGTGCCTGGGTCGGTGACGGGACAGCTCCTCCGGGGATGACTCCGGTGGTGCCAGCAGCGGCGGGAGCCGCAGCCGTCGGACCTGGGTAAAGGGAGGAGGATAAAGGATGAAGCTCCGGGAGCACCTTGTGGAGGGAGCAGCAAGTAGCAGCGGCGAAGGAGGAGCAGCAGCAGCGGCAACAGTGAGCGCAGAGGAGGCGTCTCGATTACTGTAGCTCCCGATGCGAGGGGTCTGTCTGGGAAGACTTGCCTTCTCCAAGTGGGAAGAGCCTCTTCTCAATCTGCTACTTAATAGAGGGCTGTTCCCAACTCTCAATTTACCCTCGTAAGCGGTTACGAAACTTCAGGGAAGGTGGACTGCTGCCACCGGGTGATATATGCGCTGCTGTGCTCCAGCAAGGAAGGGGATCCACTTCTGGAAACTGGCGCATACCTCCGCGCATTCCTGCGGCATGAGACGGGAGCCGCGGCGGCAGCGCGCCCAGAGGCAGGGGCCCGGCTCGCCGCCCCCTCCCTCCCCACCCCCCAGGCTTCCCAAATGGGGAGGACACGGGAGGGCAGTGGAAAAACTGAGTCTTCGGGCAGGCTTCGACGGACGGCGGCGCGGAGGGTGTCCCCGCCGCCCCCGCGGAGGACCCGAGGCTGGGCTGATCCCCAGCATAGTCTTAGAGAGAACTGCGGGCACTCCCGGTGGCGCGGCCGGGAGCCTTGAGGGCAAAGGTGATACTAATCATTGTGACACGGTTCAGGTGTGTCTGGCCTCAACGCTATGCAGCCATACATACATTAAACCTGCATTAAATACACACTCCCACCCTCGACAGCCCTCCGCCACATGGGTGTTCTACTTCGAGCACAAAGTGCCGCCGGCGCCGGGAGCAGCCTGCGGCGCGGCGGGCTGAGGGACGCACCGACCCTCCCTCGGACCCCGCGGAAAGTCCGCGCCCCTAGCCCATGTCTGAAATTCTGTGCTTTCAGGAACTTCACCTTCCAAAATCGGATAATCCGCTGGGGGACAGGCTCCGCGAGGGTCTCCCATTACTCATTCCTGGGAGCCTGCCCGGGTCACCCGACGTGTCCCGGCCTCGGCAGCGCGCCGTGCCAGAGAGTGACACGGCGAAATAGCCGAGCCCTTCTCTGCCCGAGGGCCCAGACAGAACATCCCAGGGGGCCCCGCGCCAGCAGCGGGGCTGCTCCCACACCCGTGGGGAACGGCATCCCCGGTAATGCTGGCGGTCCTCCGGGACTCCTTCGAGCTAACATACATCCGAGGGGATGTCACCGTCCTCTCGGAGCGGATGCACAAATTCGGGACGCGGAGCAGAGATGAGCGAGGAGCAGGGGTAAACAGGGAGGGCTCCCCCTCCCTGCGGGTCTCTCCCAGCCGCAGCCCCGCTCCTCCCGAGCCCCAGCGCCGCGGCCCCGCCGCACCGGGACCATCCGTAGTGCCGGAGCGCCCCCCGGTGGCGGCGCCGGGCAGAAGCGGCGACCGACAGACCGACCGTCCGTCTGTCCGCCTGCCGGGGCCGCCGCGGTGGGCCGAGATGGAAAACGGCCAGGAAGGGCGGAGAGCGGGAGGGATGGGGCCACGCCTCAGCGCAGAGCTTGGGACCCCCGCTCGGAGCGACCGGGGCCACACCGGGGCCACACTGCGTCCCTTTCGGCTCCGTGCACGGCGTGACCGGCAGAGCCATGGCGGGGTTTCCAGCCGGGGTGGAAGTGACCGATAGCGGAGATTAATATTTTATCAGAGGACCGCTCCTGGGCACTTTTCCGCAGGACTGGGAGATCAAGGACCTGTCGGCAGGAGGACTTGTGTCTCCTGAGCTTCATTTCTGCAACAGACCTGTCATCTACACAAGAACCCAAATGCTGAAAAGAAACTGATAACCAGAAGATACGTGCTGACGTTTCCTGACACTCTGGGACACGGCGCAGTCTCAGCTGATAGAATGCACTTTCCAAAAGCAACATCTCCTCTGCTGATAAAACTCTTGACCTATTAAACCCCCTTGCCCAGCTGTTGAGCTGGATTTTCTCTTTTGGCATCATTTTGGCATGGGGAACTGGATTTCTTCCTATCCAGGTCTGATATGGAAAAGCAATATTTCTGAGAAATAATACATTTTAAAAAAATGTATTTCCCTCAATGAACTCACCAAGAACATGAATATAAATATGGTGTGGAAAATAGTTTCATAAGAATGAACATCAGGGAATACAATGAAATATCCTTCCACAGGAAGTGAATTAATGCAAATGAGGTATTTTTATCACTTGTGCACTACAACAGTATTTTTTTACAATATACTGTGGATTTTTTTCATCACAGGATAACCAAGATTTTATCTTAATAGTTAAAAGCAATTAATGTAAAAAATGAAGATGGAAGAAAATATGCATTATTCTATGTAAAAGTTAAATCGCTCCAAAATACTGGTTTTAAATGTTTAAGTAATTTTGTGTATTGGTACAAGTGGATTTACATTAGAGGAGACTTTGAAAGCAAGGGGTCTCTCAGGTCTGCAAGATACTCTCCCTCACAGACCTAGATGCTGCTGAGGGAGTATCTCTCCTTCCTCTCAGCTGACCAGTTTTGCTTAATTTCTTTGTGAAAAATAAGATTCAGAGCTGGCAAGAGGAAACAATTAATTGACTCCAAGGGCAGCAGGATTTTGTTCTCATCCTTAACTCCTTATTCTAACTCTTCTATCCATGACTGTCCTAAGATTATTTCCATGCAAAATACACCAACAAATTGCATTTAGAGTGTGTGCTTCTATATATCACAGTAATTAAATGGGTTGTTTTCAATCAGCACTGTTGCTATGTACATTCATAGTCTGAGTACATAGTATGTGGTGCAGAAGGCATTTCTGAAATGCATAAACATTTACTAACACTCTCCTGTCTGCTTGTTTCTTAGACAAGTGTTAAACACATTAAGACCATTGCACTCCAACTCCACAATTTTGTTTGCTATCTAATCTGAACACACTGAAACAGTGGCAGATTTAAATACAAAAATCAACATTTAAATTCATATTTAAACTTTTAATAATATTTTCCATTTCTGATGTGAGTGTGTAATAGTAATATTGCAGGTAACCAGGAATTTCTTACAAATTTTTAAATGGTTTTGGATGAAAGTAATTCAGGAAACTTTGTCTTTTTGTCTTTCTGACACCTTTTTTTTTTTTTTTTTTTTTTTTTTGTTACTTCAAACTGCATTGCCAGGGCAGAATAACACAGTATATTCTGCATTTCAGCACTGTAAACTTTGAATATCATTTCCATGTGGCTATCACACTAGATTTGGCCTCTGTATTGTCCTGACAGTTAGTTGCATCTGCTTTATATATGAATATGGTAAATGCATTATTCATATGTATATATGCATTTGAGTATATGTTTTGCACAGAGGAAGAATTTTTTAAAAAGTGTCAGCTCTTTGAACATCAAACAATATACAGATTAAGCATTAAGTGTTGTTATACAAGCAAAATTGTGCTGCTGCCAGTGACTTGCAGTCAGTACAGTACATCTGCCCAGGAAGTGCTTTGCTGGTCAGTCTATCACTACAGTGCATCTAAATTAAACACTGCATAATGGACAGCCTTTCCAGTATATTTTCTATTCCCTATTAAATCAGTCATAAGACTAATATTGCACAGGAGTATATCTGCACTCATAAAATCCAGAAGGACAAAACACATTAAATTGCTTCCACCACGCTCTTCCTTATATGAGAGATTTCCAGTCAATGGCAGAAGAAAAACTCAGTCTGGTGTTTGTTTATTTGGATAAGTTCATTTCAGAGCTGGAATTCAGAGAGCAGAACTAGTCTGACCTCTCATAATGAGAATTGGCTTCTTATATTAGCAGTGTTCATAAAGGATTTGTTCTATCTGAAATTTGCTCATGCAGTGGAACAACTACAGAAGCAGCATCCCTGGAAAGTGTGACAGCCATGAAATAATTATCTGCCTTACCAGGTATGTTTTCCTTAGCAACTACTTATTTCTCTAATTTGTGTAATTGTTTTTTCCCATCATGTAATGTTCTGAAAGTTAATTATTGTGGCTCCAGATAACTAGAACTGGAAAAGCAAATAAATCTTTCAAAAGCAGAGTTATAAATAGAAAGAAGCTGGTATTTAGTGGAGTTTGTGAGTCTGAGAAAGTCCAGTTAATTTGTAGGAAGTAATTTTTTTAAAAATACAGATCTTTAATACTAAAATTGGACAAAATAGATACAGTGATCTTATAGCCCCATATATATACACAAACACACTTTATATTGTAACATTTCTAAATAAAAATTGCTTTCTTTCAAGTAAGCTGATTCATTATTTCATGACAGAGTCCTGATCTGTTCAGGAAGCACTCCTCTATGAAACCAGTTCAAATCTTGCTTGATTAAAGAGGACAGGAAAATAAATTGAGGACAGTGACTGCATATTTTTCAGGTATCACTGTATATTTTAATGTAATTGTTCCTGTCACAGCAATGGACTGGCCACAAATTGTGAATGCAGACCTAAGCATTCATCGTCATGTAGGTGAGGGTTTCTTGGTGAAACAATGATGATTCACTGAGAAAACCCATAACTTTGAAAAATTAAAATGGTTTTAGAAATCAGTAGCCACTAGCTGCTACTTGCAGAACATTATAGAACAGTGCTCACTGAGTACCTAATTGGATTCAACATCTGTTAAAGGGTTAATAGCCATGGGTTTCCCTATATTTGGTAGGACTTCAACTATTACAAACTAATTTCTTCCTATGAAGAAGCTCTCAATATTAATCAGCAACAAATGCTGAAACGGTGCAGTGCCAAGCTCTGAACAGGAGCATTTTGCTAATTCTTCTTAGTACTTCTATATATGAAAAACATCAGAATCT
Source organism: Chloebia gouldiae (assembly GCA_003676055.1). Classification (NCBI taxonomy): domain Eukaryota; kingdom Metazoa; phylum Chordata; class Aves; order Passeriformes; family Passeridae; genus Chloebia; species Chloebia gouldiae. Next base: position 26,683,960 of record QUSF01000002.1, read on the forward strand.
ATTAGGACAGCAGGGTCTGTTTAGGTGGTGGGTAGTCTTATAGAGAAGATGAGTGTGTGTCTGAATGGGCAAAGTATTCAAAGCTGCTGAAAGTTCAGGTTGCATTAGATAATGAGTTGACCTGATCCTTTTGTTGCAGTGGAATAATTAATGATGGGGGGAATTTTAAGGCTCAATACCTTGTCATTAGGCCAGCTGCTGATGCTGGCCTCCTCTCCCCCACAGACACAAATGGCATTGAGGATGTGGTGATCCCTCTGACTGAGGAGCAGGCTGGAGGAAAGCTGTCCAGGGGAAATAATCAGCTGCTGCTGGACTCTCTCCCAGTGCATATCTTCCCTAGAAGGTTTAGAGGACGTAAAGGTCAACCCCAAATCCTCAGTTCAGCAGGAGAAACATTCAAAACTTTAAGCATTCTTACAAGTGAATCTGATGTGAATGCACAGAACCATAGTAAATGAGGCTGGAAAAGATCCCTAGAGGCCATTTAGTTCATGACCTGTTGTTTCAAGTACGCCAGGACTTCAAAGAGAAATTCTCCATACCGTACTTAGTACTAACAGCATACTTTGGGGAGCTGTTTTGTAGCAGCTGACAATAGATAATAACTTGTTCTAGGTGAGTTGCAAGTTGTCCAGAATATGACTGTGAGTCCAACCATCAGAAATAAAAAAATACAACTACACCAGAGAAGACAGTATCTTTGGATCAGAGAATCATAAAATGTATGTGTTGGAAGGAACCTTAAGGATCAAGTTCCAACCCTCTTGATTCCATAAAAATAGCCTTGGTTTATTGTGAAAAATTGCTTGCTTAACTGGCATGTCTGCAAACTCTCAGAGAGCAAAGAAGCCAGACTGGGAGAATCCTTCTTGTATGTGACTGTCAGAGGTACAGATCCCACCAGTAAAACCCTTTACAGTTACAGTATGTCTGCACATGATAGTCACGTAATTTTTTTGACAATTTCTAAACTTTGTGGGAGGTGGACTCCATGGTCACCACCATCCCTGCTCCCCACTCCCCCCAGCTTCTCCATCTAAGTGCCTTCATATTCAAACTGGCAGACTGTGGCATTCATCACAGTTTTTTCCTCTGCAAAAGAAAGAGCACCAGAGGCAAAACTTGGGGTAGAACACAGCTAGGGAATGCACCAGGCCTAAGGAGATGGATAGGCTAAATTATTTATAGTTTCCTGAGACATACCATCTGGGGATCTCATCTGCATGTCACCTATCACAGATATTGATGGACTCGTGGACACTTTGAGGGTTGGTGGAAAAAAGAGTCAGGCAAGAGTTTAGCTCAAAGGCATTAAAAGCACAGCCTAGGTATCACCTGTCACAACATTTATGAACTCCACATAAGCCAGCTTTGAAAAGAAAACCTTTTTCTTTTGAAAAAGTCATAATTGGCAAGTGACTAAGGAGGAAAATACATGGACCAAAACACTGCAGAGTTAAATCAGTATTTCTTAATGCAGTCTTGTGGCTGCTGCTTCCCAATATGTTGAATATGGACAGTTCCAAATACCAGAACACAAGATTTATTTGGATTATAAATAGATGTTGCCCTGTGCTTCAGTATCTCTATTGTGTAAACAGAAAACTATTGGCTTTTGTTTCTACTTTTAAAGGTTACTTGAAAACTTCCATGTACTCTTTGCTGACAGCCTTTTTCACCTGCTGGAGTTGAGTCTCTCACTTGGGCATCAACACCTCTACAGTCTACTGAGAGGTTCCACTTGAAGCTGTTAAAATGTCTCCTCTCATATGCCCTTTCCTCCAGTCTCTTGGATGCTCTCCAGCTGGCCTCGCTACCCTGTTAGCTTTTAGTCAGCCCAGTTTAGTGAACATATCTTGGATTTGGCATTGTCTTGATTTCTACATGTATTTTTTATCCAGAGAAATGTGTTTGCTACTAATTCCAATGTTTCCTATTTGTTTAACAAAAAATAAAAATAAATAAATGAATGAATTTATCTGCTTTGGCTTTTTAAACAAATAGGCTTTTGTCAAATCTGACCTGTTGTTCCTTTACCCTCTGCCCAGTGCCCTTTGAAAAGTATTTAGGGGATTTCCTGTTTAAGGCACATCACAAAATGGGGTTTTACTACATCATTATATTCTTCCCCAGTTAAGAACGGCTGCTGCTACTCTCTTTATCCCAGGAGTAGCTTTTGGGACCTTATTTTCTAATAAAAAACCCCAAGGTCAGCTTCTATAACCTCTGGAGTGATTGAGAAGGCAGACAGAAGATGTGTACTCCTTGACACGGACCTCGCTATTGCAGCTTTGCCCTTCAGGAACATTGGCTGTGCCCATTGGCTGCTCTGTCTTGTGTGGCCAGCTCAGGTGGCATTTGGCTCTGGGTAATGGTACCTTACATGCCTGCACATGAACCCAGCATCTAAACTTCTGCAGTGGCTGATAAAGACCTGAGTTACTGAACTCAGCAGTGCCTGAGAAGTTTGGCCACCCACCATCCACGGGGTTTGGATCAGTTGCTATCACAGTGGGCTCTAGAACCATCTGCAGTGTTCTGCAGCATCAGAGATCTTTTGTGGAGCTGTCAGCTACAGACAAGGACCCCCATAAGCTGACACATCTCAAACTGTTCTGGACCACCCAGGAGGCAGAGGCAAGCCCTCGGTGCTGTTTTGGGTGTCCTGATAGTTCCCCTTTGCTATAATGCAAGTGTATGAGTCTCCCACAGGTCCTCTGTTGGATTAGCCAGCCCCAAGCAAATGCCTCAGGTATAACTTGAAATGGTGTTGGGCACCCCAGTTCAGGCACTGGATTAAGCACTTTTACTTTCCATCTTTGATACTTTAGCCAGTGCAGTCTTCTGCTGGTGCAAAGCCTTGTAGTCTACTCATATAAATATCTGTTTACCAGGAATCAGAATAACATCAGTAAATGGGCCTGCAGCTGATAAAAAGATGTGATTTTCAGGTCCTACTCATCTCTTTTTCTGCTTTTGGATCTTAGGCCCAAACAGAGAGGTACAGATTGAGACAGAGATTCCTGCCTAGCTCTGTAAAATATATAATATACAGACCAGCCATGGTGTTGAGGTCTATCCTACACCACAACCTTCTTGTGACTTTCTTTCAGAAACTGTGTTTACACCCCACAATTAATTAAGATGGGGAAACCAAAAGTTGTGGTTCTCCTTTCCCCAGAAATCTGCTCATATATTTGTGCACTATTTCCAGAAATAATAACATCTTTCCTTGTTTCTATAAGACATTTTTCTATTTTATTATTTTAATAGAAGAGAATTTCTTGGTATTGCTTTTCTGAAAAATCAGGCTATTTATGTAAATGTCAAAGTATGGATTTAGCAGTCTAAGTTTAAGCACTTCTTTCTGAAAATCTCAGCCAAAGGGAGGTGGGCTAATATCCCATGCACTGCACTCCAGCTCTGTTGCACAGTGATCCCAGTGCAATGTTCCATACAGAGCACTTATTAGCACACCACACTATATTTAGCAAAATGTGCCCGCTGCTCCTAAGAGATGACTGAATAAACCTTGATAACACAGTTGGCCTGACTCCTGTGGGATTTGTAACTGCCCACTGAGCAATAGAGATCATTATAATGTTTTAATCATATAATTCCCTTTTGCATAGTGCTATGATAGATAAGATTGAGTGTGTGTCAGCCTTTCCATTATAAACTTCAGGACCCAGAACATTAGTCATCCAGAGTAAGTGCTCATGCTGAGATGAAACAATGTAGTACCATTTTTATATTACATAAACATATATAACTCAATTATTATTAAAAACACATTAGTAACTTAAAAGTCCGACCAGAATCACAAGCTTCTCCTTGGAACCCTGTAGGAACAGTTATTCAGAGCAAACTGTCTCAATACCTGCAATAAAGTGTAACAGCACTGAATCTCCCACTTTCTCTTTTATTCCCAAAAGCATTTCCAAATATATATGAATCATGTTACAGTCACACTGATGAGGATGATACCATAAAATTTACATAGAAACTCTTAGAATAATCATAATCTATAAGAAGGAACATTTTGGATAGGTCATGTACTTCAGATCCTGCAGAGCCCAGATTTCTTGGCTAAAAGGGAAAACTTCCACAGAAAAATAAGACAGCTATCTAAAAGTATTTAAACTTTTTTTCCTGTTGTTTCAGATATTGTTAAAACTGGACTATGCTCTTTGGGCCTGAGAAGTCCTCTACAAAATGTCTAACTCAATTAGTACATTTTAACATTGAACATCTTACTCTTCCTTTCAAGGAAAATATTCTTCTGCTGCTCCTGTTGAAATCACAAGGAACTGTATCTCTAGGTGAACTTCACAGACAGACTCAAGAGACCTATTCCACAATATATTTCTAAGGTAAAGGATACAATTTTATTAGCTTGACATATCACAAGACACTCTACCTCTCTCTTATTTTACAACTCTGTTAGCTGCCAAAGGTTGTTCACAGAGGAGAGTGCTTATGCTGAAATATGCTTTTAAAGCAATACTGTGACCTTGTTAATTTCATACTTAGTTTGCAACAATTCTTTTTAGGAAACTTTAACTTAGGTAACTTTACAACTCCAAGCCTCCCGTGGTCCTTTTTATTGTAACTCCTTCCATGTTCTTGTGTACATAAAGCTTAAATATTACTGAATCTTACCTCATCATCACTTTCGAACTTCTTTCCATGCCCACCAGACAGCATCTTGCCTTTTCTTGCAGAGAGCAGAGACCCAACAAGGCAAGGGATAGATATTTTCATGAATGAAAATACTAAAGTGAGTTAATAAAATAATAAAAAAATGAATACTGGAGGCAGAAGGACAATGAAAAGATTGCACCTGATAAACCAGACTGAAGCGGCAAAAGATCCTTATGTTTCAGAAAGTTCACATTTGTGGATTGGGTACTCAAAGAAACACATAAGCAAAGGATAAATTCATCTCTTTGGCAGTTTTCTCTAGGGCTCAGCAGACAATATACAATGGGAGTGAATGTTTTGAGAACTTAGTGAGCTGTATACAGACACTGGTTTTCTCTGAGGATCTAAACTCAGAACTGCCTGACCGGGGACTCAGTGGGATAACCCTTTCCTTCAAGTACCTCCCCAGCCCCCTAAGAATGAATTTGGCTTGTCACAACATTTATAAACAAGAATCCCAGCCAATGACCACTTTTGACAAGGATGCATATTTTTGAGGCAATAAGTGCAAGTGTGCTTTTAGCTCTAGATGTGTTTTGGGGGAGGCTGTGATCAGTTAGTCTAATGGAAAACCTGTGAATAATAACAACAACCCTTCAAAAATACTGAGGCAAGACCAAAACATGTATCACAGACTATATGTGTTGCTCTCTGAGTTTGAAGACTTGCGTATAGGCTGGACTCGATGATCTCAAAAGTCTTTTCCAGCCTAGTTAATCCTCTGATTCTGTGAATACTTACTTTCAAAAAAACTACAGTCCAGCCAAGAGAGTCTCCTCAGGTGGTGTTTCTGGACAAGCCATTATTTTTACAGCAGAATTAACTGAGTACTGAAAAAATACATGGAAAGGCTCAGACAAGTTAGATTAGAGAAGGTGGTGTTATTGCTAAAAGGAACTTCTTTAAAAAAATAATCGCACAAGCATGCACATGAAAAGATACATTAGCTCTGACTTACTCATCCCCTAAATACCTTATTTAGGGTCAAGTCAGGTTGATCAGATTGATTTTGCCTCTGAAAGTCTGATTCACCCTAGCAACTGTGAAGGTTAATCTCCAGCTCTGATATTGGAAAGAATTTGAGAAAGAATGCGAGAATAAAGAGTGACAGCATAGTATGAAAAAAGAAAAAAAAGTCATCATGGTTTCTTATAGTTCAGAGCAGTGATAGCTAAGGTGAGCAACATTAGAAAAGTGATATTTTCACTCTGGGATCTGGAAAAAGAAAGAAGTACAATGAAGATCATATACTTAGATCTCCCTGGGGTTTTCTTTTTACTTCAGAGAATTTCTGAACTTTTTCACTGTGTCTTTTAGGAAGTCAGTGTGGTGTTATTGTGGTATTATTAGTACTCAAACTTTTTCTGGGAAAATTTTTGTGTCAGGCTAATTGGATGTATAACTGTATTCAGCAGCCAAGAAAATGTAGCCCAGGGCACCATTCTAAGAGTTGATATTCTGAGCTACCTTCCATATGGAGAAAGTAAAACATGGTCTGTACATCTGGAGTCTCAGAAAGGATTACGGAACTTGGAATTGCAGTACTGAGGATTTAATTTTTTGTTTCATCTGATTATTATTTGAGTATTAATTTCTCTTACAGTGGTATGAAGAATTTTTTTTCATTTTGGCAAAGCTGGCACACTTCTAAGCTGAGGGTGTTAACTGCTAGAAGCCCATGCCTTCATATCAGTGACCATTTTATTCCTTTATAGTTACAACTTTTTTAACATTAGCAAGGAGTAATGGATGTTGCTTATTTTATTTTCTGATACTCATATAATACCCATAAGGAGACTGAAGTTAAGATCTTCAGATATTTTAGCAATAGAGGAGATTCATAGCTCTCTTTTTGTATTTTCCTAGAGAGAGACAATATATAGTCAATAGAGGCACCCAGTTTACCTCTCACAATTTGTGATGTGGTTGAGCCTGCAATGAAATACATGTATATACTGCACAGCAGATGGGAATTTCCCCGCTCGTGATCTAATGCAGTGCCATAAAATGGTGCTGAGCAGCTGAGGGTGGGTTTTGTTTGGTTTCCTCCCGGCGCTGCAGCAGCAGAGCTCCCGCAGCGCTGGCCGCCCCGCACACGGCGGGTCGCGGACGCCTCCCTGTGAGCGCCCGGCACAGCGCGGCCCGGGCCGTGCCGCCCGCCCGCTCCAAATCCAGGGACGTATCCCGGGGACACTGCACCCAACTCTGCCACAACAAGTTTTTGCCATTCATTTAAATAACATTTCAAGCCTCTGACTATAAATAGCGATTGCTCTGTAGGATGAAACTTTTCCCTAGCTTGCATTTTAACCCCATGCCCTTCCACCAGGGCTGCTGCTGGCCCCACACCTCACAGCCTGCTGCAGATCCCGGGGACATTGAGACACAGCTCAGTGCATTCTGCTTTGGTTGCACACACAAACATGTATACGCAAATTTACTACCTAGCTCATCACAGTTTTTTTTATAATTTGGAATATTTGAAAAATTACTTTCAAAATTCTTCATAATCCCTGCAGGCAGGAAAAGATGTGGGCTTTTTAAATGTGTTTATCTTTCCTTATGCTGTCTTCCAGATGCCCATCACTTGGTCTACATCTTGGGCCACATAACCCTAGTATGTGATGGCAGCAGAAGTCTAACCAGCATTGCACAGATCAGATTGCTTCACTTTCTGTGTAGTACAGTTTACTGTGCCATGGGGTTTCTCTTCTTTGTAGGCATCAGTGTTCATCCCCACTTCCCAAACCTTCTCCCAACAAATCCATCCAGTTATTTCTTATTCTTTTAGTCATGCAGTTGGCCAAAGACGCCTGTGCAGAGAAGCTACCGTTGAGGGGTATATCCGTTCACCTTTTTTTAAGATTTTTGGTTCTACTAGATAGAGTCCTGAGTACACTTGTCCTTCTATTCCAGTTTGCCTCAAGTTTAACAAGTATACTCTGGTTCTCCAAGATAGCAACAAAAAATTGGAAACAAACTTAATCCACAAGAGGCTTAAAATAGCACTGTAGTGGGAGGCTAGATTGAGCTTGTTTTCACATTTTGGAAATTCCACTGTTTCCTTGAGAAACAAAAGGATTACTTTGATGAAATTGTTTGGGTTTTTTTAGAAGCCCCATATTTGTTACACAGTCAACACCAGACTTTGGTCATAATAACCCACAAGTAACAACTTGACAGGAAAGTTAAAAAGGCACAAATTCTGTTAGGAACATACTACTGAACTAGGGATGCACAGCTACAATGTTTCCATTTTGACATTCCCCAGTAATTGCAATAAGTAAGCTACTAAGAGGCATCACAGTACAAGTGATGCTTATGCCCTGCTGCGTTGTTCCCCCAAAAAGGACTGGGGTGAAGTCCCCCATGAGGCCCAGGGCTGGTGAATGAGGCTGCTCCTCTCTGTCTATAGACTCATCCTCTCAGATCTCCTCATCAGGTGGCCAGCAACCGACCCCCACTACAATGTCATCTGTCCCTGTCCTCCCTTTAATCCTGACCCATAAACTCCTCGTCAACTCCTCATCCATCCCCGGGTGGAGTTCCATGCACCCTGGCTGGTCACACGGAGAGCAGCACCTCATCTTCCCTGCTGGTCCTTCCATCCCATCGCTTCTCTGTGATGCTGCTGAGACCACAGCCTTGCACGTATAAGCAAGTCTCTAACTCCTCTTGTTCATTCCCTGTGATGTGTGCATTCCCACAGAGGCACTCTTGTGTCCCTGATGAGACAGACTTCCTGGCTGGAGTGTCTGCGAGTCCTTTGTGTTGCACTGCAGCTGCTCCTGCTGACCTGTAATCCCTTTCCTGGTTCTGGGCATCTATGGCTGACATTGGCATCAAACTGAGATGAGGAATGGGATGGACTGCGGCTCTTCTCTGCCAGCAACCTTAGTTTAGAGCAACCTCTTCACCAGCTTGTCAACTCTATGACCAAAAATACTCACACACAAAAACAGATGATACAGTCCAGACACCCACTACACCACGTAAAAACTGCTTTATTGATTGCAGTTTACATGTTACAGTTAACATATGATTCCAATCATTAAGCCAGCTGCTTAAAATAAACTGCCACCACAGTCACATGGGAACTGGACAAAGAGATGTTAGTTTCTGAGGCATCCTCAAATGGAATCAGTTCGGCTTCTTGGGCATTGAAGAGACAAGCAGATAATAAACAGTATACATTGTTCCTGAATTAAAAGACAGAAAAGATATTTTCAGAATAGCACACAGAATTCCTTTGAAGTCAGCTTTCCAGTTTGTTCCAGAAGAAATACTGACAATAAGCAGCTGCAATTCAGACAAAATACATTTCCACAGCCATGTCTCTATTTTTTTTTGGTGATTTGTATTTTAGAGGAAAAAATCCTTAAATACATCACCACAGGGTGCACAAAAATAAAGAGACAGGAAAAAAAGTGGGGAGTGGCATGTCTGTGGAACCTACACAATCATGAAGTAACAGTTACTCATTCTTAAAGTAGCTGAACTGAAAATCCATTCGATCAACACATTTAAGTAAGAGGCTATTGCAAAATTAGGTAAGAAGCAACATAAAGATTACATATATACAGTATTATGAACATTGGTTATAATTCTGCTAGTTTTCACAGCACATGAAAACTCAGTACACTGAGTATCACCTATCACTAAGAAGAGTTAGGCTAGTGTGAAAACTGGTTCATGTATGTGCTATAATTATAGTTTACTCCTTTGCAGAATAGATGAAGTAGTTCTGATTTTCACTAACACCATACATGAAACCTGAAGGAGTATTCAGACCATGGCACTTAAGTCTGGGAAAAAGCCATATGAAAATCTAAACCTGGAAAAAGCACAAATGAATACACAATAAGTCCAAACATGTTTTTTCCTCTCTACATAAACTTTGCATGTTATAAAGAAGAGACTGAAGACATCACATAATTACTTTACAGAAAAAACACCATCCATGCTGGAGATTGTTCCAAAGAAAATATTTTAATATTAGTGCACTGGAAATTGTACCAAAGCATAAATATTTCAGTATTAGCCTTACCAAGCAGCGTCAGACCTGCAGTGGTTCTATACAACAGAGAATCTTTTGCCCCACCTTTAAGATGCACTGGGAGGCCATTATCCTCCTAATGGAAACAAGTGACAAAAATTAACTATTTATATGCAGTTCTTGCAATATTGTGTTAATATAACTACAGTTACCCATCAGAATTACTACCCCACATTATCTGACTCTCAAGAGACACTGAACCTTATTTAGCTCCTACTCTGTCCTGAAAGCTTTCACTCTGCTATCAGTTGATGACTCACTGAGAGAGTACAATAAATCATGTGCATAGTTCGTATCTAAAGCAGTGAGTGGCAGATGCCTGAACACTTCTGACTCCAGCCAGACCCTTCAGGTGCACAGGATGTGATTCCCACCCCTAGAAACCTCCCATCCCAGCACAGTCAATCCCAGCTATAGGGAGCAAAAGGGGGAGGAGTCTGTATTGTCATTTGGTGGCGTACAGGAAATTGTTTTGCTCCACCCAAAGTAAAACGAAGCACCAGATCCACGTGATCTTTACCCCTGTCACCAAGATGACACTGCTCTGGATTTCAAGCCAGCCTCCACTGCTGGTGACCTGCACCCTACCCCAGCTTAACCTACTGTCCCACAAGAAAGGAATGAGAAGAGGAAGATATGCCTATAGATCTCTGCCAGCAGAAACTGAACCTCTGACCCCTCTCCCTTCACCAACATCACCCTCCCATTTCCTTCCCCTTGGCTCACAATAAACACCTTACTCAAGTTCTCAACAAGACTGGCTTTCTCTTTCAGGGGAAAGGAAAACAATAAAAAACTAAAACTATTTAAGTGGGGCTTCTAATATACTTGGTGCCTTTCACGATCAGTTTATCCTCAGTAGGAAGCTACAGCTCCAGGTTGTGGCTCACTGCTGGGATAACTCTCTTGAGTGTTCTCTGCTTTTACTACTTCACTCAGTGGCCCTATCAATCAGGAACAGAGTAACTCAGAAATTATTTTTAAAGATTCAATAATTTTCAAGGAATTAATCCAATCATTTAAGACCTTTACAGTTTTCAAAATTGTAATACGGTAATACCACATCCTCATTAAAAACTATGGGTCTCATCTATAAGCTATAGAAAGAGATGTATGATTTTAGGTTTACCTTTTCACTGTATCGCTGTCTTTTCATTCTTTTTCTCTATTTGTTCATTGGACATACCCCCCCATACCAACTAATTTCAGAATACTTTATCTTTGTACCATGCCTAATACTTACAAGAAACTCCAATACAAATCATTTCATGGGGTACAAAAAAAAGCCCTAAGGAGTCAACAAGTCAAGAAGGCATGTAAAATATTCAACCTTTGCAGAAAATAACTGCTAATTGCAAAAGCTCTAGTCATACAACTGCTTTTGAGAGCTGTCCTCAGATGTAAAGAGGAGCCTGAGCAGACTTCTTTAGAAAAAAACCTGACCAGGCTTCTTTAGGAAAAAACCCCATGCAGTTATGACCTACTAAAACCCTGTTAATCTACCAACATTATTCAACTCATTTATTACCTGAAATAGCTTCTGATTCTCAGAAACTCTATTTTCAAGCTGCCTGCGTGAAGCAGTGCTTATGGTTCTCTGGGAAATCCGGCAAAGAGCCTGAAATAAAAGATAAACAGTCTTTTAATAACAATGACATTTTACAGCTCTGTCCACACTGGGTAGAAATTGCTTCTTTAAAAAGATGGAAGTGGGACAGAAAAAGGAAGGCTTTTAAAAACAAACAAACATACAAAACTTCACCAAAACATGCTAGTTTTGAATTCAGTAAAATTTTCAGCAAACTATGTAAAGGACTGCTTAACTAGCTACCTGAAAAGGAGAAACTTGGGAAAATTACTTTCAGTAAGATACAACGGATTTATAGATCTGCAGCATAACTTTCAGGTTCTCTTTCAGGGGAAATCTCAGCCTCTCCCTTAGACCTGTTTTAGGTTCCATTTTCTGTGTCTGACTAGTGAAATGGACAGTAATATTTTTGACAAACGTGTTTGTGAGGACAAGGAACTCCTTTCACTGCTGCAGTTCACCTAGGAGCCACCAGCACAGGAAACAACCTTCACAGTGCTAAGGAGGCACCTTCATCCCACCACACAGCTTAAATCACCTTGTTGTGTCCTGAGCCGGAATCTGTTTCCACAGCCTGATCATATAGGGTAGCCTACCAAAATCAATGACCTATATACAATTCTTTCATCTGCTTTGCTAAAATGTCAAGGCTCAAAGCGCGGTAGCTCTAAGCTGGCAGCGGCCTCGGCCTCCTTCAAGCAACACTGCCAGCAAGACATGGCTCCCACACAATGACCGCGGCTGGAAACGCAGCCGCAGGGCGAGCAAACATACAGCTGGGCTGGCTGCAAGAACGGGACCAGGCATCTCCTCTCCTTACCCGCCCCAAACAAACACACTATAAAACAGATCTCCTCAGAGACGAGCTAAGCGTACCCGAGCCCCGCGACTCAAGCTCATCCTCTCAAGCCCCCGAAGCTCAGCACTACACGGAGCCTGCCCGGACCCCCGCAGGTCGCTCCGCAGCGCCCGGCAGGGAGAGGCGCCGCGCCGAGCCCCGCAGCCGGGCGGGCACCCTGGGCGAGCCGCAGCGGCTCTCCCCGGGCCTCACCTGCACGCTCCGCCACATCGCGCTCTTGGTCCTGTCACCTCCCGCCGGCAACAAGGGCAGCGGAAGGGGAAGCGGCTCCCCCGCCCAGGGCGGACACGCCATAGAGGGAGCGGCCGGAGCGCCGCCGCGGAGCCCACAGCGCCCCCCGCCAGCCCGCCCGGGCAGCGCGGCGGGGCCGGGCCCGGGGACCGCTCCCAGCGCACAGGGCGCACCGGGAGCGCCTGATGGCTCCCGCCGCGCAGCCCCGCCGCGGAACTTGCGGCCACAGGAGTCTGTGGTTGCCGTCCGCCTCCCTGCGCCTTCTGAGGGCGCTTTGGGAAGTCCGTGGAGCGTCCCCCCGAGCTACGTACAGAATTTTAAGTCTCCTTTCGTTGAAAAGTTTAATACGTGCACAGGGCGGGATGCGTGTCCTGGGAGAGCAGCACCCCGGGCTGTGCCTGTTCTATGGAGTCGCTGCACAGCCCCAGGGGCCGCCACTTCAGGCAAAAATGCCGAGCGGGGCAGAGCCTGGGTCCAACTCAGGGGAGGGGTTCTGGATCCCGTGCGTGGATGTGGCATCCTTTGTTGAGCCACCACCCTCGGAAAACCCCAAACTACCCCAGGTAGTATCAGCCCACTGCCTCAAGCTCCGTCAGTAGCTGGGATACAGAGTACTGTGCATGTGGGGGAAAAAAAAAAAAAAAACAACCAAAAAACAACAAAACCCAACCAACTTCAGCTCCGTGTTTCACCATGTATAGATCACATAGAGTGAAGAAATGCCGGAATTGTACGAAATAGAAACCTACTCGAGTCTCAGGAAAGAATGATTTGCCCTTCAAGAAACTACTCTGAGAAGCCTGGGTTTTTTTTCTGCATTGCAGATCGAGCCCCGTAATTTCATCTTCTCATGCTTCAACCTTATGCTGAAATACTGTCGGGAATGCTCTTTCCTAGCTTAGCTGCAGTTGAAGTGCTCTTAGTTTTTGGCATTACTATACTTTTGCACTGGTGCCAAACTTCATGATGAACAACATGTGTCAAACACGACAAATTAGTGCTCAATTCAGTATGAAAATAACAAGGATCATATCTCAAAGCATAACACTTCTCAATCTTATGAGCTGTCCCAAAAAGAAACTTAAAATGCAATGATGAAGAAGCATTTATAGGTACAGCCTCAGCTTTGAGGAATATTAAAAATCGCATTTTGAAAGCACAGTCATGGACAAATAGGTGCTTTAGCAAAGGAGGAAACTGGCTGCATTATTTAACAAATGGTTTTCAAAGACTGAAGCAGTGCTAGCACAGAATAACACTTAAAAATACATCACTACCACTCTAAGACAGATTTCCATTTATTCCTCTTGCAGTCTTATGAGTGTATACAGTATTTTATTCTGATTTTCATACACTCAGTTGTATTGAGATACTGGTGAAAGGATCATAATTCACAGAGAAATTATTTCTGCTGAGTGGGCTACTTTCTGGTATGTCTGAATCTAAATTTCAGGGATATTTTCTGCAAAAATACACTTTATAACAGAAAAACCATACTTAAGGATTGTCATGTGAGTTAGCTATTGATCAAAGCTACATAATAAATGCTCAGAGCAAGCACAGCTCATCTCTTCAGCGTTGACTAATTCGTGAAGAAATTAAAATTTGAGGGAATGAGAAATGGCAACTTCGCATGGCAAATGCTTTAGGATGAAGATGTTTCATTAGAAACAAACACACTGCTTCTTCCTAACTGAATAGAGCAACTCCTGCATGTATTGCATTGTATAACAAAATTGTTTATCAAAACTCTTTGGTGAACAGTTCTATTTAAGCCAGAAAGAAAGCAGGCCTGTTAATCTAGCTGTTTAGGATTTGTCACGAAAGTGTTCTTCCTCTTCAACCAGAAATACAAGGGTACATAAATCCTGCCAAAGAGGTAACACATATAATTAGGCTCAGTAGGCGACTCTAGGGACAATATTTTCCTTTCTTCCAAGAATATCACAGTCTCGTCCTTTCCATTTTCATAATAGAACTAATGAGATTAATTACATTCTTGCACCTCTAACACTAAGCATCTCAGCATTTTATTTTGCAAAATCTGGGCACAGACCTCAGGTAAAAATTCAATTAAATTTGCACATAACTGGTATTTCATTTGCTCAAACTATTTTACATTATCTTTATCCCAGGTCTAATGAGAAAGACCTCCTCATACTTCCTTTTAATTTATACTTTTTAAAAAACTTCTTGTGCTTCCTTAGTAATTGACTTACACTTTTATTCCTCTTTATTTCATCCCTATGACAAAATTAGAGATCATCTTCCAGCTTCACACTTTGTAGCAGCAGTTGATGTAACTCAAGTGGCCAGTTGCTGCAGTGTCCACCAAGTCTTCTTGGTGCTCCCCTGCTAGCTCCGATACAGCGACTGCAGGGGCCACCCTTGCGTGCCCGGTGTGGAAGAGCGGCTCAGGGTTGTGAGCCCTTTCCTCGGGAGGCACTGTCAGCAATGGTGAGGGAACTGGGAGGAGACAATCCAGGCTGTGTAGTACAAGGTTTATTGGTAGCTCTGGGAACCTCCTGGCTTCCAGGGGTACAACACTGTAAAGCTCCTGAGGAGACCAGAGCAGCCCCTTTTCTTAGGGGGTAGAAACAAGGGAGGGGTTTGGCTATCCACCAATAGAGGGATAGAGGGGAGTGGGACATGAAGTAATGGACAAGCAGGACAACATATCAGGAAGCTGAGGGGGACCCCTGGCCCTTGGCCAATCACTCAACACCCTTTGTGGAAGCTTCTAAGAGAGAGGGGCTGGAGAGTCAAGTGACAGAGAAAGTGCCAGGGAGAGGATATGGGGACTGACAAGGAAATTTCTAGGGATTTGGGAGGAGTGGGGATGGGACTGACATTTAGGGAAGAGGAGACAATTTGGGATGAAACAATAAATGAGGGAAAAACGGGGACAAACCAAATAACACAATATAACAGTATCACTTCACTTTCAAGCACAGGCTGAATGGGAGGCTTATGGAGAGGTAGTTTCTTACTTGAGACTCAGGTCATGTAAGGGCTTGCTAATTCTTATCAGGCCTTTTCGTAATGGTCTTCAGACTTAATTGATACTGTCAAATAAGATTAGACTTCACATGTAGGCAGAGAATGCAATATGGTTGGTGATTGAACATTCTGTGCTAGAAGGGAGGGAATTCTTACATTAAATACTTCTGGTGCTCTGAGGAAAATATAATACTACTACTAATTAAACAAGTAAAATCCCAAAACTTTTCACAATGGGGCTTTCTGAAAATAAACCTCAGAGTCTATTTTTACACTGCCAGAAGCAGTCTCTTTTATAAACTAGCCACATTGCTAAGAAGCAAACAAGAATAAAATTGACTTACATTTTCATAGTTTTTTCTTCTCATTTGAAAGAGAGCATTTTGGGCAAGTTGTTAAATACAGACAAGCCTTTTAAATGTGCAACATTTTGGGATATTGGAGAGGTTTCATGTTGAGTTACTGAATTAAAAAAAAAAGAAAACAAAACCAAACAAAAAACAACTTAGGTAATATCAAGGGTAGATCACATTTGCAGGAAAGACCAGAAACCCTTGTCTTGTCACAGGAACTTTGAAGATCGGATTACTCTGTGTTTATGCAATGTTGTCTTCTTCAGCAGTTGCATTCCAGTAAGTAACTTTTTAAAATTTACTGTAGGTACCTGATTTAGACTTAAATCAGGTTTTTCCACTAAGCACTCTCTTCAACTCAAGTCTGTTCTCCCACTGCAAGTAAGACATGTGAGAAAAGGGTGCAGTCAACATTTCCTGTGAATCCAATCCAACCAGCCATACTCATTGCCCTATTTCCAGATGTTACTTAACCTACATTCTCATGGCCTTTTCTCCCTCAGAGATTTCTATTAAAAAAAGACAATACTTGTAACCTTCAACGTCTGATATTCATAATTAATCCTTGAAAGATTCCAAGGATCATCCAAGATCTCCATTGTTATCAACATGACATCCAGAAAAATGAGCATGAGTTCAGGAAGAGTTTACAAATTTCACCAATACTGTGAACTCTTATAAGCATTTTAAGCTCCACGGGCACACTGTCCCATGTATTTACTGCTAAAGGTTCTCAGAGAACTCACTTAATTGCAATAAAAATCAGACAGCAATTCTTACCCTGGTGCACTGGCAGCAATAGTCAGTAAGAAAAAAAAAAGTAAGGCATTGAAAAATATTACAAGGTGAAGACAGAAAAATACTTCTTTTTTAATTTTAAGCACAGCCCAAAAAGCAACCTTTCCCACTTGGAAAAAATAGGAATTATGAATAAAGCAGAATATATTTGCATTTCAAGTGACAAGCTCATTTACTCTATCTTGGACTAGCAGCTACTCCACAGCTGAAAGCCAGTTTAACATGTTCTGCAAGTTTTCAAGAGTACATTACCCTTATTCTGTAACTCCAGCAACATGAATACAACACTGTAAATAAGATCTTAAAAGGTACTATTTGAAAGCACTGTTCTGCCAAGCCGTACTCTGCAAATAAATTATGATATATAGTTACAAAGAGCCAGCACACTGGAAATGCTGCCTCATTCCAGTTTACCCAGACTTACACATTTACACTCTTAGGCTACACAAGGAATTAAGTAAAACCAGTCATGTGATTATGTGATAAATAGTTTTGTTTAAAGTTGCCTGTATAAAGCTGTTGGACCATGCAGTTTTGTAATAAATATGCAATCCCAGAAATACAACTCATTTAAAACTGCTTTTACACTTAATAATGTCTTTTCATCCAGATAAAAAGAAATGTATGTTCAAGAACAAAACCAAACCTCTTATTAAATGGTTTGCAGAATTTATTAGGTCTCTTTTAATATACTCCATACTTTATCAAGCTAGTTGCATATAAAGTGATCTCCACCATATACATTAGAGTTTCTGTCCATTATCTAAAAAAAAGTCACCAAAACGTAATATTTTACACATTGCAGTTAACTTTTAATTAACCTACAGGTGAATTCTTCTGTAATTTAAGACACTAACCTGCACATTGCATCTAACTGCAATATTTAAATTATGTTTCACAGCAAGCTAAACCTGCATTTCCGGGAAAAATGTCACTGCCATCCCAACTTCTGAACTTCTATAGTCTATTTCCTCAACACCACAAAAAATCATGCGGTGTTCACTCAAAATAAGGAAAAACCATACAATTCTCTTAAAACAAAGCCTGCTCAGAATATATAGGCTTTTAAAAAGTTAGGAAACTTCTTGAGTAAAAGGAATTCACCTCAGTAAAAGGAATTCACCCCGATGTATGAATGGAAAAAAACCTTTTAAGTTCTTCTTGATTAATGATTGGTGCTGCTCATAAAAAGCAAAACCAGCAAAAAGTGAACTAGGATTGGATATGACTCAAAGTGAAAAAAATTAGAAAATTATATCTGCAACAAGTATGTCCCAATCTTTTAAAGGGTCTCACGCAGATAATTAACAAATAGGTTTTCTGGTATTTTCATAGGATGCTCATTTACTGGCCAGGCACATATATTGTAAATATACAAAGAATCCAGAGTGCTGAAGTTTACAGAGCACTTGAAGGATTTAATATAATAGAGGTGGGTAGGACACAGGAAAAATATTTAACAACTTGTATAAATATATTAAAATCTCAGCAAGAAATGTAGGAACCCATGCACACAAGACAGTAAATCAAAGAAAACATTTAAGACTTGACTTCTTCCAACAACACTGACACCTGAATTCTGGAAAGTCAACAGTTTACAATATCTCATAACCATCTTTCTCCACACAGTCTAAATGTACTGAATCATACTGACATTACATAGCACATGAACAAGCAGCAGATGCATCAAGGGAACAGGAGCTATATGCATCGTGTGGCCTGCCCAGTTAGAGGCAAACATCAGAAAAACTGTTTCTGACACAGGCAGAGATACAATCAATGGAGCTAATTGTATACCCGTCATTTTCAAGAGTTAATCCACAGTATGGGAAAGCGGAGCTTTAGGTAAAAATTATGCACCCAGTCTCAGAAATGACAGAAGCAGCGATTTGTTTTCAAAACCTGGGTCCATTCTGGACTGGCCTTGATGCACATGCAGTACATTTATTTTCAGAATACAAGATTAATTGGGAATGTCTGCACTGGTGTTTCGATTGCCGTATTTGTGATGAATGAACAGCAATACCACTCCTAAGAAGAAGCATATGGACCCAACAGTGATGTAAGCAATTCCCAGGAAGGGATTTTTGCCTCCCATCCATGAGATAGTGCTTAGGATCATCCTTTTTCGTCCATCAAAACTGTGTACAGGATAATCTGAAAAAACATTTAGGAAAACAAGAAGCAAGTTTCCAAACCCAGCATAAGTGAGCACATGAAAATATTGGGTCATTTCACTCAAATTCCAAATACTAATTGCTGCCTCTGGATCTGGAATTGCAAATATGAAATATTCTGCTGTTCTTTTTGGATAACACTAATCTGGGCATTATCAGCTACTTCAAAACAAAAGCCATGTTAGGAGACACTAACCCTGAGGAACAGTAAAATGCATGATTTTGTCTGTTTATGAAAGTAGCTTCAATAAAGTGAGGGAAATATAAATTTTAGTCCTTGTGTCTATTTTACTACAAAATTTTTCTTTACATTTTCTCAGTTTTACATGCACTCCCCACAGTTTTACAGCAAAGAAAAACACTGCAGTAGCTATATAAAAAGTATCATTAAGTGCTTTTGAATTTTAAGAATTCAGTAACTATGACAACGTTCCTTCTCTAGTCTCCTGCATTTCTACCTAATATTTAGTCTCCCCAAAAAAGAATGAAACACAAGGCCACACCTTCACTTGATCCACAGCTTTGTCACTGTTGTGACCTTCAGAGTAAGTCTTTCATTACATAGTACCATTTCATCTTGAAGTTACAGTTCTTAAATTCCTTAGCCACCAGCTACCTCTGTTCCTTCCTCTTTTCCCATGCTTTTCTCAATTCCTTCCCAGCACCCAACCAATCTGATTTCCCTGTCTCTATGATGCTATTAATGCTATAAAACTAGCACAAAAGTAAGAGATAGTAACAGTCTATCTGGGTCTCAGTGCCAATTTTCAACTACAGCTCAATACCATC
This sequence comes from Chloebia gouldiae, assembly GCA_003676055.1. NCBI lineage: Eukaryota > Metazoa > Chordata > Aves > Passeriformes > Passeridae > Chloebia > Chloebia gouldiae. The sequence goes on from QUSF01000002.1 coordinate 26,703,518, forward strand.
TCCTTTTAGAGATGGTAAGAAGAAAGGCTAGTTCCATCTGATAATTTGCAGATATATATTCACATAATCCAGCTAAGGCCTGCTTTCAAAGGATACTGTATGCAATATCCAGAGAATATTTTCCAGCCTGTAAGGTAGGCTGAAAGCTATTCTTCCTTTCGATGAGACGATAGAGCTTGCGAAATGTTGGCAGAGCAGCTGTGCGCATCCACACGATGAAGTCCTCATTGATAAAGCCGTTGTTGTCAGGCTCTGAGTCCAGCATATACACGGGCTTGGGCCAGTTCACAGGTTTTGTCGTGCCTAGGATTAAACAAAAATAATAATAAATATTTCATATACAGGACTGAGTAACACACTGGCTCATCAAAATCCATTCCTCTGTCACAAAAAACCACATTAACTTCTAAATAGTATGAAAAGAAAGGCCGACTCACTGCTATTGCAACACACTGGACTGTTTAAGAACTTTTTATTTTACAGTTTAAATAGTATGGATTTATAAATAAATAACATAATTCTTAACAGCACTGTTCATTTGTTTAAACAATTAATGCAGGTGGGAAGTCATGTCTTAAAGCACTGCTTGGTGAGTAATTCTCCATTATGATGATAGGCCCTCTGCTCCCTGAGTAGAATCTGAGCACCACTTCCTGAACCATCAGCATGTAATATTGTAAACATCATTTCAGATCATGTCCAAATGCTTTTGCTACTGTTATTGGAAATACAATTCCACATTGTATTAGGGTATGCTATCTGCTTTTCCAAGGGTAGCCATCAAAAAAAAAATTAGACATTAAAAGTTACCAAATCAATGATTACAGTAAAGGTAAAAACCGAACACGTTAATCAGAAACTTGCAGCTTTTATTATTAAAAGACAACCTTTCAAATAGCAAAGTAGTCCTTAGCTTGGATTTCTTCAGAGAATATTTATTTAGCACATTCAGTAAAACGTCAGTGAGGCAAAACTCTGAAATCAAAAGGTGTTTGATGCATTTTGCCATCCTTAAGATTTCACATTTTTGTTACCTTGGAAAAGTGCAGTTAAGTTGTTTCCATCTCCTGTAGGATTCCTGAACTTTACATTTTTATCTGTCCACCATGCAATGCCTTTTTTGATCAAAGTAATCGGAGTCCTTGTGTCATTATCAATGCGGTATAACTCCAGTGTATCTAAAGACAAAATCAAATTAGAAGACCAGCTGCAGAAACATTCATTAGATAGATGATCATGATAAGCACTGAAACAATTACCTCCAGGAGAAAACAAAACAAAAATAACCAGGCAAGGCATTTACTATCTGCCTGACAGAATAACAAACTGTTCTGTAAGAATCAATGTGTATGAGATAGCAGTTTATTATCCATATATGTTTCTACATCACAGCAGTAGCAGATTCTCACAACAGGTATTTCCATTCTTGGTGTGCTATGAGATTAAATTAATTCTCCTAGAAAAATTTTAACAAGTACAAGCAGTACAAGATATTTATTTTATTCTGAACAATGAAAATGTGTTAATTCAAAACAAAAAAAAGCCCACGGTATCTTTATGCAGAATAATGTGCAACACAACAAAAAACATGCACTAGATCACAGACCCATATAAATGATAACTTAAAATTGTGACCATACCATTAAACATACTGTTGGCAATAGCTCCACAAGGAGCAATGGGTTTGTCCTCATTTGTCCGGTAAGGTTCACATTCCTTACTTGGATTCTGATAGTTAGAAAGAAAAAAGGCAAATGAGTCTGTGCTAGTTTATACAACTAACTTGCTTTTTACAACATGATCAACATGAATTATAATACAGTTATTTTCAGTAAACAAAATATAAATTCCTTATGGTTGCCTAGTGTTATGCAAAATTTCTAGTACCTAATTACCATAAAACTAATACTCTATGTGGTGATTTATGCAACAGTCAGAAATTAGTTGCTCATTCATATCCAAGCATGAATACTTACAAGTAGTGAACTGTTGTCTCCATTTAGCTGGCTGTCATCTCGAGACTTCACATAACGACGGTGGTTTTGGTAAAAGTTGGAAAGTCCATAATACATGAATACATTGCTCTACAAAATGCAAGATGGGAAAAGAGGGATTTCATTCACAGAAACTTGCAATTTTAAGTTCTTAAACTCTTACGTTTATAGCAACTTTCATAAAGTAAGAAACTCAATCCTCAAACTTAATACTGAGTACATAAAAGTACTATCCTAACAAGTCAAACAAAATTGTGCCACCAGCTATCAAAATTATATTCACCAGCACCAATCCCAAAACCTGTCTTGTCCGATGTAGAATCCATAAGCCTTATTTGCCTCCAGAAAGTACTTATCTGGTATTTCCAATTCCTGTTAAACTGAGATTTTTTTTTGTATCATGCAGGAATAGCTGACCAACTCTCCAGCTATGTGACCCATAGGGTAACTCTGAATGTGTAAAACAGAAGCATTCCACTTAATGTTTTACATTTCCAGATAAACGAAGGCATTAAGAAACATCTCATCCCTCCTGATAAAAAAGGGAACACAAAAATCAGATCCAAGTTTAAAGGAAAACTAAAACTAATCCTCTAAAACAGAAAAAAAAATATTTAAGTGACAAAAATTTCATTTTCAATATGAAATAGATCATATAAACTGTTCTGATTTCATCCCGCATACAGGGCAGTATACCTCAAATGAATGTTCCAGTGTGAAATTGATGGTGCATGTACAAGGAGGTGTGCTGTCCCAGGACACATTTAAACATTTGTTGCAGGGACTAGAAGGTTCTGTTCCCGTATAGTCAATCTGTAACAGGAAAAGCAGTCATTAATTTACAATGGTAAAGAAAAATTATTAAGCAAGAGAGTTGCTGTGGCATTTATTTTGCAATCATATTATCTCTCAACATCAAGAGCACATTCAGGCCTCTCTAACAATCTCAAGAAGCCTCTTGCAATCTTAACCATTCTGTAAATGAGTTTTTGATTCTGACTATATGCTTGATTTCAGATGCAAAAAATTGAACACTGAGGTGAAACCACTCCTGGAGCAAAACCAAACAAAACCAACAAGCCCCCCAGATAGCCTCAATCCTGCCCCAAACCAACCAAACAAAAAAAAACAACACCAAAACAAAACCAGCAGACACTCTCTGGAGTGATGTTTCCAAACACACACACTGTGAAAAGCAGATCTCAGCTTTTACATGCTTTCTGGAGAGATTAAGCTTTTAAAAGTCTAGATAATTAATTTAAAAAGCATTGCATTAGAAAACTTGCTTTATTGACCATTTTAGCCACCTAATTAGAAGAAAAAAAATAAAAATCATTTAATGCCCAAAAAATTGTCTTAAAACAGGAAAAATTATTACACCAATATTTTTTTGTCAGGAATAGTAAAATAATCAGCATATGGACAAGAAAGATGATCAGTATTAATCTGGCTTATACAGTATGTTCTGTATTGAATATTGTAGCCCATAAAAAGCATTGTTTTTTAAATCTGTACATTCAGCCTTAGCAGCCACAAGCTCACCCTACAATCCAAGCCAACTCAAGTAGCTTGACCACATCCGTAGCTGACTACATGACTCTTCTCATGTGTAGCTCCAGCAATTGTGGCAGGAGAAAGCTTATGTCTGCCTATAAAAGATGTATTTCTGCACATACCATAAATTACCTGCTTTAGAATTTAGACTCAGGTGGAATATATACCTCACTGCAAAAAAACTGTGCAGCAGCATTTAAACTAGAACATCTACACAATTATATGAAAGGCTGCTTCAAGTGGTTTGTCCTGATTTATGTTTGTAGTGAAAGGCAAAACCAAGAACTAGTGATTTATGATGGGTCCCAATACTCATATTAAGGCTAGCTAAAATAAACACACAAGGTGTGTTCAGGAAAGAACTGAAGCCTATTTTCCTCAGCATTTTCTTCAGTGTTTCTCTTCCTGTGATTTTTCCAGTATCTATTAAGCTGCAACCAGCTCCATCAGCAAGCACTTTTACTAACTGGCATTTGGTCTGCTGCCAAATTTCTGACAGACAAAACCTACATGCTAATGAGCCTAGCTGAAACTAGACAGCTTCAGAAGCTATTACCAGGCAGAGAGAGGGAGACTGAGATAGGATCATGATCTTTACTGCTCAGCTGAACAGAATATTAAGTTTAGGCTGATCTAGAAATAGCACTGCTGCAGCAGCCATGTCCAGCTCTGTTTAGCTGCAGCAGACAGACCCCACTGCTGCTCTCAATGAACAGTGCACCTCATTTGTTGAAGGCTAACTCAGGGGTGGGTGTGTTCTGCTAAAGTAAGCTGAAGCAAGCATTTCCTGCAGAAAGAACTTGCCAGTGTGAGAAGTTGTTTCAGGTGAAGAGTGCACACTAAAGACTAAGATTGCAAAAGACCTAAAGACTTCACTTTTAAAAATATAATTTACTAAATTCTGTGGAGCATGAAATTGGTGTATATTGAAGCAGTACCATACTTTGATGCACTGTTATCAGCTTGCATACTATCAAAGAGCTTTCCTGTACAGTAACTGCCAATACAAGTGTATTTTTCTGCATCCACATTTACAGATTACATTCAAGAGAGAGTTTTTTTTAAAAGGATGAAGGCATTCATCTTTACCTCTTGACAAAGTAACATCTTTGACTGTAAGAGCTAAGGACTGACTATGGAGTCTACAGCAAGAACCTGCCTGACCACACTGTTCTGCCCCTTGGGATCAGCCAACATCTGACAACCAGACACAGTGAGCCCTTCCAAAAAACTCCAGATTTAAGGACATTGGGTATATCCAAGTTATTCCACACCAACGGCCTTTCAGGCTGTTGATGGCTGCCAGCTGACATACATCTATAGAAATAACATAATTACTGCATACACATATTCTCCAAACTATTTGTGATTTTGCTACTCTGCTTAACCATTTCTTGTATAAAAGGCAATCGATAAATCTGGTTATCTTTGTAGGTTTTATTAATTTTGTATCATTTCTGACATAGGGCTACAGGAACTGCACACAAGGCTGAAGACGTAGGCAACAGTAATGTACTTACTTTCAGTTATCTATTCCTAGCCACATCTTAAATCAATCTGGCTTTTTATCTATCATTATGCATTTCACAGCAGCAGTCACAGCACAAAGATCTCTTTCCTACACATTTAATATTTTGTATATTCCTGACATTTTTTCATATATTAATATGCTCTGTCAGTGCTTCTTATTCATTCTACATATATTAAAAAAAAAAAAAAACCAAACCAAAAAAACTCCAGGAAATACAGAACTCTCTCATCCTTTAATAACACGCAAAAAGACATTTACATAGCTGATTAATTTTCCACCTAAATGAACTATTTTAACAACAGACTCAAGATAAATGACTGATTATACCCTTTTGAAGCCAGAGAAAATACAAGAAAAACCTGATAGTTCTAGTACACTTAAACTGTTGGAAATCTTCCACATTTGAATTCAAGACATCTTATAAAGGAAATCAATGGAAGAGGTACATTTTGCTGCTCAATCCTTGCACCTGCAGAAGAACAGCGCAGTCCACAGAGATACTAATGGCTACCATACCTTATTTCAGGAAGGAGTGACTTGAACCTAAATAGGTATTCAGGGTCCCAAATTATACATCCTATTCAATTCCAATACACTAAGTTTACAGGCATATATACACAGATTTGAGAGGTATGCCATTGCCTAGGAGGCAGGTGTAAATAACCACCTGTGCTTCCTCCCCCAATTACATTTCTAAAAAAGCTTGGTCACTGCATGTAGCTGCTGGATGTCTTCTCTCCCACAGATAAACTTACAGCTGTTTGTGAATAACTTTTGGGGGTTATAACAAAAGCCAGCATTCTAAGCAAGGATGTATGTCATCTAAGCATATATGTTACAGCAGTGTCTTAAACTGCAACCCTCAGCAGTGTTTAGAGCCCAGATGTTGATCCTAATTGGTAAAATGCTTTATCTGTGTTTTGTGGCTGCAACTGTAAAGCCTTTTTTGACTTAAATTTGCCTTTTTTTTTTTAAATTCAGCTGCCTTTAGGATGATAATCTCACTTGTAGAATGTCACTGGATAAGCACTTCATAAAACATGTATGAGGATCAGGCAACAGAACACAAGTTTCCCCCTTCTGACTTACCACAGACTCCAAAGTCCCTTCTGTCCTCACAAAAGCCTAGAATTTTTTGAGAATTTCAAAAGGTGAAAGAGCAATTCCATACAGTAAAACAAAAGTCTTCCCAGTCTTTAGTATCTTGAGATTAGAGAGGATTGAAGGCTCGTGCCTGCCAGCTGTCTCCACTACAAATGGGTATTGCTGCTGTACATACACAATCTGACTGTGTAGTGGAGCACTGGTAATGCTCCCAGCTCACCTACGACTTTTATGCCAAATGTTAGGTGGGAACAGCTGATTTTTGGCTTCTACTGGAACTTACCAGGAGTACCTGACTGAGCTGCTTAAGCAACAACAGTATATAAGCATACAGTAGCAATATGGGCACAATAAGTCATGTATGTTTATGGACTCATGAAACTGATGCATTTCTTGTTCCCATAGATCAATGCAGATTCAGTCATAATGGAAAAAGGATACATTTGTCCAATTATAATGATCTAAAACTTCGTACTGCTTTACTATAGAAATGGCTATTTCAAATGCAGTTGTCAACAAAAATCAGAGTTAGCATGGATATTTTTATACTTCTCTCCCTGGAGTCTTGAAAACCCTTAAATATGGTATAACATGACAATTTAAAAACCTATGTGCCCATGACAAGTAGGCCATGTTTTCTGAAGCACCTGTGTCCATTTTCAGATGTTCAGCATAACCCTCACATTAGTTACAAGAAACAACTATTTTCTAAAAAATATGCTTACATACAAATTAGGATGCTGTCAAATACACTTCAGCTTTTGGGGTTTTCCCTTCTGCTTTTCTCCTTAACTGTAATTGTAGATCTTAACATAAAAGGGGATAAAATTGTTTTCATTATAAACTTATTTGCATTTTAAGAGAAATATGGAAACACCATTCATTCATGATGATTTCTTTAGCTAATTGGGCTTCAGTGACAACTTGTCACCAGCCAAGCTACTTTCTTAAACACTGCTTATTTGAAAGTGGCAGCTTGGTCTAGTAACTAGTCATTTGATGCACAAAAATTCATACTCTCCAATAAAAAAAACACAACGGACAACCACACACCTTCTTCCCTACAATCAATCTCAGTCATATTAGCTCACCAAAACTAATAATAGCTGTCAACTGTTTCTCAAGGCTGTCCATCCCTAAGCCCTGTGAGTTATTTCCTTTCAACACAAACTAGTTCTGTTATCAGCTGGATCTATCTGTGATATACAGTTCAGTTTTCAGCTAAGGCTCGCAACTTTTCACAGCAGTAGCATGGCTGGTTATCAGATGTAAATCTGATAAACTCAGACTCGAGTTTTTATTTAGAAAAAGCCATACTCTTCGATCCTGGTCTCCCATAGAGCACCAGCAACATTAAATCATCGGGGCAGGTAAGAATAACAGCAACAGATTCACCACAGAGCTTTGTCCTGAAAATACAATTACTTTGGAACATTTGAAGATAAGTAATGGACTACCACAGACTATCCCACGGATGATGCGCTTACTATCGGTACTGCTGAGAAAAAAAAGCGTGCACTGAGCTGTGTCGATGAAATGCAGGCAGTAACTTCCCTGGAAGCTCCCTCGGGAGCACTGACAGCACTCGCGGAAGAGCGACAGCCTATGCGGAGATGTCAGCTCGGTGTCCGCGCAGGGTAATTAATGGGCGCTCTGCTGACAAGCACAGGCTTTAGGCGGATCGGAGCCACCCGAGGGCCGCGTCCGCCCCGCACAGAGCGCGCCGGGGCCGCCGCGGGCCGGGGGGGGACCGGACCGGACCTCCCGGAGCCGCAGGCCGGGAGGGGACCGGACCGGACCTCCCGGAGCCGCAGGCCGGGAGGGGACCGGACCGGACCTCCCGGAGCCGCAGGCCGGGGGGGGGCCCGGCCCGGCCCCCCCGGGCCCCGCGGCCGGGGGGGGGACCGGACCGGACCTCCCGGAGCCGCAGCCGAGCCCCGCTCGCCCGGCCCGCCCGCCCTGCGCGGGCCCCGGCTATCCCAAAACCCCGGCCCGGCACACCCGGCCCGGCACAGCCGCCCCGCGCACCTCGTACTCGCGGATGTTGTTGGAGGTGACGAAGATGCCGATGCCGATGGGGATGAAGATGAGGCCGATGATGAAGAAGGCCGGCAACACCGTGCCCGCTGTCAGGATGGGCTGCCAAGCCGGCAGCCGCTGCTGCTTGAAAGCGGTATTGTCGGGCTTGCGGGTCTTCACGGCGCCGCCGCCGCCCACCGCGCCGCCGCCCGGCACGCCGACGCCGCCCGAGGGGTGCCCGTCCGCCTCCTCCTTGGCGCTGTAGTTCACCGCCATGGCGCCGCCGCCGCCGCCGCCGCCACGTGACCGGGGGGCACCGCGCCTGCGCACTCGGCCGCGGCAGCCGCGGCGCGGGGCACGGCGGCGCGCCTGCGCAGATGGTGGCGCCTGGGGTCTCGGCGGCGCGGAGTCGTCAGTCTGGGAAGGGACCCGCTGGATCATCCGGGCCGCTCGTCAGCCCCGCACTGCCACTGTGACCCCTGAACCGCTAAGCCACGTCACCCAGTGCCAGATCCAGTCACCTCTTGAACACGTCCAGGGATGGCGACTACCACCTTCCTGGGCAACCTGTTCCAATGACCACCCGAATAGTAAATCTTTTTTTCTAATACCTAATTTGAATCTCAGCTAAGGCCATTTCCTGTTGTTCTCACTGCAGGCACGGCAGAACAGACGAATCCCACCTCACCCCAACCTATCCTCAGGGAGTTGCAGAGAGAATGATGTCCTCCCTCAAACCCTCCTTTTCTTCAGGCTGAACACCCCCGGCTTCCTCAGCTGTTCCTCACAGGACGTGTTCTGTGGGCTCCTCACAGGACGTGTTCTGTGGGCTCCTCACAGGACTGTTTTATGGGCTCCTCACAGGACGTGTTCTATGTGCTGGCCAAGCAGGCCCTGCTCTGTGAGGATTAGCATTCCAGACTTTGGGCAGGGGTCCTGCCACCTCGTGCCCAGGGCTGGGCTAAGACCCGGGCCCGCAGCCTTGCCATCCCCACTCAGTGCTCCAGGAGCACTGCCCTTCATCCTCCCTCTTGGCATGTGCTGACCCGAGGTGGCATCCTTTGGGTCAAAAACTGAGAAGTCAGCTTCAGCTTCCTAGCCACATAAATAGGATTAGTGCCACTGTAGAGATGTAATAATGCATGAGAGTTTTGAGAGCTGCTCTCAGTGGAGCCATGTGTGCCAACCACCACTTTTGGGAGCGGTTCTGCTCTGTCCTCCTGCTCTGCTGTCAGGAGGTGTGAGTGAATTAGTGCAGTGAATACAGAATCACAGAGCAGGTAGGGCTGGAAGGGACCACACAGGGACATCTGGTCCAACTCCCCTGCTCAGAGTCATCCCAGGGCACATGGCACAGGACTGCATCCAGATGGTTTTTGAGTATTTCCAGTCAGGGAGATTTTGCAGCCTCTGAGAAATCTCTTCTAGTGCTCAGTCACCCACACACTGAGGAAGTTCTTCCTCATATTCAGGTGGAACTTTGTATGCATCCGTTTCTGTCTGGTGCCTCTTGTTCTGTTTGTTGGCACCACTGAGAAGAGTCTGGCTCTGACTTGACACCACCCTTTAGATACTTATACACATGGATGTTGTTGTTTCCCCTTATGAGCTAATCTGACTGTGCTAAATAGCATCACAGAATCAATCAGGCTGGGAAAGACCTCTGAGGTCACTGAGCCCGCCCTTTGACTGAACACCACCATGCCAACTACACCATGACACTTGCTACCATTTACAGTCTGTCCTTTAACACCTCCAGGAACAGAAACTCCACCACCCCTCCAGGGCCGTCTGTTCCAGTGGTTAAAACCCTTTCATGGAGAAGCAGTCACCTTGTGGAATGCAGTGTGGGAGTATGTACTTGCATCCCAGAATTCCTGCTTTAGCAAGCATTGCTCAAGCTAATACAACCTTGGAATTCCATGTTTCTCACTTCATTGGCATTTCTGCATCAAAGTCTGTTTTGTGAGGACTCTCTAGTCCTTCCTATGCAGTCATTGTAGAGTGCTGCCAAATCCACATTCGGCAAATATTTATGTATTTACTTCATTTCAAGGAAAAAACTAAGTAGAACTATTTAATTAAATAAGTTTATAATGTAGTCCAATCTGAAGACTTTTTAGCTGGCTATGGAACAGTGTATGTAAAATAAATGCCTTTTAGTTCTCTGGAGCAGCGAGAGCATCAGCCAAGACCACTGGGGGGAGCACCTGACCTGTGCAAATGCATTTCACTCTGGAGGCACAAAAGGCCTCCTTGACACAATGTAGGAAATTTGGATATATAGATAAATATCGAAAATATAAATATTAATTTGGTGCCTAAATAATTATATAGGATACAAAAGTTAATCATATTCCTTGTGGCACCTATGCTAAAACTATATTTCATTCCCAATTTATCTTTTCCACTGTCTTGTGGACCCAAACTTTTGCTGCCATTCCCCCTAGATAAGCCCATTGTCTCTAGTACCACCCTTTCTTTATTATCTTCTGTTTGCAATTATTACCTTCAGCTATAGTAATTTTTATTCCCATAGTGTCACAGAGAATCCAGAGAGATGCAACCTGGGATCCCAAGGGAACAAGAAAGCTTGTAAACCTGTGCTGAGAGATGGCAAGAAATTTCCCTAGCAGCAGGAAAATCAAGGGGCAATATTGGGAAGCTGGGACCTGATGCTCTCAGGTGCGAGAGGACTGGCAAGAAAGGGTGGGTTAAATTTGTCTAATTATGTTTCACAACAAGACAAAAAGAAAACTCACAGGCTGTAGAGTTTATCTCTAGAAATCTGTATTTGAGTTTTTTTCATGGATTGAAACTATGTATTTTATAACTATAATTACACTACACAAGTCTTTCAGTCCTCTTTAGATGGTAAGAGATCTCTAAGGGAAAAGCAGATCTTTCACTGGTTTTCTATTGCTTAAAAGCTTCTGATATCTATAGCATATATATATATAGCATCTATATTTCACATTGTCTTAGTGTGAAAACTCTTCCCAATTATCTCCTTTAAAATTACAGTAGTTGTAGAAATTAATCACATCTTTAGTCTATATTAATAGATTTCTTCCTGAGTCTCCCCAAAAAACAGGCTAATTATGTGGCTAATGCACTTTTTTTACATATTTATCTTAGATTCATATCCAAGTTAGGTAATGTAAAAAATTGACTAGGAACATAAATGCAAGATGAAATCACCAGTCTCCTACTCCAAAGTGTTGTAGTTCATCAAAAATATTTTAAAATCCAAATTATTTCAATACGCCATGATTGTTTGTATGCTTTAAAGAAAGCTTTATTTTGGGAATCTTAAAAACTTGATATAACTGAAAAAACATAAATGTTTATGTATTAGTTTATGAATAATAAACTCACACTCATAATAAATTGGCTTTATATTAAAATTTACACAAGGAAAAATATTTTCTATTTTGACTGGGTCCTTTTAAATCTAGACTCAATTTTGGAATACCATTTTACTTGTGTCCTACTCATATTTAAAAGCTGAAGTTTATTTCAGGCATGTCACCGTTACTTTCAAATAGCCAGGAATTTCAGTCCAGCTGAGCTTAGTGTAGTTCTTAACATGGATAAGTTTCAGTACCCAAGTAGTGTTTTGAAAATAGAAGATCTGGGTCACTACAATGTTCATTCTGCTGCGCAGTAAACTGAAATGTGTGACACGCTAAACTTTATTCACCTCATCTGTATTGTCCTCCAAAAGCTTGATTTTTTCTCAGCTTGCAGTAAAATATGATCTACAAACACAGCTATGTTATTGGCATATATTATCTGTTGTACAAAAATACCCCACTCGTTAAAATACATGGTGTACCAGCTAAGTATAAGCTATACCAACAAAATTTCTCTTCCACCAGGATAAGCAGCACTTAATTTTGATTTGTCTCTATAGCTGTGTTAGTAAACTCTTCACAATGGAGATCAACTCCACAGAAGTTCATACAGGTCCCAGAATATCCTGCTTCTCTAGAGTGTCAGCATTTGCTGCAGAACTCATATGTAAAAGGAGAAACAGCTCCCATGGCTCCCATGAAGACCAAATTGACTATGCAGCCATGTGATATTCCAGCTTCAAAGATAGACAAACCTAACCATCCCAGTGGGATGCTGCATTAATGCAGTCTTTCTGACATCTCACAGCACATCTGCAAGCAACAGTTTTCCTTTCCAAAAAAGTAATTTCTCCCAGTAGCTTCTGCAGTTAAAAATCTGCATTAAGTATGTGCCAATGACTTAGATTAAAAATCGTTGGTTATGAAATGTAAAAGAAAAAAAGACCCTGCCTGGATTGCATATAGCTTTATTTATCATGCATTCAAAAATCAGCCTAAGTATAGCTGCCACAGAACTCTCTGGATGCTATTTGAGAAGCTACAGCCACCAGTGTAAAAGGGGCCCCTCAGCATGCAGCCGAGTGCCGGGTGTCTAGTCCAGGTGCTGGTCCAGGACCAAAGATTCTGACAGTACCAGTCAAACATCGCTGCCTGTGCTGTGAAAGCACAAGGTTAGAAACAATTAAGTCATTAAGGGCTTGGTAATTGATCCATCTCTGTATTTTAACTTCTGAGCCTACAAGAAAAACTGAGAGAGTTGCATGGGCATGTTGTGAAAAGACAAGGAGGAATGGCTTCAAACTGAAAGACAGTAGGTTTAGATTAGATACAGGGAAGAATTTCTTCACTTTGAGGGTTGTGAGACACTGGAACAAAATGCCCAGAGAAGCTGTTGAGCAGCTTTGCTGGAAGTGTTCAAGGCCAGGTTGGATGGGGCTTTGAAAAACTTGATTTAGTGGAAGGCATTCCTGCCCATGGCAGTGGGACTGGAACTACATGATCTTTAAGGACCTTCCAACTCAAACCATTCTGTGATTCTGTGAATCAGTTTCACCCTGTACATCACTGTGACACTGTATGAGACACCAGTCAGAAAAAGGAACTTCCTAACCCATATTCTGTCCCCATAAACAAATATATAGGTGAGCACTGCTAACCTCAAAAAACTGGAGCTGAAATGCAAACACCTACATTTACATTTGCATAGTTGTGAACATTTATTAGTTACAGTGTAATGAAAATCAAGTTTTTTTTGGTACAGGCAAAAGTAAAAACATACTGTATATAGAAAAAAGTCACAGCTTTAAAAACTGACTTACATAGTTTAAAATGAGTAAATTAGGTTGTATTTCAAGGCATTGGACTCTAATACTTAATTTTATGCCAAACCATCACACAGTGCAAGAAATATTCTGCAACAAAATCCATACAGCAGTCTTCAGAGTATTTAGTCTCACAGAATCTCATGGTGGCATACTGAATACTTCTCCATTTAAACAGAAAACATTGAAGTTACATTTTCTTTCTTCACATACTCTCTATTACAAAAATATCAAATTGCAAATTTGACAGTGTATTCTACAAATAAATGCATCACAAGCAACAGGAATTGCAACTTCGGCACAGCTACTTTACAAAGTGTATTATAAAAATAAATTATATAGCAAATATCAAACAAAATCAAGCACGTGCCTTGGGCTTTGCAATTAAGAGTGAAATTCAGCTGGCAGAAAGACTGCTGCTCTCTCTCTGATTAGATACTTTTAAAATACCAGCAAGGCCATTGGTTTTTAAAGCTCTACCAAGAAAAAAAAATATATAAAACCTAATGGAAGCATTAATACTTCCACAAATAATCAGTAGCACAAGTGACCCTGGTGTTGATGGCAGAGAGCTTCTACAGTGGTCCATCCACAGGCATGGAGGGTAGTGCACACAGAGAGCTCTAGCGGGCGGTAACTCATCTAGAGTTCACGCGTAACTGGTGAATGATGACACTCTCTAAAAGAAAAGAGAGCAAAACATTCGGGTTTATGCAACTACAAACGCATTGCAGCTTACTTGAAAGAACAATTACAATGGTAGTGCAAGGCATTTTTCTAAAAAAAGTCTCACAAAGTCACTCTCACATCACTGCTGTGTTTATTGAGCAAGTTTTCTTGAATTTTGCTACTGACTTTAATGGGGATAAATTTCAGCCACAGCATGCAAAACTATGTGTTGGCATTTTCTTTAAAAGGCTGGATTTAATTTTTCCCTGTGTTTAGTACCACAGGTCCCTGTCCCTGATTAATCCCTGAGCTCTGCTGAAGTACTAATGGCCTGGTCTTCTGTTCTTCTACCAATATATACAGATCTTACTGGCAACTTTTTTAATACAAGAATTTAACAGTCAGTTAACATTTTTCTCTGAAAAGGAGGATTTTATGCATTTAAAATAATGTAACTGTACCAATACTAATTAAAGCATACATTTATACATTTTCAGAAATATTCATCTTAATTGAAACTACTTTTGTTACCTTCCTTTCTTAATAGTCTGAAGATTTTTCAAAATTTACAGGGCCTAAGAAATGACACTATGGATATAATTTTTGCCTTTTACATTTTTATTGATTTTTGCCTTTATCTGCTTCTTAACTAATATTTGCAAGGTTTTTCATGAAGTTACATTCTAAGAAGAAAGAAAAATAAAAATATTTTCTGTGTACTCTTGCGGCCAGAACTTTGCCACTAGATGGCAGACCTCAGTGCTGCTTTTCATAAGTGGTGAAGCAAGAGAAGGGCTGAGGCAACGTCCAATAAAATATGTTAAGGCAAATGAAATAATAGAATTTCCCGAACTGAAAGTATTTATTTTCCATCAAATTTATCAATAACCAATTATTTTCAACAGGAAATGTACATCGGTTCCACCACACTTGAGCAGTGAATGTGAAAGAACAACAAACTTACTGCATGATTTCACCTTACAGCCAGTGCTGTTCTAACTTGAAGCTCTTGTGGAATATGATGTTAAAAGCTACATTCACAAATTATTTCATTAATATTAAAAATATTATTTAAAAAAATTATTTTCTTAATATTCACTGTGCATATTTAATAAGGAGTTTAGACACAAAAGTCTAAAAAAATGGGCAGCAGAAAAATATCATGCTCTGTATAAATATATATATTATGTACACACACACACACACAGGTGTAGTTACTAAAAGAGGTGTCTGAACAGTTACTAAGGTAAAATTAGAGTAGGCCTGATTTTGTGAGAGTTCTTTTGGGCCACCCTCTGTAGGAATATGATTATATTTGAAAGATATGATTAAATAATTTTTTTTCTAGGGTTCCAGATTGGAGTATTTCAAGGAGCTAACTATTCACTTAAACAAAAGAATTTATTTTAATGACAGAGAAAGAAAATGATGTTAATGTGAAACAGCTAATTCTGCTTTCAGTCCCACTGATGTAAAGCAGAACTTCTTGAGGAAGCACATCAGGATACCAGTTCATATAATGAAGCACATCAAGTGACATTTTAACATATAAAGTTTAATTTCTCCTTACAATATATACAAGTATCACCAGATAATACAAAAGTGAATGTACCACAGACAATGCACACCCAAGCAACAGAAAAGAATCATACATCAGTATTTCTGGTTTTAAAATCCCAAGGAGAGGGTTTTTTTTTTTTTTTTTTTTGTTTAGAGAACCATTCACACCTGAGTGTTTCATACCCGAGAGCTGATAGCTCTGCACATGACACTAGTTAACCCTGCTTACATTTTAAGAAAAAAAAAAGCCAAGGTAAGAGCAATGTGTAGGGAGTAAGATTCAAAGTGAAGTAAATATCTATAATGAAAAATATTGTATATAATTTTGCCCAAGAGAGCTCAAGCAAAATTAAGAGAAAGAGGATAACTCACACTGACAGAGGGGAGAAAATCATTCCCCTAAATGAAATCAAGTTCAAAAGATGAGCTCACAAAAACTCCTGCCAGCAAACTGTGTTTCAAAGCAACTCAATGAAATTGGCCACTGATGTGTGATGGGAACATATAATTGGTCTGAAAATTGTCCTGACTGTTGCAGCTTATGCCAAGTACCTGAAACTCAGCAGGATAGTAGCTTACTCTATTACAGACCTGCTCTTCCACATCTGATCAGAATTACTAAATATTCATGTAAACATTACTGAATATTCATGTAAATATTGAGCATATTTTAGAATCTGCATGGCATATTTCAAGCAGTGACATATGACTTGGCATCCTGTTGGCATGGATCAACATATTAATGTGGCTTTAGAGATTACTCCCATGGTGGCAATTACTATGTGCTGTAAGTGGTTTGAGGTTTAAATACAGTGACGTGTACTCTATGGGCATATTACAAAGAGTCACAAAGTGTTTGGGTTTTGAAAAATCACACTAACGGGTGTCACAAAAGAAAAAAAGCTAAGCAAAGTAAATAAAAATCTCTATTTTTCTTCTACCACTTGCTTAGGATGTTTGCTATTCTGAGAGAAATCCCTCTAGGCATTACAGTTGAAGCTCTGTACTCCTTCTTTTTCAGTCATACTTACTCAAATGTATTTATCTACTAATGACTACATTAGCAATACCCCTGTGTAGCAGTAAGTCTGGCAATGGGATCTTTACTGAGGGAACACAGTAGAAAACTTGTTAGAAACTAGACTTAAAATCAGAGAGATCATCTGGAGAACTGACGGAGCACCTTCTCAGTCCATGTGTGCTGCTCATGAATGGGTTGGAATCTTCCCTGCTATTCACCCTCTCCACCTTACTGCTGGTGCTAAGCCATGCATTACTACTGCTGGGTTTGAGTTATCACAACTGCTTATGTGGCCATGTCATCAGCCAAAACAGGGCTTCTCTCCAGCTGACATTGAATATGACTGAAAGTACAAAGATTACACAGTCATCTTAGCTTCTTACAAAGCATTCTAACTATCATTATGATTCTGAGTGCATTATTTTTCTATTGCAATTGTTCCACTTCAGTACAAAAACAAAAAAAAAAAAACCCAAACAAAATGACCAAAAAAAGTTAAGAGAGAGAAAGCATGAGGATGAGTGACTCCAAATGATCATTTAGGAAGGCTTAATTTATTATGCACTATAATCCAGTAATGGAGAATAAACGTATGCCCTGTAAATCCCTAATATTATCCTTTGGATTGATGTGTCAAAGTTTGATTCTTTGGTGCCTAGTAAAAACTGAGGTCTGGACAAAGCTTGTCCTTGTGGCATTTGTGACATCACTCTTGTGTTCATTCTTTGATCCTGTATGAAGGAGAGTTCAAGCCCTGCTCTTCCACACAGTGAGGCACTGCTAAGGTCTTGCTCCTCTTCTCTGCCGTCCTTTTCATTAAACTGGAAAAACTTCTTATTCTGGAGATCCCTATCGCTCTGTCAGGTTTGCATGAAATTGGTTGGTTGTTCAGTGTTATTCATTAGTGAAGGAGAGATGGAAGGATGGATGAACACAGACACTTCATCTTATAAGCCTCCTTTTCAACCGGACCAGGCTCAAAGGCAGCCTTCAGAACAGGGACATACATCTGGGGGGACCTCCTTCCTAGTTCAATATCCTGACCCCTCAACCACTCCCTTGTTTCTGCTCAGTGAATACTGAAGCACTCCATGCAGAACAGCACAGCCTTTCCAGGAGGGAATGAGAATGCCACCTTCTTCCTCCTCAGCTGTCAGTGCCACTAGTGAACCTGCCTGCAACTGATGTGGGTTTGAGCCTCCTCAGATACTGTCTCCTACCTTTGAAAAAAGGTTTCAATCAAAAGCTTTTGAAAATAAGCAGCACTACCCCTGCGTTAGTGTGGTATTTGATCTATTAGAAGGCATTCATGATCCTACAGTCACTTTAAAACGCCAACTGGTTTCCTTGTGCCCTCCTTCTTTCTTTCCTGGCCTGTGAGTCTAGCACTAAGTAACATTAAACCCAACCTTTAAGCTTTTTTTTTGCCGGATTCCTTTTGATTCAGATCAGTTCCCCAGTTAAATTCAAACACTTGCACGAGCTCAAAGGACAACCACATAGTCAGTGAGTACTTTCTTGGCTGGAGGTGACAAAGACAGGACTACAGCTTTTCAGCCCAGTGTGAAGTTATATCCTGACTTTTAAGTGACCATAAAATCATGACTTGACTTAAAAGCCTCGGAGGAAATACAAGAATACCTGCATTATGGATCTCTGTGAGGTACAGTGGCTGCAGTGCTACAATTAAGTTGTAACAGAAACATGGACTAGATAAGGTCTGTGGAAGAACATCAGGAAGATCTTCAGGATGCCTCTTGGGCTTAGGCATTGTTTTTAGATTTGGTTGTTTAAACTGCCTTTTGGAGCTGACCTACTGAATGGAGAATCTTACTGTAGTCACTAAACATAACTGTCTTCAGATTCAGAGGAAATTTCAGTGTAACACAAAGAGGCTTGAACTTCTAAGACTTCTGAACTATAGGCTTTCTTTTCTCTTCATCTTACCCTTCTTCTACCTTCAGGAAACAAGAATATTAGGTCAATTAAAACAGATGTCAAAAGTTTTGAGTATAACAAAATACCTGGTTTTAGCTAACAGTTTAACCAGCTGCCTGATTCCAACTCTTTAGACTTCTGCTGCAGAGAAAAAGTCTGGTTTTGTTGTGCAGCCCCTGGGAAAAAATAACAGAATCCTAAGTCTGACCTCTCTGGAATTTCTGAAGTCTGTCTCATCTAATCCTACTGACTCTCTCCAGGAGCAACTCCTGCCTGCAATTCTGGCTCTAACTGTGCCAGTCTGTGTGCCCTAGATTTCAGGTACTGTGAGGCTGGCTTTTTTTTTCAGATGAATTAGTTTCTTAGACTTCAAACAAAAACAAAATTTTCAACCACAGGCACACATAGAATATTGAGTATGGCGACAGTTAACTAAGGGACTAAGTTTTTTTTAACACAAGGAAGGCTTAAGGCAGCTGTATCAAGCTACATTAGCTTGGGGATCATGTCTGCAGTATTATTTGACTGTTTTGACCTTACAACTTCCTTCAGTAACAGTTTTTAAAGTGAATATGCAGAAAAAACCCAATTTTTCTCCTTGAAATATCTGTTAAAAAGTCTGTGTTATAAAAAGAACAGTAAGATCTCAGCAACATTTTATTGACATACTGAGGCTTTTAAGTGATAAGAATTCCTTGAGAGAATCTGATGTATTTCAGACATATTAACTCACATTGCTTGCTAATTCCAGTTTCCAAGTTTTACCTGAAGTGTTGGGAATACACATTATGAAATAATGCTACTAATACTAATCTAATTTTTGAATGTCATAGGAACTAGAACCTTAAAATTAACAGGCATTTTAGGTGCTACACATGTAAAAAACCAAAACCTACTTTTTTTTATGTGGCAAAGAAAAAATGCCCTTTATGTGAATAATAAAATGCCACTTTACAATGGGATAATTGTCATATTTGATCTGAAATTGGAGAGCAATGCAAAGCAGATGGAAAACTAAACATTACTTGGATTGAATATAATTTTGTTGACCTTCAGTGACAGAGTTCTTCCATCAAATATCTTCTCCCAGGCCAAATTTTGTATTTCACCCACCAGTGCATTTTCCTTTCTGTGAATTTCATTTATAATTTATTGGTGGTCTGACCACCTTGCTTTCTGTTTTAACCACTGGGCCCTTCACAGCTTGCTGAGGTGGTTGAAGCATTATACCACTTTAAACCCATCATTTATTGTTCTGGTCAGCTTAATTTCTTTTGGTTCCGACTTTCTTCTGTGAAAATTGATTGCTTAATGGAAATGTGCTTTAATAACTCTACTGTTATTAAATAAACAATCGTAACAATCATCAGCATCCACACGATTTCCATGCTGGAAAAATTCCTTAAAACATGCTTAAAAAAATGCAAACATACAGATGAGGAAATCACAAAGAGGGAAGGAAAAATGATGAATCACCATGGTATTGTAAGGTGGTCTGCATTTTATGACAAAATATTTTAAAACAGCTGAAAACTGAGGACAATTTCCTTACCAAACCCTCTCTCTTTCACTATCTGCACCTGAGCTGTGCCTTTAGATAGCAATTCCTGTCATCAGCAGGCTGTGCTGACTTACCCTCTAAGACATAAGGATGCTTGGCAAGTACTATTTAAATATAAGACCCAACCAGGAAAACTGAAAACCTAGTCAGGTCAATGGAATGAGTTGCTTCATAGCCTTTAGTGGTCTTTGGAGCAGGCACAAATGAATTGTATTAATTTTTGCCAGATAAGGTTTATCAAGCTTTTGCTGAAGACTAAACACCTTCTGGCTCACAAGCCTTCATCTGAGCCCTGAGCTAGCAGTATTCCAGTGTGTGTAAGTCAGGGACCTGGTTCTAAGTGTTGTCTACAAATGTTAACTCTCTCTGGAAGAATTAATTGCTGCAAAACATTGTGCAACATCCCTATGCCCCTGAATTTAGATGGTTATCTTGAGAAAGCAGCTCACCACTGAGAAATGGTGATTTTGATTGGAGGCTCCTAGAGAGAAGGCCACATGGTGCCCATCCTTCCTCTCTTCCCCTCCCACACACGAGGTACTGGCTTTCATTGAAACAGGACCTCAAGTACACATGGCAAGTCTTCTGGCATTGCTTCCCTAGGCCGTGTGGCATTTCAAAAATGTGATCAAGGCAGGAAGGAAAGTAGACCATGCAGCAGCAAAGGTGGAAAATGATCCATAAAAGTGGAAAACAATCTAGTAAAAGTGACCAAACCTCCTTTGATCTACTATAAAGTGACCAAGTCTATCATTAAGAATTCCTGAACTAGATTAATAACCTAGTGCAGTTACCTCATTCTCACTTCCTAGAGAGAAAACCTTCCTGGCATAAAATTGCCTTTTTGACAGCTTTTTTTTTTTTTTTTTTTTTAATTGAGTAAGAAAACAAAAGGATTTTGTTATTTAAGTAGTCAGTGCACACACTTATTAGTTTGTTAAGTGACAGCTGCTAGTACAGGCAAATGTGAAAACTACACAGACAGGGGAATGACTTCCATGGCAGCAGTAAAACCTGCAAAACATACCCCCTGAGCCACTGCCATCAGCCCTGACCCCCGCCCAGGGAGGCAGAGCTGCTGGCTGAAGATTTCTTCAGTTCTATTTTCATAGACTGAGTCTCAGCACGAGGCTCGAATTTTGTCACATTTCCTGCTCCTGGGGCTGCAACTACTGGCTTTCCTGCTTTCATACCTTTTGACACAGGAATTCGGGTGGGTGTAGGTCTCGGGGATGACCCATCCTGTCCTGTCTGCAAAACAAAGAGACAGAGAAAAATGCCACACATTAACCACTTCTTCTCATACATGTTCATCTTATACTTTGGTTCTTCATTTACCTTTCAAACAACATTATCCCAAATCACACCTATTAGCAAAGTAATATTCACACTTGGAATCTGGCCATGGCACATACTGCTAGAATAGGGCCAAAGGCACAGGTGCGATCAAACGAGTTTCCCAGAGGCAAGGTGTAGTGTTTTGAATCGATGTCACAAGGATGGGAATTTGTGCAAATCTCCCATTCTCCAGCATGACAAAGTGCAGGATGGCCTTAGAGGCAACTACAACATTAGCTTGGCTGTCAGGACAGGTAAAATATTAGCATCTTGCTAATAGACTAGCATACACACTAGGACATGTCTTCAAAACCGCATAGTCAGATGAGGCTAATGATGAATGCAGGCTAACTGCCAAATTTTAGGAGCTGGGCATGATCACTCAGCACTGTAAATAAAATTGAATTTTACTTCCCAAAGTATGCTAAACTCATGGCTGGGGCCACTTATTTCTGTACTGGGAAGAGCAGAGGGTTGGGAGAGAAAGAAAAAGAGAAAATATTTTGATTTCCTTTTCCTGTGGTTGTGGCAGGAGGGATGAGGGAAAGGGTTCTCACAGTCCAAGCACAAATCATGACTTGAGAAACTGGTGAGGGTGAAGCTGATAACCCAGATTTCCAACGATACCTCAAGGCAGTGTACACATGGCCATTTTGCTATCTCTGCCAGTCTTCTGCCCTGGACAACAGCCTAGCAAGCACACTTATCCCCAAGTTTGAGTACTTCAGAATTAAAAAAAAAAAAAGAATGGCCAAAGTTGTTGGCTTGGGGCTGGCAGAACCAACACAGCTCCTGTGTCCTTCTGGAGCCCCAAGTGGAGACCAGGCCAAAGCTATTCCATAGCTTTGGCCAGATAATGATGCACGTACTCTTCAAGGTCAAATCTGGAGCTACCACTTATGAAACCTGACTTTAAGAAAATACTTATAAACTTGACAATTCTGGAAGGAAAAACAGGTTTTATCTCCTGCAGTGTGCAATACAGACACAAATGATAATGGCAACAACTTCAGTCTCTTGGCTAGATTTCCTACACGACTGACATTTCTGTTCAGATTATGGATTAAGACTTTGATCTGACAAAAGAGAACAATTCTCCTAAAATCCTGGAATGCTAGCTAGACCTACCTACTAAATGACTAAACTCTGCAACTTATGACATATAAGCAAAGTAAAACTTAACTGCTGAAATAGACTGGACTGGGGGCCCATGTCAGATGCAACATGCTTTTGTATACTTAAAAATGCTCTACAAATGTTTTTCAGCCAGTGGCATCAGAGCTTTCTGTCTGCGTCCTGAGCATGCAAAGGAAAACCATTCCTTAATCTTCTAAGAACAGTTCAAAACCCCGTGTGTACACTCAAAAAATCACAATTGGAAAACTTGAATGCTGTCTGCCTGACAGGAAGGAAACCATTTTCAATAACTAAAAGCAACATTTACAATAGTAGTCTAAACGCTAATATGGAACTCACATGTAGATGTCAAAACAAGTTAGGCGCATACAATTCTGTAGGGCAAAACATGCAAATGCATTCCATCAGCCTTGGAAAATATGTCAACATCCCAGGGAACCCAAATGACAAACATCTTGTACTCCCTGAAAGAGTCCCCCAGTGAGTAAACATGAGGCAATCAAATGGAGTAGCTGGAATCTCAGGCATTTCTTCAGCTTTATTCACATGTAAATTATTAACTAAGGATTTGGGCGCTTTCAAGTTACCCATTTCAAGCCTAAATCACTCAAAAGCACTTTGAAAAGAGCTCTAACTTGCTTTAAATGTCTTAGTTGCCTTCATTCCGGCATACTAACATGTTGATCACATGGAAGCTAGTGCCTGCTTCCCAGGCAGCTGCAAAAGCATTTTGTGTTTGCCAAGTGAGATGGCACAAAGGTTGGGCACGGGAAGGGGCAGCAAGCAGAGAACATATCCAGTCGACGTCTGTAGCATCTGTGGCAGAGAACCCACACCAGTGCCTCTCCATCATTTCTTCCAAGAACTCAAAGCCATTCCTTCCAGCTGTTTGTCTGTAGGCTGCTGTCTTCTGGTTGGTCTGGTTGGAACGTGGCTCCAACCGGAAACTAACCCTGACACAGCAGGAATGGAGTGCCTGAGACCCCGTGAGACACCGGGTAATGCATGCTGGATCTGAGCTGGCAAGGCAAGACATGGTGCTGGAACAGGGGCCCAGTGAGGTTACACAAAACATTACTGAGAGTGAGATGAACACATGCAGCTGCTATGGTGCAGTCATCATCAGCTCTCACTGCAGACACAGTGTATTGACCTGTGAAGTTGCAGTAAGGCTGGGCAGTCCCATTAAAGGAAAAAAGCAAACTGAACATACAGAACATGGAGCATGTGTGAGTAGTTTGTAACAGATCTGGCTTGGTGCATTTTATTGATGCACAAAGAGAATGCTTTCATGCACATACCGGCTTCTGCAATATTTTAAGTAAAAAATGCTTAAGCTGGAAAGTAGGTAGACTATTTGACAGCACCGAAAATGGAACTAAAATAAAGTATGTTTAGGTAACTTTATCCTCAAAGGATGAGACTTGAGATCTAGTCAATATAGTCAGCAGAGCCAGTGGGCAATTCAGCTCACACAGAAGCTAGCCCTGTCTCAGCTGGATCACTCCCCAGTCACCACAGGCCAACACACATGCCTCAGTGCTGCCATGGGGACTGATGACTACAGATTGACTCAGTTGCCCACACTCAGGCTTCTCGTGCCACCTGAGGTGTTCCATCAGCTGCCACTGCAGAAAGGTATGGGTGCATTATCTCTCCCAGCCTCACACATATCTCAGTTGCCACAGGCACACAGCCAGCACCACAACAGCCCTGCACAGGCAGCTGAGCTGCCCCCTGCACCTCCAGGAGCTCCAGCAGCAGCTCAGAGCAGATATGGGACACCTACACAGAGCTACATTTAGACGCCAATCTCAAACTGTCCAATTGCAAGTGGCCTTACAGCTGCATAAACACTTGTCCCCTTCACTCTGGCACCAAGCAGCTTCCCAGCTGGGCCCCCTGCCATGGTCAAGGGATGCCCTGCATGGTTGGTGCAGTGCCACCGTGCTGGCTCTGCTGCAGCTGGGATTCCCTCTGCTCCCTGCAGATTTGCATGGCACTGGAGTCAGTGTGTACCCTGGCAGCATGAACAGATGCCAGGCTTGTAGGAGGAGGGGAGCACAGGGATTAAGTGATTATAGGACTGACACCCATCATGGTAGCCAAAGAAGATCCACATTCACCAGTAATCTTATAATTAAATGTAAGGCCTAAGTCAAACAGGATGTAGGCACCACTGCTTTGGGTTTATTCACAAAGAATACTTGGGTTTATTCTGTGGGATTTTTTTCTGCAAACTATATGAACTGTTCTGGGAACAGAAATGTGGGGCAATGTGCTAAGGGAAGACTAACAAGCAGGCTCATTTTCATCTCTATATGCTCTGGTCTCTTTGGTCCATTTGCAATAAAAAAAATCATATCCTAGGTCTGCTAGGATAGTCCAAGTATTTTCCTGGGAGTGAGTTTGATTCTAATCAAGCTAAGGACGATTAAATACCATTTTTTCTGTTTCTATGGAAACTGTCCAAATCCATAGGCTGCCATAAAAAAGGCGTTAATACATTGTACAAAGTATCTTATGTGAGGAGAGTTAAGACAAAAATTAAAACCAGTGAGCTAAGAAAGCAGCTGTGTATCAGTTCGTCTTGTTCGATTTTATTAACTTAAACCCTCAAAATTGTATCTGTTGGTTTCGTCTGGGGTTACTGAGTAAATGATCACAGCTTTTCTGACTAGGGGCAGTGGAGTGTGTTTGTAAAGTTGTCATTTGCAAAACAGATGGTGAATACACTTTTTTTCCTTTCGAAGAGGCCTGGGAGGAAAAGACACATTTGAGCTTGTTCGAAGTTGCCCGCTCAGCTGACTAGGGACATTAAAAAAGAAAAGGAAGCAAAAGATAAAGTAAATCTTATTGCTGAACTATTTTTCTTACATTCCAAATCAGGGAGGATAAAGTGAAGAAAGAATCCAGTTTTTACCCAGAAGAAAAAAAAAAAAGTTTTGTCTGTCATGGTTCACTGCATCATGACAGTAGAGACAGACATCTAGTTAAAAGAAAAAGTTTAAAAAAAAAAAGTTTTCCAGGCTTCTGAGAGACAAAGGAGTTAGTTAATTAATTCAAGGCTTTAAAAAATGAACATTGCCTCTAATATGTAAGGAAACAGTGTATAATGAAGTATCTACAATACATTATATACGTGGGAAGAGAGAGCAAGCACATGTGCCATCCCAAACAGATCTGTGTGATGAATGCAAGCTTTCTTAATTCAGAGGCTTTAAATGGGAATGGCAGCTTCTCTCCAGAAGGGTGAAAGTTATCCTAAATACACATCGACATTTCAGTTTGGGAGGAGATGGCTGACGAGGTGTGTTGTAGGGCTCTGCTGACTCCCGAGCAGCATGGACAAATGAGTAGGGGATGACTATTCAGTATTTGTCAAGATAGAAGAAAAAGGCTGTAACCAATGAAGGTATTTCATAAAAGGTATCAAACAAAAGAGCTTTTCCCAAAGCCCGCAGCTGAATTCACTGCCCCCTGATGTTGTGGAAACAACAGTGTAAATGAGTTCAAAAAGCAATTAAATGAATAAATAGAAGAAAACTCTGCCACGGTCTATTAAAGACAAAGATGTGGCTACAGGCTCTGGTTCAGAGAGAAATACCCACCTATTGCCAAAAACTGGGAACAGACACTGGGAGAAACATTACTGTGTGTTTACTCACTCAAAATAATCTTCCCCTAAGCATCTGTTGCAGCCGCTGTCTAGCTAAGTTTTTAGACTAATACAGTAGTGTCGATTTTCTGTTCTGGTTAAATTCTTTCCCAGGGTATTTCCTACTCAAGCAATAAAAACGTATGTCCAGTAATAAACTGGGGGAGGACTATCAATAATTACTGCCCACTATGGTTAAAGATAGAGGTGAGAAGTCTTCACTATGAAAAAGAAACTGGAGTACAACCACAGAAGCCCAAAGAGAAAGCAAAAACAATATGCTACAGGAAGCTCTATTGTAATACAGCACTTAGAGAAGTTCAGAGGAACAGAAAGAGCTCTACTATTCACTGGCTAAAGAGGCTTGGAGCTGTAAACAATGATAACACATCTGCTTGTTTTTTCCTTTGGAGTTCAGTAATATAGCAGATATTAACTGAATTATATGGGGATCATGGTATTATATGAAAGAAATGCCAGCCTGCATAATTAGAGTCCAAAGACTTGCCAGCTGAGTAAAAAAAAAATGAGGTGTATTTTCAAAATTTAGATATTGCACTCATCGAAAATAAAAATATAGTTTTCTGCTCTGTCATGCCCACCATTCTTTGTCCCTCTGTCTCTCACTTGTAATTTTGCTGGGTTGCCATAATAATTTTTGAAGGGTGTTCTGGAAGTTAACTGCTTCGGGAGATAATACCAAAAGTGTACCAGCATCCAACATTGGTACAAAAATACATGAATTGGGCAAATTCTGATTATATAATTAAGGTTGAGCATGGTAGGAATGCAGGGAAGACAAGAATTTCTCCTCACCCCTCCCATTTTCCCTGCTGGTGTCTCAAACCCAAGCTATGGTTTGTCCTTTTCCCTACCATGAAGACCATACCATGAGACCACAGTGCTTACCACTGATTGTGTTCCTCGAGTGGCAGATGTTGTAACAGGCGTTATGGTGATAGTACTTGTCACCTTGCTGGCGGCTGCAGGTCGCGGGGACAGGTTGTTCCGAGGTGATCGAAGGACAGTACCAGTTACCACCTCTTTCTCTGCCGCGATGTTCACTGGTCGGACTGTTATCACAGGGCTCGCGCCGTCGGGCGTGGCACTGGGAGAACGTTTAAACTGGGAACCCAAGTGGATGTGGATTTTGTTGTCTTCTGTTGTAATAATGTTGGCATTGGCATTGTACTTGCGGATTGGAGTCGGGACAGTTTGCTTTTCTGGCGTGACTTTGAAAACAGCCCTGCCCATGGTCATATCTTGTGCCTGTGGGGAGACAGAGATTTCTGCCGGCGCTGCAGATGTCGATACTGTCATGATCTGAATTGGCGATGCAGGTCTGTCAGCAAAGGGTGCTCTCCCTCCTTCTGGGGACTTTTCCCTGGAAAATGTTGTTATAGTGACTGGAGACATGGAACGATCTGGGCCCATGGGACTTTCACTGGCTTTTCCTTTTTGTGGCATAACATTTGGAGAGGGAATGATGGTTATTCGTGGCTTCTGATTTCCCAAAGTAGGAATGACAGTGGTACTTGAAAAAAATTCCTCTGCGGATGGACTGGTTATCTCCAAAGTTGCTGTACTGTTCTCATGGTCTGGTGTCACCCGAATATGAAGAGGCTGACCTTGCTTTGGTGAAAGGACAACCTCCCCGGGATGCGCTGGACTACTATGGGTTCGGGCTCCTTTATCAGGAGCTGTCTGAGCCCCAGTTTCCCTCTTTTTCATCCATGGTATCCAGGATTTTCTCATAGCAAGCTCATTTGCTGCTGGAGGATATCTCTCAAGCACTGAAGAACGCTCCATGGGTTTTTTCAGACCTACCTGTCGCAGATTGCTCATTATATGATTCTCCTCCTGGAAGGATTTCCTTATGAACACTGCTGGAGTTTCTTCTTCTGCTGCTTCATTGCTTAGAGCATCTGTCTGCACGCCGGTGGACGTCACGGGAACATCAACCATTCTTCTTCCGTTCATGCTGGGCCTCAAAGCGCGGCTGTAACGCTTAGAAAGCTCCAGCTCTCTTGTTAGGTTCAAAACTTCCTGCCCCATGCTCTTGTTTTTGTTTTCCTCTTCCATAAACCTTTGCTGTAGAACTGAATAATCAACTTGGAGCTGAGAAAGCTGGTCTTCTTTGTTCATGAGCTCATGGATTTTTTCCTTAAGTGCTTGAACTTCTGCTTTCAAATCTCTGCTTTTGGCCTCTTCCAGACGAAACCTGTGTCTCAGCTCTGCCTCCTGGCTCACCACTTCACCTTTTTCTATTGCTTTCGTTTTGGCAATCTGGAGTTTCATCTCCTCCAACTGTTGAGAAAGAAAATTAGCTTTATCCTGCTCAGTCCTAAATTTCTGCTCTAGCTGATCATACTCATCTTCAGTCTTCATCAAATCTCCTTCAACCACTTCCAGCTGTTTGAGACGTTTTTTCAATCTTTCGATTTCAACAGTAAGTTCCTTAATCTTGTTGTCCTCATGACAACCATGCTCTGCTCCTTTCCTAGTTCGACCTCTTGTAATTTCTCTTTCTACTTCCTCCATACCATCAATTTTTTTCTTCAATAGGTTAACTCTACAGCTTAATTCAGATGATTTTTCTTCTTCACTTCTCAGTTTGCCAATTAACTCATCCCTTTCCTTTGTCAAACTAGATACTTTTTCCTCCATTTCAGATTTCAGTTTCAAAAATTTCTTACTTTCTTCTATCAATTTCTCTGTTACATCCATAACTTTCCCTTGTTCAACTTTAAAATTCTTGTTAAGGCCCTCAACCTTTTTTTCCTCCTGTTTTATTTTTTCCATCATATTTTTTCGCTCATCAACTAACATTACAGTAAACGACTTCAACTTTGTAAGGTCATCTTTTAAGCTTATTTCAGCCTTTTCCAACTTGCTTTCAGATGTCTCAAGGTCCTTCACTCGAGTCTTCACCACTTCCAACTCATTTATCAAATCCTTAGTCAAATTTTTTTCTTTCTCCAAGTTTAAGTGTAGCTGAGTGCATTCCGACTTACTTTTACTGAAAGCCTCTTCCAGCTTCTCTAATTCTGACATTCTTTTCTGCAGTTTTTCTACTTCAAGTTTCAACTCTTTGCTATGATGCTCTTCCTCTTGCAGTTTATTTTTCAGCTCTTTGCACTGGGATTCGGTTTTTGTGATCTCTTCATCTTTCCCCTCCATTTCAAGCACACGCTTGCGGAGGTTTTCCACTTCTGCCATTAAGCTAGAGTTCCCACATTCCCCTTTTGCTATTTTATCTCTTAGTTCTTGAAGTTCCTCCTCAGTCTTTTGAAGATTTTTGTTAGTTTCTTCTAGCTCCTCTATTCTGCGAGTCAACCCCACTAACTTGAGCCTTAGTTGTCTATTATGTGACTCTTGATTAGCCAGTTTAGCAGTCATCTCCTCATGTTCTTGACAAAATGATGATGTTTTGTGTTCAAGTTCTGCCTCTAATTTCATCAGTTTTTGTCCATCTTCTTTTGTTTTTGCACTAATAATTTTAAGCTTTTCTTCTTCTTCCTTTAGTTTTTGGGTTAAGTCCTGTATTTTCTGGCTTTGTTGACCAAGTTGTTCAATATGCATTTGTCTTTCATCCACCAGCATGAGTGCAAATGATTTGAGCTTGACTAGTTCTTCTCTTAGTTTACTGATTCTCTTGGTATGCTCTTTCTCCTTCCGGGCTTGATAGATCTTCTCCTGCTCAAGAAGTTTCTTCAGCCTGAAACAAGTCAAAAGAGATGTGTTAGACTAAAATGTATATATATGTCTGTGTGTGTATCTCTCTACTTTTAAAATCACCTTTATTTTAGCTTCTTTTTTATTAATTAATTTATTCTTTTTATTTAGTCTTCAAGAAAAAACTACTAGAGTTGTGTTCCCAAACCAAGTATTTTTGTGTTCCCAAACCAAGTATTATGAAAAATACATAAAATTATCTAGAAATCTGAAATACAGTAACATTTTATACATGTACAGATAACAAATACATCAGGTTTTAATTTCCTTTCATTTATTTCTCTGTTAGGACAGCATAGGTATTATCTACTCACTAACCCATTTATACCAAATTTGTTTTGCAAGGTGGATTCCTCTTTATGCCTTGCATACAGAAAAATGTATAAAATAAGGTAAAAGATTTAAACTCACTGCCATATGCAGCCACATATAAACAGACCAATCCTGGTTACAAACAAACCAACAGGACAGAAGATTACAGTAGTACAAAACTGATAACCATCTGGGCATCACCAGCATATGAAATTAGCAGGAAGATAAATTTTCCAGCACAGTGACTATTATGCTAAAAGGTTTCTTCTTCTACATTTCATTTAGTAGATGGCTCTGGAGTTTTGGTGTGAACCACAAGGACCAAACTGGTCAAACCTTGGGCTATAGCTGACCTCATCTAGAAAATGTGCTTCTCTGTGTGGTCTTAAAGCTGCATTTTCAGACAATATAAAAGCTCACTATATATCCAAATTAGGTGTCTCCTCAGAAAGATAATAATGGCACACATTACCCAGCCTTAGCCATGCAACATGGAGTAATAGAACTATTTTATACCTGTGATTTATATTCAGGATCTGTTGACACCAATATAGGAAGTTCCTGCAGATGTTCTAAGTACAGATTTATGAGACTGGTGATCCTCAATTGAAAGAGGTACAGATAACACAAGGATCTATCCTGACCAATCTAAGAGCTTTAGAGTGAAAGTAGCAGTCTGACTTAGAAAGACACAGGTATGCACATTGAATTTACTAAGAAATAATATTTTTTCCAAACTGCTGTCACAGTACCTACAGTTCCCACATCCTCTATCAAGACATGAGATAAATCAAATCCATTTCCTTTGCTTACCCTAAATCTGAAGCTTCTCAGCTTCCTTTCTATAACTGAGATGCACATCCAGGTGGTAATAACAGAGCAATTAATGCCTGGTAATTAACTTGCAATAACTGTAACATCCATATCCTAGCAAAGATCAACTTTTATCAATATTCTTCTCTTACATGTTGGATTGTAGATGACAGCAGGAGGAGCACAGATATATATTCCTCTCTGCTACTCCAGCAACGAAGTGGTGCCAAGGGCCCCAGGGCACAGTGTCATACACAAAGGATGTCTCCCAGAGCCCTCACCTGAACTCTACACTCCTAGCAAAAGCCAGACTAACTCGGTACTCAGCAACTGTTAATGTTTCACTCCTTGTTCCTGGGGGACCAGAATCAAAAGGAACTGAAAAGAAAAGCTATAAGAAAAGAGAAGGAAGTCAGAAAGCAGAACACAGGATGCAGTAGGTAGGGAAGGAGAAGGCTGAAGAATGCATTTCAAAACAAGACTCAGATAGGATGTGGGAGTAAAAGAATAGTAGGAACCAGCGGTAGAGAGAAAAACAAACAAACATTGCAGCCAACCTTGCTGGGTCACAGATTATTCTCAAAAGAAAAGTCTCGTTAGTTGTGGCAGCTCTTTGGAAAGGACTGAAAAGGCGTGCTGGTGGATGCCTCATTATTGGTCAAGTTAGAATGTCAAAAGGTAAAAAAAGACCCACTGTCACACACCAAGCATTCACTTTTCATACTGAAGAAGGAACTTTATTAGCATGCAATATATTCCCGGGCTGCTCTGTCACAGTGCTTCATGTAAATGTTTCAGCCAAGAACTCTTTCTCATCTCCTCCAGGCTACATTTTTAAAGGAATAGCATGTACCCTTCCACAAAAATAATATCTGCCATGACAGAACAGTGTAGTGAATCTGGTGGTCCTCTAAATGGTACATCTTCTACAGTCACAAACATAGGAGAATGTTTCCAGCCTCCCTTGTCCCACAGGAAAATTTTAAGGTGATGCCTATAAATTAAAAAAACCCAGAAAACAGCTTTAAAAAATAAATCTTGGCACCCAAATGCCTAGAGATGCTTAGAAAACTGTCTTTAATTTGTAATTCCTAGGCCTGCACATGTGATTTTTTTACCCAGCAATTGCTCCAGGCAGTACACACCAGCCAGGCTGCTTAGCAGAGTGCAAAATAATGCACTGACCACACATGGTTCCACGTGATTACCTGAGAGTTTACTGAGGAATACTGCCGAAAAAGCCACTGGAAAAAAATGCAAATACCTGTTAAATTAAGACAAGAAAATGCTAGTCGTGAGGCTGAACAAGAGAGGAAAGCATGTTAGCCCTGTCACTGCCTTGCAGGAGTGATAGCAGTGGGGAATAAGCATCGTGGTCCCTCTGGGAAAATAAAGCAACATTCAGCACTTCATTCTGCCTCAGCTTTAGCACAGGGAAACTACATGTCTTAGATATGATAAGCCAGCTTTCAGAGAAGATACTTAACAATACTTCTGTTTTTGCATGTCTATGAGAACTGCTTCTAAAATCTGGATCTGTAGGGAAGGAATTGGAAGACAGCATACAAATATATGTGTTAATTGCCAAAGTAATTTAAAAATCTACACCTTTCCAGTGTTATTTCTAGACACTAAAATAAAGCTGAGTTTAAGCTTGCTCCCACTTTCCCATCTTTGTACAACTTTCATACCTCAGTGGTTAAACTGGAATTTCAGCAGGACTGCAAGGTGAGGTTGTCCCCTCTTGACCCTCACAGCACATTTGCTGCTATCACGCTTCACATCTGACTGCTGCTGCTAATGTTTGCTAAGTAACACCGATGTACATGGGCTCCTATGCAACACTAAAAGCCCTTCAGACTCCCAGCACCTGGTCTTCAATGTGCTGGCCAGAGCAATTGCATGCTGGATTGTCAAGAGGCTGAAAGCACCTGCATTCAGGATCAAAATGAAAACAAACAAAACCTTTCATACTGAAACATTAGATACAACCAAAACACTGATAGTCCAACAGTTTGATAGCCCCCAGCCCAGTCTCTGCCTGTGGTGTCTTGGTTTGTGTTTTTTTAGAAATAGAAATGAGAAATGTTTGGATACAATTGGATAACGTGCATTCATCAGCAAGAGTCTCAGGGGTTTGGCATATAGACCCCAGAATGAAGCATGCAGATGTGATCCAGTTCCCTGCCCAGGGAGGGATGGTACTGCCTGCCCTTCTGTGGACAGCACTACTGCAGTCTGTGTGGCACCTCTTTTCCCACACATTATTACAAGTACCACGGCAAAGTGTGCAGCCTGAGTCAGTCCCTGAATACAGTCTTTTGCTGCCATGGGAGTCCTGGTGGTCTCTCCCTCTCCTTACTATCTGTCCTCCCCACAGTAGTTGAGGAACAGGTCCACTACTCAAGACAGGCACATTACCCCGTGCAGTACTGTATAAATAAGCAGCAAACCCTCAGGTATGATGACTGTGTGCAACTGTTAACTGCCTCAGTAAAAAACAAACACCCCAGGACGCTGCTGATTTTAGTCTATAAAGAAAGATGCCCGACTGGCATGGTACAGGATGCTGGAGTACAGAAGCTACTGCTGCAAGCTGACATGGTCCCTGCTGCACAGGGAGCTGCCTCTCCTGGATCCCCACCAGCCTGAGCTGTTCACAGCCACACCAGGCAGTGCTGGGGCAGCAGGAGAGCTCTCTTGGCAGCCGTGCTGGGGAGGCAGCAGCCTGAAAACTTTCAACAACCAATCTCAGTTGCAGAGAAAGCAGACATTGGACTGGAGGAAGAGCAACTATGGAATTAGTTTTAACAACTTTCATGAATGGTGTGCTGAAGTAGCTAGCAAGGAGGAATGTAGGAGGGGATGGGCAATAACTAGGCTCTCTCTCTCCTCCTGCCTTTAGGTTT
Source organism: Chloebia gouldiae (assembly GCA_003676055.1). Taxonomy (NCBI): domain Eukaryota; kingdom Metazoa; phylum Chordata; class Aves; order Passeriformes; family Passeridae; genus Chloebia; species Chloebia gouldiae. The sequence goes on from QUSF01000002.1 coordinate 26,737,550, forward strand.
GGTGCTGAAATGTTTCACTGCACAGCCTTTCTGCTTCCTCTTCCCACCTCCAAGCTGTGAATCGATCAACAGAAGTGCAGTGGGATGCTGATAGCTACAACTCTATCCCTCCAGAGATGTAGCTTCATTTCTTTAGTGATGGCTCCTCTAAAAAAAGCATTCACTTCCACATATTTAAAACAGAGCATGCAAAAGCAAATAGCCCCCCAAACATTTCTTGAAAATCATATCAGGTGTGTATCTGCCTTTCTGTTTGTACTTCTGTCAAGACGAGAAAACATCACAGGTACTCATACAACCTTTTCCACCCCTAGCATAGAAATGGGCATTCACCTACACAAGGAAATCCTGAGAAAGTTGGGCAAGCCAGATGATGCCCTGAAAGGCCATCAAAAGCTGCTCCCATGGTTTGCATACAGATCAACATTTCAGCATCACAGTTCAGCTGTGTTGGCCTGTTTCAACCCCCTGCTCTGCAAACAAATAAAGCCAAGCTTCCCGAGGTGTCTCCCAGTGTTTAATTAAGCACTCAGAGGAGGGGTTAATATAGAGGGCAATTTGGAGTAGTGGAGAGCTATTTCTCCTGCTATCAAAACTGGCAGCAGGAGGAACAGCAGCCAGAAGAAAGAGGATGGAAAGGAGGCAAGCAGATAAGGTCTCTAGGGGACCTTATGAATTGAGTTCATACAGAGCCTGGAGACCCACAGAGTTTCTCATTGCTGCTCTAGCACAAAGCCATGTGACTTACCACTCCTGTAGTACCTTACTTTTCAATTTACATTCCAAAAAGTCTGTTGCTATGGGGTGTAATGACTTCTATCCCATTTCACGGATGGCCAGTAAGTGGGGGTTAAGGCAAATACATTAATGAGGACTTGGTCACTCTAAGGATCAGATGACTGAGGGCTGATGAAGGCTGCTTCCTCCTGAGGGGCCAACAGCCTTTCTGTGCCACTCATACAGCAATCCCAAGGGAATTTCCACAGGGAAAGCAAATGTCTTTGCAAACTCATCTTTCCACTTCAAACCCAAAGTTTGCTACTGTACATGCAGAGTTAGAGAGACTGGACAACATCCAGCTAGAAAGCTGCTGCCCATTAAGTGATGTGAGAGTCTGTAATCCCAAGACAATGAAAACCAGCAAGAGGTGGTTTAACTCAATAAAGGAGTTCCCTTTTTTTTTTTTTTTTCCCTGTTTAATGTACAACAGCTGATTTTTAAGATTATTTCTACAGCTACTGGGACATCATCCACATGTCAGGACTATTTCCCAATGCTTCCATGTTTGGGGCCAGGCTGAGATAACCCAAAAGGCTGAATTTTGCTAGTTCTGAGTACTTAAAACTTGAGCTGAAGTCAAAGAGAGACAAAAGATGGTCTAGGGCTCTAGGAAACAAAGGGGCTCTAGGTTCTCTAGGAAACAAAACAATCAGGCCTAAGACTTAAATTAGGTGATTAGGTCACACTTTCGAATCACCAGCTTCACTACTTCCCAAATATCCATCTCAGCTGGGAGAAGAAATATATAAACGAGATCAGATCCCATGGCAAGAAAAAGAATAAAGCACATCTGTGTTACTCTCTCCTTACTAGCCATTATATTTTAAAGGTAAGGAATGAGAAAAATGTTTGAGTGACCTTACTACAGAACTTTCCAATTTCTCGTTCAGTTTATCACAGGGTCAACTCTGAAAACAAACATAAGCTTGTTTAAAAAAGTTCTAGTAAACCTGAAGACAATTTTTTGTGGCTACCTAATATACAAACTCAAAGTGTAAAAAGGTGCATGTTCAGCTATGGTGCTGAATTAACTTTTGGAAAGTGATTGTATCAAACTATATAACAAACAAATTAATATTCTTGCTGCTTCTAAACTACATGATAGTTTCCAAAATATACTGAAAGTAAAGGAAATGTTTTCTTCCTTAGGAGAACACATTGCTTGCAATCTACAACAGTTTATCTTAGAAACAGTGTTTCTAACATTGATTTTGTAAAAATTAAAATCCAGTTTGCTGAAATACTTCATTTGTGTTGAAAATGTCTTACTCCAACTGAGCAGGGACTGAAGGTAGTATTTTGGAATACGAACACTTACTAAATTCAGTGTCTTCCCCACCTTTCCAGCACAACGGTCACGAAAGAAAAACACTAAAGATCTTTAAGAACAAAACATGACCGACATCCTTTCAGACTACAAAACAGTATCACCAACATTAATTCCGGAGGTTAGAGGAGGGGAAAGGGGATGCACAGAAAGCAGGAACACAGTGTCAGAGAGCGAAGGCGAAGCAGCGTTCAGCTGAGAGATGAGAATTGCCAAACCTGTCTCCGGGCTGCGGTTATCCTTCCCTGACCCCTCGGTGCGCTGCTCGGGAGGGGAAACCGCACAGCACAGCCCCACCAGGTGCACCTTCCAAGGCTCCAGCCCAACGCTACATCAGCCCGGGGCCGGCCCGGCCCCTCAGCGCTGTCCCGCTCCGTCCAGCCCGCCCGGAGCCGGGGCCGCCGAGCATCCCGGCGCGCCCGCTCCCCGCACGCTCCGCTCCAGCTCCGCTCCGTCCCGCCCGCGCCTACGCCAATGCCCGGTGCGCTCACCGAACCAGCGAATTGCGCATGCACACAGCAATTAGCGGCGCTCAAATTAAAAATACAGCTCAAAAAATAATTAAAAAAAAAAAATTCTCTTACCTTAGAACTAGACCTATTTTTTTTTTTTTTAAGCAAGCAGAAGAGCAAGCAAGGCGGGCGACGCCGGGGCCCGGCCCCGCGGTGCCGCCGCTGCCAGGTGAGGCTGCGCCCCGCTCTGCTCCGCGCCCGCCGGGCCCCCGCCGCTCCGCCGGGGTTTGTTACTGACAGCCCCTCCGGGCTCTGTGTAGGTACAGCTCATAGGGCAACGATTAAGAAATAATAATTTGGTCGCAGAGAACCGCTGGGAGTTGGTTTTGCTTAACTGGAGTGGGAAGCACGAAGCGCTGCTGCTTCCCAGTCCCAGCTGCCGATTCATTCCGCTGGCTCAACAAAAGTTCCTGTTGCTTTCCTCTTGTCTTGCCGGTGTTTGAAGTGGCGGTACTACTGCTGGTACGCGCTGGCTGATCTTAAGATCGGCTGATAAAGGCATGAATACATGAAGAAAATCCCCTGGGGATTTAGTATACGGGCGTGTTTGTTTTTGAAAATCCATGCATAGTAGCAAGCCTAACCAAGTCTGGTGAGGTCTGAAAAGCACCATTCTGCTAGCTCCCTGCTTTAAAGAAGTCCTAAACCAGCCCTTTTGTTCCCAGAAGAGCATAAAAGAATTTGGAGATTCTGTCTATTCCCCTAATGATTCCCTGTATTGCTCAGTCACTTTTTCATACTTCGTGAGGGGAGCTAGGAAGAAGGCTTCCCTTTCCCTTTCCCTTTCTCTTTTGCCTTTGCTTTTCTCTTTCCTTTCCTATTCACTTTCCCCTTTTCTTAGGAAGCTTTCAATAGCCAAAAGCACTGAAAGCATAGAATTTCAAATATTATTATCCACTAAAAATGGATGTGAGTTTACATTTTTGAGAAACTGTCTAATTTCATGATCTTTCATTATTTTTTCTTAGGACCCTCATTCAGCACATAGACTGGACAAGGCTCATTTGAAAAGCAGGTGCTTAGAGACTGAATTTATGCTTTTTATTCAAGATGTTATTTACTTCACCCTCTTCAGACTCTGCTGAGAACAGAATTATTAATTTCTGGGTGGGAGGTATAAGTACAAAGGGACCAAGGTTTTGCTTGGGACACCTGCTCTGGAGTACACTGGGTGTGGGTTTCAGAGTGCAGCAGGGTGGTCGTGCACATAGATCACAATCCCTGTGATTTTTGCCTATGCCCAGGAATGGATGCTCCAGACTCCTGCACATCTGAGCCCAGATCCAATATGCTTCCCAAAATGAGAACCATTCTTAGAGTGAAAAACATTCACAATCCATGTAAATTAACTTCACATGACTTAATTAGGACCATGTAGGAAATCCGTCGCACCAACACAACAGTAAAGTCACATTTTCCAGGGAAATCTATACTAGTCTTAATCATTCTCTCCCATTTCATATTCCTTTACCTCATTTACTAAATACTTTCCAAAAGATGAAGCTGGGGTCCTACAGAGCTCCTGTGTGCTCCCTCCTGTGTGCAAAGCTGATGCATCTTGGTTTGTTTCTATTTTTCCAGCGTTAGAGGAAAGGCTTCTGTACAAAAAGTGTTTGATTGTACAATTACAAATGATCACATGCATTGAGCATACCAATGTTCTGCTTACTCACAGTATTCTTTGCAATACCAAAAATTGTTTGGTAGAGCTAAGCATTCCTTAAAAGGAGGAAATTGCATACACAATGGCAAACACTAAGATATTGACCAGTGAAATTTAGTGATGTGGCATTATATGGGCACTTTAATAGATCGTCAGAAGAACTTAGATGCTTTGTATGACCTGTGTAAAAGTCTGCACTCTAAGTTAACAAAATAATTTATAGCAATAGCAGGGTGTCAGCCTTGAGGCAGTTTGATACTAGAAAGGCATAGAGCATTTTGCAAGCGAGTTTCAAAAGTATCTGCTGACCGATGGGTTTGGCTGTGATCAGCAGCCAGGAGCAAGGCTCTGTTCCACTGGCCCTGCTGGCTCGGCAGGAGGGTCTCTGGTCACACACCCCATCCCAGCTGGCTCTGGGCTTTGAGCTCATTGCACAGCTCGTCCCAGTCCTGCTGCACCTGCTGCCGAGTCCCAGGTTCTCCTCACCTCTGCACCCCATTTGTAACTCCCACCTCTCCCATATCAACAACCCTTTTGGGTGTCCTCTTGTATCTGTTCCGGCTGTCCTTTTGTCTGTGTTACCACGCTTGGGCCAGTCTGGGGCTGCACGTGACACATGTTCCCTCATCTGTGTTTTCGTGGTCTCAGCTCTGAGCAGAAAGGTCAGGGATGTCAAGAGGACGTTAGAGAAAGTGCAGTGTAGTAGTGGTGAGCCTACACACCTGCACTGGTTAAGTCTGTACCACCATGAGATTTCACAATTAAAGTATTTTCCCATCGCCATTTCACCTACTCTGGGTACCCACCACTACACCAGTAACCAGACCTATAGGGGATATCAGGTAGGATGTAACAGCTGAAGTCAAGCAGGCCTTTAATATTTAGAGCTTTTCTTTTACTGCTTAGAAATCACATTGTGTCTATATATAAATAGAAAGGTACTCCATATGTTGTTATTTCTCAAGAGTACCTCAACTTTGTCACTTCAAAGGCTGAGAAAATTTAACTTGTTCATGAATTTTTTTTTGTTCACAATTTAATTGGGATGAAGTAGTTCAAGAAACACATTCCTGAGTAAAGCAGCACTTGCAACATTGTGAGATCAAATAAGAAAAACAAGAAATAAAAGCAGTAGAGGGAATAGATAGGAATCCCAAATTTCAGCTCATCTCTGAAAGTCAGAAATTATACTTTGCATGTGGCACAATTGCCTACTACAGAGGAGAGTAACTGAGAAGCAAAAGATGGAATTGGAAATAAATAAAAAAATAATGATGTGCTAATAGACTACACATTTCTGTGATAAGCTGCTCTCTTTAAAAACTTCCCAACTATGCACAGCAGTAGATTCCTCTTGTGGATCTTTGAGACTTGTAACAAATTATTGCCTGATTATAAAATTCTCTTTAAACAGAGCTTTGTAACCTTCCCAGCAGACTGCCCCTGCTCTCGGTTGCCTCTTTACCTTCAGTGCAGAAACATTTATAGTGAAGGCAGAAAGCTTGCAACTCTCTCCAAGTTCTCAAACATGTTACAAAAAGCCCAGAAATTTCTGTTTGTGTAAAGCAAAGCTTTTCCTAAATTTGTGTTTATGTACATACATGAAAAGGTACACTGTGTCCTTGCCAGACTTTTTTCTTTTTTGTTCACAAAAGCTTCAAAGTGGTGAAAATCTTCCATCACTATTTTGTTTTCCTTTTTTCCCCCCTTCTCTTGGTTAAGTTAAACTCATTTGGTAATTCAGACCTGACCTCCACTTTCTGCTTACAGTTGTCTGCTGTGAGTGCAACAGATACAAATTGATTGAGTGACATCTTGATAGAACAAGAAAATTTTGAATGTTTAGGGAGGGAAGAGTCTGATTTTAATTTGCTGCTGAAGATATATTGAGCAAGGTGATCCATTGGGCCTTTTGGAGAAGAGAAATAAATAATGAAGATAAATGCAGTAAATTCTTGAAACATGACTTTGTAGGGAAAGCCTGAGAAAAATACTTCAAGTTGGACTCTGTGCTGTTGTATCTCAGGCAATACACTTTATATGGCATACGTCATGCACATTAAAAAACTTCATTTGGTGAGCTGCCCTGACAACTGGCTTTATTCACCTTTGTTCTTATTTAAAACAGGTTGTTCTGTGCAGCTGGTAAAGAAACTGTGTGCACACACACACGTTTGCACACAGGCTTTTTTATTACTCCTCAGATCCTTCAGAATAAGTCATGCTGCCTACGTTTTAAATTATTTTTCTGTTTATTACAGCATGAAAATCCCCCTATGTTGGGATCTGCTGCGTTTTGTCGAAACATGATTCAAAATTTTAACAAAATAATTTCTGGCTTTTTTTTTACCCTGTTGCACTCTACCCCCTTCCTTTTGGTTTTCTGTTTTCTTAGCACTTGTGTGTATTCTTTTGGTAAGTGGAAGCTCAGTATCTCCAATACTGCTGAGATTCTTTTAAGTAAAAGTGATTACAGCTGAAGCAGGACCTGCCTATGCCATGGTTATTGCTTCATAGTATGATTTAGTCATATTTTAGGAATAAGCACCAGGAGTCTCATAGAAGCCTGTTGTTCCCTTCAACAGGAGTGTCTGGGGAGCCAAGGGAAAAGGTGACTGGGAGCTTAGATGAGGACACTTGGCAGATTGCCACTTGCTGTCCTCTGTGCACCCACCACTGTTAGTGCTGGCTGCTTCACCCACCTGTGCTCTGTCAGAGCACCTCACTAGCACTGCCTGCCTGCTCTGGGCTCCACCCTTGTTCTTCTAAGCTACTTGCTTCTGACGTGCTAGGTGTTCATGGGGAAAAATTAGGTGGAAGAGTGAGTTCAAGTCTTTAAAAGCAGGGAGAGCCATGCTTATTCTCAGTTTACCCAGAGAAAATTTGTCTTTTGGGAGTGTCTTGGACTTTTTTGCTCCAACTGGGTCCAGGATGTGAAATTAATCCTGATTGATTTTCTCCTTTCTGTTGCTTTTGTTCTGTTGCCCTAACCTGTCGCTTTGCTATTCCTCATTTTTAACAATCCAGGTCCATCAGTTCAGTTCTTGTCACATTGCTCTCATTCCTGCTGACTTTTCCTGGACTTTCTTTTATATTTCTTCCCACTGACCCTTCCTTCAAGCAAGGGAACCCAGTAACTCACTAGAATTGAAAGGCACTTGGGTAACCTGCACCTAAAACTAAAGGTTTGTACCTCACTGGTGTGCTTTTGATACACTACTGGAATACAGAATTTGATAGAGTGAGTAAAACTACTGGGCAGGAAAAATGAGAGTAAACAGAATTCAAAGAATTCCTGCTTCATTTTAACATCAGACCATACAAGTGATGGGGTGTCTGGGGTCTACCACAAGAGGGTCACAAACATTGGAAAGTACACCAAAAAAAAAAAAAAAAGAAAAGAATTACAAATTTTAAAATCTGGATTTAGGAGCTAGCATCATTAATATAATGGCACACACCGGGCTAGTCAAGCATGGAGAAGCAAACACAGCTGTACAACAGCAACGCGGCTTGAGAGCAAGTAACTATTCAAGTGGAGTCAATATAAAAACTCATGTCTGTCAAGGCAGGATCTCAGACTTCTTTAGAAATACAGCCTTTGTGTGCATTTGTTCATATATTCAGCCACCTTTGTCACAATGAAATAAGAATAATACGATGCACACCTATAAAAGCAGAGAAAAATAATCTTATGAAGATTCCTTCTTGATTTTTAAATTACTTCTTTGTGAGCGTCATATTATCAATGATTTAGCAAATAATGAATCATCAGAAAAATTTTCAAATGCTGTAAAAAGCAGCCAGCAGCTGCTTTTATGATCTAGAGAGGGACTGATAAATTTTAACAACATCAGCATCAAATAATGCTGGCTGTCACACCACATCCTAATATGCCATGTCCCAGCTCTCAGTCTGAAAGGCTGTGAAGGTATTTCCATTATTTTTCATGCCAGGCCCCTCAGCTCTTGCCCTGAGCACAAAGGAGCACACACTTGCCTACCACATCCATCCCACAGGCCCACAGTTGCTAGTGCTTTTTGCCTGTGCAAAAAGGAGGTGCAGCATAAATGGGCACCTCTCTCCTTAAAAAACAAAAAAACAAAAGAAAAGAACCAAAAAACAAACCCATCAAAACTGTGAAAAAAACACCAAATAAACCCCCCTGCACCTAAACAAAGCTTTTTGATTTCCACATAGCTATTTACTACAGCTCATGCAATTCTAAGGTTTGCTGATTGCATTAGATTTGTGTCTATTGAGAGACAATTAGAGAAGAGTCTGACCCCACAACTCCCCTCCCCAGCCAACACACACGGCTTAGACTCACCCAAGGTCTGAGCCTGCTATTTTAACCTTTTACTTCTACTTATTTAGAGCAGAATCCAAAAAAAGGCTCCCACAAATATCTGGAATGCAATCAATGAAGCATTTTAAAAGGAAAAGAAAAAAAAAAAAAAACAAAAAACCCCAAACAACCCAAACAAAAAATACCCAACCTATACACATATAAATATGAATGGTCACAGACATCTGATTTTTGAGCAGATCTGTATTTTGGTTGCCCAGATTTGCTGTTGCACATCCTGGGTAGTCCTGTCATCTTGCCTGAACTGAGCATCATTCTTCACCTGAGATTATTTTGGCTTATGAAGTACATAAAAGTCTTTAAAATCAAGGGCTTTGTTCTGAGGATGAGACAGACACGGGCTGACCACAGCCCTTGCACAAGAGCAGGAGCTGTCAGTGCTTCCATTCAAAGAAACACTTACTTGCACCAGCCCCTGTGCATCCCTTGCCACAAAAAAAAAAAAAAAAAAAGGTGTCATTTTCTTTCTCTCCTTCTAGAAATACTTCTAGTTTGCACTACCCCTTTCCAAGATCATGTCCTGACTGTAGCCTGTTGAGTATATGAACAGCAAAAAAAAAAAGGACAGGGAAAACTCAGGTTCTGAGACAGAGAGCAAGCAAGAAGAAACTGGGCCTATTTCATACAGTAGATGGGAATTAGAAGGTGCTATGCTTGCCTTTGTCTTCAAATTTCTTTCTTACATGTCTGTATTGTCCTCTGAATAACTGCAGGGCTTAAGCAGTCTGGCCCTGTTGCTCTCTAATCAGTTATTCAGTCGTTAGCTGTTGACTTCCACTGAGCATCCTCACTTACAAATCACTATTGTTTTTTAAAATCTTCTAGTGACATAAGTGCAAATGATGCCTCAGGCACAAGGAGGCAAAAGCTTACAGCCTCCTTGGTAGAATCAGTGGGCAATACTAACCAAAAATAATTCAAAACACAAAGGTGTAATTTGGCTGTGGAAGTTATATCAAAAATTATAATCATTAAAACTATTATTATTGATGTTGTTATTATTGTTATTGTTGTTGTTATTACTATTATGGTTTGTTGTTGTTGTTACTATTGTTATTACAATTACTATGATGAACCAAAATGAATATCTATGTTATATAAAAATATTATTCTACAGGAAATATGTATTGCTGACAAGTTAATTTTCTGGAGAGCAGACTCCTGTGCAGAAGCTATAATTCCACTCAAGAAACTGCTGTATGTAACACATTTATATATGCATGTAAAGACTTCTACAGGTACAAGCATACACACATTTCGGAATTCCTACTCTGATTCTATTAATCCCATTAATCAAGAAGAGCTCTACTGACTTCAAAGGAATTGCAACAATGCCAGCTCTGTGCTCATAAAATCCAGCATCAGGTTTAATTATTTCCTAAGATCTGAAGAAGATGGATGTAGAAAGCTTGGGCGTGCTAATGGTGGGTGCAAGGCAGTGGTGCTTGTCACTGAAAGCGAGTTGGAGCGACAGCAGCTGTTCTGTCAGGTGAGGACACGAGGGGGAAAGCAGGACAGGCTCTCCTCTCCTGCAGGATGAGCTGTGCCCGTGTCACATGAGCTGTCCTCCACTCCACACCGCCCGCCTGCCTTTCGCTGCTAAGGACGCCGCTCTGCCCCTGCTGGTTTTGGAAACCACGCCTGTATCCCAGGCAGTAATTTTCAAAATGAAAAAATGTTGAAAGCTATGCATCATTTTAAAACAAGTTAAGTCATCTAGGAAAAGCCTGACATTTAAATGATGAAAGAGAATGCATCTATCCTTTTCTAGTTCCTCTGAAAATGAACTTTTTAAATGGAATTGTACAGGAACTTTCATTCTATGATATATGTACTTGTCACCAAGAGATACTTTTTCAGCTATGACATAATTGCTATCATCAGAAAAACATTGCTGTCATTGCACTATAATTTAGCCTCATTTTCTGCTCATTTCTTTATCTTTCCTCATTAAGGCATTACATGATCAGCTACGTTACTGTTAATCATTCCCTAACAAGCAACTGCATAACAAAGCTGTGTGAGTAATTTATTTTTCAGTTTCAGAGCTAAGACAAAAAGTAAAAAAATATATTTAAAAAAGCTTAATTTTTTTTCCTCATTCAAGTGAGAAAAGTGTTTCATGTGGATTTCAGTGAAACATTTGTTTGTTTCAGATCAGTAATTTAATTTCCATTTTTGGCATTTTAAGAAAAGCAGAGGATAGAAAGGACTGTAGCTTGGCCCAATTCACCAAACCAAGTGAAAAATCCTCTTATTTTTGGAAGTGATCAGCCTGGACCAATGAATTCCTCTGTCTGGGAAATTTGAATACTCAGGCCCTGACCTACAAGAAGATTTTCATTTCTTTGGTGAAACAAACCCCAAATTATATAAGTGACTTAAATAGAACAATTAAAATAGAACAAATTTTCCCAGGAAGAATGGGAACAAATGCCCCAAGGAATCAGTGATGTGACCAAGAAGGCCTCCTCTGAAAGGTGGATTCAGGTCCCAACAAGTTGACAGAAGGATTAAAAGTCTATCGTGGTCCAGGTGAGTAGCATAATCACAGGATTATTTGATTTGTTTTTTTTTTTTTTTGACTACCTGGTCTTGTGAATTAGGTCACCAGATTTTCTTTGTTGATATTAATAATAGTCTTACATCCAAAATGGTGTGTCTTAATGAATTTTTAAAAAGTCGGTTGAAATACTACCCATGGCAACACAATATGACAGTCAGGCATCTACTCAGGTACCTTACAAGTGAACTACACATTTTGCATTTCTCTGGCCTCACATTTGCACAGGCCTTAGCAAATTTCACAAGAATGCTTTGTCTGAATATTTGCACCCCCTGGATGTTTTATTTCTGCCTTAAGATTTCTTCATATACAAGCCTTAAAAAGAAATTAAAATTGAAACGATGCAAATATAAAACTCATTATTTCTAATCTCCACTGCTGCTGGAGATACTGCAGGAATGAGAAGAGATGCACGACTTAGCACCCTTTTGGGAAAAGAAGATGGAAAAAGCAGTACGTCTGTTTAGGGTTAGGAAAGCTTCCATATAGGCTCACTGATCAGACTAACCCCCTAGTCAGAGGATGTCTTGAGGTTCTTCATACAACTTACAGAAGTTATCAGACCATGCAGAACAGGTCTTGGATATTAGTAGGGCATTAGGGCAGTAGGTCATATACTTCACTAATAAGACTGTGCATCTCTGCACAGGTAAACTTTCATTTAAGCATAAAGCAAATATCTAACATGTTCAAGCTCAAGAGCCTATTATATATTTATACTTGTAAATAAGTGGTATCTATTTAAGTTTTTTAGAAATTCACTGAAACCTGGCATTTCAACTGAAACCTGTTTCTAATCTTTCTGAATGAGGAAGCAATTTTCCCTACATGACCCTGATTCAATTCTTGTTTTCTTTGCCTAAAAAACGACAACTTAAAAAGATGGCCTCAGTAGAGCTGTGAACTGATATTTATTTCAGTAGTATAATAACTCTGAAACATGCCAAAGGCCTCTTAAATGTTAAAATTGTTACCTATTGCACCCTGGACAGAGTTTGAGTTCGTGAGTAGATTTTGAATGAAGTAATTTTTTCCCCCTGTCTGACCCTGGGAGTATTTGAATTGATGATTTTAGCAAGCAAACTTGCTAGGAATAATGAAGTACATATAGTTTCGTATAATAATTCTCTCTCAAGGGCTGTGAAGCTGATGCCTACTTAGAAAAAATTTTGGAAAAGTAGCTGAAACAACACATGATGCCATTTTATATAATCCCAGAAGTGACTGAAAGACTGGACAGTTTTGAGGACTATCCAAGTGTAAAGAGATGGATTTGGATTAGTCCCAGCTCACATTGTGTAAGACTTGCAATACTTTCATATTGTTTCTCCACAGTCAGATGTAACTGTTTGTTCTCTCATTTTCAAATTACATTTGGAAGCATTTTGTTGGAAGCTGGGACCAGATTCATTAGTTAAAACATAAACGTTGAGTCGTCGCCACCTTGCAGTCAGCTAGAGCTGTAAAACAGGACCTGCAAAATGGATGACCTTCAGATTTACTTAAGTGTGCAGAAATTGTATTTGTCATTGCCAGGATTTTTTATAGTCTTTTAATAGAGTACCCCAGAATTTCTGATCTATGACGCTGTGAATATATTACATTGACAGAAAATAACCAGCTTTTCCAAACCATACCAATAGCATGAAAAGAACAAAAATGCACTGCTGCCCTTGTCTTCTACATTATAATATTAAAAGTTTAGGGGTGCACTTACTGAAAAGTAGACAGAGTGACTCAGGGTTCTAGTAAGGCCAGTAATATGTGGTAAGATGAGTAACTGCTGTAGGCAATGGTGAAGTCCCTTTGGGATGGCTTTTCCTTTTTTTTTTTTTTTTTGGTCACAATTTGGGAACCAGGACACAGAAACAATCTCTGTATGAGAAAAAAAAAGCCAGAGTACAAAAATGGCTAAAAACTCTTGGGATAAAAAAGAAAAAAAAAGATAGCAAAAATATTTCTGTAAAGTAACCTAATTTCCAGACTTTAGAGGAATGACCAACATATTACAGTTTACAGGCCAAAATCTGTGTTATATGTTTGGATCTTATACCTCACCCCAATACTTCTGTATGGGACTATTCTTAACACAGAATTTGGCTTTATGGTGGTAAGTCATAGAAATTTATTAGTCCTGAACACTTCATATTTTTGGCTTGATTGTTCTCAAAACAAGTAATTGACTGGTGGATACTCTGCCCTGCTGTCTTCCTGCCAGCTTCTTTATTTTACAGACTTCATAAAAATTGAGGGAAAACACAAACTGGAAAGGCAACACACACAAAATCTCCAATCTATATCACACTCCAGCCTTTACACTTGCTTGGACCCCTGAAACACAGGAAAACAAAAAGGCAAACACTTCCCAGTGAAAGGCTTGGTGCTGCCGTCTCGTGGGAAAAGGGAGAAGGGAAGCTTTGGTAATAAAAGCAGAAATTCTAAAAGAGGAAAAAAGGGAGTTTGAAAACTTGTTAACATCAACACTCCCATTTTTGTTTCAAGAGGGCTGTGTGCTTTATAGCTCACAGATCAGTTCCCTTTGCAGGTGATGTGGGCCCAGAATTACATCACCAGCAGAGCAGCCAAGAGCACCTCAGTGCCAGCATGACTGAAGTCCAGAGGAATGTATTATCACAGACCTCCGAGGGCCTTGCCAGTGCATTCCTTGCTGGGGGTGCTGCAATGGGGAAGGCAAAGAGGAGACAATTTTACGTGAAGACTGAAAGGGAACTTTGTGGAGGAAAGAGCTGGGGTCACAGTCTTGCTGTCTCCTCTAGGCAGATCTAATTATGGCCATGTACTTCAAAAAGAGGGTTTAACTAAAACCAGATTTAGCAGGGCAATGCTTAGCTAGTACAGACTGAATCCTCAGCTTTGCCTTTGAGGCAAACATGAAATGCTTCAGTGCACTGAGAACACTCACAGTGGTTGTAAAGAATAATTTGAAGCACTGAAGTAAGCAAGAACCACTATTAAATCCTCATTACTTCAGTGAAGTCTTACAATAAAACATATCTATCCTTTAGCACAGACAACACTGAGACACTGGGTGTATATTTCCTGATCACTGTGTGGTGGGGTGACAGAGTCTCAGCAGGGATCATGCTGGAAATGATCAAATTATGCACAAAGCAGTCGCATGGATCCCCCACAACAGAGCTCCAACAGAGCCTTTCTGCCACATCACACCCTCTGTTCAGCAACCCACACCTCATTCATATAAAAGAAATTCTATCCTACTCCCATTTTTGCAGGCTTTCAGGCTATTTCTTTTATCCATCCTGGGTGGCAGGACTGTCTCAGTGGTCCTCACCTCAAGCCTCTTTCTGAACCTTTAAAATCAGTGGGAGCTTTCCAGTGCTTTTAATAGCATCAAAATGTGCTGTCAACCAACAGGATTAAAAGAAGGGCACAAGAAAAAAATTCCAGAGATTAGTACCTCTAAAAATGTCAGCATTATAAACCTCATCTCCTAGGTTAATCAAAACGTCAAAGAAATGCTGAGATTACAAAGATCTCTACCCTTTTCCCCCAGGAATAAAAGACCTCCCGATCAAATGAAAAAGTTTACATTTGATAAACTAAAGATTTCCCCTCAGCCCTGCCCTCAGTTCCCTAAAAGGGAAGACAAGACGGCTGGGACTAGGCAGCATAGAGAACAGCTAAGTACCATTTCATGTTAAGCCTGCTTTATACAAGAATTTTTGGGGTCATATGTACCAATAGCTGGTTTAGCTCTGCCCAGCTCCGCCAAAGTCATGCCAGCAGCTCCCTCCCCAAAGCACGGCTGAAGTTCATGAGGGTGCCTGTGCTGGGAAGACTAATTTTATCCCTGTGCTGCTCTCCAAGTGCCCACTGCAAGCCACAGCATCAATGCAGTTCTGACCAGACCCTTCATTCTCCACTTCTGAGATCAGAGACTCCTTATACCACCTTCTATCATCCAAGTCTTTGAGGAGCCTGGGAGCCTTCAGCTCTTCTCCATATTCCTCAGCCTTCTCAGAGGCTCAGGAAGATGTCTGCTTCTGTATTCCCCAGAATCAGAGATACCCAAGCACAACTTGATGTTAGAGGTACAGCAGCTGAGGTGGGCAAGTGTTGAAAAGGGAAATTTGATTGCATAGAAAAATAGAAAATACTGTCCATAACTATCAAACATCATTAAATACTATTACAGCATACT
Organism: Chloebia gouldiae; assembly: GCA_003676055.1. NCBI lineage: Eukaryota > Metazoa > Chordata > Aves > Passeriformes > Passeridae > Chloebia > Chloebia gouldiae. Next base: position 26,752,950 of record QUSF01000002.1, read on the forward strand.
ATAGGGAAATTTTTAAAACACTTCAGCCACCATGTCTGTAGAAGCACCTTCCACTAAAAGTACCAGATTTGTTTCAGTTCCACCTGGCAAATAGTCATCACTACTCTTTTCCTGTAATACACAAACATTTTCCACAATCTTTCTTCAGGTCAGTTGCACTTGGTCTTGCAGAGCCAACAGCAACAGTGAGGCCCTTCAGCCTTCTCCGTTTAGCCCCACATCCCCTGCTGTCTATATTTTGAATATCCCAGTGAACAGTTTTCTCTGTTTTATACTTTTCATGTGTCATTATTTTTGAGAAATCATGTTTTCCTGTTACATCCTTCCTGTATGAGGCTGGCCTAATAATTAGTCACTCATAGGAACTGTTTGCTTTCATATCATGTTGTTGTAGATGGATTAGAGATAATGTATGAAAGCGCATGTAAAAAATATTCCAAAGTAAATAAATTACGAGAGTGTTAGACATACATTAGTACTGAAGCATATTTCTTTCTTAAAGAATTCCCTTTTTGCTTTGTTCAAACTTCTTTCGTGAGACATCAAAAGCAGGTGGCCTGCGAAAGTTGATGTAGACAACAATGGTTAGGGAAGGTTGATAAAATACTGTGAGGAAAGAAACTGCTGAAATTACTTAGATCCAGTACAGAAATGATTACTTCTCTCATTGTAGCAGACTGCTGTGAGATGGCCATCCTGCAGCACTGTTCTTCCTCTGGCTCACCCTGTCTCATTAACATTATAACTGTGAGTGCAGCAGAGTGGCTGACGGGCAAAGTTCAACTCTGTGTCCCTTTTTGTTTTCATGGAGACTACAAGTCTGTTCAGCTCTTAATAAAATAACTCTCAAAGTACCACAGTAAAATGAATTATACAGTGGTACTTAATAATGCCTACACAGGACCTTAAAAAATGCCTTTGGGCAGGTCAGTTCTCTCTCCCAAGATGTAAATTGATTATGAGTTTCTTGTATGCTTTAATCTCTTGCAATTTAATTTTTCCACTTCAAACTCTTTCTTTTTGACAAAATCTATTGCCACTGTGGGGCTTTCCTAAGTAGTCATCCTATCATCCTTTCTTTGTGAATATAGCCCTCAAACAATACTTCTTCTATTTTTTAATACCTACAAAGATATGGGTGCATCCTCAGTTTCATGTGCACTCAGAAAATAAAGGTAAGAAATTGAGATTGTTTAAGACTTTATGCTTAGCAAGTGGTTTCCAGCCCATCCTGATTTTGCTAATCTGCTCTGTAAGTGATCTGAGAGGAGGAACTGAAGAGGGAGGTACATGTATCTTGGTTTTCTATGTTTAGGTGCATGTCATATTCTCTCTGCTTGGTCACTATTATCTTGAAACAAATTAATCTCGTAGACAAACAAAATGGATTAAATAGCAAACATCAGATTTCTGGTGTTACTCAACATACATCAAAAGGGCTTCAGCACTGCAATTATTCCCCTGCAACCACCAGTACAGAGGCACTGCTGAATAAAGCCTGTGGATTTAGTTGCTCTTAAAGATCTGCTTTCAAGAGAAATTAAAATTCAAATTTTCCTTTTCTTATTTCTGTTTTTCCAAAAATTGTAGAATGTAAAAAACTTGGAAGTTTGAGAAAGCAAGAGGGGTAAGAGAAAATGCCCACAGATATGGGACATGATATCTTGACAAAAAGTTCTTTAACCACTTCATTAAAGGAAGTCAATCAAACCCACGTCATAATAGTAGACTATTTAGTGGCTTTCACACATTGATAGGGAAAAATAAGAAGGCAAAAATTGTCAAATTAATGTGACTATTAAAATGTAAGGACAAATGTAAATGGTATTTTAATACCACTTTTGTGGCATTTTAGTGGCTGCATGTCCACACATACATGATATTTAGCATAAAGACAAAATGTCTTCTATGACAATCAGATGTGAAGTTGATCCTTATTTGAAAATACATCTTTTATTTCTTAAAACAAATTTTTTAATATATTTTTACATTTTTCCTTTTCTACTGTGAGAATCAATATGCTAAGATGCAGAAGCATTTTTGTTCTTTAAAGTTTGCAAATCAAACTAAGGAAAGGAAAGACAGAACAAAACCAAAACCTATTAAACCAGGAAATACGGTCACTGTAGCTCATGTGCCACCTACTCAAAGTTGGCACTGAACTGAGTTCAGGAAAAACACTAAACATTTCTGCTCCTGGCTCTTTGCAAATGTCTGCCACAAGCCTGTGGTTTCCTCAAGAGCATTTCTTCTTTGAACTTGCCTTAAGTATTTTTCTTAGAGCCTTTAAAAAAAAAAAAAAAACAACAAAAAAAAAAACAACACAAATAACACAACATGGATTGATTTCAAGCAGTTTGGTATAAGAACAAAAATTTCATACTGAAAAACTGAGGCTGTTACTGAGTGCTCAGTCTTCAGCTACGGTAGGTGATCTTTCTTTTCTTAGAGACACGGAGAACAAATTACTTGTCCACAAAGCAGGATAAACACTCCAAAAAAAGAAATGTGGTGTGTATGAGACTATGACATAAACACTGCAGATAGTCCATCACAGGCTGGGCACATTTTGTACGATAATAATGCATGATAATATTTTCTTCCAGATAACTTGCCTGAGGTATGCATCTTCAAAATGTGAAACAGAATGCAAATGGTTTGTGACTTTGAAAGCATAAACGCAAAGGGTATGGCAGAGTCCCACCACTTGTGTGCCAGTATCCTGATGTGTGCTGTGGTTTTCCTTACCCTGCCCTCCCACTGTGACGACAGTGGTGCTCTGTCCTTCACAGAACTTAGCACTTAGCTAAGCAAGCCAGTCCCAAACTTAGCCAACATAAATAACATCTGATCAAAAGCTACCTAGAGGTGAACCCAAAACGGGAATGACTAATTCAGAACAAATTTGTTTCTTAAGTCAAGCTCACACTACAGGAACATTCAATGGTATTCCTCCAGCTCCAGACTTGCACAGTAATGCACTTACAAATGACAGGAGTGGACTAACACTTACAGATGTTTTACATGTAAGTTTAGTGTCATTTAAAACCAGAAAATACCAGGCCATGTCACTGCTGAAGGGACAAGCACTGGGACACTGGGGGTAGTCTTTTACTCACCTCTCCCGCTCCTGTTCCAAGAGGTTGGTGAAGTCATCGCTCTTGTTCATATAGTCTGTATGTTTATGTTTCTCATTCTCTAGCTCGTACACGGTGCGACGATGGCACTTCTCTGCCAACAGGAGCTGCTCCAGCATGCGCCGGTATGTCTCTTTCTGCTTTTCTTCAAGTCTGTCCAGCTGAATTGTAGGAAAGAAGAACAGAATGTTTTAAAGGTCTCCTTGCTTACTTCATCTAGTTTATTGACCAACAATGTTGTGTTTGGTAAATGCAAGTTCTGTAATTATATATCTTGGGTTTTACCTAAAGCAGTGACTAGAAATAAGAATAACTGCCCTGTGAAAGTAATGATTTATTTGGATGACATATTAGCAATAAACATTTGCACAGTTTTCAGATACACAAAGGACAGAATTTCACTTAGCTTTAGGGTAACAAATAATATTGTTGCAGTGCCATATTTCCCCTGTGGTGAGGTGCTGTGCACACTTTCTTCATTTCACTAGGAAAAAGTTGTAGATCAGAACTCAGAGCCTGTATGAGGACTAGACACTTCAATGTGGAGCATAAAGTGTAATCTGAAGGCTGAAATTTGAGTTACACTTCTTTAATACACCTGTAAATCTGCTGAAATAAAAGATCCACATTATTTAGATTCTGTCCAGATTCAGTTTTACATTGCCAAATACAATTAAATATAAACCTTAGGAGTTTCACTTCGGCCTGTTTTTTGACAGAAATTCTCTTTATTTATTCACAGACCTTTACCCATTTTGTCTTCTGCATTTTATTTTATTAATTTAATATGCCAACTATTATTCAAACAGGGAGGTGTGTCTAAAAAATTGCCAGGGCAATTTTAAAATCCACCATGGCTACTCATGTTGCTCCTTTTGCTTTTTCCTGGATGCAGATGACCAACTCCAGCCTCCTCCCTGCCAAAGCAGACCTCAGCCTTGGTACTTGTCTGCTTGCCTGCCCCTGGCACAGTGATTGGCAGAGCCTGCTCTGTCCATTCCCAACCCTTATCCTGTGAGAATCTCATCTTCCTCAGCTCCAGCTGCCCTGGGCTGCTGTTGTTTCACAGCATATCTCAGTAAACTGAGGGAAATAAGAGAGCAGGACTACCATGGCAATTTGTTCTCCAAAAGCTGACCATGGCAGTCAATATGAAAATGTCATTGCATTTTTAAAAGAGACAGGTTGGGTTCAGGTTTTCAGAGTAGATTTTTGCACTTAATTTTTCTATTTTATTTCAATATAAGCCTTGTGAATCTGCACGACAAAAGTTTTACATTGAGGTCCCTGTCAAATTATCAGCTTCTTTGGAAAAAAGCCTTGGTAAGCTCTTTTAATCTTGTTTGAGAGTATTGTATGTATGCTCCCACATCGTATGGTTTGATTCCCTTATTTACTAACATCCCCAAAATTCCAGGAGATGCTTCAAAGAGAATACACAGTACAAAGATATCTCATGGTAGACACAACTCCTGGTGAGCAAATTAAATGTTCTAATTGGATGAACTATGTTGTTACATGCTCCTTCCCCATGACCTGGACTGTTATGCAACTATGAACAGGAGCAATGGCTGTTTATTTTGGCATTCACTCTGGCCTCAGACATTCTCAGGTCTACTCTAATTCTCAGGTCTACTTGACATTCATTTATTGCTTAAATTTTAAAGCAAGGAGTCCTATAAGTCTCCTTTAGGGGCTGAACTGACTTTGCAGTCCTAGAGTTTAAGTGATGTAAAACGAATATGGATTTATGATCCCATAAATATGGTCAAAGTCAATCTCCAACGGTCTTCTTTTCTTAACTACCCTCATGACAGTGTTCTAGTGTGCCAAGAAAATCAAGAAATAGTTACCAGTGCTTTGAGCAGTAGAGGTTGAAGCCTGTAATTGAGATGAATTTAAAAACTAGAAATTTAACACCCAAAGATTTAGGTCTTGCTTAATCAGCCCTAGGAAGCATACAGCCTTTTAATGATTTGTGTTCAAATCCAGTGACTTCATTTACAAATTATTCTGCATATGAGTGAAAAAGATTTTATTTTTGATGTACAAATTCTGTGTTATCCTTCTTACATGCTTTGCATACCTCCAAAATATACAGACTCTCATTTTTGGTTAGGCTTCCCCCTGCACAGACATAATGTTGTCAATCAATAAGTTGTTACCTCTGAAATTGGTTTCTCGTAGACATCTTCCCCTACAGACTTTTCCTGGGCAAGGATGGCATCCCTGTGTAGCACTCGAAGCACATTCTCTGGAGTTGCAGACCCATAATGAGCTTCTAAAACTTCAGGTTTGGTTTTCTCTGTCTTCAGCATGTGGATCACATCCTCCCTTGCCTGTAATATTGCAAATCACTACCATGAGTCAACCTATTAACCAAGAGGGAACATGGAGAAAATTGGGGCATTTCATGTGTACAGACTGCATAAACTAAAATAAATTAGAAAAATGACAGGCTGTCAATGCAAATACAAAAATTTTGGGAGATCTCAGATTAAACATGATCTGTCCAATACAAATATTGTACTTTAAGGGATGAATTATTCTGTTCCTGCATGATATTACATTTGAATGCTATGAATTTTTATCTGGGTTGCAACTATAGCCAGGGAACATCATTATTCTTCATACACTCGATCTCAGTTGCTGCCCATGCTGTTCCCTGAAGGGATGAGGAAATGAGGAGAGCAAGCAGCATAAGTGAGCTGAACTAATATTTCTCAGACAGCTACTTCCTAGTCACTCCCTAACTGAATTTGCAACTAAATACTCTTTTCAAGTAACTTTAAAAATAATTTTTTTCTTGTTTTTTTTTTCCTTTAAACAAAACCCTAGACATGTTGCAGACCCCAGCTAGTGAGACATGGAAAGTCTGAGTAAATCCTCCCAGCCATGGAGGATGGCTGTGCCTCTGGAGCCGGGGCTGGGAGCAGGGGTGCACCTGTGGCCAAGGGCAGCCTGGAGCTCCCTGCCCCAGGTGGAAGCCCCCAGTTCCAGCAGCATGAGCAAACATCTGGGCACCACGAGACAGCTCTGCAAGGCCACCTGGCTATGAATAAGGAGCGTTTTAGGGCTGTGCTGTGGACAAACACTTAAGCCAGGGCTCTGTTTCTAATGATACTTGCCAACACCTGTTAAGCCATCTGTAAAATGGGGGCAGGGCACCCGCTTGTCTTTCAAGGCATGTTTATGAGGCCATAGTCCAGGGAGAGACTGTAAAACCTACAGGTTTTTGGTGGGCAAAGGGGAGCTCCTGGATTTCCCTAGAGAACATCTTTTCCACAAGTGCAAATGGATGAGGGAATAGAAGAGTATGGGCATTTTCCTCTTGCCTGCCTTTCTGACAACCCATGTGAGCTTGGGAAGTAAATTAAGCACTAAGGAAAGGTTCAGACATTTAAGAAAAAATCCTTTACAAATCCCGCCCCTGTGTAAGCAGTGACTATTTTAAGATTTATGAACTGACCCACTCTTCTCGCTTTTCCATGCTGTTCATAACAGCATTTAATTCATTCCTGTAGCAAATCTTAAATCTTTACCCAGAACCATAGAGGCAGCACAGCTCAACAAAACTTAACGTGATTTTAAAATGAGCAAGAAAATAATTTTGGGAAATGGCAAAGACCCTTTTTTTAAAAAAAAATTTAAAACAGTCTAACATGAAAATAAATAATGAACTTCAGGCAAAGATCATGTCATCTAATTAAGAACTAGCTCAATTACACTGTATAACATTTTGTAACCTTAACTAAAATCTTTGCACGTGTCCGCAAGATACAAAATGCAAATTGGAATGGTATTCATGTTATTTCAAAATGAGAGTGGGAAAGGTTCATTACTCATGGATGTTACAACTAATTGAATTATGTGAGCTAGTCCCAGAGAAAGACAGAAGAGCATGTGCACCTCACTACATCACATCCTGAGACTGTGCCACTCTCATTACAGGAAAAAATGTTATTTTAGGCAGGTTCTTGACAGGTTTCAGAATGTATTACTTTTCTCTATCCCTGTAGAAATAACAGGTGACTTAGTGTCTTCATCACTATGAGGGCAAGGCTTCTATATTGAAGAAAAAACCTTTAAAAAGTCCAATAGGATAGCATGCGAGCATGGAGGGATTTCTAAATATCCAGATTTTATGATGTGTTGTTGGAAGCCCTTTTAGGAAGAGGCAGTTCTGAGGCCATACCTCCATCCTGTCCCAATGAGCCAATTTGGAATCCCACTGTGTGCCTCCCAGCAGGGGCCCTGTGCCAGGGGCATGCTCAGGGAGAGCACTGTGCAAAGGGAGCACCCACACAGAGGGATGGGGATGAGGGAGCAGCTCCCTCCTACCCTCTGCACCAAGGGACACAGCCAATCATGTTGAAACATCTTTTTGTTTTGACTCTGAGCACACAAAGCTTCATGCCCCACATTGCCCTTTCCTCAGGGACAAGCACACCTCAGACCCTATTTGGGAGGGGAAGAGGATGAGTTCATTCTCTCACACTGTAGCTGTTGGACCCCAGATGGCATAATTAAACACTGGCAGGGCTAGGCAGAGCAGACAGAGACAGCTCAGGATCGGGGATTTAACATTGTGAATTGGCAGAGCAAAAAGCTGGATTCCAGTCCCTGCAGTGGTTATTTGATACAGAAATAGCTGGTGGAGGCAGCTGCTCTGCCCAGCAAGTGCCCAGCCCTCTTCACTTGTGTGCTGCCTGACTTTTCTTCAGGCCTCATTAGTCTGTCATCACTCTGTTAAAATGGAGCAACTTTAGCACAAGACAGTAGGAGTCAGAGTCCCTGAAGTCCCTGCTAACTAAGAAAGGCTTCTGGATGCTGCAGGTTTGGGTCGCCAAAAGCCAGAGGGAATGAAGCCAGAGGGAGCCAAGCCAGGGGAGTGGATGATGCTGAATGGAGGAACTGACACCCCAATAAGGAAAATAGGAGCCCAAGCTCAGTTCAGAACTTTGAAATAAAAAAACCATTAATTGCTTCCTCTTTAAAGGGAAACAGGATGTGCCTAGCTCCCATGGGGAGGGTACCCAGCCCAGAATCAGACTGGGTGGCACCATCCCCAGGGACACAGTCAGCTGCCCTCTCCTGTACCCCTTCCTGGGTACCCCACACTCTGCTGGCCCTCAGGATTTGGATGATGTTAATGTGGCAGGCTGCCTTTTGCCTTTTCTGGTCTCAGCCATTTCTCCTATCCTTATCTTTTCAAGGGTATCAGTTAATTCACCAAGTACTTTGTTTCAGTTGTGATAACAGTTTATGAAAAACAAATGACAAACAGACACGCAGGTTGCTAGGAAGCATTGGACTAAAAAGGGAACCTAATGCTAATAATAAACTGGAGACAAATTTGCTTTTATTTGGTTAGAAACAAGCTCCATCATAGGGAGATTCTGAAGGGCAGCTAACCTATTGCAAAGAGACATCCAGGCAACATTCATCAGCCTCGGGGTTTGTGAATTCCAGTTAGTGTCTCTAAAACTCCTCAGGATAATATAGAGGGAAGGAGCTGAAACAGCATGCCTGTGCATCTTGTAATTTCATATTTCTCCAGATGACAAATTTTCACTTGAAACAACTAGAAGTCAGACAGAGATGTTTTCTTCCAATGTATAGTGATCTGCAGGAAGCAGACCATTATCGGAAAACAGTCAGGGTAATCCTGCAGAGGAGCGCTGGGGCTACTTCAGAATTCATACCTGTGAAGAAGCATGAGACTCAAAGTGGGGGGCCCTAGCTAAGAAGAGGGGACTTTGCTGGTGAGCTGTTTCTGACAATGAGCATCTACTGCTGGTGCCTCCCTCGCCCCAAAGCACAGTGCTGTTTTGTGTAAATTGTAAGCTAGGAGACAACACAAAGAAGATATTTCAAACTGCAAGTAAACTTGTGTATAACTCACAGAAAGCAGTTTTTAGCTGTTTTGGTAGAAGGAACATGATGTTTGGCACAGGGAAATCATCTCTCAAGTCCTGCTTTTATTTTGTTTTGTTGGTACGGTGGTGAGAAAGAGCATCCAGGCTTGAGAAGACCGCATATTGCAACAGCTTGTAACACAATGAAACTTATTTGCAAAAGTCCAGAAGATTGCAATTAGTCAGAGAAGCACTTTAAAGTCGAAATACGTAATTTTAAAAAATTACTTTTATTAGTTTTTCTTTACTTCAATTGTCCTACAGAAAACCCTGAGCTACCTTTCTGTCTATACTGTTAAGATTGTGAGTTCTTGAAAATAAAGAGACTTTTCCATTAATTAAGTGTCCGAAGTATCTGATTCTCTAAGCAGTAGGAGGAATAAAGACAGATTAAAGATGTACTCATTTAACTCCTTCGGTTGCTCCTGCTGATAGAAGAACAGCAAAGTTGAACTAAGTCTAAGCCTGTTTTGTGCTCACTGGAGGTGCCAAAATCTAAAGGCTGATGACCTCAATTCTTGAGTACACCCATGGAGGGCCTGAGATGCTGTGGAGCACTGCTGTCCCACAAAGTTTTGCCTGCTCTCCTTTCTCTCCCCTCTATTCCCCACTCATGAGTGCACTTACAAAAGTCTGCGTTACTACCTGGGAAATCCAAGACAATGCTTCCCTTCTCTCATGAGTGCACCCTGCTTGCCCAGATGGAAGGCTGATGTGAGCCCATTCCTCACAGGGCTACCCTGAAACACTCACTTTTTGGCAGAATAAAGTAGAAGGACTTTCTTTTGCTCACCGACTTGAGCGGAGCAGGGGGCCGTGTTCCAAACCTCACTTTACTACATGCCTAGTAAAATATTTAAAAGATATAGAAAGGATGTAAAGAGGTTCCTGCATAAAATTAAAACCATTTAGGAAACAATAGCATGATTCTGCTGCTTGTAAAAGGGGTCCTGCAGCCTAGCAACCAGATTCTTGGTCAATGGAAAGACTGTTACATGAGCTGGGTGTTCAGACGTGCTTCTTCCTCATGCCCTGCCCTGCCAATTTACTACAGCCCTCTCTGCCCATTCCCACAGTCTTTGGCCTCTCCCATGAGCCTGCTGACAAAACTCAGCACCCACTAAACACGGAATTTTTGCCACAGGCCATTTGTCACCTGGGAAATGGGACTGAACTGATCAAACTCGTTTCATATAAGGCATCTAGTAAATTGGGGAAAAAATTCAGTTGCATTCAAGATGGGTTAAATGGAGTCGAAGTAATCACTGTCAGCTAGGAGTAAAACCCAACTCAAGATCATTTACTAGTACATGTCCTAAACTTTTCTCTTGATTTTTTTCTTAAGTTGCCTTCCTGCAAATTTATAGTTTGTCTTTCTCAAAATCAGTTACTGGTAACTATTACCTTCATAGCTCCACATCTGGAGGCATCTAACTACTTTTCACCTAACTACTCTAGAGAAATCTCAATATTTCAGTAACATGACAACAATCCTCTTAATTAGATGAAAGAAGTTTTGAAAATTCAGGAGCAGGAGTAGCATTTACAAGAAATGCAGTTATGTAATATTTTGGCAATCTGATATTTCCAGCTTTTGAATATTTCTTTTCTGGTTATGAAGACACTTTATTATACCTACACAAGGAAGTGCACTAAGTAGCAGATGTTTAATATTTATAAAACTGTATTTTCCTTGCCAGTGTTAATGACAAAAAATAACTATGAAACCACAGACAGGAACCTTTACTTCTACTTGTGTTGTTGTTCCTTGCATTGCACATAGTTCAGGTTATTTATAGCACAACAGCTGCTCTGTTCAGCATCCGAAACTAGATAAGGTCACAGGTTATCCATGTAATGTTGGGGTCTTACCAGTGACTGATTTCCTAAATGCCAGTAGGCTTTACAAATATTTCACCTAGAGTTAATAAACATCACACTCAAGGCATCCAGAGGGAGATCAGGAAAATGTTGTCACACTGCTTTCTGTGCTATCCAGAACATGATGTACTGCTATCAGGGCAGGAATAGCTTTATTTCTGAAAAGTTCCATTAGAGGCCTCAGAAAGTGGATATCACTGGCTTTGTTAGTTGAGTTTAATGAAAGAAAGCACCTTCAAGCAGGGGTACTCAAACACCTGTATCTGAAAATATTTCCTAACACTAATCCACTAGTTCCTGTTTAAGACCAGTAACTTCCCTTTATTCTTATCTTACAAGGAAACAAAAATAATTAAAAGGAAAGTGTACTTTCTCAATTTTGTCTCATATTACTATAAATATGTACACAGAACATAATAAAAACTACTCCTGACAGCTGGAATGACAGTTTTGTTAAAGGCCTGATTGCTCACTCTAGCCCTTCTATTGTACAAAGCATGTTTCAAAGCAGGGAGATTAGATGTTCTATTGCATATTGCATCACACAAAGATCTTTTTGCTAAAAATTCAGTAAATATTTTTTTTTTCTCCTATACCAGATATCTGAAGTAGCCCTGTTTCTATCACTCACTCAGTGATGCAAAATGCTGGCTAATTACATAAAATCATAGAATCATAGTAGTCCTGAGTTGGAAGGGACTCACAGAGAACATCAAATCCAAATCCTGGCCCTGCACAGGACAGCCCCAAGAATCACACCATGTGCCTTGAGAGCATTGTCCAAACACTTCTTGAACTCTCTCAGGTTTGGTGCTGTGACCACTCCCCTGGGGAGCCTGTTCCAGTGCCCAAGCACCTCTGGGTGAAAAAACCTTTTCCTGATATCCAACCTAAACCTCCCTTGACACAGCTTGAGGCCATTCCATCGGGTCCTGTCACTGTCACCACAGAGAAGAGATCAGTGCCTGCCCCTCCTCTTCCCCTCATGAGGAAGTTGTAGACTCTGATGAGATCTCCTCTCAATCTCCTCCAGACCAAACAAACCAAGGGACCCCAGCTGCTCTATGGCTTCCCCTCAAAACCCTTCCCCATGTTCACAGCTGTCTTTTGGACATGCTTTAATAGCTTTATATCTTTCTTATATTGTGGCACCAAAACTATGCACTCGAGTCAAAGTAAGGCTGCACCAGCAACATGAATACATCAGGGTTTTTTTTGCAAGGAAGACTTTATGTACAGCAAAGTTTTTTTAACACATTTTATCTTGGCTTAATTTCCTAACACTTGAAACTGTGGATTTCACTTGCATGAATTTCTTTTAACTTTTCTGTATTCAAGTCTAGGTACACGATGTACTCTGGAGGGAGAGATTACTTCAGTGATGAAAAGTGACCATTGTTGATTTTGTACAAAGGGTAAGTGAAATGTATATCCAGAAATACAAATAATCCCTCATAACCCTGAGGATATTGAACAGAACTGTCCTGTCTTCTCCACAGTGTGCAGAATTTTCTGGCCTTGTATGAAGCCTTTGGAGCTCTACACTGTATTTAATTTTATTATGCTTTATCTTATGATAGCTCAGAAAGCTCTTCTAAAATCAATACTGGAGAAAAGGCACATGATAGACCAGCTCAGCCACTGCATAAATCTTCTGAAGTAGCTCCAGAAGAATTACATCAGAAATTAATTTGGCCTCTTATGTTTGAAAAAGTCCCTGCTAAAGATTGCAGAGCTGAGGAGAAGCAGCGCTGAGCAATGTATTACTTATTCCAGCAAGCCTCGAAACAGATCAAATGAGCACTAGAAGACATCTGTCTGTTATTTCCTGCCCACACAGCTTTGTTCTGCTTTATTGCCAGAGAGCTCCATGGATGATGTCACTTTTTTCTGAAGAAAACAGGCCACCAGAGCCTTTCACTGACATAATTAATTATCTGTAGTCTGGGCCACAGCCAGCAAAATTCCCATGGCAAGGCCTTGAGAAGTATTAACTCCACACTGCTTGATGTTTTCAGAATTATTATGGTCTGGGATACCCTGTCTTGTCTTTTCATACTGAAAGAGTGCTTTGCTTGATATTATCAAGCCATGGGGCAGTTACTGCAGCATATAGAATTACAGTGTCATGATCCAGTCAGCACAAGAGACACCAGGGCAAGGGGTGACTGTCAAGATATGTGTGTGACTCGGTATGTTGGGATACGTTCTACATGCTCCAGTAATGCCTCACAATGGCTAAACCCATTGGTTTGCATTTGTATCCAGTCATGGAGTTTTTGTCTCGGCCAACATTAACTGTACAATATTCTTCACATGGCCTGAAGCCCAGCAGCAAGCAGAAACCACAGACTGATCCAACTAGCCATCAAGTTGCCACGTTCCTTTTGTAACCAGAACTTATTTCATGATCTGTTAGAAGCGCTTTAGGAGGGAAAAAAGAGTGACTAATGAAAGGGCAATAATAGGAAAAGCATTTGTTTTCCTCTTTCTTCTCTTATCATCTGGCTCTATTAGTAAGTCTGGACCAAGACACAAGAGACCCATGGATCATGAACCTCTTTCTTATGCTTCACATAAAATTAACCCCAGCATGCTCCAATTTCCATTCTATAAAGGAAATAATCTTTCTCGTGAATGAGATTTAATTTCCAAGCATATAGAAGATCTAGAAACACGGTGAATGCTACAAAAAATATGGCACTCTGACATCAATATCACTGTTCTCCTATTAATTTCCCCCTGTTTGTTATATTTTATTTTCTCCAGGTACAGTTTCTTCTGTACTATCATCCAATTTGTTGAAATCCATTAGAAACTAAAAGTTATCTTCATTAGATGTGAAACTCATCTTGTCTAAATTGCTCTTTGCAAGTGCTACATTAGCAATATAAAGAACAGAAGCATCTGAAATTAGATGCTCTAACATTCTGACTTGAATTTCAGGGATGCATTTCAGGCTGCTGCTGTGAGTACCCTGTCTCCAAGAGGAACAAATCAGCCCAGGCTATTTTTTTTTTCCACAATGATTTTGCTGCCTTCTGGCAGGAACAAGCACACAAGGAGCAGGATGGAGGAAGACAAGCTGGAGCCAGCAGGGCTGTAACCACCAGGATGATGAAGTCAGAGGCAATCCTTCTGCCTCCTCTGCAGAGACAGGAGCATGTGGGACACTAACAGACCTAAGTCTGTGTACATGTGTAATAAACTGTATACACAACTTTCTCTTGTCCAAGCATTTTGTTGGCTTTGACACAATGTTTTTGAGTACTCTGTGCTGCACAATGCACATCCAAGTTACTGATGGCTGATGAATGGGCAAGAACAGTACGACTGCATTACAGTAAGCACGCACCAGCACAACCAATTATTGGAATGGAGTTGTCAGAGGAAATGAGAGAAGTAGCCAAACTCTGAGTGTGATGCAACTAGGGTGAGTGGGCAATGAAAGGCACAGAGTGAGAGCTCCAAGCCATGCCCATGATGCCCCCAGTTGTCTCCAAAATCCCCCTGATTCCCCCCAATGTCTGTCCTTTCCTTTGCCCTCCCCAAGCCCCACTTGGGGACATCCTTTTCCCTCTCTATCCTCCCACTGCACTTCAGGGATGACTCTGAAGCCCTTCAAAATACTATATTACCTGAACTGCTGAGATTGCCCAAGCTAATACTGGAGAATTGGGGTTTCATATTCACATCAATATTTCTGTTTCTGATTTGTTTAAACGTGAAGGTGACAAATGTCTGGAAGTTACCATGCGATTGTATTTGAGTTAGTTCAGTTCCACTCATTTTTCTGGCATGGAAGAGTTAATGTTAATTTTTTGCATAGAAAACCAATAATTTCCAGGATAAGAAAGACATCACTTGCAAAATCCAAACCCTTTGTGTGTCAGGAAAGGACTTCTCTGCACAGTGCCTCCCTCAAATGTGCATCATTTTGGGTGCCACATCTGCCCAGCCCTCTGAAATAAGTCAGAGGTTTTATTTTGGACATCACGCAAATACTCAAGGCAGCAGTTTTGTAAGATGTGGTAAGACACAGGATGGTCAGTAGGACCTGCAGTTTTCTATGTGAAAATGTTACATTCCTCTCACTTTAGTCAACCAATAGGTGGAGCCTTTAACCCTAGAAACAAGCCATTTTCTCAACCATGTTATCACAATTATTATGTAAAGATTTATATTTGCATTTATTAAAGCCTGTTTTGGATAAAAAATAATCTGTTTTGCTCTCAAGAGCTTATCTGATCCTCAGATAGAGGACAGCAGCCAAAAACTTAATATACACAGAACTGGGGCAGCAAAGTTAGCAAAAACAGGTTCATCTACCACTGCAACGTTAAATTAACAACTGGTGACTCAGAGTACTGGACAGCATTATGACATATAAGACATATGCTCATTGCAAGCTCTCCAAAGAATCCCAGATATTTTAAAGCCAGAATGCTCATGCATTTAACATTGCAAAATGTTCGGCCATGTGCTCTCCCACAGAGTGAACATTCAAGAAAAATGAGAAAAGATACAAACTTCCTCATTGCTATTGCACTGAATATACAATTTCTAGTAAGTAAATGTAAATAAAAATAAAAATAAATAGTAAAATTATTTCATTATTTAAAACTCATTTTCTAAACTTTGCAAGAGAAGATCAGTTTGGAACAAAACCAAGACTTAGAAAGCTGGTTGTGGGCAATTCTGTTCTGTTTTGAACAGAAGACCAAGAATTTCTGGAAAAAAACCCCAAGCTTTTCAGACTCTTCCTTCCACTCTAGATAAGATGTTCAATGGATCAGAGACTCTTGCCAATTATTCCTCTATCCTTCAAGACTAACTAACACAACAGCCACAGCTCTGTTAAGTACAGCTCAGGCATTACTAGAGAAGGATGTTAAAATATCTTTGTGAAAGAGGTCTTCAGCCTTCCACTGTCCAGTGACAGTGACATTTTACTGAGGATCATTAATTTGAAAAGCATACATGTAATTCTAAAGCAATTTGAGTACCAAAGAGATGGATGGCTATCATCCCTGTAGTCGATAGTACCTCTGCTCTGTATTTCAGATGGAGCAGGAAATTGCCTAAATAGTACAATTTAACTATATTTCAGTATACTGTCTTACCTTTGTTGTTTTTTGGTTCTTTTTTTTTCTCTCACAAAACAGCAAGGTTCTATTTTAAAACTGATGATTTTGGGACTTGCTATACAAGTTCTTACCTCCTATGGTATGTTCTGCACTTTGCACAGCAGCAAATGCAAGCTACAGAAAATAAACCATACTATTCTGGACAAAATTAATCTCTGGTTATAAATTATTCAATAAAAATAGAAGAGAGCATCTGTGGTCTGAAAACATTGGGGGTTTTTGTACTGCAAAAGCATTCTTCACCAGGAAAACACAAACAGGGTTCAGTAAGAGAGGAGAGAATTTTTTTAACTCATTGTACTCATATGCCAGACATTTTTAGGGCTTGTTTTTAAGCTCTTGTTTTGCTATACTGTGGACACCATCTTTTCCTTCATTTTCTTGCCTTTTTTGTGCCCACCTTCCATGTCTCTGGCTTGGCTCCATTTATCTCTGTTGTATTCCCCTTTTGCTTACACTCTTTTTCTTCTATTGCCCAGCCTCTTTCCCCTCATTCCATTCTGCTTAAGTCACCTCTCCCTCCTCACATTAACCCTATCTTCTCTTTTTCCCTGTAGCTCTGTACTTGCCAAGGTTTTTCCCGCAGGGAATTTGTATTTCATCTATGATATGCTCGTAAATCCTAAATTATTTCAATTCAATCAACAAGATTTCACAGATACCCTGCATGCACTTTTCTCTGGCTTTACCTATTCTTTCTGCCTTGGCTCATCTGCAGTTTGTTAATCTGTGCTATTTTGATAATGACCATTTGAAAACTCTTTCTCTTCACTGCTATCTCTGGTGCCAAGGCAACTTGGCCCAGCTTTCTCTTCTGATTGCTGCACAAGAAACACATCTGGTTTCTACCAACCTATCTATCCCACATGCCTCGCTTGAGCTTTCAGGCAATCCATATTTATTAATATTAATCCAAGAGTATAAAAAAATGGCACTGAAGAAAAATAAAAAAGTCTGTACAGTGTTTTTTAACTAAACAACTAGGTGGCTCTCCCAGTGTTACAATATCTTGGAATAGTCAATACAAAAGCAATTTGAGGCATTACATGCAAGTTTACACATTGCAGCAAGAGGAAAAAGAGAGAGGAAAACATCGCAACAACAGCTACAGAGTCAAATTCCCTTGCTTATGCTAGTCAGACTGAGAAGTGATGGGAAGGTCAAGTAATGCCATGCCTTAAGAGAAAGGCAAGTATGAAACCAAATGCACAAGGCAGTAGAGAGCTCTCTCCTACAGCAAGAGGAGTTCACTCCATGTGCTGTTCCAGCTACAGACACCAAGAAGGGTGAGCCTGGAGTGAAACTGCTGCTGGTCAAGGGGTGATGAGGACATGGAGAACCTATTTTGCCAGAGGAAACACAAAGGATGTGCTACGGGTAGCACAGCAAAAACAAAGGCTCAGAGGATGCAAGGCTCCCGTCTACAAACACAGCAGGCATTAAAGGCAGGAGGCAGAGAGGTGGATTTTCAAAGCAGGATCACTGTACAGCAAAATTTCATAAAGGTTCCACTAGATATAATTAAAATTGCTTCAGATATTAAAAGGGAGAAATCAGATAAACATTAAAGATTTTCAGTTCTGGGACTATTTTCCAATAGGAGTAGTCAAAGTAAACAACCCACCTAATCTTAAAACATGGCTTACAAAGTTCAACAAAGGTTATAGGGAGAATTTGCCTAAAAAATTAGATTATGGGATTTGATATACAGTAGATCTACAATTTTATCTCCAGAGTTCTCAGGTCAGTCAATGCATCTGCAGTATAAGGATGAGGGCAGTCTGAGCTGGGAAGTGACAAAAAGGTAAAGTAAGAAAAAAGGTCACAACTAGAAAAATTAAGAAGGGAAGAAAAGTGAATAGAGAAATTTAGATCTTAGGAAAAAGAGCTGAACAGAGCAATTATAGAATAAAATGTATTATATAATATGTAGCCCTACAAATGGGAAAGTAGAAAGCAGAAAGATGGAAACAGTAAAGAATTTTCCTTCGCTTAGCATTTACAAAGTATAGTTTTCTACCAGGAAGACAGACAGAAAAATATTAAAATACCTTTTAAAATGTTAAAATGCAATGGGTAGTTTATCACCTATACACATGTGAGTTAACTGACTTTGTTAAGAGACAGGATTTTCCTGGTGGCAGGATGTGCAGCCACTGATACCAAAGTGTTTCATAAGGACCTTGCCAGGGAGAACAAAACACAGAGTCCTCTGCAAACCTTTCCCTGACCCTCCCAGGTTGAGAAGAAAATCTTGCAGCCCACCTGAAGGTGAGCTTCTCCTGTCTCTGCTGGATGAGAGAGCTCCTTTCCCCACGACTGTCTTGTTTCAGCCACCAGCAACCAGCCTCCCATACCCACCCTTCAACAAGCTATTGCTCTGGCACCTCCTGTAAGCACTCAAATTATCCATTAAATGCAGTCTTGATTAAATACTTGTAAGGAAGGGACTTCTTTGACAGCAGAGTGATTTGGTGTCTCCCTTTGAACAAGGGATGCTATAGAAAGAGGTTTACCACTGAATATCTGCTACACAGTGTTTCCCTTCAAATATCAAACCAAACCCAACCCGGTGTTACATTGGACTATTTGGAAGTCTGAGGGCTTGTCAGAAATTGTGCCTTTTGATTAATTTATATATCCCTTGCATATTTCACATACTGTTCCTCAAGACATCACATTTCACATATTGCCCATCTGCACCCTCTGGTCTGCAACAAAGGAAATGTGCAGCTGGCAAGTTAACATGTATTTCCTTTATACCCCATGGCTGCATGGCTTTGAGGAGCTCTGCTCCTCAATAGTGCCAGGCTCTCAGGAAACATTTCCCTCAGTCCTAAAACATGCAAGGGACCCCAGCAGGAATCAGGGGCTGAGCTGCAGGGGATGAATGCCACGTTGGCACTGGACAAACACAGTAAAACATGGACTATAACAAAAGCGTTGAGTGGAAAAGTTACACCTTTTTGAATTGGTGTGAAATATAGGAAACTGTCTCCCAAGCTTAAATTGTCCCTCCAGCAATAGGCACAGAATCTGGATAAGAAATTATTTTTCTTGAAAAATCTAATGATTTGTAGTGGAATTTTGTCTTTATAAATATTCTTTTATTATTGTGGTTTTTTTCCCCAAATACGCAATAAAAGAGTGAGTTGTAAACATGTAGGAATACTCCTCCTCATTTCCTTTTGGGCCTCCAGTCAGGAAATGTTGAAAATCAGTGTTGGTATTGCTGAAGATTAATGGCTGCTGCTCAGAAACCATACAGAAAGGGAATATGTTCCTGCCAGGACAAATACATAAGCCATTGGACAAAAATCTGTGAACCACAGATAGCATTATATCATCATTGTAAAGATCCACACTGCCTGTTTTGCTCTGTAATTAATAATATTCACATGTGGGTTTGACTGAAATCACTGTAACAACAAGGCAAATTAATGCCATATCTTCATGGTTCAATTTATTCTACCGGTATTTGACATTTTCTTTTCAAATCAGCTTATAGTATTTAAAAATTAGATTTTTTTTTCCAGGTATAGGAAGCAATCTTTCATGGATTTTTTGCCACTATATGTTCAATGTGGGTTTAAAGACCATGTAATCACTACTTTTTTTTACATGAGCAGTTAGATCTCACAAGAGAAAATACACTCCACTGAGCTATAGGGCCATTAAAATAAATCCCTGTCATCAGTTCATTTGCTTCCCACTCTCCTTCAGAGAGGCTGTACTTAAGAGCTCTCCTGCCATGTGTATTGGGACACATTCTCATCACTGCAGCTTCTGTAAACTTTTTCTTCCCTTTTGTTTTCTTACAAAATAAGGCATAGGCTACGGTTACCTCAGATGTTTATGAAAAGCTTTCCTTCTCTATATTCAGTAAATGCACAGGGTCCAGCCAGAAAACATGACGACAGGCAGAGCTGAGTCCAACTTGGAGCTATAGCACAAGCAAGCTACCTGAGGGCATTATAATTTTAAAAAACAATCAAGGTAGAAATAAGGACATAAATATAATTTCCAGGGCATCTTTCCACGGTTTCTGCCACGTTTGACTTCAAAATGAAGAGCTGGGGCATCAAGTTACGAAGTAAGTTGCTCCGAATTGATAGCAAGATCAAAGTGGTGTGGTCTATGTTGTCAGATGATGTGGGTAGTGAATTAAGCACATGATGCATATGAATACATTACCAGTTTACCCTGCTAACCCTACAGCTGTCACTGTCACAGATGACCTGCCATGGTTTAGCTCACTGTTTGAGGGTTCCAAGGCAGTGTCACCCTGATGGTAAGGGCATAAGATGCCCCCTGCTCATGGCTGAGTAAACAATTATGGTATTTTATCTCATTTTTTTATTCAGAAAATACATCTCCCTACAGGTACAGCCTGATGTTATTCTCAAAACAAAATCTTCTTACATATGCCTAGATAATGTTTGCTTTGCCAGTATTGAAATTGCTTCAAAGTAAACCCACAATATGATTTGTCAGTCCAACAAAATGCCAGCCAGCCACCAGAGATGTCTGAAAAGATCTGAAAATAAAAAGCCATGAAATGACTCAGTGCATTAGGTCACTGTGACAGCCAGGAGGTAATACCAGAGTATTTACTTTGGCTGAAGCCTTCCTTGGCTCATCTTCCTTTGTAGTGTTAAAGCCAGGCTCTCATCTCAAGCCAAAGTGCTGTAGCTTGCCCACTTCAGAAATGGGTCAACACAGGTACCAGGGAAATAACTAAAATGGGGGTTTGACATGAAATTAAAAACTTGTGTGGATTAAAAATAATTACACTCTTCCCTCCCTGGCTGCAAGGAGCAGAACAGATGCACTCTACAACTACCAGCGTGGGTGTCCCCATACCCTCCTACAAGCCAGGAAGCTTCAGCAGTGCCTGGGATCTCTTTGGGGTCTGTATGTATGAAAAACCCTAAAAGTATTGTCCAGGATCTATTCCCATCATGCCCATAGGGATAATGAGAACATGAGCAGTCCTTCAAAGCTTGTGTAACTACCCCACAAAGTAAAGGACTCAAGCAATAAAGACCACATTTATTGCCACACAGGAAACATTAGTGACTTTCTTCACCTCCCCTTTCCAGACCACAAAGGTGACTTCAGGGTAAATCTTTGTGAACAACACGAGCATGATACATTTCTATTGAGGTTTGGCTCTGTTCACCACAGAAGCTGCACGCTAGCTCCATCACTAAGGAAATTATACATACAAGTTTTTGAATAAAGTCAAATGAAGCACAATAAAAATGGTTACTTTTCTGTAATGGTAAGTTCTTTTTTCCTCTGCAAAGTTGCATTTGACATATTTTCTTCCTTTTATTTACCTGCAGTTTGTCATCGTAAAATGACTATTCTCTCTCTTTGACAAAATTATTTCTTTTGAATGCATACTTCTTGTAACTTGGCAGTAGTTTCTGACAAACTAGAGGTGAACTATGTGCAGAAAAAGTGATACTTAATGATACTTACTTCTCAGAGTTGTGCTAATGGTGACTCATGTACCAAAGAAATTAACAGAACAATTGCTTCTTGTAATCAGATAAGATGGTAACAAGTTCAACATTAAAGTAATAATGTTATGAATGTGGTTTTCAGGGGAAAATTAAAGCTAAATTGTAATGAAAATAGTTTTTCCATGAAAAGCTAAATAGTAATGGTTAATTGGAATAAAGGGATTAAGACAAAATGTTTTCACACAGGTTGGGTGTCTTTTTTCTGCTTGTCCATAGGTTCAGTGAAAAAGGTCACTAAAGTACAACCAAAAGAATATATGAATTTGAAAAGCAGTCCTACTACAAAAGGGGATAAATTTTGAAAATCCACAAGTCTTCATATTGACATTTTGAAATACCACGTTTCAGCTTCTTATTTTGAAATTCTCTGGAGGCTCGTGCTACAGAGACTTCACTGATGTATTTAGCATTAAAGAGAATCTCAGAACTGGACAGATATTTGGGGACAAGTTAAGTGCAAAATCTGGCTGACAGCCATAAAGGACTTACTACTGGCCTGAATTAACATGTAAACCAGGACAACTGAGACAGCTTTCAAGCAAGCACTACTCCAAGAAATAAAATTAATGGATCTTTGAAAGGTAAGGAATGTGCAAAGCACCAGACCTTAGAAATCAGACAGGACAGGCAGAGCTGTGTCTCTGTAACATTTAAATATGCAGAAGTTCCAGGGGACATCCTAAGTCCATTTTCAGTATTCCTGACTTGTATATTTGCCTCTTGAATATTTTCAATAATGATTGTAATTACATTCCCTATATTTACTTGTCTTCCCTCTACTCCCTTCTTCCCATCTACCACTGATTCCCCTGTGGTTGTTTTCAGCCTCACCTGCAGTTCCACATTTGTTTGTTGGGTGTTTCTTTGACAGGTGTTTATAATTTATCTTGCTTGTGTAGCTGCAGTGGTAAATAAAACATCACTTAAAACTATGACTGTTAAACACCAACTACCACTGCTGTCTCCTTGTGGTCCTTTGCCTTAAATATGGGTGTTCCTGTTAGTTGAGCCCTGTGCTCTTTGGACAACCTAAAAATAGATAGGTACATAGAAAATATGGTTTAGAAGATCTTTAATTTACCTGCAATTCTCCCTCCATTATACTGAGTAGTTTTATCAAGTCTTCTTTAGAAAGCTCTATGGACTTCTTGTTCTTTCGCTCACTAGGACCGGGTGATTTTGAGTGCCTTTTGACAGTTGCTGAAACCATGACCTCATCTTCCTTCCGATGAGGTTTGTTCTTTTTCTTGGCATCCTCCTGAAGTTTTTCATTCTCTGCGTGGCTGATGACAGGCTTGGAACTGGAGAAGTGCCCATTAGACGAGCTTTCTCCACCTTGGTTTCGGGACCTCATCCCTGCCTAGAAAGAAACAAACATAAAGATGCATTTATAAACAAAATTACTTACAAAAAAAAAAAAAAAAAAAGAAAGCCACAGTGGAAATACTGCCTTTGGTAAGAACAACAGTCTTCTAAAAACTGGAGAATACTGTTATGCTCAAGAGACTGTGGTAGAAAGCTCAACCATTCCAACAACTCTGTGTGTGGCAGAAAAAAAGTCCTGAAGTAAGGTTAGCCATCTTTTTCAGCAAGCCAAATGCTAATATGAGTTTAAATGTATGGAACTTAAAACTGAGGTGGGACAACATGTTCCAGTGTTTCCTTTTCTTCAGTTGACATGTAGATCACTCACAATTCAACACTACAAAACGTTATCAAATAGATGTTATTTAAGATGTAGATTACTCGAGAAACAGAAATGCAATTAAATTTTTGAAAAGCATATTGCTGAAGTGTAAATTCTCTATGAGAGCGCAGTGCCACTGCATGAAAAATGTCAGTCTGCTGTTTCTCTGAAATAATCAATGATTTTATTGCAGGCAACCAAGAAAAATGAAGAATGCAGAGTAAATCAGGTGGCAAATACTGCACAGGATTATTAGATGATAAGTTCCATAAAGGAAAGTTGAAAAGAAGTTTGAAAAATGAGCATGAATGATATGAAATCACTAACAGGTAAACACACTCTTTCCAGAAAATTCAAGGTTTCTCCAAATGTCTCATGGTTATTCAATGCTCACATTTCTGTCTTCTTAAGCATTGAGTCTTAGACTACAACAGCAAACATTCCTCAGCTCTGTCACTTGACCAACTGTATAGATAAATTTTTAAAGCAATAAATCTAATGAAAAATATTCCACTGCTTCCAAGTATTTTCTCTCATTTAAATTAATCTCTGGTGTTAGTTTGCAGTTTGTTCATTAGTCAAACACATCACACATGCTTGTGATAAGGAGTTCAGAGCAGCAGTCCACTAGTGATGGAGCAAAACCTAAAATACACTGACTTACCAGCTTTGCTAAATTACACTGGGTCTGCAGTGGGTTGCCTGCATATTTGATTCAGGCCAGCATTATAAATCTCTTGCCACAATTAGCCTTGCACTTCTGTAGTTTCACACTCAGCATGAAGATTGTCTTTTTATTATGACTGGTTATTCATGTCTTCACTAATTCAGTGGAATTCATCCAGCAGCATAAATAGGGAGAGAATTAGACTCTATATTTTGGAGTGAGAGAGTTTCACAAAGAGATTCCTTGCATTGTAGGCCTGCTCTTATCTAAACAATATGTAATACAGGTATACAATGGCCTTTCACTTCCTGAATGCTTATGCAGGGTGTTTTTCATCAAATAGTTTGGATTAAATACATGAATTACACTTTCTAAAAACAGATCTCCATTATAAGCATGAACAATACCTGAGAACCTCAGGAAATCTTTTAGGTTTCAGATTTATAATGGAAAAATAAACATAGTACTATGTTTCCTCTCAGATAGGGCTTTTCAATTTGTTTAACTTTAATGGGTTTGAAACTTTCCAACCATGCTTCCTCTCAGGAGAGAGCACTTGGGATTCAATCTGTCTCTATTTTCTAAGTGTTTCCTTCTGAGTCCCTGTGGGTCACTGCCTCCTGCCACTTTCATCTCTAAACCAAACCTATTTTTTATGGCTTATAGTGAATAGCTTCATGGATCCAGGACATCCCACATGTTTTAAGAAGAAATATTTGAAGACTGTCTTGTATATGTTTTGCAGTGTAAAACAGATTATTATATTACAGTATATTCTGCTTAGTAGCATGCCATTTTAGGGATTTCTCTGTAGTAAGACGACTCAACTTATAGACCTGAAGATGCACAATTAATGTTAAATTTAACTTATGCCTGGTTGAGACACATCATCAACCTGAAAATTGCATAATCAACCAGATACACTTAGCTAAGTATGTTAGACTTCATGAAAGGTGGTATGTCAGCCAGTCACATCATAACTCAGGACAGCCACTTTGATCCATCTGTCCTTGTGGGAGCTGAGATAACAATTCATGAGGCCATGTAAAGACCGAGCAGTTGACTTATAGGCTTATCAACCTGTTAACAGAGAAATTAGGAATGCATATTTCAAGTGTGCTTATGCTCATTGTAAATCAGTAGAGGCCCACAAAGGACAAATGCAAAGGTATGTTCATTAAAATGGCAACAGAGAGGCTTAACCATTTGACCTGGTGTTCCATATCATCTGGCAAATTAGCATATGATTGCTGTAAAAGGAGATCAAACTTGGCCTCTTTCAGAATTTCTTTTAAACTTGTAGATTTATTTTGCAGCAAGCCTTACCTGACAGTAAGTGTGGCAGACAGTCTGCTGCACTCAGGAACACTGCCCCTAACAGCCTTCCTTAGTGTGAAAGCCTGCCAAAATCAGACTAATGCTAACACTTACTCTGTATTCCCTTATGTTGCTGATACTTTTTCAACACATTACCCAAATGCAAAGGTGTCATGTGCTGAAGCCAGAGATGCAGGTGACAGAAGCTTAAATGGTGACAGAAAAGGCCAAGGTTTTGATATTCACACAGTCATTTCCAAGGAGTTTAAGGGCCAAAATCAACGGCATGATCCAGCTGTTGTGCAGCGCTCCAGGAACACAAAGCAGCTGTAAGGATGACTGAGTTTTAATTAGAGCAGCGTGAAGTAGCCAGAACATACCAGTGATGTTGGCTGCAATACTGTGTGCTGGAAGGGAGTGCTCAGTGTTATCATTTTGGATATCCGTCTGCATTTCTGATGGCATCGCAATACAGAAAAGTTTCTAAGTATTTGCATGACATTATTTCAGTATGCAAATATCCAAATCCCAAAACTTTGCTTTTCTGTTGTTTCACCAAGGTTCCAAAACTGATTCTGGGGACACTGCCAGTCTAACACTGGTAACAAATGACCTCCTGCTGTCAGTCCTGATCACATCTCCATATCTTACAGCATTCCTGATATGCTGAAGGGATTGTGTTCCCTAAAGAAATAACTCATATGATTTATAACAACTATAGAATTTAACTCTACTTTTTTTTTCCCACTCCTTATCATATTGCATATTAAACTGGGAACCTTTCTTAACCATTTCCAGTCAAACAAGAAGACTTTATGTGATCAGTCACCTTGATTTTGACATTTATTGGCTACTCATTTCAATATGTGCTCAGAGCATTGGTACTCTGCATGGGAACTCTTCAGCCCCACCTCTGGTTCAGCCATTTGTTAAGCTTTATGTACAAAGGACAAATGCTATGATTATTTACATGAGCCTGTATTGTTGTTCTGGGCATGGATCCTTCAGTTTTCACAAGTTAGAATCCACACAAGATTTTATGAAATAACCTTTATGTTAGTTTTACTGACATCAAGAGGAAATCTGTGAGGAATTTGCTGAGTAGGATGTCAGGAGAGGACAGGCTGCATGCTATTCCAAGTCTTTCCCCCGCTGATGGCAATTTGTTCTCCCTTGAAGCTCTTGAAATGGCAGGTTAGATTAGGCTCTGTTACTAGTTCTGTTAGAATCAGATAACGCAAAGGGGTTCTTTGAACTTAATGTGTAGCCCCTCTCGCTAATTGGACATGATGATTTTGGCTCCACAGTACTTTCCCTTGAAATAATAATAATAATGTAATAATACACACATGCACAAGAGTTGATTGAAAGCCATGATATGGTTGTTGCCATTGGCAATAAGTTTGTAGTCTGGATCTCTGTTGCAGATCTAACTGATTAGAGTATGACATGAAAGTGGTGGGTTTCTGACAGGCTAACAAAGCATTGTAGGGACAGTGCAACTGGGTTAGTGAACCAAAACTGGAATTTGTTTCTCTGCTGTGGCTTTGGGAACTGTATCTTTCAGGGCCTCTGCTGTGCAGGAATTTGGACTGGAGCAAAGTGATGTGCAGAAGTCTGGGTACACAGGGCTGATTGAGGAGAACTCAAGCACTGAGCAAGACAAATTTCTGCCCGGTGATTATGGATCAATATATAGGACTAGGAGTGAAAAATAATTTAAATATACTCAAACTGGAGACCAAATAATATAAAACCTCCATCAAATCTGAAACACCCCACAAATCATGAGGAAAGCTAGAATATATTTTAAATAGTGTCAGTCTGTATCTGAAAGTAGCAGGTACCAAAAAAACCCATCAAAAACAGGACAAGAGAAAAGGAGAAAGGGAAGGGAAGGGAAGGGAAGGGAAGGGAAGGGAAGGGAAGGGAAGGCTTTAGCCCCAAGGGATCTGGATAGCCACAAC
The DNA here is from genome assembly GCA_003676055.1 of Chloebia gouldiae. Lineage (NCBI taxonomy): Eukaryota > Metazoa > Chordata > Aves > Passeriformes > Passeridae > Chloebia > Chloebia gouldiae. The sequence goes on from QUSF01000002.1 coordinate 26,780,202, forward strand.
TAAGTTTACCTGGCTTCAGTGGTGTGACTTTCACAGGACAATCATGTAGAGATACAACGGGATGTTCAGACCACCTCAGAGGCTGACTAAAATTATTAGTTTTCATATTGGTTATTCCAGGTAATTTTCCTGGGCTCTGCAGATGTTCATTATTTTATCTGGCTTCAAGAAATTAAAAGGAATAACATTCCCAAGAGGTTGTGATAGGAGCAGTAGGAGCTGTGGCTGAGCTGAAAGAGCAATGCTCTTTGGACTCTAAAGGCGTGTGAAGCAGACTCTGAACTGTGAATGAACTAGGCCAAGGGAATGCAGACCTCATTCTTGCATTTGCTTTTGCAGATGACTCCTGTGTTTGTTTCAGTCATGATGGTCACAGGAGAGCCATAAACCTGATGACTAATACAATGAAGAAGAGAAAAAAAATCTGACCTTAGTAATCCTGGAGTTTCCTGAATTTCTAAATTTTCAAGCCTAAAGTACTAATCTGTTGTGCTGCCTAACCCCAGTCTCTTGTCCTCATATGCATCATGATTTGAGCAAACAAGGTCTTTGTTCCTTTTGACAGTATTATACTTTGCCAATGTGCTTTTGTGAGAGCACATGTTTGCTGCTTGCCCTTCTTGTTGGACTCTTGGCACAGAGCTATGGATACTCTTTTAATCAGGACAATTCTCTATTTAGTGAACAGCTTGAATAACCAAACCACAGGGCTGTAATTCCTGTACAGACTAGGAGAGGACCTGTGGCTAGTCTAGCTATGTAAACCATTGCTGCTTTCATCCTTTCACCTGGTCTGCTTACTGCCCTGGAAAAGTGTTTGTCATACAGGTGTTAGGAGAAACAGCACCCCAGTGCTGAGCCTCATGCACTGAAGAATAAATATTTGTTTCATCCTGTTGACACTGCTGCCATGGTGGGGTTTGCTGTTTGCAAGTAATGTAGAAAAGTAGCAAAGTTATAGCAGACGTGCTTGCTGAGATGCAGCATTAGAATCAGCAAAGCCTTTTTGTTTTCTCAAAGACTTATTTTTTATTTTTAAATTGATTCTTGTAACAGTGGGGCATAGTAACACATAGATTATATTCACCAAGAACCATATCAACAATATTTCCTATGTTTGGGGGGGGGAAAAAGAGGAATAAGCATAAATGTAGTCTCAGGAAGAAAATAGATTTCTGAAAATTCCATATCCAGGTGTCTTTCTAAATAAGTATAATCAGCATGAAGGCAAAAAAGGATTTCACAAAATTAAAAGAGGAAACACAGTCATCACCAAGATAGATTTATACCACTTTAACTCCATTTTCTTAATTCCAAGATAAACTCTTCTCTAGCTAAATTATGGCACAGATTTATAAAGAACAGGGTTTATGCTGGTATAATTCCATTAATTTTGTCATTTTCAGGAAAACTTGTGGTTTCATCTGGAATACTTTTACATGAGCAATGCATGCTGACCAACTAAGGAGTAGTATAGACTTGTTTCACAAAGATTCATGTTTCCCAGGCTTCATCTGGAAAAACATTTTGGATGCATGAGGCATGAGGAATGATAAGCTATTAGATCATAATTGAGTCAAAAAAATAAACTTTTATATATCACCCTACCCATGTTTTGATTACTGTGCTTCCCAGCTGCCAGAAAGCACAAACAGGAGTCACAGAGGAGACAGTTCAAGTAGCTGACACCATTAGACAAACATGCCACAAGGGCTGATGAGGGCTGAGACATTTATTCTCTGGAATGGCCATGTGGCTGAAAGGGACTAGCCAGGAGCAAGGAGGGTATCAGCAGTGCCAGCTGCCTGCAGTGCAGCCTTTCTAGCCCATTTCCCTGAGCTGGGACAGGTGGACTAATCATCCCTCTTCCCAGCCCACTGGGGTGTCCCATGCCCAGGGGCACCTCTGATTTGAAGGAAAATGAACCTTTGGAGGAAGGTAATGCTGCTTCTTTCTGGGGCATTGCACCCAGCTGATGAAGCCTGTCTTGAGGCACAGCCACTCTCAGAGCTCTGGACTGAGTACTGCGCCCTCATGATTCCTCACATATTGTTTTACAGCTTTCTGCTCTTTTGAATTAACCCATTTCAAATCAAACTGTGAACTTCACATTAAGATAACACGAGCAATGTCACCATTAGTTCCAGTCCAAACCTCCTAAACATTTGTTTTACCACCTGACAGCCAGAACGTGCTTGGAAAATGGTAAGAGAGGTGATGCAGATTAGCTGGCCTACCAAAGATTTTTTCACTTCTGCAGCTGGGAAATCTCTGGTGTTAGGCAAGCACTGTTCATTTCATTTTGTTGGCAGCTTAGAGCCAAGCTGATAGCCCACAAGGTGAAATACACCATGTACACTCTAGTATCTCTAGTAAGTGGTTTCTAAGGATGCTGCTCCTACAACAATGCCAGTCTCCTGCCAAGGTTATAGAAAACTGCTGAAACCATCAGTACACAGGAGAAGGCTGAAAATCATCACAGGTCTTGCCTTGTTTGTATCCTCACTATGACCAACCAAAATAGCTAAAAATGATCTATCACTAAGGGAATACAGCATGGAAATTAAAGTCATTCCCTGAGGCTTGCAAGACTGCTTTAACCTAGGAATCAACCATGGGGCAAATAGCAAATACAATTAGGAAATGAGGAAGCCCTTAGCTTTCTACAAAAGTATTTTTAACAAGTATTTTTAACAAGTATAAGATGAAACAAGAAGATTAATGTTCCAAAAGCAAACTCTAAGCTTTCATTTTGCTGTCTCTTTCTGACCTGATGTAGATATTGAATCTATCTTCTTTTCAGTAGCCATAATTTTCACAGCTCTGATTTTGCTGAAACCAGTAAACTACAGCTACATTTTACATTTGACTAATTTATCTTTCTTTTGTTTAAAAAAAAATAATCACAGTGTAGATACCCTTACAGATTTTGTAGCAAAAGGAAAAAAATATTAGACAGAGGACCTGTATCTTCTACAAATAAAGTCTCCAAGAAACAACAGTGTAAAGAAAAGCCATCTGCAGCATCTCAAATTGCAACTGTCAACCAAAGCAGGGAGCAAGTTGCAAATCTCTGTCAGTGACTCCTTTGTAGGAAGTTTCAGTTGTTGATAGACACAGAGTACCAGCTTGCACACTAATGCCTTGTCATCTGGTGAGATGTGAATTTAACCCCCTCCATTAGACTGGCTGCCTTCTAGCTCCCAAAAGGTTCCTCCTCTGTGAAGTTTAAAACAAGGTTTCAAAACAAGGAGTTAAATATAGTTTCTGATACTAAACCTGCCCTTCGGTTTCACTATCAATTTTGGTGGTTTTCCAATATTTTTCCCATTGGGAAAAAAAAAAAAAGAATCCTCTGGCTGCATGTATACTGGAGATTAACCATGCCCAGGACTCCTCTCTGACTGTGAGGCCAGCTGTCCTGGAAAATACTTCAGGCTCTTAAGCCCTCTTAGCATCCATAACATGTTGGCTGCATCCACACTGCCCACTGGGAATTGCTCCTGGCCCATGCTGACTCCTGAAACGTGCTCTCAGAGGGGTCGGGAGGGTGTTAAGAGCCTGGCCAGAAGTGTGCCAAGGACCACTCCAAGAGTTCAGCATGAGAACAGACAGACATTCACCTTCCAGTATCTCTGCTCATGCCCCGTCACTGTTTAATTTACAACCTTTCCTTTCCACAGCCTTTACAAACAAAGGAAATGGAAAACTAATCAGCCATGCTAAGGGAAAGTGCAACTCACCATAAATACACAGTCTGGAGAGAGAAAATAAGCAGTGGGTGGTGGGAAAACAGAAAAACCCCAAATTTTTCAAGTTAGGTCAAGGGATGCAGAACTCTAGTACTTATCCTAGAGGCATATTTGTAAGTTGCTACTGAGGGATATTTTGGTGATAGAGAGGTTCAGCAGAAGCAGGAAGAGACAGAGAAGCTGAAGCACAGAGAGAGGCTGCGCAACAGCCCCACTTCACACCAGGTTTATCGTGGATTTTCTGGGCTTGGTGGCGCAAACTTTGAGCTCTTTGTGTCACTGATACAGGCACTAGCACTGTGAGGCTCCAGAGTGGCCCTTGCATTACTCAAAGCCCTGGCCTTCACTTGTCATTACTGTTTGCAAAGAGGTAAAAGGAAAGGAGAGTCTTACTTCATTCCTGGCAGTGCCAGCCCAGTGACTGTCATAATTTCCCTGTAATCCTGCAGGCTTTCCACTGACTTCAGAACTTGTGGCAAAGAAAGTAAAGAAGTAAATGTCAGCCTAAAAGATTTAAATAATACCAGTGTCTCACACTGACAGGGAGCAGCACAAAAACCTGCAGATATCTCACCTGGGCATTGAGAATGGCCTCAGCCACTTTAAGAGTTTTCATTTTTAGAAACCATATTTGCATACCTCTTCTATGTACGTAATATCATGGTTTCCAAATCCCTAGACAACAATTTCTTCACTTGAAAAGAATGAAGTTAAAGAGTTATCCTGCATGTACAGGTTGAGCTGGTTTTGATGGGTTTTTTAACAGCCTTTTAATGTTAATCTGATTAAATCTTCACCTGGTTTTTTAATTCAGAGCAAAACTTCAGGCTAAACTGAAAATACAGCATAGTTACTTTGAGTAAGGAAAGAAAGGTGAAGGAAGAAGCAAATAAATATTTCTGCATGGGCTTGGTCTTCCATTAACATTACTAGGATTACCCATTGCCAGATTCTTTAATGTCTGTGACAGCTTAAAATCCAATTTCATCAGGGATAAAATATAAGTTAATTGTGTTTTTCTTGTTGCAACTAGCCAAACACCCTACCTTTCTTAACTTCATTAAAAGGGCTTCATTTTTCTGTTTTGTTTTTTTTTACTAGGATAGAGAAAAACTTTCTCAGATGCTTTTCTTAGAAAGTAAGTTCAGTTCAGAGCCATGGAAAGATATTAAAAAGAGATCCAACAAACAGAGTGGGCGTTTTACAAGCCTACGTGATGTTAAAGTTGTCTGCACTGGTATAAATTCATACTGCTCAGCTTTAAGTATTTCACTTGTGTGATTTAGGTAGAAGTTTAGGTTTAATCACAATCTGCAGCGTCTTTGAAATGGAGTCTGAGCTCTCTGAGGCTATGCTGGGACTGCAGGTCTGTCCTCCTCAGTCAGGCAGTTCCAGTGACTGCTGGCAAAGCCCACCTTGGCTCCTATCAGGGAAAGCATCCCCTGATTACCTTCCCAAGGTAAAAGGTGCTGGGTAGAGGGTGGTTTTGTTCCAGTCTCCTTGTGAGAGGACATGGAGTCCTCTCCATGGAGAGTTTTGCCCCTCTTAGTCAGCCTTAATCTCACTAAAGAGGTTGCACCCTGAATTTGGGCACATCAGTGAACTGACTGACAAACTGGGGCTGGATCCAGAAATGCATCATCACAAAGACCGATTTTGCTGATGGGTGGGGAGGCAAGAGCAGGTATTTGGCACCTCGTTATCATTATCTGACACAGTGCCACACTTGGTGGCAAGTGTTAAGACATGGCAGAGGCTGTGGGACTGTGTCCACCCCTCACAGTCCCCGCTATAACCAACCCTGCCAACTTTGTATTAACGAAGTCACGAAGTGAAGTGGCTCGTGCTGTTGGGATGGGTTTTCTACAAGGCATCAGACCTCTGCTGCAGGCACGCTTCTGCCTGAGAGGGGCAGAGAACACAGTATTTCTAACAAGCACTCAAAAGAGTCAATAGGTGACCCTTACTGAGATCCCTAACTTGGAAATGAGCTCATTTGGTACTCCAGCTACAACCCCTCATGCTAAACTCTTTTCTTGGGAGGAAGAGTGGGGAGAATTTGGCTGTAATTGTACAAAACAACTAATTTAAGAAAGAGCAATAAAAATGGATCTACATTAACTTCCTTTCAGTTAGGGAAAGTGAAACCAGAAACTAATTTTTATTAATGAAAACTCTGGAAAAAATTAATCATAAAATTTTCAAGTTCCTACTTACGAGGAGCTGTATGACAGAAAAGCAGTGGAGATCTCTGTTGTTGAAGGGAATTGGCAGGATTTCTCTAAATATGAAGGCATCACTGGGCCTTGGAATACAAATTTAAAAGAGTGATTTGACATTTCACAATAATGCCGAAATTTTGGTCACCATCCCAAAAAAAAAAAAAAGGGAGAGAGGTGAGAGATGCATATACAGATGGCATATTATTGGTAGGTCAGGTAAGAAAGCAGTATATAAATACATTACTGGTTTTCTTTTCTTTATTTAGTGAAAAGCTGTCTGACTCTGCAGTCATGTAGTGTCATATTGAAGGTCCTATACTTACTTCAGAAACAAGATTTTATTTACTATTTTACATTTCACATTTCATTTACTGTTTTTCTCCCAGTGAGAATAAACTTCACTCAGGTTTATATGCCCAGTGAAAGTGTCTACGTGAGCTCTCACTACCACTGCTTGCTGTGGTACTATTCATTACAGAGACCACAGATAAGAGCTTTTCCTTATCTGCAATTGTCCACATGCAGACTGCATAAGTTTCAGAGGTAAGAGGGTTTTTTCAGACCTGCATGGATGAAAGTTAAAGGGCAGCTCTCCAGAGCATCTAATAGCCAACTGCTAAGCACAGCTGTGCCAAAAAAGCAAGCTCAAACTAAACAGCTGAGCCTCCACTGTATATATACTGAAAATATTTCCCAAGGCTTTCAGAAAAGTTAGAACAAAGTCCCCATGTTGAATAAATATTTTCTTACTTTTACTAATAAATAATATTTTATACCTTTCCCTACTTTTACTAATTAAGAATATTTTATACCTTTAAACCTGAAAGATTCTGCTAAATGAAATAGAATTTGAGGAATACATACACCCCATGCCTCTATATTAAATTGTGCAACTTATTTAATCAAAGTAAACTCAGAAGCATGGTATCCTACTAAATCTTTTCAATTCATCCTGCACTGCTGGAATCCTGGATGCTGAGAATTTTAAACTTTCTGTGCTGAAAGGCAGACCCACAAGAGCATTTGACCTGAGGCTGTGGAGAAGACTTCCAAAATTGATTAATAGGACCGGGATTACAAGTGTGTAGTTAGAAGTGTGTAATATCACAGGGTGGAAAACTTACTAGGTTTTTAGAACATAGTAATGGATATTGCAAGAGGGAGGTTATAGGGCAGAGGTAAGTTGTTCTTTTTCTTCCTTCTTCCTTCTTCTTTATGGGTTTGGATGGTTTGGATGGCATCTTGCAATTGGACAGAGAAGTCCACACTGTAGGTCTTGAGGCACCCATTACTGGGTTAAAAGGGAAACCAATCTAGGTGTTATTTCTTAATTGTGTAGTTTAGTTTTAGTTCAGCCTAAAAAGACCTTGAAACTGTACATCTGGGGCCATTTTTGTGCTGTTTTCCTGCATGCAAGGTCTGGTGCAGATGGCGTGCTGAAGTTTTGATAAGATAACAATAAACAAGAAGCTGAAGACTGAAAAAGGCCAATGCATCTCTCGTTCCTGACACAGAACTGCTCCAGGAGGTCTTCTCCTGTCAGGGAAGCTCCCAGGGAGAAGCCTAACGTGGGGCCAACAAAGCCATAATGCACATACCATTGACTGCAAAAAAAATCCCAACATAAATTTAAAAACAAAGGATTGAAAAATCAGTCAGCAGTTTGTCAGCGAATTCTAGGCGTGCAAAACCACCCTGCTATGAAATGGCCAGAGAATTCAGAGAAACTCTGCAGCTGGCAGATGGCCACGAGTTCAACCTAAGGTAGCTGTCATGATTGCAAAAAGTATCTTTATTCTGACTGTACTTACTGGTACTGTTATTTCTTTTTGCCATCAAGAAAAAGCAAAAGTCTGCATGGAAAATGCTCAGCAGCACATCCCAGTGTTGTGGAATGACTTGGCTGCAGCACAGGATTTCCAGGCACTAGAATTCACCCAGCCATACCCTGTGGAAGCAGAAAACACCAAGGCTTTGACAAACCTTGGACTTGTGGAATAAGCATATATGTCAAAGACAAAGAATTACAATCAAAGGGATAGGAAAGCCTAGAAAGTAAAAATGTTGGCAGAACCCAACACTTAGGATTATGGTACAAAACTCATGAACTGGTGTGGCAAGTCCCCTGTTCTCTGCACAAGGTCTTGCAAATGATTTCTGCAGGTAGCCAAACAACTATGTAAGTAAGCAGGAACAAGGCTGGGGAGCTCTGTGTAAATACTTGTCACTGACTGATCTCTTATACCTTGAAGATGCCTTTCTAGAAAGGAAAAAACCCTGAAAATTGTTCTTCTCATTGTGTATTCAAAAAAGCTGAGAAGTGCCATTATATTAGTCTTTCTCAAATCTCAGAGAAACTTTTCCAAATGTCTATAGAGGCAAATATTAAATAAATGTCTTGCTGAAATAATGGAACCCTTGTTGGACTTATAACATGCATATTTTTAAAAGAAAGAAAAAATACTGGGAGGGGGAGTATTTTTTTGTTAATTGTTTTAAAGTCCATAACTAGAAATACATTGTTACAGTTTGTACTCACATCAATTTTATATCAGAGAAAAATAAAGTTTTGTTTGTGTAACATTGTTAGATAAAACAGTAACTATATAAATTTAAGAAAGCAAATCACTTATGCCAAGTTAGTGTCAATTAGCATTATGGATGACAGTTTAAGGAGGATTATATGATGTATTGCAGGTTTGAAACAACTAAAAATAGAAAAGCTATACAAGCCATAAAAATTGCACAATGTGCAACTTTCAGTTCCAGGAAGATTGTGTTTGCAATCCTTGACTACAAATGGAGTTGCTTTCTGACTGTTGGGATAGATCTTCGGGGGCCATAATTAATACAGACAGTCCCAAGCTTTCCAAATGACTCAGACATTTAAAAATATGATATGATATTGAGCTTAAAGCAGTGAAATTTTTATAAAATAACTTAGTGTTTGTCTTCCAGTTTTTGAGCTGTGTCACAGTTCCAAAGTATGTTCTAGCACCTTGAGGAAGTTTAAAACTGGAAATAAAGAATGCTGTGTAACCAATGTGATACTAGCAATGGGGATTTTAAAAGACAGGAAAAATCCAAGATGAATATTGTAAGACATGTAATATGGTCATAGGATTCCATGGTGCCTGCTGCAGAATTCTTCATTACACCAAGTCCTTAACTCAGGATGCTTATTTTTAACTCATTATGCTAAAAAATTTCAGAGAAAATAATGCGTTTTGAGGGTGCCCTTGGCAATCATCAACAGTCTCCCAGGGCTTTAACAGCTCTGCAATTCAGATGAGCCTTTGAAAAACTCATAGTTTTCATGTTCACATGTTCTTGGTTTGAAATAAGTAATTTTGGTTACCTTCTGGAGCTGACACCTGCAGAAAGCTCAGGTATTGCTTTCCAGCCATGCCATTGCAACAGCATGTCCTGAATGTTGCTTATTTAGAAGTGTGGCTCCACCTGGGAGCTGTGTGTCAGCACAGCAGCCCGTGGTGTGCAGGAATACCTGTGTCGAGGGATGCTCCCAGGGCAGGGGCTTCACTAGAATCTAGGTCCGGAGTGGGGAGGAGGGAGTCGAGGGTAGAGGTGTCCCTGTGCCATCGCTCTGCTGCTCCCACCTTGGGCTGGCTGGGGTCCCTGCTGCTCCCTAGAGAAGAGATAAGGCTCAGGGGCCACATGCCAGGACAGAGAGAAGCAGCACGTTCTGCTTGTCTGCCAGCCAGCCAGCAGGCCAGCTAGAAAACACAGGCTTCCACACCTTAAGTGGCTTGAAAATAGTAATATATTTTATTTAGAGACTCCTGTTGACTTTATCCTTGTGTTTCCAAAACCATGACAGTGCACAGCGGCCTGAAGAATCCAGGATACACAAGGTGAGGCAGTTGCAGGATTGATACAGTACAGGAACTGGAGGGTGAAACCTCACACTCCCTTTGCCTCCAAAGAGCCATAGCACAAATCACAGCTTTCTGCTGTAATTAGGCAATCATCACGAAGAAACCCCTCCATCCCAAAAAAGCAGCTGTAATGAGGGAAGGAAAAAGCTGGTAGGTGATGTGCTGGGTTGCTCAGTGAGTGGAGCAGTTCTGCATAGTATGTGCAGGGCAATGACACAACGTGGTGACAGGACAGCAGAGTATTCGTGACACTGCAGAGTATTCGTGACACTACAGAGTATTCGTGACACTGCAGGCACTCTGCAGAGTCCTGCCTGCTCAGTGGGAACGCAGGACTCCTGCACTGGCTGAGCTGCCAGCCTGCAGCACAGCCAGACATGCAGCCCAGTTTCTCTGACAGCCTACAAAACAAGGGGAGGTTGGGGATGTGGTGACAACTCCAAATCCTCTGGAGATATAGATGTGCTATAGGGAGCTAGGAGCTTTGCTCCAGGAGAGCTGGGGATGTTGCTGGGCACATGGGGCTCAGAGCATCACACTGGACAAAGGCAGGGTCTCATGTTGATAAAAGCTCATTCATGCATTTGATTAGGTTGCATAAACAAACAGAATTGTGGACTCCCTGAATTCTGCCCTGACCCTCCTGACTGAGCAGCATGGTTATGGCATAAACAAAGTTTTGCAGGTCAAATACACTCTAGACACAGAAGTCTGAGCCTGCCTGCATCCAGGCAGGCTCACTGGCAGGACTGGAGGGCTCACACAGATTCTGAGGGCTGTGAAACCATGGAGGTCTTTCCTGGGCAAGGAAAACATGGTGTTCTGGGAAGCTGTGATCTCTTTAAATAAAACAGTAACAATTTTGTTCAACTCTACAAAATGACTGTTATTTAAATAATTTATATAGTTCTAACAGTATAGTCATAAAAGGAACATTACATTATTCAAGGAACAAAGCAGAACTACTGCAGTATCTAAGTCAGTTGCAGTCAGAGCAGTGTATGACCCATTTGCCTATTATTTCTTAACAAACTGTACCTGAATTCTTGCAAAATAGCAAGTGTCAACTTGGAATTTGTATCTTTTTTCCCTTGCTCTGAGTGGAATGAACAAGATCTACTGGATTATGGGCAATATAAGGAGAGATACAGTAATGAAATCTTAACCAGCTGTAATTGATGCATACTAAATTGATGCATATTAAAGAAAACTTAGCTTTACAGAAAGTTATTTTACTGGTAAGTATTTTCATTTTCTAGAAAATTTGCTTAGAGAACTTCAATTTTGAGCAGCTCCTTCTTGGAAAAGATTGAGCAGTTACCCATCTATTTATTTATCTGTAAATAGCAGAAAACATCTCCTACGTGTGCAAGACTTCAAGTTATCACACTATTATATGCACAAGCCCTGAATCACAGGTTTCATGACAACTCACAAGAAGCAGAATAGAGATAAATTGTATGAGGCACATGGGATTTACAGCAATTAATTCTTTGGCCTGTGAAAGGTTTGTCCTTCAAAAAAATTCAGTGAGAGTTTTTTCCCATTAAATTGAATGGAGGAAAAACTCAAGACTACTGTCTTTAAAAGTATCTAGACCTAGAAAAAGAAAATGAGTTATGTTTTTGTAATGAAGATCTGAATTTGCAATGTAATTCACACAATGTAAGAAACAAAGAAAAGTTTGCTATCAACAAGCACATACTAGTTATTAAGATACAAAAAGGGTGGACCAAGGCTTAGTGGGTCAAATTCTGACCTCATTTGCCTTTACTCTTCTGAGCTTAAAGGTGTTACTCTGGATTTTCATCAACCTAAATGAGATTGAAGTCTGGTGTTCTGTAAGCAAACAAAAGTGGCATTATTCATGATTTGCAGAAAACTTATTCACAGAAGACATCATTTAAAATAGGCACTTCAGGTACTTTCTTTTCGCCATTTATTGTTTTAAAGTCATTTTATGAGTGTAGTAATTACACCTATATCTTCCCAAGAAGAGACATCCTGGAATACAGGACTTAAGTAATTTCCATCCTCTGACACTTGACCAAGCAGCAGGATAAGGTAGACATGGTATACTCTTTGGAAAAGCTTTTTCTTCATTAAGCATTAAAATATCTCAAGATAATATTTATGCCTATACATGTCTTCATTTTAATGAAGTGATGATACAGTAAATATAGTGAGCAAAAGAAGGAGTCAAGGTGAATATCACAGTAGTAGTTAAAATATTCCCCATTATACAACATTGTGTTGTATTAAAAAGCCCATGAGATTTTTCTGCTGAGCTGAATACAGATGATACTTCACTCACAGACATCACACAGGTGCATCGAAATGCTCCTAAACCCCTGTTAGACAAAGGAATGACAAAGCTTTGGTTGCAGACTTTCCCTCATGAGCAACTTAAACCTAGCAGGGCTGCAATAACATCACAGCTTTTTGGGCTGCCTTTTCCATCCCAACTGTTGAGCGTTTTATCGTGTACACTAAGCAGAATAATTTTAATTTGTTACTCTCAGCAGAGTAGTAAGAAGCTATTGATTCTCTCTAGATTAGTTCTTTTGTCTTTCCTTGTTCATATACACATGCTTCCTCTTTCCCACTGAAGCATGGATCAGGAAACCAAATGCAGCAGAAAGCTGAACTTTTCTTTGGCAGGTTTGCCAAGAAGCCCTAATGAAAGGGGGTCAGTGAGAGTCCCTATATTTCCATCGATCTACAAGCCACCATTCCCAGGATTTTCAAAGGAAAGCAAAGAGCTCTCAAAGCTGCTTTTCACTCCAAGCTCCAAGCCCCAGCAACTACAATGGGGATCATACAACAAAGAGCAAGTCCTGGACAGAGTGTCTGGTGGGTTACTGTGGAGGTCTGGCTGTGCACAGTTAGTCAGAATGGGACACAAAATGAAGCTGGTTTTGTCAAGCACCCTACACCCCACCAGCACCACTGCACAAGGCTTTGGGATGCATGAAGGGGCACCTCCTTCCCATGACCCACAGGCCACCACAGGGGCAGGAGGCGTGTGACGGCTTCTACTATCAAATCAGCCCTTTGACTATCACTGTCATTATCAGAAGTGTTTGTTAGAATCATAGTTCCATTTAACTTATTATCAGTGTCCCAAGAACCCAGGACCCCACATCAGCTCCCCTGGGGCCACCAGCCCCAGTCCCAGGATTGCCACACAGCCCCACACAGCCCAACCCTGCCCTGCTTGTCCATGGAGGTGCTGGGCCCACAGCATGGTGGGCTGGGTCCTCCTATCCTGGGCTCCTCCTATCTCCAGGAATTCGCCTAATGCCAAGGCCTGGGGCTGTCCCCAGATGTTTCCCTCAGGTCTCTGTTCCCCAGGGGATTTCCATCCCCAATCCTCAGAAAGCAGCCACTCCTGCTGTGCCCTGACATGTATTTCTTTAATTGTCTAGTTAACTGCTTGTATTCACAGTTGGGAGTCTCCTTTGCTCTTGTTCAAATATTTTAGAAGTTTTTCATTTTCACTGATCTTCCTATGTGCATGTAGTGACTTAAATTTGTGCTTCCCTTTTCCTACTGTATATTGCAAAAGCTCTTTTTGCCTTCTGCCACAGGACAGAAAAATGGAAATCAGCCTGTTTATTCCTGAGAAAAGAAGGACTGTAGAAAAACAAATGCTCCCCTAGTGTCTCTCCTTTACACTTACAGAGACATCCTGTTCTGCAGTGATCCTGATTTCAAGCACTGGGATGTCAGGCTCAAAACAACTGGGGAAAGTTTCTCTCTGAAGCTCCCCTTGAAACTTCGTTAAACTATCAAGTCAGTAAGGATTACAAGTAAAACAGCCAGAAAAAGATTGCTGTCACAGTCTTAATAGCTGGCAGACAGGAGTCTCTCCTGGAGTTGTCCAAGAAGCTATGGCACAAGAAACATTGGATTTGACCAAACATCCTTTTCTCTGTGTCCTGGGAGGGGGTGGGATCAGTTGTACCCACGTTCTCTTCTGCTTTCCATTGGCTCACACCAACAGGAGCACTCTGCAGAGGTAATTCCAGGGTAATTCCAATCCTCCAAACTCTGTAACTGAAATTTCTTAAGGGCAACATGTGAATGCAATTGTACCTTCTCCAGGAAAGGTTCATCACATATTATACAGTGTTCATAGGACTTTTCCCAGTCAACAATTGTCAAAATTTGTCAAATAAACTTTCAAAATGCCGGTCCCATTTCTTCAATGATCACTGTCACAAATCTAATGAACTGCATACAACAGTGGCTGAAGGTTTCAACCAAATAAAAATTTTCATTGATTTCCCAGCTTTTGATTGAAACTGTAAAACCTTTTATACTGCAATTTCCATCAACAGCTTGGGGGGGGGAAACCCACATTATTTCTAATGAAGAACCCCTCAGAAGATTCAAAACCTTTACTCAACCTCCTAAATATTTGGCACAGCACATCCTTGCAAGCTTGAAATTATTACTCTGTTTGCTATGGTTTCTTTTATTGTACCATTATGCAACACTGTTGTACTTTGTCATTTGTAGCACATTACCTCAGACTTGTCCAGGTACAAAGATGGACTTCTGGGATGATCAGGGTAATAGAGAGCCTATCATATGAGAAGACAGAATGAAGAGCTTGGCTTGTTTAACTTGGCAAAATAAAGGCTGTTAAGGGATCCAGTTGCTGTGTATAAATATATCAGAGAGGCAAACATCAGGGAGATGGGAGAGCCATTTCAACTAAATTACAGTGCTGGCAATGGAACCCAATGGCATAGATTGGCCAAAATTCAACCTATGTGAGAAACAAAAAATAGGTTCTCACATGGGACAATGAGATTTGGGAACAATTTTCCAGCTGGAGAAACAGCAGCAAAACTCCTAAATGCATTCACAGCGGAACTTGATAAGTGTATGAAGGGGATTATAAAACATGATTCCTGCAATATTATAACAATAAATTTGATCACCCATTAGATCCTTTCCAGTCCTGTGTTGCCATATAAAGTTATATTTCATGCAGGTTCTGTACACTTAATCATGTATGCTTCAAAATTAGATAGGCCAGCATACTTTATATGTTTCAAACTATTTAAAAACAAACCAAATGAAACCAACAGCTCTAACCAAATAGTTCAGTTTAGTAAGTACATTTGTTTGGGTTAGGGATAAAACTTAAAATCATTTTTTCTCCCACAATGACAATAAATTCAATAGAACCCAAATATATTACAAAATAAAAATCTTTTACATTCAGTTGTCCCCACCAAGATTCCTAAGATTGTTGATAATTAGTTTTACTTGTCATCTAGAACTGTTTAAGTTTTATTACAATTTTTATAAAATATTTTATCCATGGATTTAAAACTTTTGCAGCTGAAGTTCAACTGTTATTTATGGTATTCTGCTCTAAGCTATAAATTAATTAAGGACAAGAACATTTTTGTGCTAATGCATTTTATGTTGGAGGGTATCCAAAAGATATAGCCAAGGGAACAGAATTATGATTGTTTCTAATTTATGTTGGTCATAGCATGGGCTGGAGGGAGGGAAGATTTTTTTAAAAACAGTGTGGTCTGGTTTTGGAGATACTTAATTTTTTTCATGCTTAAAAGGTTTCTTATGCTGAGCGTGAAGTAAAAACCCATTAACTTCTACAAAGCAGAAAATTTCTTGGGTAAAAATAAATAGTTTGTAAAAATCTACTTCCACCAAAAGCAGTAAAACTGTTATATAAAAATTAATCATTTACGAAAAGTTCTTCTTTCTAAATGCAAACCCACACACATACACAACACATACACACAGAGAGCCCCTGTGAATGGGACCAAACTATAGCCATTACAGTACTACACGTATTTTCACTTTCCTGTAGCTCTTTCTTGGAATTTTGATGAAAAGATCAGCATGCTATCTTCATGTAAAGTGTGCTAGCTCAGTAAAGGCAAATTTTACGATGAAGATGCCCCAAAATTACTATAATATCATGTGGTAATTAATAGTATCAAATTCTGATTCCCTCTACTCTCAATTAAGATGTCTTCATAAACCTATGAAGGTTTATGAAGGTTTCCTATTTTATTAGCAGTTCACTGCCTTAGCCAGTATTAAAAATTTGATAAAAATCTCTCACCACTTTCTTGCAAGCAATGTTGAATTCAGCTCTCAAGATTCAGCATTAGATACTCGGGAAAAAAAAGGAAAACATGTCTCCATTGTCACCAGTTAGTGGTTTGCTTAGGATCTGAATTACTGACTTCTAACATCTTTTCCTATCTTATATAAAAATTCTTCTGAAAGGATTCTACATTTCTGACTTTACTTGAAGACAGTGAAAATCAATTTACATATGTTTACATAACTTTGCATGCATTTCTTAATTTTAATTTTTTTTATCATCTGCAATTCAGTTATATTGGGAAGGAACATCCACCCATCCATCTTATCCAGCCTCTTGTTGTTCAATATCCTTCTTCCATGCCTCTTCACACCATTTTCTCTCAAGTAAACAAATCAAAAGTTTTGCTTTTGACTCTGACATTGCTGGTGATTTTCATCATAGCCTCTGATCCTATTCCTATTCGTGCTGGTTTTGGCTGGGATAGAGGTGATCACAGGCGCTGGTATGGGGCTGTATTTTAGATTGGTGCTGGAAACAGGGCTGATAACACTGGGAGGTTTTCCTTAATTCTGAGCAGAACTTGCACAGAGTGAAGGCCTTTTCTTCTCTTCATCCCACCCCAACAGAGAGGAGGCTGGGGGAGCACAAGGACTTGGGAGGGGACACAACCAGAGCAGGTGACCCCAACTGACTAAGGGGGCATCCCAAACCATATGGTGCCATGTTCAGTATATAAAGCTGGGGGAGGAATAAGGAAAGGGGAGACATTTGGAGTGATGGTGTTCATCTTCTCAAGTGACTGATGCTCATGATGGGGCCCTGCTCTCCTGAGGATACCTGAACTCTTGCCTGCCCATGGGAAGTGGTGGATGAGTTCCTGGTTTTGCTTTGCTTGTTTGTGTGGCTTTTGCTTTACCTGTTAAACTGTCTGTATTTCAACCCACAAATTTCCTCACTTTTACTCTTCTGATTCTCTCCCGTTCCCACTGTGGGGAGGAATTGAGTGGCTGTGTGGGGTTGAGTTGTCAGTTGGGATTAAACCATGACATCATTATATATGACTAAGGATTTAATCAGAAGAGATAGGCATTTTTCAAGTTCCTGATTTGCCTCAGCAGTCCACATGACATATAAACATCAAAACAGCCATGTTTCCTCCTTAAACTGCTACTTTTCTCCCAAGCAAAATTAATTCTTGATTTGAACAGAAACCATCCAAGTGCTTTGAACTTTTTCAGAAACAAATTGGTCACAAGTAAATGAAGACTGATCAATTTTCAGAAGACTGATATTCGGAAATATTTTCTCTTACAGAGGAAAAATGTCCTTGCTAATTTTAAGAAAAAAAAATTGATCCATATTCAAAAGAAAGAGTTATATACTGTCTGACACTAGATTCTGGATTTACACATTATTAATTCTGAGAAATTCTGATACAATCCTCATGGGCCACATTATTTTGCTCATGTTTGTATGTCAGAAACAAGAAATAGCTTCACCAAGGAATCACCAGCACTGTAGGTTTTAAGTCCCTGCTGTGAACGGTGAAAGTATAGTAGAGCCTCTGTAAGGACTGCTAGTTTCTGTGCTCTGCTGAAATATTAGTGAGAAACAGTGTAAGGATGGTCAGAAAGTATATGATACTAACTCTAGGTTTAGAGTGCTTCTTTTTTTGTTTGTTTTTTTTTTTTCATTTCCTGTGGAAGACAAATCTGTTAAGTATCAGATGATTTCTGTGCAGCCAAAAAGCATTTGCTTTGGCTTCCTTGTTCATCCACAGCTCAGGGATCTGAGCTCTGCAGGGCTCTGGCACTGACTGCCTTCCATCCTGGCTGTGTCTGGGAAGAGGGCCAGAAAGGTGAGTGATGCTGACATCTTTCAAACCCATAGAGTTCTAGTAGAAAACTAGTCTATGCTCTTATCATATTCTGGAACCTGCTCTCTTTTGCTGATTATTGTTGCTTTACATGGGCTTTGAAGCAATATCCACCAACAGAATGGGATGGTTCTTCACACACTGAAGAGCAGAACTAGAGAACTCCTCCACGAATGCAGAAGTTAACATGACTTGGGAGGAGACATTCTTGAATGAAATACTCACTTATGAAATACTCACCAGATAAACCACATCAGGTTAGGGCAATCTCTTGAAGTTAAAATAGCTGGAGACAGAAAGAGTGCTCGGGGGAAGTTTCAAATTTGTGCCTTGCTTTCCCCTGCTGGCAGTTTTCAGCTGCTGGTTCGAGTATTGGTTGGTTTGTTTGCTTGCCCAGAGTGGAGCACAAATGCAATCCCCAGCTGCCACTAATTGTGCTGCAGAGTTCCTTGCAGCTGACTGAATTTCAGGGGTTCGCACAGAGAAGCCGTGAACCTCATTCTGGGAAAACCAGTGGTTTTCAGTGGTTCAGCCAACTTCCCTCTCTTCATCTGATTGCTTATGACAAGAGAAGGAAGTAAAACTGAAGGACATGATGCTTAGCTATTTTAAATTATTGTGGCTTGGCTGGTACCCTTGAAAGCAGGCTTCTTTGTCCCACTGTAGTTCAGACATGAAAAATATACTGTTATCTCAGTAAGGATGGTTTATTGAACTGTTTTGTTCAAATACAAAGGATTTCTATTTTTAGAAGCAAAACTGTAATTCATACCCTACAACAACAAAAGACAACTGTATCCTGAGCTGAGGTACACAAAAAATTATAATACCTCCCGGCAGGTATCTGGAGCTGACTTATTTTAATGTTAAACCACAAAAATTTATTGTCATTTCTAAGCGGTTCAAATGTGAAAGCTATTCTTGCAAAACAGTTATTAATGGATCTGTAAATAAGAACAGAGCAGCAAAGAACTGCAAAATGTTATCTCAAAAGTACTTGCCTCACCCTTAAAATGAAATCCAAAAGCAATTCTTCCCATGGACAGAAAAGAAGGGCAGAGCACGTTGCTTGTTGCTGAGCATGTGAACAAATTGCATGCCATAGCTCAGATGTCACAGCACTTTTTCAATAACATTTTTAAGCTTTTGCTAATGCCTCAAGCACCTAAAATTAAAGGTGAAATATCTTGGATAGGAAAGATCTTAATCTTATGTATATTTAGATATTTATATTTATTGATGTAACAGTTGTCCCTCATAAACTGTTCTGTTGAATTAGTGCTGGAGCTGCAAGTTTTTAAACAATCTGTATCCAAATTTTTGTAAAGCCAAAAAGACTGTTCAAGATAAAAGTACTGGAAACATAAATCATGTTTTCAGAGTTACAATTTAAAAGTGTATTGAGTTGCTTCTTAATGGCAGAACAATCTTATATCCGAAATCACTAGCAATGTTCACAGTGCATGTCAGAACTAAAATTCCATTTAAGCATATTTTTAAAATTATCTCTTCTTTCACTTAGCCATTTTGTTATTTTGTTCAAGAATCCCTTTCTCATGGATGGGTTGGTAAACTATGTATCACTCAAAGCTCTGTAAAGAATGCAGCCTCTGCTCTGCTTTATGTCTGATCATTTCATCAGCTCTTAGAGAAGGATTTGAAAGGCATGTTGGCAGATGAAAGTCTCTTGGTTTGCTCTAAAACCATGATTTTCAAATTTTAACAAAACATGCATTGAACACAGGTCATTGAAAACTCATGGAAGAAAATGGGTGGTCATTTTTACTTCATGCTATCATTTGAGGATGGAGTTGCCTCTGAGGTTCTGCTTCACTTACAGAAGTGAGTAACTCCTGGGGCTCTAAGGCATCACCACCGTCCTTTCACAGGAGAGGAAGGATAGGGAATTCATCTAGTCAGTCCTCACGAGCTGCAAATTCCAATGCTCTACTTTTGCATGAAGTGTCAAAGGCCTTGCAAGGTCTGATATCGCCACAAATACAAGAATCATGTGCTCTATTCTGCTGAAGATGAGGGCTCAAACTGGTTCTTTGAATTTCTGGTTGGTTTGTTGGCTGTTTACAGCTTAGTTGTTGATGTATCAATTTTTTTATTTTTTTTTTCTGATGAAGCTTAGCCTGTATGAGTTTTTTGTGTTACTCATTGAACTGCTGTTCAATAAAGAACAGTCCTCCAAAACCACATATGGTTAAAATTAACTTTTCTTATTGGCATATTTTTTTTCTTGCTTACATGTTGCCTTTTGAAAAGGAGATAGTCTTGTGAAATCATGTCCCCAGTTGTGCTTGTGGCTCTAAGCACTGTTGTCCATAAGAAACTAAGGAGACACAATGAGGTGTTATTAGCTTCAGCTCATCTGACTAAAATATCATCTGCTGTGCTCATTTAATGAAGGCAGTTCAGGTGGAAACACTGATCCCTGAGCTTTATTAAAATTGCCTGTGTTGTTTTTATGCATCGAATGAAAAGAGAAAGAGGAAAGTAGATATTTTAAAAGATACATACAGAGGATATATACTAAAGTAATGCCTAAGGAACTAACTCAAAACATCAGTTTAAACATGTGCCACAAAATTTTTTCCAATGCTAGAATCTTCCAGTATTAGACATTCAAAATATGCTTGGAAAACAGTCTCTCTAGCTATAATCTATGAGAAGTCTGATTCAATAATAATTAATATAGCTTTATAATGTTTTATATGATTGTTAGATGATCCCAGGCACTTGGTGTGCTCAGATGAGTGTGACATGAGGATTACATCTAGGAGATTAAGCAATGCCAGGGCTTGGTCAAAATTTTGTCATGGACTAACTAAGGGTCTTCCTAGAATGGTTCAGGAGTTAGTCCTGCCTGGGGATTAGCCTAGCCAGAGTTTGGCAGCCTGAATTTAGTCAACCTGTTCTGAAGTCTACCTTTAGTAATGTAGGTTTGACCAGCCAATGACTGAGGGTGAGAGAACAATCTCAGAATAGCACTGGCATTGTTTTGTGTCACCCACATATTTTTAACTGCATGTATTTCTGTGAGGCTTTCAAACTGTGAGAAGTGGAAACACAGATTTTTGCTTTACAGAACTGCAGCAGAACTGCAAATCCCTGGCTTTGGAGAGGAGGGCAAGCAAGTGAGGAACACTGAGACAGATGGCACAGTCAGATTGAATGAGTTCCTGTGGGGGAGAGCAGCAGGGAGAAGAGGAACAGCAAGCTTGGTAAAAGTATGCAAACAGCAGGTGCTGTAGCTGTTTCTACTACAGGTTGAGCAAATTGTCTTAGGAGCCTGCCCTGTGCCCAAATCCAAAGGGAAGAAATAAGAAGACAGCTTTGCAGGGAAGCGTGGTACCTTGCAGATGGGTGAAGTTGGAAAGTTGCAGCTATTAGAGAGGGATTGGAGATTGAACACTTCCAAAGGTCACAGCTGGAAGATGAGCTGAGGTAGATGTTGGGACCCAGGGAGATGTCCAACTTGCCTGTCAGGCAATGGTGAATGCCAGACAGTACAATGGCACAAATCTCACATCACATAAAGACACAAACTGAGATAATTCTGATTACAAATATGAATCAGCTGAAGATTGAGATAAATTCCTAATTAAAAGCATATTTACACTGGCAAAGTGTCAGTGTGATTGTTGATTATTCTCTGCCTTCCCAAAGGCAACAATTCCATCTCACAGCAATGGTGATGGCCAATATTTATTGCTGGCAAAGAAATCCTGACAGACAAGGTACAAAGGTATCACAGAAGGGCTTGACACCGTCCTATTCCTCACATGACTCTCCCTAGCAGCAAGAGCAATCATGCTATCCACACATCTTTTGCCACCATGACATAGGCTCTGCTAAGGAAGTATTGTTGAAACAGAAAAAGCAAGAACTTTAATCTCATTTTGTTTTGAGTTGTAAGCTGAACCACCAGATGAAGGAGTAACTGTGGGAGGAGTGTTACTCAGCCCACTAACTGTGAGGTGGAGGTGCTCTCTGGAAATGGCATGTGCCTAGGTCACCTGCAATAGGTGAGATAGCAGGAGCTGGGACAGCTTTCAGCATGTGTGGGCTATTCTGAGAAGTTAGTTACCAATCTCTACCAGCTATCTTTTCACAAGATATCCTTGGTGAAATGCTTTGTTCCATGGCTCTTAGCCTGGTGTAATTTTCACAGGAATGGCAAAAGTCAATTTGCTGCCACAGAGCAGTTTTTTGGCTGAATTTCACTAGATGACTCTGGAACAGAGACGATTAAGCACTTCAGCAAAATGGTTATGGGATTGTTTTCACATGGGCAAACAAGAATTTTCTCTCAACTAATTCTTGGAAATGCTCAAAACATTCTAGCTGATACTTCCAAAAACAATTCAGACTCAGCCAGACATCCAGCCTGAACAACTGAAGTTTGGCAAAGCTGTAAACAACTGGGCTTCATATAAGACTAGATTTTTAATGAATAGTGTCATGCAAACATAGACAGAGCTTTGTTATCAGCTTGCTCTGCAGTACGTGTTTTCTAATATTTCATTTGTAAATCAGTTGTCATGACTGTTATAGTGTTTTGATATAGCATTTCATATTTGCTCACATTTATACTTCAAATTTTTATCTGCTGTGAATTACCAGTTGATTAGATATATTTTACCAATAGTAAAGCAAACCTTCAAACTAAGAGATATCCATCAAATGCCACCATAAACAGAGTTTCAGGTTATTGTCTAGGTAAGAGAAATATGTCAGATGCATAAAAGTATCTCATGGAACCCCTTGATTTTTACCTGTTTTTTCTTGACTTTAAGGAAGGACTTGCAAAGAAAATTTAAGAGAAAGATACTGAAGAGGCTCAAATGTACATAATGTTGATAAGACTGTTTATCAACAAATCCATTGCCTCCTTTCTGTGTTCTAAAAGAAGTATTTTTAAAGAAGGTAAAAATAAAACCAGAGGTTTTATTAAATAAATTAATATATATTTTGTTTGTAGTCAAAACACCAGAAGGGGTGTGTGTTCTGACTTTCGCTATCTTATATTGTTGGTGGATTTTGTGGCTTCTTAGAGAATACATGAAAAAAGGACATGATCACAATCTGTGAGCTGAGATACACAGCACATTCTCAGACATGCTCTAAGAAATGTGTAAATATTTCTTATTATTATTTCAGCCAAACTTACTACGTTTTTTTTTCTGTATTCGATCTGCAAATGATGCCTATTTTGGCAGCACTCAAAAAAGATGTAAAAATAATATAATGTCTGCAATTTATGTTTTCCTGCCTGCAATGCTCTATGACAGCATTTTTAAGATGAAGCAGTCTGACACTGCCAGACTTTTGTGCAATGTCCTTGGGAACTTTGACTTATTAACTACAGCAGATTTTTAATGCAAGCTGTTTCAGGCAGGCTCGTTTCCATAAAGAAAGTGTTTTGATTTGAGGGGTCACACAGGTGAAATGCCTTTTGTCAGAGTTAGAAAACATATGATTCCACTGAACTGGCAGGACAGAATTGAGAAGTTTTGCCTTCCTTGAGAAACCTGTGGAAGGGGAGTTGCACCAAAGAAGAGAAAATGAATTTAGTATAACACAACAGTGCCTATATTAGATATTTCTTGAACTGTCAATGACTACATAATCTAATATTAGATTATATTAATATTACCTAATTAATATTACCTGAGACAGAAAACTGTGGTACGCTGCTTTCTTCATAGTATAGTGACACTGTATTATTTATTTGTATTGGCAGTTATGTGTTACAGTGGTGGCTTTGTGTTTGCTTAGGTTCTCTCTCTGCAGAGAAATGGGAATATGAGGTTAATACCAATATTCCCCAGCCATAAATCGGGTCCCATGGGCCCTAGAGAAGGGCTAGGACACCTTCACACTACCTGCAAAGGCTCAAGGATGTGCTTTTCTCAGCCAGATCCTGCTGTTACACCTGTGCAACCACCCTGCTGCTTGCCTCTTGTGGATTCCCACCACAGGGGAACTGGAAGCAGAGCAGTCTGATTAGAGCCTGCAGCTGAAATTATGCTGGGCAATTTCTTCTAGTAAACATTTTGCCTAAAATAATGGATTTGAGCATCCTGAAGCAGATTTGGGTCAAATTCAGCATAAAGTTGAAAAGAAACATGAAATGAAAATGGACTCTATAAATTGCAGAAACAGTTCCTTTTCCTATTTCTGATATTTTTTTCCCCACACTAAGATCACAAGAAGTCAGAGGTACTATGGGAGAGAAGTACAACAATTTTAAGAAACTTACTTCTCTACTTTCTTTTACGAAAAGTCCCAATTTTCTGTCAAAGCCCAGTAGTGTCTTAAATTCATAAAATACAGAACTGTGTTTCAAGTTGTCTGCAGGATTCGAAAATGGGTATTTGAACAAAAGTGTGTGAATTCGAGGTGACAGGGAGTCAACCAACTCTGTCACTTTGCATGTAGCTTTGGGTCTTCCCAAGTGATAGCTCTAGCTCCAGTGAATATTTAAAGATTTCACACAAACTTTGGTTTTTTTTCTGCAAAGTGAAACAGTCAAAATATTTTTTCTGGGAGATGTTTTAATGTCTATACTGTAGTAAAAAGGTACTGTAACCTTTTCCTTTCTGGATTGTTTCGGTGGGTTTTTTTCATGGTTCCAAATTCCCATTTGTCTTCCTGTTCTTTAAATTTTAATAGATGAGTCCCATAATAAAAACAGTATTTTGAAGTCTAGTAAAATATTAAATCTAAACAAAAACTAATGGATGTCAATGCAGATCCTAAAAAACAAAAAAAAAAAACCCAAATAAACAAACAAAAAAAAACCAAGAAAATATAGCAAAACATTAGTTTTTCTTTTTTTAACTCTGTCATCAATCAAAAAAGTACAGATATATTATAATTAATTTTCCTGAGAATTTCTCTGGAGGACTGACTGAGCAATGCCTCTTTCTCACTTTTTCTTGTCTCTCTTTCTTATGTGTTGACTGCTTACCTGTCCTGCAGCTTCTTTATTACAGTATGGATGTTCAAGGACAGAACTGGGAGCACTGTAAATGTACTTGTTTCCTCCCAGGGAGGAAAACAGTCCTGCATTTTTGAATAGTTCCTTTTGTAGGTGGATCATCATAGTATTACTGAGTGCTTGATTATGATATGAAAACTCCCATGGACCAAGAAATCAGAGCCTGTTTGCTAGGGAATTATACATTAAGATCGATAAAATAACTTTTATGTTGGCTATGGTAATATATACAATTAAAACAAAAATATAAGGTGACAACTAATGTAAAATGTAAAATATCCATTGACATATTGCAGAGCTATATTTGGGAAATTATTTTTATTCCCAGGCTCAGGTGCCTATTTTCTTAGGATGTGGGAGAAGAAATGAAGGGAAAAAAGAAGAGCTGTTGCTGCACCATTCACAGATGAGAGATGAGTGATGTGCTCCCCCAGAACACGACCTGCCTGCAGCCCTGTGGCTGCTGCTCCATTACATGTGACCAGCAAATGATTGCACACTTGCAGAGTTGCACTGTGATGCAGGAAAAACCACAAGGAAGGCAGCGTTTTCAGCCTAAGGAAGCCTTGAGACACAGTTGATGTTGGGGTGAACTGAAATGTTATCTGTCAGCTGTAGCTGTCAGCAAAAATATTAAAGGAATAGCAGCTGCATCATGCCACAAGCAGGGGAGTGGAGCAGCCGTAGCTCCAAAATAGATTTTAGAGTCAGACAAGAGTTTTCTTTTCATGAACTCCAGTAATAGTCAAGGACCATTTATTTTCTAAGCTGCTTTGAGCCAGTTGATAATGCTACTGCTTTTAAAGTGTTTCAAACTAATGTTTGAGATGCAAGTAAAGAAGAGCTATTTAGAATAGGACATACTGAAAGGTATGTTACTAAACCTTTACAATATATTTTTTCCTACTAATTGTTTTCTGCTTCTGTGGATTTAAATTTGCCCTCACCATTTTATTCTATACGTTCTGATATAGCAATAAAACTGATATGATAATAAAAAATCATAACTATGTTTCTCAGCTGGAAGAAAAATAATTGGCTTAATATAGATTTTGTAGCATTTATTCTTCCTTTTCAGATCATTTAATTAAGATACTAAGTTATCCTGGAGGTATTTATTAAAGAATAGCATCTTACAATCTTTTTGGATAGTCATTAAAGAAAATAATAATAAGCAGTGGTCTCTTCAGGATCTTGAATTCCAAGATAAATGTAATAAACTTTGTGGCAGTGTGTTATTGTTTACTGCTTGGAAAAACTTATGCAACAGCAGAATATTACTCTGATTTTTGAGCTGCTGCTAATGAAGTACAATCAGACAGGGTACAGTTGTTATGAGTCAGGAAATGTGGATGTTCCTGGACAGAGGCCAGGGGGGCTTAAACACACAGAGATGAGATGCATCCTTTGGAGGAAATACACTAGGTTGTTTTGAAGCATCTCAAGCTGCCTAATCCAAGAAGCACCCAAATGACCACCCAGAAAAGAGGTTATTACCTCTCAGTTTCTCAGGGTCCCTTGTTTTTATATCAGGAAAACAACAATGAAGTAGGCTGTCCAGGGGAGCTTAGAGATCAGCTATTAGGTTCAGCCATGAGACAGTAGGTTCAAAATCCTGAAGGCTTAACTTTTTTCTTTCACTGTGAAAAGAAGAAAAACCAATCCCACAAAAACCCCCACCAATCCCATACTCCTAAATTAAAACAAAATACAAACAACCCAACAACAACAGCAAGAAAACACCAACCAACCAACTAACCAAAAAAAGCCCCCTGAAGTGCTACAATTTGCTGTGAGAATTTAAACAAACCTTTTGAACTCATATTCTGCCATAGTATGGTGTGAGTTTTTTGTGAGGGTATGGATGTTACCACTGTACACATGGGGAGGAGCTCCACTCTCCACAAAGCATTTGCTGAAATGCTGTTACATCTCAGTACATGGTACAAATGCAACTCCCTTTCCTTCTTTAGAGTATTCTAAATGTCATCACTGTGGGCCACTTTTTTTTAAGTGAAATTAACTAGGATCTTTTAAAAGAAACTACTGGTTTCTCTTCCTTTCCACACATCTTTCTTGCATCTGAATATAACTGCCCCAGAAGACTGATTTTTTTTATTCTTTTGGTAGGTGACTTTTCCTTATCTTCCTGCAACCCCTCCCTGTGTCATTCCTCAAAAGGGGACTTCAGCTTTCACTCCTCTCCCAGCAGAGCAGGACATGCATTTTTCTGTGCTGGTAAACCCAGGATGTGGGTGGCTGTTTGGACTTCTACATTTGACACCTTTTTTCAAGGGAACCCTCACAATAAAGACCTGAGCTCCCTTTCATGAAATCAAAGGAAGGGTCATTTATTACCCCATTCTCTCCTCAATCTGAGAGCCTCACAACTAAACTAAGAAATGATTTCCAGACATCCTGCTTTGATCTGGGCTAGTTTGGAGGCCACCTGTGCAGTTGTCACTGCTGTTCCACCATGGCAGGGCACAGTGTGGCAGGCCCGCGCTGCCCTCAGCCGTGTTCCATCAGCCATGGCCTCTTCTGAGCAGTGGCACATCCATAAGGGTGAGACTCTGCCCTGATCCTAAACTCACTGTTCCTTCTGTCCACTGGCATTGCCAACCACACAGATTCAAAATCTCAAGAAAATCTTCCATAGTTGTTTTTCAGGACATTTTAAAGCATCATAGCAGCAGATCATCTAGAGATCAGAGACTTCAACTTCCTTGAAGACATCAGAATTGTATTTTCTTCTATTTTTCTCTGGGTTTAATTAAAGCTGAGTACCATGTTACGGCAACTGAATTCCTTTGTTAAGTCCTTATCAAAAATCCCATTCGGCAAGAGTCACTTGAGCTGTCACCTTTGCTTTAACAAAGCAGGCACAACTGGAGACACTGGTTACCTGCTCGGCTCAGCTTGCAAGAGACAGGCAGCACCACAGGACATTTCTGTTTTCCAGGTGCTCCCTCTTCCTCCCTCCCCACAGCCCCATAGTGGCTCCAGAGCTTCCAAACACCAGCTAATTTGGGCAGTCACATTCGACCCACCCCTTCCCTCAAAGGTTCTTTTTCCTTCAGGATTATTTTTTTTTCCCAGCAGTCTCTTCCTTGTATCAGAGAGCTTGTCCTGAGCACTCCCAAAATAACAACAAGTTCACAATCTGACAGCACCCTCTTTGCCCTGTGAATTACTTCTGGTACAACTGAACCTGAAGGAATGGTTTTGGTTTTCCTGAACCATCTTAATGTTTACATTAGTTTGGTTTCTGTTCTGGTATGGTTTTGTTCTTTAAGCTTTCTGGTCACATCCCTGGTCCTTCTCCTTCCTTTCTTTGCTGTGCTTTACCAGTATGGCTTATTTATTGTGACCTACAACTAAGGGCACAGCTAAGCTTCCCTCTGGGGAGCTCCTCTAAAAATACATATTCTTGTCATGCAGACTAATTCAACTTCTATTCCTACTTCTCCCTGCAGATTCTGGTTTCTAAGGAGGGCTATTTAAGTCTTCTTATTCAAAGCTGTTGACATGATGTTCAATATTGCAACATCTCAGAGTGTCAAAGTCACTACTATGTTTATTCTTGTAATATTCCAGGTTGTTATTAAAAGTGGAAAAATAACTTGCCAAGAGTCATACAGGGAGTCACTGATGAGAAAGTCAGCAATTTAACCAGCATTTCTCCTCCCTGGTATGACAGCTATAATGTCACATTTTAAGGTAAAATTGTTTTAAACAACAAAATTCAAACATGAAGTGATTTTGGGGAGGGAACCTGAATTTAGCAAAGTGTTTCTGGTGAATAAGGAATCTATGAGATGTGAGGACACTCTTACAGCCTTGCAGTTCAATCACACTCTTACAGTGTGATTTAGGCTTTGTTTACACAGCTAGTGCTGGTGGTAAGTAAACTAACCCACCTTGTGTGCAATTATGCTTGCCTTATTTCTAGACACTCACTCCTGTCCTGGAGGGATTTTTGGAGCTGACACCAACAGCCTGTAGAATTGTTGCCATTCTACCAATTCCTTAACAAACTGGTACAAACTGTTGTGTTACGATGAGCGTATTTGCTGAACACTTGGCTGACCATTCATTTTATTTCTGTTTATTTTCCTAGGCTTCTTTTCTTGCTAAGAAAAGGAGAAACTCATTATGCTGTCTAGAGCTCTCACATATTTCTCTAGCACTACATTAGTTCTCATGGACCTGGAGTGATAAAGGCTGTGTGGTCGATAGTGATACAGAACAGGGGCTAGAAACTTGAGTTGCTAGTCCCTGAGGTTGTTTTCTTGGAACGAGGCAGCTGTGTCACTATCACAGAAAGGGCTCTCAACAGTTCCTCCTGGGCCCCCAAGTACCACAGCAGCACAATCCTGTTGTGTAAGTTCTGTAAATTTACATTTGCAAATAGATGGAATCCTCTACCAAAGAAACTTATATCGAACCCCCTCTATGGTTCTAATAAAAAAGCTGTTCCAAAATAATTTGATGTTGTATAACATTATCTGAAAAAAAAGGAAAATCACTTTAGGTATTTTTTTTCTCCAACCTGCTAGCGACTTTTGAAACCTCTGTCCATATGGATACAAGGCAGGGTAGTTAAAGATATTTACCTGGTAATTCATGGTTAAGAGATTTAGAGTTTAGCTTTAAAACACACAACTTCCTGGCCTCCTGCTAAAGCACTTCCTGTCTGTTCTAGTGTCTTTCAAAGCATAAACTCTTCTTCCTAAATCTTACTACCTTTCTCATTAACTTAACCCCTTTAAAAGCCATAAGCCAGGACATAAACAAAAATGTGGGAAAGAACATGTGGTTAATGATGACTAGTTTAGTGTTGGGCTGGCTAAAAATTAATTAAGCATATATATAGATAAGGATTTCCATTCCTGGAATGTATCTTTTTCTCTAAAGAATTTTATCAGACTGAGGAATGGAAATCCTTATCTATTGGAAAAAGCCACATTTCTTTTCATTACAGAAGCCCTTGTTGAAAAATAAAATGAGAAATAACACACTAAAGAAGAACTACTGTAGCCTTTACCTTAGAAGTTAGGTCTAAGAGGCTTTGTAATTACAGAGAATGAGACAAGTGAGATTTTCAAGGTAAATATGAATGACAGACACAGGAATAGAATAACTTCAGCATGAGAAATATATGCTTAATTAATTTTTAGCCAGCCCAACACTAAACTAGTCATCATTAACCACATGTTCTTTCCCACATTTTTGTTTATGTCCTGGCTTATGGCTTTTAAAGGGTTAATTTCTGACTAATCTGGATTGCCTATTTTAAAAGTAAGAATGTTCTTTGGAACACATAACTAGATCGTGTGAGATTTTTTGAATATCCTTTCTACTGTGTTCACCAATTTGAACTTGAGGATAAATTGTGTATGTTTTTTTCAGTGTATATTTGTTGTCACAGTAACTGCAGTTTTCCCAATAAATGGAAATTGCATCGTTTCCTTAGCATTCAGGTTATTGCACTGAAATAGCACCATGAACTCACCATTACTTCTCCCTTCCTGTTGTCAAGTTAGATCTCATTTAGTTGCAGGAGCAGGCACTAAAACAGGTTAGTTTAGATTTGTGTGCATTAGAAAGCTGAAGCAAGTCTGCTTAGCTGCATTACATCCTATGACTCATGCCTGTGTGGGAAAGACCTTATTTTCACAGAGATCTCTTAGATAAACAAGGCAAGTTGGCAGCAATTCGATTACACTGATGCAAGCAGTCTCTGCTTTTTGTTGCATTCATTTGCTTTGTATTTTCTGAAAAACACAAGCTGGCTGATAAACTCTGGTGAGAATTCTTCTTCCAAGGACACATGAGCTTTCATTTTCAAATACTTTTTTTTTATAATAGGAACAGCCTTAAACCCAGTTTCTAAAAAACCCTATTCTATTACTGCAATAAAATCCATTTTTTATCAGTTGGGTTTTTAAAAGTTTGTTAGTGAAGCTGTAGCTCTTGCTGTTGACAGCCATAACACACTAGTCAGATACCTCCCTCCTACAAATGTACAAGTCCCTAAATACTGTGGATTTCAGATAGAAAATGGATTTAGATTCCGAAATATCATTTTTACATATGCACTGGAATAGATTTTTGAACAGCATAAATCACAAAACATTACACTCTTTGTCACCATTTCCCCAAAAAGGAAAAGTGAAAAAAAGTAACCATTACTGTACTACAGAGCTCCAAAAGTGTGTAAATCAAACTGGACAAGTTTAGTGCAAAATCATCGAGGTTTCTGCTTGTTTTGAGACTCCACCAGTTTATATCTGAATGACTTCAGCCACACTTTAAATAATTAAGATTTTCATTGTCATTATATCAGCTTTGAAATGAAACTCACTTGGACAAAGTGCAGCAATCTTTTGGATTCACACCCCCCCTTTGCCTGTGTCAGCACAC
Source organism: Chloebia gouldiae (assembly GCA_003676055.1). Lineage (NCBI taxonomy): Eukaryota > Metazoa > Chordata > Aves > Passeriformes > Passeridae > Chloebia > Chloebia gouldiae. Next base: position 26,811,489 of record QUSF01000002.1, read on the forward strand.
AGCAACCAGACGGGTTGTCCATTTAAGGGAAAAAGTACAAGCTCCAGCCTATTTCCCTGTGCTTTGGATGTGTTTGTCCCACTCCTTCAGCAAAGCATTCTGTTGTGCCAAAAAGCATTTCCTTCCTTGCAAAAGTCATGCGCACATGCTCACATATACTCCCATTTCTGATGAAGGTTAAATTAAGATTTTAATTGTATTTTTTTCTGTATTTCTGAGTGTGTGAAACATTGTGAAGGATGCCACAACCTATGTAATCTTACAGATCACCTTTACAGCCACAATTTGCATGCTTTATTTGTGGAAAAGGTTTAGAGAGATAGTCCAAACAAAGCAGAATGAGAATCACAGGGCCAAGCCAAATTGAATTTAAAAAAAAAAAGCAGCACATCTGTCCCAATCTAGGATGACTTTCTATTTGCACTTATATTAGTGCTTATTTTACTATGATGCTGAGAATAAAAAATAATATAGAAAATACAGTTTATCTGCAAAAACAAGAGGAGTAGGTGCAAAGACCCAAAATAAAAGGGAAAATCTAATCAAGTGTCTTGAAATGAAGGATTTTCATAAATACATGAGGCATCACACATTTTCAACATGATCAGAGACTCTCCCTGTCTCTCCTGAACAGGACACCAGCACATTGTTTCTGCCCTTCACCTCAAAGCGTAACTGCAGGACCATGTTACAAGTTCTAGTTCCACTAGCTTGGTACAAAAACTGGCTACTAAGTAGAAAAACAGAGGTTAAAAAAATCTTAATATTTTATGAATTTATTGTTTTCTCAGTTATTCAATATGCTCCAAAATGAAAAAAAGCCTTTGTCCCCAGATAATTACCAATATTCTGTATGAAATTAGGAAGCAACTTTCAGTAGAAAACAATAAGAAAAAGGAAAACAGAAAAGGCTAACAATGAAAACTACCACAAGCTGAAAAGTTTAGACATTTGAGCTTCTTGTAAAGAAGTATTTAAACATTTCTATGCAATAGAATATCTTTATTTTATCATTCTACCTTTCAGTCTTATCCTAGGTTTTATATACTAAACATTTTTGGTGAAATAGGAAGTATGAATAGATGGAGTTCCTTCTCATTCGTAATGTTATTTCATCTGGCTTCTTCACAAATATTCACTTTTTTTCTCCAATCATCATTTTAGATATATAGAAGGACAAAACCACTGCCCAAAATTCAGTCAATACATTAAAATAACAGGGAAATCAGCAACAACAGACCTTGAGAAAGGAAGGGAAGAAACAAGAAATTGGAAGAAAAGTAAAATGTCTCTTAGAAAAAAAAATATTTGGAGAGGACTAGAGATAATCCATTCTCTTAAATTCTCTAGAGGGGACTGGAAATGTAGCAGCTAATTTCTGAATATTAAAACCTAATATTATTAAATTCAATGGAAATATCACTCTGAATTGTCACTCATAAACCTGACCTTTGACTGGCACAGCTCTGAGGCACATTCTTAAATTCTGCCTGGGGGTACCTGAGCTGAGTTAGATAAGATTATCAAAAGCCTTAAATTAAGCATGTGTGGAAAGTCTGCCAGCAGAAAAATCCTGTATCAGGAGGAGTTTCACTGATACACCTCTATCAGTAAGAAGCTTTTATTATGGATATGGCTATAGTGGTGAAATTGTAGCCCAGAGGAGCAAAACATTCTAATGCTTAGTCCACAGGCTGCTTCCAGGAAGCACATCCGTTTTTTCAGGAATTCTACTTTGGCTGACAGAGTTCTATTAATATAAATGTTTAGTCTTTCCATTTGTGTCAGGTGTGACAGTGAGTGGCACTATCTGACACCTCAGATGTCATGAGGTGTCATCAAGCTCACTAAAATCAGTAGCATAAAGGATGTACCACTAAACACCAGCGCCAAAGGTCAATCATCTACTGCATATGAGCAGGAGGAGCTCAGAAAAATCCAGGCACATGTAAGCAGGAACAGAACAGTGCTGAGCTTTAAAAATGGATTTCAAGTCTTGGAATTTGGTGGTAGAAACAACCATATCCTCTATAGAGAGAATGAAACACTGAGGTGATGAAAACTCAGTTAAGATGGTGACTTTAGCTGGGGCTAGATCAGCTAAAATTAGAACAAAATTAATATAACAATGAAAAATTAATAATATATAATAACCATAACTATGAAAATATTATAATAATTTTTTTAAACCCACCAACATAGTCTGGAAGTGGATTCAGATTGGAAGGAGTCTTTAGCACCATGAAAGGCACCATCCATTCCACAGTTATGTAAATAGAAACAAAATCAAAATTATGCATGAAGGAGAAAATAAATGGGTATGCTATGTCTACTTGTTTTCCACAAAAATCACTATGTGTATCGCCAAAACATAAATTATTTTTTTATTTGATATAAAATTGACCTTGGTTTCACTGTAGTCATTAGAAGAATTGGCTATCTTTCAAATATGAAACCATCTGTTGAATAGCCACATTATATATACCACAGATTTGATTGGAAAATCCCAGAGTCTCTTTGTGGACACCTGTTGAAAAGAGTAATTTTAGCCTCCTCCTCCATTTTGAAGTGGAAAGGAAGACAGATGTATGTAAAACCACAACTCCATGTGTTAGTTGGAAGTTGCTATTAGACTGTTCAAATGTCACTTCATTTGACAGTTATCAGGCTAATAATTTGCCTTTTGATTTTAAAAACTTGGTGAAAAGCTAATTATGCAAAAAAAAAGGGAAGTTGTATAACCACACATTACACTGAGCAACAACTAAACCAAAAACCAATATTACCATAGCATTTTCCCAGATTTTGCCATCCCTACATTTTCAGAAGGTCAAAATTGTCATTTCTCCACAGTTTAATTTGCCAGTTAAATTTTATTTCATGGAAGAGAAGAAGAAGTAATTTTCACTGTAATGTCAAGATGACAAAGACTGTACAAATCATATTGTCTCAGATTTATTTCTCACTGTGTAGCCTTCTTATGAAAAAATAACTTTCTCAGGATATGTCCTTATTAAAAAGTAATTCCAAAGTTTCCTCTTGAGACTTAAATTTGGGATATCATAGTGCTTTAGTAATTCCACAATAATGATTATCACATTAAATGATAGTTGCCAAAAAGTGTTTCTGTTTAGTGCTTTAGTGTGCCTCTTCCTATGAAATAAAATGTACACTGCGTAACTTTTTACTGTTAAGAATTTTTCCATCCTAATACTTAAATTATTTTATCATTTCACAAGCAGTTACATTCTTAGTCACCAAGTACAATTTGCTTCAAAGTATTTTAATTCCATCCAATCCATCCACAGCTAAGATGTGGTATTGATGTCATTTATGTAGTATGCAGGGATGCAACTAGAATTATTTAGCTAAAGCAAGACATTCTCATCTCCCTGAGGCAGTCCCAGAGTCCACAGACTAAGTGTCAAACATCACAGACAGTCAGCACAGACTCAGTTAGCTCATTCCTTCTTTAGGACAAATATTTTTCATCTGAGACAATTCTACATAAATCTGTGAGCAGGGTTTTAGCACAGGGTAAGTGCATTCTTTAAATCTCTGCCTTCATAACTGAATTCATATTGCATATGAACTAACAATCAGTACGTATCTTAAAAATTCTTGCATACTAGATTTTTTTGTTTGCAAAGAACAGCTTTAAAAGAGGTGGCAGGGAGGAGTGGAATTCATTCTCCAATTGACCAAACACTCTTGTCAGTTAAAGTAAATCACTCTAAGCAATTCCTTCCCCTAAATTACATGACCACTATGGGGACCATGGGATATGCATTTCCAACAACAAACAGGCTTCCATCCGGCTGCCAGGGGAAAATATCTGAGAACTCATTTATTTTACCGATAGAAAAACACACTTTAACAACAATGACCCAGCTCAAGCACACTTAGGTACAATGAACATAAGGTCAGTCCTTGGGACAGTTGCATTATGCTGCTAATCAAAGCAGCAGAGATTAATATTCATTCTATGTAAATAAGCACAAGGGAAAGAACCAAGAGTGGTTGTCCCAGAGATAGTATAAAAGGTAGTATAAAAGCACCAGGTGTGTCCTAAAAGTTAGCAAGGAAACAAAAAGTACGAATGTGCTGGACCACAAACTATTTGGTTAATTCTGTTACTGAATGGCTGTTTCCTTTTATTTATCACACAGGTTGTCACTGGTTTTAATAGCTGCTAGACTATCACTGGTCAGAGATGATATGTATTCTATTATTAAATGTTGATTTGTCTTCTGTCTGCATGTAAGCAGATATAAACAAGACACACGTCAAAATCTCTGCACATTTTTTCATATTACTACTAGCTATTTCATTATGCTTATTCTCAGAACTGTAAAAATTATTTAAGCAATGCTTTTCTATCATGAAAACATAAAAAAAACCTCTAAAACTTTTATCTCAGCTTTCATCCTTTGACATTTCCAAATCATTTCCAAACCATCTGATTGTTCAAAGAGGGAAAGAGACAACAGACATTAGAAAGGAAAATTTTTGTAAAAAAAAAGACACTAGAAAATAAAGGTTCTTGTAAAAAAGAAAAAAACCCAAAATGACGGAATGGTTAATTCAGTCTTACCTGTCAGCAACACGGACCTAGGAATATATCCTTCAGATCACAGCAAGATCACAGTAGCCTGTCCCACAGCACTACCACAGGAGTAGAATGATCCAGCTCAGGAGAGCACAAAGATAGAAACTTTTCCCACTTTTCTAGGTCTACCAGCAGTTGAAGTAATGAAGGAAACAAGGTAGAGAACAGAAGACCGGAGCTGCTTCTCACAGAAATCCCAGGCAGGAGAAGTAGGAGGTATACTCTCTCTGTGTCTCACCCAGACTTTTGTTTAAAAGTTTTTTCAACTGTTGCTAGGTGGTGTTAGGCTTTGGCAGTTTAGTTCTCAGATTGTATTTCCCCTCTTCTGGTCTCTTCACACAGTGTTACAGCAATGACTTTGTTGAGCTCAGCTCGCTTGTGCTATATTTAACCAGTGTTCTCAGCAAGTCAAGCCTGTCAACAGCTGAGAAGTTTGGAGCAGGCTTTGCTGAGTTCCTCAGCTGCTGAATTATCAGTGGATGTTGCACTGCACAGCACAGCTACTACATTCAGTGAAAGATTGTGGGGAAACTGTCAAATCCTTTTAAGGGCTTCCAGTGACTTCACAGGAGTAATTACTATTTAAAGCACTAAGTACAAGATGTGTATTTAGGCATATATTTTAGACTGCTAGAGAAAGAATACTTGTGTTCACTGCAGATGAGTTCAATTATTTATACAGTGAGAATTTTCCTAGGACAAGTAGGAAGTTTATAATTTGAAAGGTATGCACTTCACTTGAGGAAAAGTTACACGTGGGAAGAACTTTTTGCAGCATAATTTCTTACAGAGTTTAAATATACTAAGATGACATGGAGAAATTAATGAAGGCTAAGGGTGGAAAGTTTTCACTGTGATATTTATTCCAAAGACAACCTTTTTCTCCCAGACCAAGAGCTTCCTGCAGTTATTCCTACACTGTCTCTTACTGAAGAAAAGGAAAGCCACACAAATCACAATTGGTTTGACAGGAATATTCAGAACACAGTACTCCAGGGCTGCATGCATTCTGATGTATCCACACTTGCTTCTGGATCTAAATACTATTCCAAATTCTAAGCTATAACTCTCTTAGTCAACACACCAGCAGTTAACACTGGACAGATTTCAGCCCACAAACTGTCATGATATCAAGACTCAAAGATGATACAGATCTCAGATCTAGAACAAGGTTCTACCATCTCATGGCAGAACAGCCTCTGTAAATATCTCTGGCAAGGAATATTCCCTACCCCAACAACTCTGTTCTCATCTGAGCAGTACTTCAGAGTTAAATGCAGAAAGAGCCTCCTTTGGAAAGCTTTTCTCTAGTGATGATTTGTGGTATTGATCTGGGGCTAGATGAAGAGGCAGAGAAGAAAGAAGACAGAAAAGAAAAAAAGTAAAATTATGCAAAAAAATCGCTTGTTGATTTTTGTAAATGAGGACACACCAACCTTGCAGAGCAAAAAAATATTTGAGCAGGTCATACCAGTACTCTGCAGTGATGCTGGGTCTCTGTGCAAGGAGTAGGATGGGGAGTGAAAAGGTATCACACTGTGGCAATTTCAACATGCAGGAATATAATTGGCCACAAGGACATGATATATCAGAGGGTGAGTACAAGCCCTTATGGGAAGCAGCTGTGGGTTTAGCTGTAGCCTGGTGCTCTAACCCTGTCTCTGCAATGACTTCTGCTTGATCTGTGCCATTATCTAAACAATCAAGGAACAATGAAAAAATACTTCCATTCCCAAGTTCCTCATAAAGAGAAAATTAAGTAAATATTAGGTATTATCTCAAGTAACTGATATTTAGACATTGATGACACATTTATGAAAGCCCCAAACACTTCCATCATGTCAAATATATTTTGTTTGGAGAACAAGTAATAATCACTAATTTCCATTTGCATTTCAATATTTGACTTGGACAGAAGAGTAAGAATGTATAAAAAATAGGAAAACTTCTGTTTTTCAAAAACAGTTATTTGGAAGATTATTTTAGAGACACCTAATATATTGGCATAAAGTTTGCTGGTATATGCTTCCACTTTGAACTGAAGTGAGATACAGATATCCACATTCTAAAATGAATCTCTAACTTAGTTCCCTCATAAAACTGAGGTGCTCCAACCAGATTAATAACTTTCTGACTATTCTGGCTTTAACTTCTTGCTCAAAGTGCAATATTAACAGCACTTTATTCATTCAAGTATAATAAATCAGGCAAATAAAACAATTAACTTGGCTTATAGATCTCAGAGAAAACCAAACGATTCTCAGCATTTCTCTGCCATTAGTTACTGGCACATTCACTGAGTGGAAAACAATACAACTTCTTAGGAGGCTTTCCCTGCTGCCAGCCCTGGTGGGTGAGTTTCAATAGTGACCTGCTGGCGTGAGTCTGCTTATTCCTGTACACTTTGCAAACTCACTCCCCAGCTGTGCACCACAGATATAATCCTCTAACACCAGGGGAATTTCAGAAAAAAATGTAGACAAAATAGGATAGATTAGGTTTTGCAAGTGAGTCAGAGAAAATATAAAGACTGTACGGGAAAGGGTGTAATTAATCAGAAATACTGAAAGTGTAAATTTTTAAACTTTGTGCAGGATGAAAATGGTTCTCATCTAAGTTTTTCCCCTAATGAATGATTGAAAAAATTATAAATAGACAGGTTGTGTAGGGTGAGAAATAAAAGGAAAAACAAAACCATGAAACAGACTTTTTGGTTTGGCATCCTTTGTTAGGTCCTAATGTCAATAAAGAGCACCATCCAAAGTGTTAGTGACATCCTCCAACTAAGTCTAAAAAGCAACTTTCTTATAATTTCTGAAAATTATTTTATCTCTTGGTCAAGAAACTAAGATAATGAGGTCCAAAGTAAATAATTCCAAGAAAATTTGTAATGGAAGACAAATATCTCAGTATTATTTCAATCAAACCACCAAAGGCCAGAGCAATGCAAAAAAAGGGAACAAAATGTGGCACTAGAGAGAAAAGAAGAGCAGCAGCAGGACTGGTTGCTGTTTTCAAAGGTAACCGTAGTCACAAATACAGATGAGAGCCTGTCACTGTTCACACAATCATATTTCTTTGTACTTACATTGCTAGGAAATGAAAGAAAATTTTTTATTATATGAGCTGTTCTAGAGAAATTCCAGGCTTGAGGCAGAAATTACTGGCAGAAAATCTATGGTTTTTATAGAGAAGATCAAAACAGATGTCTTCTCCTGACCTTACTGGTTTCTCTTGACCTTAAAATGTATGCCTGTAAATAAGATATTTCTGGAACACATACAATAGTATTACTATGTAATTTTTATCTCAGTCATCCATCACTTTGATGTACAAGTATATCTCATTCTCTCAGTCATAGAGGCATTCAGAGATACAGCGTACTACCTTTGAACTTTTGAAATATTTTACATCAGCCTTTACTGGACAAATATACTGGAAATAAATCAATAAATCTATGTGAATAGACTTAGAGTTTCTTAACTGTATGCCCTAAAGAGCTCTAATATATGTATAATTCTCTGTGGGCAACCACTGTGAGTTCTTCATTAAGCTGCTCTTTAAAATGCATTGAAGTATGTAATCGATATTTTAGTTTCTAACAAATTATTTTTTCATTTGCTTGAAAGGTAGTGCACCACAGTTTTGTGATAACCTGCTTTCATATTGCTCACTTCCGTAAATCTCTATTATTTTAGACTATGCTACTGCTTTTAGCTTTGTTTTGGCTTTACAGTATAACTTATGCTTCCTTACAGTTTTTTGGAAGGGAGAGTGTTGAATCATGTTTTGATTAATAAAATCTTGGCTGCACCCCCTCCAATCTGTATTTTGGGATGGATGGGTATTGATTTTTTTAGTTTTTCAGCTATTATTGTTACCTTATAAAAGCTGACACTGTCTTTTAGATTTTAGGTCTGCTATATTTTCATCTCAGCACCTGCTTTTTTATAACCAAAGAAAGAAACATATTTCTGCATTTAGTTCATAGATTCAGTTTAGTTGTCTATTTTACAATCCTGCCAAAAAGATCCCCACCACAGTCACAAACCTCCAGGAACACTGGAATGTTAAAGTATTTTCTGTAATAGTTTTGCATGCTTTATCAGTAAAATAAAACCAGAGTGTGTTTCATTTCAATTCTTCATATGCTGTCTTGATCTATATATTGTCTTCAAGAAACATTTTTTGCTTTTTTTAAAGTTGCAATTTTAATGAAAGAAACATATTAAAAGGCATGCCCATTTCAGTTATTTTATATTTATTTATTTAAAAAAAATACTGACATCCCATAAGATGTCTTCAAATGAAGTGAGGTGCAGATCAAATATGGGGCAGTTAGATATACAGCCACATCCAGAACAGCAGATGGCCCATTGGACTTAGGCACAATCCTGTCTACAAAAAGGACAGAAAAAAATAGCGATAACTTTAGAATCACATTTGAACACTTCTGAATCTAAAGCCCCAGAACCTGGCTCTCACTACAGTTGGGTCAAATGGAGACAGTAGGAAGCACCAGTCTGTAGGAACATGTCAAATCAGACCTCTGGAAACGGAATAAAATCATCTTATTAGCTTCACTGCCACACCCCAGGAGTGGTATGCAACTTGTCCAAGAACTAAGATAAAAATGAGCTGAAAATGGATTATTTGCTTTTAAGGCCAGAATAAACTATTTTCATAAGCTAATAGAGCCCCCTACACAGGAAAGATTGTGGAATTTTCTTCATACAAAACAGCAAGTTGCAGTGAATTAAAGCACAGCTTTGAGAAAACATGGATAATTGGCCACAGCAATGTATAATGCAGTTCAAGAGTAAACTACGCTTCCTGCTTGAAGCAATCCCAGCCTTTGCAGGTTGGATGGGATGGCCCTATGGGGTGGATCTATGGGGCAGGGATGGATCTATGGGGTGGATCTATGGGGCAGGGTGGATTGATGGGGCAGGGAGGAACCTATTTCCAGTTTGATGTTGGCTGACTTGAGCTCCTAGACCGTGATGGTTAGTCAGCAGCCTTCAACTTCTCTGAATTTGTTTAATTCTAAATAAGTTCCTGTGGTTATTAACAACCCTGAAGAGGAAATTTCTTTACCAGCCCCCGCCCCATACAAATTAATAATTTTCAAGTGAAATGAAGCACTCTGAGGTGTGTGTAAACTAACAACACTATACAGTAAACACGTAAACCAGAAGCAAAGGGTACTTTCTCCAAACAGAAGAGATGCTCTGAATTTATTATTAAAGCTGTGACGCCGAAGGGCCACGCTCCCCAGGAAGGGTGGCTCTGTCCTTGACAGCAGCGCCAAGCGCTGCTGGACGTGCCGCTCTGCCATCCCCGAGAGCGCAGTGCCACCTACCAGCCCCGGGGGTGACACATCGCGGGCCGTGGGACGGGACGGCCACAGGCACTTCTGCTCTTTTCACCCAATTCTGCATCGCCCCTTCCTTCCTTGCTTGGTCTTCTCTGTGGGTTTGGGGGAGGATTCTTCCATTGCACATCCCCAGACTGCAGCTGTATTCCCTATAAAATGCTGGTTTCTGTCGTCCACTCAGTGCCATGTACGTGGTTCACTACAAGTGGTTACATCCTACTGCAATTAAGACACTGTAAGCCAACACTCATTTCATTAGTGCTCCTCCAGATTTTACTGACAGGAGTCTAAACTCATTGTTATCTTATCTGTGGATCTGTAGGACTTGAACTGCTGTGGAGAACGAAATGGCTAAAACATATATAAGCATCCCAATAGTTTAAAAATAGGTACCTGCTTGGAGTCCTCTATCTAGGAACAGCTAGGCTAGGAAGAAGTGGTCTTTCCCAGTTTTGTTTCCCTGGAAGCCTCAGGACAAAATGCCCCAGAAATAAACCATAGATGTATTCCAGATGTAAATAACAGTCCAACTAACTTTTTCCTGAGGAGCTGTTTCCAGTCCCATGACCAAACTGTACACAAACACCTCTCAGAGACAGTCACAGCATTGATAAAAATAATTTGTGTGCAACTGAGCAGGAGAACAAGAAGGGATAAGGTGTTTAGAATCAGGCACAAATCTGCGCTTGAGGAATATTTCTGCAGGGGGTCAGAGGCAGAGTTTTGAAATGCAAGATTTTAATCTCAATGAAGTATCAAACATACACCATTTTTAATGTAAAGAAAAAGAGGATATATGCAAAACAGCTTATTTGACATAATTTACATTTTCTGGTTTTACTTTCACAGCTGTGGGGGAAATGAACCTGCTTTCTACTTTCCTTTATTTAAAATGTGGTGAACAATAATGAAGAGGGTTCAGTTAAATTGGTGTTCTAGTAACTTGCTTATGAAAAAACATTGCTTGCCAGTGATAGACAAAAGTACTTAAACAGAACTGTTTTTAAGCAGTGCTGTCTTGAACAGTTCCCAAAGAACAACATTTACTGGGGAGTGTTAGGAGAGATCAATTTTGCTTTTTTATTGACTGTTGAAAGGGCAGGATAATACAGATAACAAAATATTAATAGTAACAAGTGCAGATGGAAATAGGAAATCTGGGGGGAAAGAAGGTTCTATTGCTTTAGAGTCAGTTTTGCCCATAATGGCATACAAACTTTCTGTATATTTTGGCATGAAAACTATAAAAATATTTTTGTTTTGGTTTGATTTTGGAAACAGCAGAAAGATTTCTATTTTTAAATGATATCTGTTGGAAAACATCCTCTGTGAAAAAGTCCCCAAATGCGCCACATTTCATCATGCCAAAGAGCAAACTAACAAATCTAAAGTTCTTTTGTATGTAGAGCCCATGCAACTGTTTAGGAAATCTATCTGAACCAAAACCTTCAATGAATGTCTGATAATCTCAGTACAGACTGATGTCCAGTACCTTTTGACTAACACAAATTGCTTAGATGAAAATCCCTCTAAGTTAGAAGAAACTACCTGAGACTCCTTAGTCCTCGTAATTAGAATTTAAATTTTTAGAGAAATGGTGACAGGAGATGAGATGGGGAATCCACAGGCAACAGGGAAATGTTTTAGTGTACAATGCAGAAATCAAGAGAAAGGATACAAGAGAAAAAACTGAACCTACAACAGCAACTACACTGCAGAAGGCTTTCTCATAAGACATCTCTTCCTAAAAAAGGAAAGCGAAACAAACCAAGTACCTTAAACACTCCTCATCCTCTAAACTACTGCCTTTCAGGGTATGAGAAACCTCAACAGAACAAGGTACTTACTGAACCAAAGGCAAGCATCAATCACAACTGACAACCATGTAAGTTTCTTGCTTTTTCATTACCTGACTAATTTAAGCAGACCTATAATCAGTCAGGTCCTGAGGATCCCCACTTGTAGTGATCAAAAACATAACAGCACAATGACTGCTTAGCAGAGAAGCCATAGGCAGCACTGCCCAAAGAAATTGTAAAAATCGGTATCATACTATTCATTCTATCAGGTCACCTTTCTCTTTACAAATTAACATATTACTACGTTCTTCTTACAATGTCTTTGTTTGTTTATTTGTGTTTTGTTTTGTGGGTTTTTGGAGTTTTTTGTTTGGTGGTTGTTGTTGTTTTTGGGGTTTTTTTAACAGATGTCACAGAATAGACAACAGTTGAGATTCAAAAGAACCTCTGGAGGTCATCTCATCCAATACTTCTGCTCAAACAAGGTGACCTAGAGCAGGTTGCCTAGCACCATGTCCAGACATCTGAGTATCTCCAAAGATGGAGTCAGCACAGCAAAGGAACAGTGCCTCAGAGCAGATCTGTCTCCCCTAAATCAGCCGTGATCAGCAGTCTGAGCTGCTTGGTTTTGCTTCCTCTGTAGTAAATCAACATTGCTCATTGAGAGGAGATGATTGACCACTCATTTTAGGACAGTAAAAGTAATCTGATAAGAACCTAGTCTGCAGTACAATTCCACATCTTATATTTTTCCCAGAGTAATGATTTGGGTTTTTTCATTAATGTGTTTAGTAGTATTGCTCATGTGTTATTTTACGTAATGCATTATTAAGAAGTAAATAAAGTTTAGGCTTCACAAGAAAGTGAAATAACCAGGTAATTCTTTAGAATTTCAGAAATTTCAGAAGTTTAACTTCAGAAGGCTGAGTTTAACTACCTAAGAAAAGTCCAAAGAATATCTTGAACTACGTATTTCAGTGATACTGAGACAATTTTCAGTTCAATTAATATTCAGAGCTGATGCACTTTATGCTACTTCTGTTGTATTATCCCTAGAATCCACATTAAGCCTAAGATCTCTTTAACCAAAACCAGATCTCTTTTTGGCAAATACTACCCCCACATTCCTCCTTTATAGAATGTGGGAGGCCAAGATTTTTGAGTATTTTGTGCTTCCCTCCCACATATATAACTCTACAAATTGAGGCTTGCTTTATTTTGTCATGTTTTTCCCCACAACTCTTTCATATTAAGCAGATTTTCTTTCTCCCTAAGGTTTAAGTAAATCCTTCCAGAAACTCAAGAATACACTCAGGCATCTCAAACTATTCTTCTGTATATCTGTCAGAAGGATGGCCTCCAGATCATCCACTGAGTGCTTCTGCATTGCTTGTGTTTTATTAGTGATGCATCTATGATATGTTGGGGTATAAAAAATTTGCAGCAAATAACAAATCTCCAAGGCATCATAACTAAGACTCTTTTAGGGACAGTTTACCCTTCAGAAAACAACTAATTAAAAAAATAAAGTTAGTCTCCAGACCATAGTGACATTGTTGGGAATTAAACAAAATAGAATAACATGACCATTTTAAGATAAAACCAAAACAAATCAATAAAATATTGCAAAACAAGTAAAATAAATCATTCTCAACATAGAGTAACAAAGTACTGAAGCAAAACCTGAGCATCTGAAGAAAATATTAATTCTGCTGTAGCTGAAAGATATGGCTAGTTTGTCACATATTGTAAATAGTCTAACCAGGAGAGGGAAAAAAACGGAAAAATGTCCTGATGTAAACAAGAAAAGAAAGCAATGAAAATGTGGGAAGGGCAGTTTAGTGCACCCAATATCTTTTAGCAGGAGTGCAGAAGTTTCAGTGGTGAGGGCAATCTAAGAACCTAACTAGACAGAAACTTTGTGCAATCAGTTTGGCTTACACTGCCAGCTGACACACACTGTGAAACCCAAGTCTCTTCAAATCCAAGTTTAACAAACAGATTGTATAGGAGTGTGAGTTTCAAACCTTTACCTGCATTGAGGTTTACTTCTACCATTCATAACAAAAATAGGAGCTGTCACGTAGAGCAAGGGGTGGCAACCAAGAGAGAATCTGAGCTGCAAACAAGGGGATTTTATTTTTTTTTTGTACATATATATAAAGATACATAACAAAGCAATTTGTTTTCAATCATTTAAATAAACTTCAACAATCAAAGTATGGATTATTGTAATGTCAGAGGAGAAGTATGATGAGAAATAATGAAGTAAATTAGTAAGGGAATTTAACCAGCTTCCTGTACTGATAATAGAAGCCAGTTAACCATTACATTTTAGGAAGCAGCTGTCTGTGAACACTGACAACTATAAAGACCTTAGGTTTCCCCAGGCCTGAGGGAAAGACTTTAGCTCAAAAAGCTGAAACATATCTGAAGGCACTTTTCATCTCTAACAGGCTAAAATATTGTACAAATATTTTATTTTTGGAAGCAAAAAACAGAAAGGAATGGGCAGCCTGTCTCCATGTACAGTAAAGGTGAAAGGCGACCAGAGTGCTGGCTTTCCATCTGATTCTACACATATAACCACTGTATATCCTGCCACTCACAGGATCAGCCTAACCACTGTGCTCAAACCACAAAGGAAATATTCTCTACAATCCTTCAGTAAGTGCATAAAAATAGAGGAAAAAAATGCAGAAAATTTTGCATTTGCTCATCAGCATTTTTAGGGATAGGTCTTAGGGATAATGGAGTGCACCAGGTAGCAGCACAGAGTGAAAGTAGTGGTAAGTGGGTACAGCAGCACATCAGAGGCCTTTCACACCCTGGGAAGACATAAAACTGATGGGACAAAGCAAACCTGGACAAACACTGCACTTGAATGTAGTTGGCAATCTATGCAGCACTCCTGGGCAATCAGATTACTGATCTCAAATCATTAGGATGCCACAGGTGGAACTGAGATTTAGATGTAGAATGAGATTTAAATATGAGAAGTTTTATTAGGATGGTGGGAAAGGATGCAGCTCCTCACTACACATTTTTCCTCCTGAATATAAGGGAGTTACCAGTAGTTGATTGTAGTAAACTAGAAAGGCAAGTCAAAGGATGGCCAGAGTTTGAAGTTTTGCAGAGACAGCCTCCACTGTGCTGGCAAGGACATAGGTAAGACTAGTCATCCCTAGGAAAGTACTGCATCCTAAAGAAAAAGGGATTCACTTCCCAGTGATGAGCAGTATCCCCTTACTTTGAGATCTCTCTCCATCAAAACATTTATTTACAAAGGCACTGTGGGAAGAAGTTCTTCCACCACTGTCTTCAGGTCATGGGCAGAAACTAGAGGGACTTTAGAGAATACTATCTCACTGTTTAGTCACTCTTTTTTTGTTATCACTAATTACCTGTGCATTTTTATTTAATCTCAGCTAGTGCATGTCCTTTTATTTTATCCTGGATTTTTTTCCTTGATACATGACAGGAATGTATGGAAAAATAGGTTACTCCACAAATACTATGACCTGTACTTTTGAAAAGTTCCACAAATGACAAAATCTAGTCAAAAAATATGTGGTTCATAGAAACTCCAAACCTTTTTATAGAACTGAATATCAATATCTCTCTATTTTTTTATATAAATTTTCTGAGGTCCCAGATCTCACCTCAGGTTTATTAAATGAACAAATATGTTCAAGAGAGGGCAGCAGAATAAGTTTGACATCTTTGTCTTCACAAATTAGAATTTTATAAATATTACAAAATTTCCTTGTAACAACAACATAAGCACAATTATAGCAAACTATATTTATGAAGAACAACTTCAGAAACAAAGGAATTTTTGTCTTCTCTACTGCTTGAATAAAATAAAAATAGATGACATGAAGCATATAGAAGGAAAAGAAGGAGCACTGAAATGTTACCCAGAAATATCACTAATGAACAAACCCTCACAAATGCCTTTTCTTTGACTTCACCACAATCATGACATTAATTCCTATGGAATGTAAACAGGTTTGTCTTCTGTTACCAGCTATCAACAAAATGAGGTCAGTCTTTGCCTGACATTTGCAAAAAATGGAATCACAGAGATACACATTCCCCTCAACTGCCCACAGCTTCTAAAGCTTCTGAGTTTTTCTGTGGTACACCTCATATTAAAGCAGCAATCTGCTATTTGTTAAAAAAAACCAGCATGACACTTCCTTGATTAACTTGTGTTACCTGTCTAGTTCCATCAGTTTAACAAACTTCATATTGCAACTTTTCAGTGTACTGTAATATGAAAATGTTGCTTAAACTTTATCCCACAGCTCTGAGACTACTTCATGAGGCTCATAGTGGTTTCACAGAAATACATAATTTTAATACTGTTCAGAAAAAGAAACCCCACAATTACCCTTCATACAAGGAGTGCATCTGTGAGAAGTCTGATTAGATACGCTCATCTAACAAAACTTCACGGCACTGTTTGTGACTGCGCTTCAGCCAATGAACTTTACATTAAATGGAAGGAAAACACAACCATAATGAGCTTGAGATAACTATATATTATATGGTATGTAGAGAGATGTTAATAGAGAAGCTAAAACCTCCCTAACTGATTTACTTATTTGGTACCAAACACCTATCAGTTTTAAAAAGTTTTGCAAGCAAAGCTTGAGGAATTTCTATAGGAAGGAAGGCTAAGGAGGCTCTTTTATCCACACTTGGATTTGAGCTGCAAGTGATAGCCCCCATCATTATATTATGATTATATTATGATACCCATAATACAGGTCATGTACATTACAGTCACCTTAAGATTCAGTTGAACTAATATACTTTTGAGTAATTTACCCAGTCTCCCTGTCCTATTGAGAGAAACAAGCACTTCTAAAGCAGAGCTCCTCTTCTGCTAAAACAATTGGTGAAATCACTCCTTAGAAGTGTTTCATTCTCTCCACTGATCATAAGATGCTGAGTTTAAATCAACTGTCCATGACAAAATAGTTTACATGACTGTCACCCTTCCCATCTTTATTTGTTGCTCGGGGATTCCAGGTATCTGCAACTCCTTCACAGATATGAAGCTTTCATTCCAACAGCTATTTTAGACAGGTAATTTTCTGTTCTTCATTTTTATTCCATTAGGCAGCCTTATGTTTTCCATTTTTTCTCAGCTTTTCTGTCTAGCCAGAAAGTCATGCCACAGACAATGAAGATTACTGAGACCTACTGACTAGATCAACAGAGATATGGACTTAGCTAAGCTGATAAATGCTTTTCTCCAAGTTTCAACCCATCTTTTCTATTTGAACTTAAGCCTGATGTAAACTATCTCTGTGCTCATGCTTATATCAGCTGAATGCAGTATAAACAAGAAAGGGCATAGAAAAAAATACCAAAAGCTCTTGGAAGCATCCTCATTATCTCAGGAAAGTTAAATTACTCTGATTCAGGCCTTATCTATATCAGAGCTTTATAAAGAATGCTACTCAGTTTATGAAAAAAAAATCACAAACAAACCAACCAACCCACAAACAAAGAGAGAAAGAGGAAAGAAAAACAGACTACTTCAGTACTTCAGACAGACCTAAGTTGGTAGCAGACAGACTTATCTATGAAGGCTAAATGAAATACACTTGTATCTTATATATATATATATATATATATATATATATCTATATATATATGTCCCAGTACATTATATAATATATTAAGCTTATTCTATTATACTATTCAGTGTAGAGGGAGTGAGTGTGGTGAAATAACAAACTACATTTATTATACCTTAACTTGAATAAAAATCTGTTAGATTAGTCCTGAAAAGAATTACATATATTTTTATATCTTCTGCTCACATGTTCTAATTACAAATATTAAAAGCCTACAAGATAGAATTTTTTTTTCCTGTAGTGATCTACTTACAGAGTTGGCTACTTAGGCATTCACCAAAAAAGCTGCCTGCAAACTTTGACAGCCTCCTGGATCTGGATGAGACTGGTGCCACAAATTGAGGTTTTCTACCATGACCAGATTTGAAGACCATCCACTCCCCGCTAGCACCATTACCAACAGGAAATTTAATAAAAGTAAGAAATAAGAATTTTTAAATTAACTATGACTAAAAACATCTGAACAAGGCTCACAGATAAGGGAAATTTGAATTTTCATCAAAACCCATGAGAGAAATTGAAAAACTAAATTTGCATTAATTTACAAAGGTGAAGCAGCAAAAGCTCTACGCGTGTAGAGAAGTGGTCAGAACTGGGGCCATTACTAACAAGATGAGCCTTTGGGCTATAGGCATTGTCTGCAGAACTAAAGCACTGGAAAAGTAGCTCCTCATGGATATTTTCTCTCATTACAAAGCCATCAGAGCAAAGAGCAAACTGAATAGGCTTTGTCAGAAAAAGTCCCAGCCGGCCACAGTACGTTACAAAAACAATATGCAAATATATCTTAGTTCCTGGACTCGCACTGATACCTTTTAAAGTTGTATGAGATGTTTTTATTACTATTTGTAACCAAAAATATTTGTTGTGGTGCACCCATTTTCAATTTTCTACCGATTTTCAGGTAACCTGTATGAGTTATTAGTTGTATGCTCCTTTTTATACATCCTCAATGACCACAGGATGACATCTAGTGGTACTAGAGGGCTTCTGTCTTTGTTTACTTTAAACTGTTAAATTTGAATATTTGAATTAAACACACATTATAGTTTCCAGGTTGGGAACTTCCTTCACATATAGGAACCATAATTCAAAATCTGAAAATAGTTCTTGAGGAAAAAACAAAAAAAAAAAAAACAAAAACCAAAACTAAATCAAATCAATTCAAATCCCATTCAGTTGTGTGCTCTCTGCCTTCCTCTAGAAATGTATAATCTTCTGCCACAAAATCTGTGAAACTGTGATAAAAATAAATTCCTAAAACTCAGAAGTGAAATTATTTTTTCTAACTATAATAAATTTACTAAATATTTTACTATCATGCACCTTACATATATGAATATGTATATATAAGCATATATTTTTTTTAAATTCAAGTCAACGTATCCTATAATAACATAATAAATTACATCAGGTCTTCTTTCATACTGTTTGATATGAGATCAATATTTGAAAAGGTATTAATACGTAGATTATATTTTTTTCTACTGAATTAAGATTCAAAATTAATTTTCCAACATTTTAATTCTATATATACTATAATATAAAACTGAATTTAAAAAAAACCCAAACATTTCCTTACCATCACCTTTGTCACTGTATTCCAAAAGTTTCTGGTCATTCTACTTTGTTACTAAAAGCAAAATAAAAGATAAAAGATCAGACACACATCCTAAATGATGTTTTAAAGTGCATAAGAAGTAAAAATTCCATTAATATCCAGAACGATTTTAAAGGGCACACTGAAATTTGCAAACACAGTGTGCTGAATGTTTGCCATCTGGTCTGTATCTCTGGTTAGATTCTAGAAAATGTCTTAAAGAGGACTTTGATTCTGTTTATGTGTGGGATGTACTGTCCACGACAACATTATGCATATTTTTCCCTTACATAATGTCCTGGACACAATGAATAAGCTCAGTACACATCAGATATACAAGTAGGAGTAGTGGTAGCATGGAATAAATATTTGGCATAATAAATACATTTCTGTTTCTCTCATTAACTATTACCATAGGGCTCTTAAAAATACAAGAAGTATACATAACCATTATGCAAATGTAAATAGGGCTGTTATTAAGATGAAAAAGTCAAAGGCAAGTTGACATCTCACTCTTTTAAAAATAAAGCATAAATTTCAACAACAAGGCTTTGTAATGCCTTTCACTGGCTCTTAGAACAATCACCACTCTGTACTTCATCCCACGTATATATGACCTGCAGACTGAGAAAAGAGACCGATGGCATTCGCTCATTTGTACCAAATCCACACATTTGAGGATGTGTCTTTATACATATGAAGATATATAATCCCATATAAATAATTTATATTTGAATTTGTCATCAGAATTTAATGTCAGATATTTTAATCAAATGCCATTTCCTTTGACAGTTTTTATCACTACATTTATATCTTTTACATACACACACATATATAAATAATGTGAAATTACCAGCTAGATTCTAGTTCCTATTTTTTCTCATATCTTAAACATCTGAGCTTAAACATATTTTCTACTTGTGATCTCTGGTTATTTTTATTTGGTTTGAGATGTTTTATTTCAGAAAAAAAACCTTGCCATCCTCTTGTAAAGATTAAATGTCACTCAGCTAGAAATAGGATTCTTTTTCTTTAATCTTGTCTTACATAGAAGACCCGATGCTTCTGAAGATGGTTTGCTTTTACAGTGTAAAGCCACTATTTGTTATCAAACTATAATCTTCTGAACGATCTCTTTTTACACATGCTTAAGAGGCAAGTGCTTAAAATTGTACCTGCTTGTTTAAGAGTGTTGCAGATAGAAGATTCTGTCTGTATAGACCAACCCCCATACTGAAGGAAGACAGAATATTTTGGTGAAATTCATCCCTGAAGTGCATTTAGATGTACTTTGATTCATCATCTCGTGTCTATTTTTAGCAGGTGACACTGGTAGCAATTCTATTACATGTGGTTAGAAGAAGAATTCTATGGAATTATTACTGGTTTTCTCTGTACACAAAACAAATATCTGTTGTTTATTTCCTAAGTAAAAATACAGGAGATTCTTTAACATCTCCTTTGACTTAGACACTAGCATGTATTAAGTGTTTAAGGTCTTGAGCACAGACTTATCTTGACAAAGCTGGAGCACTATTCCTTTTTCAGTAATAAGTAACATAGTGAAGCCTAATTGTAACATAAATAATTTTGGATGCTGTAACATAAATAATTTTGAATTCAGTAACAAGGTTAAAAGAGACAATAAATATATGGGTTTTTTAAGAAGAAGGTTTATTTATGGAACTACATTTCTACTGGTTTAATTTATCTTCATAAATAAATTCTGTTTTTAAAGGGTACATAGTGTTAACACATGATTACCAGAAACTGTGAGTTTGAAGTTTTGAAAACAGGCTTTAATTAATCAAATATTTCTCACTTGCTTTTTTAAGTTATAAAAGTTATGAAAGTGATAGTAGCTAATTGTAGTGGCTAACTGAACAGTGTGAGTAGTGAGTAGAACAGAAAATCCATGACGATATATTGTTTAATTTCAATTCTTGCATTAAAAAGTTACAAATACAATCCCCCAGAACGAGCATTCATTTTGTGACTGCAATAGTTAAATAAACCCCTTACCAGGCGATATTGATGAGGAAACCAAACTGTAGACAGCAGTGTATTTTAAGAATTCCCCAGGGATGAGTCTGCTGGTCCTGCTGACGGCTGGGGGAAGTCAGAGAGCTCAACAGCACTGATTTGCCCCCTTGTGGCAGACTAGCAGAAATTCCTAGATTAATAAAATCTGGAGTCCTCCCGCTAAAAAAAATTAATTACGCGTTCAGTGGGTGAAACTAGAATCAAAGTTATCTGGCTAGCTCAAAGTTCTCCATGCTGTTGCTGAAATACAGCATGACTAAATAGAGACTGCTAAAAGTGACCAGAGCTATACCTCCTGATGCTTTATACCAATTTGGCTAGTTTTATCCTGATACTGTGGTCCCTTGTGTCACAGAGTTTACTGATATGAAAGGGTATTTCACAAGGTTTGTAAATTCTTCTGATGAGTGAAATGTTCATACATACTTTCATAGTTAATTTTGCCTATTTTTAAGATAAAGACTGTCAAGAAAGGGTTTTTTTTTTCCTATGTTAATGGCACAATCTGGACAAAATTAGCTTAATAAAAAAGAAATATTTTCATCTCGAATTCATCTGCTTAAAACTATAGTTCTAAAAGCATGATTTGAAAAGGTGACAAAGTAATTTTTAAGGAGCTTTGCTCTTTTATTATTGCACATACATAGTTTAGAAAGCGAAGACTGTCTAACTGTTGACATATCTAGGAACTGTTCCTCAACTCACTAATTAGAACACTCCCTCAAAAACTTGAAGGGTCATTCTTCAGTTCCAACTTTACAAGAGAATGAAAAAACAAATTAACATAATCCTTTACTTTGTAAACATCTTGTGGAAGGACAGTTTCCCACTTTACTCTGAAGCACGGAGAAGTAGACTATAAATTTTTATGTTTGCTTAAAATTTTGTACTTATATTCTTCAAATGAATAGGTCAGCATTATAAAACATTGCCATAACAACACATTTTCATGAGTTGAAAAATTTTCATTCCAGAGATGAGAAAAGAGAGAAGTCATAACAAAAATTGCTTAAAGGTTCTGCTTCCATGAGTAAAATGATATCTATATGAGGCAAGGTAAGGAAGAATTTGGTCCAAGTTCCCTGTTCTCAGGAGATAACAGTTAAGGGAAAGTGCCATATAGCTGTTTCTGCAGTAAGTGATGAAGCTAATAAAAAAGAATGATACTGTGGATGCAATGATTATAGATGCAGACTGCATGAGGTGTAGCTGTCACTTGAAATTCCTGAGGAGATTAACACATCATTTTAGTAAAAGCCAACTCAGTGGAGAATTTGTCTCACTGTACTCCAATGACTGCACATAATATCCTTTGCCCACTATAGGACATCTTCTAATCTTAATTAGTCTGATTGCAAGTTTAAAAACAGCTTGTTAGTTCCTTGTTGCTCACACCAGTGTAACACCAAATTTTGATTCTTCCTATCTAGAAAACTGGACACTTTTTGTTAGAGTTGTGTGTTCAATCAGCTCATACAGAAGAAGAATTAATAGCTTTAAAAATTCACCAACTCCAAGGCATCATTCTGCCTTTTCTATTTTACTTACCTGCAGTGATCTACTCTATTACACAGTCATAATCATAATCAGGTGAGGAGCAGCCTGTGTAGCTACTCTGCAAAAAAACCAGATGGAAGTGTCCTGCAGCTCTGCCTATATGGTTAGTTTGGATGGGCCCCCTCTGCCAATGTTCTGTGCTGATCAAGATATGCATGGGTGCAGTAAAAGTTGTGCTGTGCCAGGGTTAGCAGGTTGCTCAGTGGCATGGTTATTTGGCCAAGCCAGGCCCTGGACGCAAGCACTCTCAGCTGGCTCTCACTTGCAGTGTGAGGCTGAATCAGCTTTCAGCACTGGCACAGAAAGTCTCTGTCTAATCACAGCCTGACATTCAGGCATATTCTGAACATTAATCAGGGTCCAAAAGCCTTAGGGTGCAACCTGTTGTTGCATTAAGAGTACAGAAATATGGCAGAAAATAAATCCCCTTGCTTTCCAGCTAGTCCTGGAAGATTAAAGGTGTTTGGGTGCAGCTGAGCTTAATTTACTATTATAACCAAGATTGCTGGTGACAGATTCACTAGATTTACAAAATATAAGCATATCATGCTCTGTAAAAGTGTTCAGGAGTATACTCCCACACAATCAGAGGTGCAAATTTTAAGAAAGAGGCATCACTGCTTTGGGGAAGACAGAGAAGCAAGCCCACCAATTTGTCTGCATGGTGATCCTATTTTCCGTCTCCTGACATGGAGGATTTCAAATGCCAATTCACACTTTTGGCAGAAGTGAAGGTGAGATTGTAGTCAAATATCATGTCACTGCCATTATAGATGGGAAGGGAGGGGAAGACTATTTATATGTAAAATAGTTACAAAAAGAGATTACACATGCTGTGGGTCTTGCCCAAGAATGTATCTGTGACAAGTTAGTATCAGTCTCTCTTCCATTGCAGTGATAAGGGTCATTATGCTCCAGCCTGATTACCTGTCAACCCATCAGAACTCCATCATGCCCACGGTAATCCCTTCATATATCTCATGGCATGTTTTGTGGCAGTACACCTCATTCCTACAGCTGCCCAGAAAAATCAGTAAGGAAAGGAATAAAAATTTGAATTAATCTGGAAACAATTGCAGAGGGCACAGTATTCTAACATTATCCAGTATTTTCTTCTTTAAGAGTACGGATTTATGTGTAACTCAGGAAGTCAGATAGCCAGCCTGTATTTTCTGCTGAGTCTGTCAGGATACAATTCATCTACTCAAATAGGAACTCCTACACTAGAGAAATCTACATCTGAGCTAGACATCTAGATACCCTTTATAGTAAATGAAAAGAAACAGGAGATTTAAGGAAGCAATTCATCTCATTCTAAAGTAGATAGTTAAATATATCTCATATGAGTCATACCTCAGAAGTGCTTATTTCTCTCCATTAAACATAAAAGAATGACAGAGTTCCTGCTTAGATGTAGACTACAATTTTGCATTCATCTAAAAACATGAAAGATAAATCCCATCAGTGCTTATGTTTCTTTAAGTAAGGGTAACTATATTTCTTAACTGTTAGGAGAATTTTAAAGCATTAGAACCTATGAAAAGGTTGAAGACTGACTTTTCAGGGGCCAGCTAGCTATAACAGACACTTACTTCTATAGTAGACTTAATAGGAGAATTCTTACTTCTAAGGACAAATATTTTGAAATTACATACACATGAGATATTTTGTTCTTAACAATACCTGACTTTATCCACACATTTTACAAACATCAGTCAATATTATCTGTATTATGCAGCTGTCTCATAAAAACACAAAATAAGACCAAGTACTAATTTTCTGACTTCATTTTTAATAGCCAAAATAAATTGTTCCATTCTCCAAAACATTTACTAACTGGTCCTGATGAAGGACTTAAAAGCTTTATTTGAATCTCTTGGTCCTCTGTCATTCTTGTTATCTTTCCCCTCCCAGTTCGGGATCTACTGACTCCTTGCTCCCACTATTGAAAGAGTTCAATTTCTGTCTGAAACTTGGATGAATTAGCTCTACCAGCTTCTTTCAAGATTTGGTACTAGTGATCAATTTAAAATTAGGCTAGAGTTAAACTAATTTAAGCCTAATTTTCCTCTCCCCTGATGACTGCTGGTTCTTAGTAACAGTATTCTGAGTGTTAATTTATCTCATGGTGCCAGGTTAATTTACTGAAAACTCATTGCTAATCTTTAGTGTTTTGATCTATGAGAAAACAACTTATTTAATGGTTACATCATTGTTACAAACAGAATAGTAATTACTGCACCAGAAGATCCAGTTAATAAGTAGGCATGCCTCAGACAGTCACTGATGGTAGATCTAAGGCAAACTAATCCTAACCTGTGCTGAAGAAAGACATCCACAAACCTTTACCTCTGAAACAGAAGTTGCTAGTTTCTGACTTCATCTAAGGAGAAGCAGGGGTTATTGCTTAAACCAAAGAGATCTGTATCAGAAAGCCATTACATTATGCCTTGTTAATGTCCTGCAGATGGTACACCTGGAGTGTAAAAGCATCATGAACACCATCAGGGCCCAAGATAGGCAAATGATGACAATAAAGGTAACTTACCTTTGGCAGTACATCTTCTTACAGGTACATATAAATTATGGATAATATAAAATACTTTTCAATACCGTTTTTGTTTATGGGTTACTACTGCTTTATAGAAATTGAAATACTGCATTTGTTGTTTGCAATATCAGTTTCATATACATATCTCAACCTAAATGTTGGGAGGCTAACATATTTATTTACAGTAATCTAAGTGCTATGACCAATATGCTTACAAATATGCTACATGATGAATAATGGTAGGGAAATGTTGATGCTTATGAAGTTCATAACAAATAGCTTGAGCAAAATAAGAATGGCTTGACCAGCTGCCTAAGGAAAAAAGAAAAGGCTTGTGAGTTTTCAACTAAAAATAATGCTTATGTTCACTAGATTGGCAAACTGCTCTCTTCAAGTAACATGGCAACCAGTAACACAGTGTCTATCTTTACCACCACTAAAGAGCAGCCAGAGCAGGGCAATGACAGAGCCCTTCTTTGAGGGGTGGCTCCACTTTCCAGCATTTACAGGAGGGGAGGGAGGCAGTGCTGTGCCCACTCAGGGCTCTCGTGCCCCTTGAGCTGGCCAGCACCAAAGCAACAGTTGAGGTGACATTGGGCAGCTGCCAGGAGTGGACATTACCTGGAGCTGCTCCATAAAATCCCACTGGAAGGCTCTCCAAACAAGGGATTTTTGTAAGATGTTTCCTTGTCCTGTATCAAAATTCACTTTTTCCAGGTAGCTGCTATGAGCTTGTAAGTGACTGTGTATGAAGAAATTTAAAAATATAACCAACCTAAAACCCCATAAGAAAGCAACACTTTTGATGTGGACCCTCAGGGCTCTCCTTCCAGTGAGGAGCTGCAGTTACTCCTGTCTTAGAAGAGTAAATAATATGCTGTTGGCTGTGGACTTTGTCATGCAGGTTATCACTAGATGGACAAACAGGCTAGGAGATCAAATATGCCTGTTGCTTCTGCATTTACCTAAGAGAATTTGCAAGACTCTACTTCCCAGTGTATATGAGGATTTAGATAACTTACCCCATTCATGGCATCAGATACCACTTCATCCTCCTCTCTGACATATAAGTCTTTACTTCTAACAGCAGTCACACACTTGTACACTTCAAACTTTCAAGCTTTTTTCCTCATTATGTTTCTATTTGTTGTGTTTTCAACTGAGCTATTTCCTCACTTTGCCTTACCAAACTGTGTCTAGATGAAAGCTGCTCATTCTGGACATTCAGATCTCCAGGATCTCATGCATTTGCTTTTTTGTTTGGGTGAAAAAGAACAATCTTAACTTTCTCCCACTACTATATTCAATTAAGATTTTACAATTAAACATACTAGTTTCAACAAAGTTTAATCCAGCAGAGCACAATGGCATTGCTGCTTTGTAACATTCCTGTAAGAAAGAGGTTCCTCATATCTATGTGGAACTGTTCAATATTTCAGATTGCTACCCACCTTTATTTGGACACGTTGTCTCATTGCTGTCTAGTTATTATTACAGGAAACCAGATACTTCAGGGATTTACCAGTCATCTAATCAAGTGTCAGATTTCTTCAGAGCTAACAGTGATTAAGTGCCAGCAGTATCCATCCACTTCACTTATAACAACATTCAAAATATGTCTTTTTTAATGAAAAGACATATTTTGCAGACCAGCTGAGGAAATGGATGACATTTCTCTCTTTTGTATTGGTAGAGTTTTTCCTTCTTTGTTGTTACCCTTGTTTCAAAATCATCTCCAAAATATCAGATTACCATCTGGTTTGCCACAGTTTTTTATCAGTGCCACATAGAACACTTCCAAACATATATTTTAAGGGTGCAGAAAAATTACCAGGGATCTCAACTTTTCACCTTCATCCAGATCCAACAAAAATTTAGGGTTTGATTACCTTTGAGCCATGCCTAGACCCAGCATCCAGAGTAGAAACTGAATGTAATGAGCTGAGTGCTGAGGAACCTTATCCAATGGCTGTAAAATACTTTATGTTCTCTGAGACAGTCTTGTATCAAAAATGTCACAGCTGAAGGATGTAAAGAGTGGAATCAATCTTAACTGTCTCTGCTGGTTCAAATACACAAATAAAGTTAAGTTCTTCCATCAGTCTTTATA
The DNA here is from genome assembly GCA_003676055.1 of Chloebia gouldiae. Lineage (NCBI taxonomy): Eukaryota > Metazoa > Chordata > Aves > Passeriformes > Passeridae > Chloebia > Chloebia gouldiae. The sequence continues at coordinate 26,838,789 of QUSF01000002.1, forward strand.
TATAAATCAGGTATTATTGTCTGCATCGCTTGAATACTAAGTCAAATAAGGTACAATTTGTCTTTCTGCAGTCAATGTAAACCCTGTTTTGTATCTGCTCAAAAGAGGTGGTCTGTGTTATCCTATTTACTCCAGAACATACCTGTACTATCAAGTAAATTTGAAATCATTAATTAGACATTGGTATCAGTGCAGTCTGGGGAAACTCCTGGATCTAATCCGTAAGACACATTAGATACTCAGAATTATCTGAAAATCTCACTCCTTTTTGTTGGACAACACAGCTTGGATTTATCCTTGAAGCAACAAATTAGGCAGTAAGGAATCTTGACTGGTATCTCTAGGCCTACTGTATAGTCAGTGGAAGACAGGCAGAGGGCAGATCACATCTCAGGACTGGTTCAGTGTTTGGAGACACTCTTCCACCTCCCAAAATTGAAGAGAAATTGTCAGGTGTACATATAACTTTGGCCCCATTTTTTAAGTGCTTACAGTTAAATGCAATGATTTCAGGCCCTGAAGTCTGTTCATTTTGAATTCCCACATGCTTCTATGTAGCTGCCTACCCCGAAATATAATTACTTATAATTGATGAGTCTCCTTGTATTATTTTTTAAGAAATACCAAAATTTTTCTTCCCATAATTATTTAGCCATTTTACACAGGCTAAAAGATAACTAGGAAACTAAAAACATGCCAAAAATTCACCTGCAGGCAGGACTTATGTTAATGATGTTGTAACAACATGTTGCAGCTTACCTTTTTTTCCCAGTATTTATATATGTACAGTAGCTCTACAAGCCACAATGATATAACTTCCTTTGAAGACACAGAATATGACAAATCCTTGTGCAGTTAACTCACCTATTAAACTGATGTTCTATTTATGGAATAATACAGCCCATTCTCTAGCAATATGTGGTCATGTAAAAAAAAGACCCTATCACACAGACACAGGAGGAGACAGAGTAAGGTTGCTATGGGAACCTTAGCTCTAAATGGTCTGGCTTTTGTTGGCTTAAAATCTCAAACATTGTGTTGCATTAATTATGTTTTGGTTGAGCTTCTTTGCACTGAGTATGAAATTTGTTTTGCACGCTGTTTCAGTCTTACATGTACATATGCAATATTTTTAAAAACAGAATTACATGTGTTAGCTAACACACGAGAGAAGAATGTGTTTTATTACCAAACTGTGTCAGGGCATTGAGGAAAATATCCTCAAGAAATAAGGGCAAGATTTTCTTTTTATTTATCTAGCTAAATCTCAGATAACACGATCCTCCATTATTGAATATGGATCATGGATCCTAACAAACTAATATAGCAGAAGCAGCAGTGGGAGGCAACCACAACAAAAGGCAAGAATGAGGTGGCAATTGTGGGACAAAAAGGATTGGAGAAGTCTCTGTTGGAAGTATGGGAGGGATTTTGGTACTGAGAGATTAGCTGGAAAGAAGCTGAAAACAGAAACTGAATGAAAGGAAAGATCCAGAGGAAAGGATTTTAGGGGAGACGGAGGGAAGGGAAGAATGAGCAATGACAGAAGTTGAAGGATTGCATTTAGTGCAGAAGCCACAGGGAGGAAAGTGGATAAAGAGATTCTGAAAACAAGACTGAGTCTGTCTGTTGGGGAGGAGAAAATGGTAGCTGACAGGTGCTATAAAATAAACTAATTAGCAAAGTAATAGAACTCAAAATACCCTCAAATCATGAAAATATTGTTAATCAGTCCTACAAATGAAACTAGATAGCATATATATTGTTCTAACGCATCTTAAATCTTCTGCTGTATGAAAACAACAAAATTTCATGCATTCTACAAACTAGAAACATTCTACAACACTGAATTTCTTCACAGGAAATTTCAAGTGTCATGATGATGATTTCAATGACAATTTTACTCTTGTAAAACTAGTTGTGGGTCATGAATAAGATTTAGTTTTCTTTTCTTTAAATTACATTATCTATTCTTAAGAAGATTATATTTAACTTGCTGAATTTTCCCTAGAACGATGACAATCTTTATTCATCTTTATGGGTGGTACAGAGTCTGGAATTTTTATGATGAAAACTGATACAGCACTTTAAAACTTTTCTATGCTGAAAACCAATACATTTAATTTCTATATTACCAGGCAACAAACAGGACAGACATTAATAATAGGTCAGCTCCACTTTAATGTTCTCATATGGTAACCATAATTTAAACAGTCTGTTAAAAGTTTCACATTGTTTTAGCAACGATAGACCCTAGGTCAAAGTACATGTATCTTCAAACTGATTGAAACAGTTTAGTTTTTCTATCTTTATTTTATCTGAAGATAAAGAAAACAGTGCTTGTGATCTAGATTATTTACATACAAATTTATAGAGTTCCATGTATTCAAGTAAGCAAATTTAATCACAAGTTACAGGGTTTTCTCAAAAAGAAACAGAGATTAATGTCTTCATAATATTAAAAGGAACATTACCTTTCTTCTGAGAACTAAACAGTCTGAGTAATATGCTTACATATGTTCACAATATGCTTGCAAGCTGATGTGAACCTCAGGCTCCTCGAAAAGACAAATAACTACTCAAGCGACTCTCAAGCATTTTTAGCATCAAATGGACCAAACACAGCATAAACCACTCCTGTAAAAGTCTGCAGGCCAGTCACATAACAGTTATGCTCGTAATTGTTAAGCTTTTGATGAAACCAACAGCAGTACTACTGATATTTTACTGTGAAGGACTGTGTTGTTATAGGGGGCTCCAATAATTTTTGACAGTGGTAGCAGCCACTCCCTGGCCCCAGCTATCTCGTAGCTTCTTGGCCTCTGACTTTTAACAGCTACATCTGCTTGAAGAAGAACAGGACCTAATGGTATCCATTAGGAATAACACACCAAGAGTAACCAGATTCATCTTGTTTTTATACAGACAGATAATGATAAGAATTAAGCATGCCTGGAATGAATCAAAGACAGACACTTAATGACTGACATTGTCATTTATCAAAGAGCATAAAAACTCGGGGAATCTTTAAAGTTAAAACAAATGCTTGTGATAGGCCACTTTACAAATTGGTACAGCTTGTTAACAAATACCACAGATCTCATAAGTCATTGTGAGTTAGAACATCCCCATCCCCTCCCACTAAGATGTCCTTATACAGTATAACTTCGGGCACACAAAGGTAACTCTTAATTTCTTTAACCTCCTCTGTCTCAGGGCTCATATTGCTTTATGTCAATCAAAGTTCTCTACAGACTGCATCAGGGCCACACTTTACACCATGAACACTTCTTGTATCTTATTTCATAGGGGCTAATTGAAATATAATTCTGGAGAAAACTTCATCTTGTCCGAGACTTCCAAGCACACCTTCTGCTATCTGACAATGCATGTATAACAGCATTTCATGTGGACTGGTGCTGTTAGGATGTAACTTCATTAAAGAATGCAAATGACATCTTCAAAAATAGCAGTGGACATCCACATCCTTCTAACAGTGTGAAATTATGTCTCAGAAGGCCATTCTCATCTTGAGGAGAAACACTGAGAAGATCAAAGCACTCTGGACTTCTACAAAGATGTGAATGACTTCTTACAGATCTCTGGGACTTGTATTCCAGTCTCCTGAGAATCACTGCAAAGCTCTGATGTCATGCTACAGCTCTGTCCATCTTCTTTGGAATAGCTGGCATGTAGGATCAATAGGGAGAGAAAGCAGGTAAGATATTAACTGCTGTGTATGACTTCTTAAAACTGAACCAGGAAAAACGCTGGAAAAATGCATTTTCAGTGTCCTTCCCTGACAGTCTGAAAGAGGCACATGATCCTACCCATGCTTATCCTACTCAGGTTTATCCTAGCTGTAATTCTATTATTTTCACTGTCACAACACAAGTACTGCAAACTCCTAACATGGGGTTAAGGATAGGATTAGAATTAAGAGAAATTACTTAAACCAGCAAGATGATATGCAGCAAAGAAATATAAAAAATCAGACACTTTAGATGGAGAAATCAAATGAAGTCATACAAATTGAGATATAGCTGCTAGGGAACAATGTTACAGAAAAGGAATGGAGGATTTATACTAGATAACAGATTAACCATGATCTATGGTTTTGTTGAAAAATATTTTAGGATATATTGAAGGAATTGCAGTATGTCAGAAGTAGGAGACAGTCATTCCACTGTATTCAGTTTTGGAGAGAGCAACATTAATACTGCATTCTGTTTCGAATGCCCCACCTTTACTACAGACAAGTTAAAGACACTCCAGGGATAAATGAAAGAAGGCTGAAGGACCTGTAGAAAAGGCTGAGATACACAACAGCAATCTCACAGTATAGAGAGGTTACTAAAAAGTGCACAGTGAATTCTAACTGAAGAAAATAGCTATTTCTAGAAAAGATTGTTTAGATTAATATGGACATTCCCCACTCCCCCTGTTCTAGAGTATACTATCTGTGGAGACTGAAGATCAATCTTAAACTGAGACTTTTAAGGGCATATACTAGTGACATTTAAAGTCATAAATCTAGGCAGAAGGACAGATGAAATTATCCCTTTACCTCTTTCAAATCCTATATTATGCAGATTCTACTACTTGCAGTATGGTTATTGTTATATATGCTTTAACTGGCTCCACTTCCCACATGAGACAGAGCTAGTACAGTACTTAACCATCTTCCCAGCCCATACCTCTGAACTCATATATACATTAAGAAAGAAGTTTCAGAAGTTCTTCTAATTAGAAGAGGAATTTACAAGGAACAAACTCGGTGTCTTCACCAGCAGCATGAGCAGTAAGGGAGTAAGTCATGCAAATTGAGAACAGGGAGGATGCTGTGATTTTTTTCACCTCTGCTTTCATTATGATTGCTACAACTGCATGGCTCATATTCATAGGTACAGAAATTTCACCTTTTTCTGTGCTTTGGAATGTATTTTTGCTTGTATGTGTACAGGATAATATTTGCCATTTTACGAGCCCTTGCTGTAGTTTGTTTTAGAAACGTGATTCAAATATTCAAAAGTATCCCACATGAATAATGTAAACAACTTTTCAAAAAATATTGCCTTAATTGCTTTGAATCATAAGCATTCTTAAAGTTCGAGACACATAGGCAGCTAATGAAACAGGCAGGGAAAAGGCGATCCTCCTCCACGAGCTGTGAGCCTGCTGATACAGTATTAATTAGATAGATTCTAATGGTGAGAACATTTTAAAGGAAGGACATCTGCAAGTTCTGCCAGCTGGCAATTAAGAACCTGTATTTCTCTTCACGTGTGATCATGAGAATGACTTCTGCAAAATTTCATACAAAACAAGTTTCAGTATCTATTCAATGTGTTTAAACATACTTTGGAAGTTGACTTAAGACGTATTTCCCATTGATTTGAAAAGCAAGAGATTAGAGAGACAGTATCTGACCCTGTGCATAAATGTATGTTTTGCACACTGGATGTTTTTGGATGCCTGACATGCCTTAAGTAAGGTCTGAATCTTGCTGTCCTTTTATTATTTATGCTTATTATTTTATTTTTCTCATTGCGTAGTCTTCGATTTTAGCATTTTGTAATGTAGATTTTTTGTTAGTAGATGAAAGACTACATTGTGGTCATGCCATACTATTTAGGATGAAAAATGAAACATTTTCTATTTTTCCTTCTTTAAATCAGTTAGAGCTTCTGCTCTTATCAGTAAAATAATGAAAGAGTTACACTGAAAGACAAAGGAAAAAATTTATGCTGTTGCCTAATCTTGAAGTTGAAATGCAGTCAAGAAATGTATTTCATCAGTCTGTAGGCAAAACTATATTTCCCTTAAACCATCACCTTAAAAATATTAGAAAGAAATTAAAGTTTATTTCAGATTAACAACATTGTCGCTACAGGAAACTTATAGAAAATATGATAAAGTAAGTTAGACATTTTGAATATACACTGGAAAGTGTATTCTCTGTATCTTAAATCTAATATATTTTTCTTAAGCCTTTTATATGCTCCCCTTTTAACACTTAGAAAACTATCAAAATAGTCTTTCGTTAGTTAAAGATAAACCTTTGCCTCAAAGATTTAATGTACATTTACCTTAAGTACATCACTAGAAAATAACTAAAATATGAAAGATTATCCACTATTTTTCCAGTAGAATATTATATATTTGATTTATAACTGGCTATTTCTTCTATAGCATCATTTCATGCATATATTTGAAATTATTCTCTTTTATAACATTTTCTTTTTCCTCATTGATCATAATTATTTTTCTATTTAAGAGATGTAAATGATGTAATGGTTCTGGATTGTGCAACAAATTCTCTAAGTTTTTTTCTCTATAAAAAATGACTTCCCAAATGTAGTCCAACCCTGCAAAAAGGAATTTTTATTTTCAAAAGTAATATCTAATGCTGTGTTGTAGATAACAATGTTGACATATGCCTCAACCACTCTTTTATACCTATAAAACTCACTTTGATGCTTAATTAGTCATTATGTTTTTTAGCCCAACACAGTTGCTTTATCTCACTGTCCAGTAAGAGAACTTCCAGATTTAAAGCAAAACTGTTTTTCTTTGAATAGTTCCAATGCAGTAATGACCAAGTGCAAAAGATATTTAAATGAATAATGGTCAATTTAAATTTCAAAATATTTACAACAGTAGCAGAAAACCTAAAAGGTATTTGTTTATTATGGTAACTTTGCAACAGCATAATGTTGAGTTTTGAGGTAAGTTGGTGAGATTCAAAAACCAGGTCTCCTTCAAGGAAGGAATTAGGAAAATAGTTTAGACAAAACCCCAATGATTTTAAGCAGTTCTTAGTTAATTACTACCTACTGAACACTCTATCTTTGATACCACAGTTAAACAAAAATCCTTTTCCACATCCTGATGTATCACTCTAAGTCCTAGAACACAGATGAACAGTACTCTCCCCTTTGGGAATATTCCTGAAGAGCTAACTACAGTATTCCAGCTATCCTGGAATAATATGAGAGGACCCCTAAAATTAAAGCAACTACTTTAATGAAAAGAACAAGATACTGGAGTGCAAGAAATAAATCTGATTCTGCTTTGAAAATGCCAAGGAAAAAAACTAGGCAGCAGGTCATGAGGACAGCAACAAGACAGTTACTTTTTTAAAGCTGAGAACATAAACTCTTTCATTAATATGTTCAAGAAACAGGTACAAGAACAACAAAGAAAACCAGTAAAAAATTAACTTCACCCCAGAACACTTACTTCCTGAAAGATAGGACTGTTAAGTAAGTTATTTATAGTCTATTGAGCAAGTTCATGGGTTGTAAATAACAAAAAAATATTCAAGGTGCCTATAAATTCCCTGCCTATAAATTCCCTTAAATGTCTATATTCAATTTATATAGCAGTACAGAAAACTAAGTAATATCCATTACCACAACAGAAGCTGTAAAACTGCAATCCCAATTCCATTTTATTCCTTAAGCAAGGAACTTGTGTTTCTAGGGAATAGCTACCCCCATTTTCTTGGCTAACCTTACGAAAACATAAAGGAAACACGAAGTAACTGGAAAGAATAAAAAATACAAAGAAAAAAAATATTTTTCAGTTTCTGTAAAGTAATTTTCAGTACTGAATCATCTAAGCCACATTCATTAATAATACCTTTTTCATTGTGGGAAGAAAAGGAAAAAATAGATTTCTAAGGTCAGACAAAATTCTTCATCACTTCTTAATGCAGTAATCAGCTTTCCACCCTACACAGAGTTGTACCAGCAGAGCTGTGCACAGGCAAGTGTTTGTAAATTCTGGACCTTACACTCTCCTGTGACTATTAACTACCCACAGTGGGACTGGGCAACTTCTAGGGCATGCTAAATGCCAGGAAGCAATGACCTGATGCATGTCATCCCTGGGCTCTTATTCTGTGAACACAACTGAATTCTTCCTTTAGAGGGAAAGAAAACTCTGTAAATTCTGTAAGATTTCCTTCAGCATGAAGGAGAACACTAACTTTCTCCTTCTCATTCTTCATTCTGTTAGATGAAGAAAATCTTCTGGTTCCAGGCAAAGTTAAGAGAATCTGAAAAGATTTTGGAAGACTTGAGTGCTCTCAGTATTGCATTCCCACACAAATACTTCTCAAATGAAAAAACAAACCACTCTAAGGCTGAGAATAGACTAATAGAAGTTTAATTAGTAACATTTTTCACTATAGTCTATCCTCTTGCATCCTTAAAGAGCTTCAAAATAAAGGAAAAAAGAACAGTACAATGAGATATCATTCTGGGCAGGTCTTTTCCATAAAAAAATGTATGTTAAATTATCAATCAAAACGTCCAAAATGACCATGCATCTAGATTAACACTGATAGGTTATTCCCTTACCCTTTGTACTTTAAAAGGGTATTTTAATCTATACTGCATCTCAGTTCACTAAAACTCTGAAGCGTATTTGATACCTTGATCAATGAATCCACTACTGTGCATTAAACATTTAGTCAAATAATTCATAACTCTAAATCCTTAGTTTTTAAAAAATTGTGTAGAATTGTAGACCTGGATCAGTCTAGTCTCAGATGTCAGTAAGAACTTGTTTTTGTGGATTAATGCTGTAAGTTCAGCAGCAAATCCTCTAGCTGGACAATGCCCCTCTGAGATACAAGATGGTATTTTTGAAAATTAGATTCTAAATTTTTTTAATATTAGGTTTCTATTGAACAGATGATTTTCTGGTTTCCCTGTAATTAGCTGGGACCAATTTCTCCTAATTGTTTCCTGTTAATCTCATTACTAATGAAACAAGGATAGTTTGTGATCTCTCTTTCAGGAAGCCTTTTTTTTTTCTAAGGGGATTCTGAAGACTGAGATTTGTAGATTTACCCGCAGTGTTACAGCTTTTAGGATTCTTTCTAAGTACTTGCTAGCTCTGGTGGTGTGACATAGCACTTGGGGAGCAATCTGATATCTCCTGTTGTCTTCCAGACCGCTTTTTGCCTCTCGATTACGTTAAAACTGAACGATCTCAGAAGTATTTTAAACATGCCAGGTGCATTCAGGAACTAAAATACCAAATTTAGAAGACTTAAATGAAAACAATTTTCCTCTTTCTAGCCCTTAAATCTTCATATGGATTAGGTGCTTTGATTTACCTAATTTAGGATTTCAGTCTACAAACAGGTTTTCAGATCAAGCATTTTTGGAAGCTCATTTTTCAGGGATAAGAAATGTTGGGAATCAGGCACCTTAGACATTAGAATTCCCCAAATCTGCAGTAAAATTTGGGGGGGGGGGGAATCAATAGAATCCCAGATTGAAAAACCTGTCGAATAAAGGAGTATCTGGTTTTGCCTAGATATAGACTGCTGTAAACTATCCTTTAGTTTTTAAAGGAGGAATGGTTTTTTGTATTTCAGCTTCACGGGAAAGCTTTTTAAAATGTAAAATCACACATGCTAGAAGTCAAATGTACCTGAGGCCATGACTTGCAATTTCACTTTAGCTGGCGTGGCAACGCTGTACATTTCGCAAAATCCAACGTTTGAATTTGAATATGATCAGGCCACAGGAGATTTTAATATTACAAGGAATCTTTGAATCTTGCGAAGACCTTTTCCCCGAGCTTGAGCGAGGTGAGAGGCCGGCGGGCCCCAGCGCTCCGCCATGCGCTCCCGCACTCCTCTAACTTCATTCATTTCACCCGAGCCACCTCCTCGCCTCCCAGAAGCCGCTGCCTCCAGGCTGATGGAGGAGAGAGCGGGAGAGCCCGAGGTACGGCGGGGCGGGCGCGGCCATTTTATCGTGGCGGGGCCGGGAGCGCCGGCGGCTCCCGCGGCGGGTGCGCCGCGGGCCGGGCCGGGCAGCGCGGCTCCCGGGGAGCGGGCGGCACCGCGTGCGGCAGGCCCGGCCCGCCCCGACGGGCACCAACGGGCCCGGCTGCGGCCGCGCTGAGGGAGGAGCGGGCGTGCTGCCGCCGCTTCCTCCTGCGCGGGGGCCGGAAGACAGCGCGGCCCGGCAGCGGCGGAGGGCCGGGCCTCGGCGGTAGTGCCGCCGTTGCGGGTCAGCCACCCAGCCTTCCGCAGTGGGGGCGGGCAGGCCGGGGGAAGGGCCGGGCCCCGCCGCCGCGCTGGGCGATGGAGTGAGGGAGCGCTGCGCGGCAGCGGGAAGATGGCCGGTGGCGGCGGCGGCGGCGGCTGCAGGGACAGCTTGTTTCTGGAAGGTGCGTGCGAGGCTGCGAGGAGGGAAATATGGCCCGCGAGCCGCGTTTCCTTCTGGCGACCAGTAAAGGGGCACGGCACAGACTGGGGAATGGGGGAGGCGGGCGGGTTCATGAGGGGTGGGGGTTATGGGTCCCCTTTGGGTGCGACGACAATGAGAGGTGGCTTCGCGGTGGGGGAAGGGTGGCTGGCGTGGTTGGGTCTGGTGAAAAGAGACCTGCTTTTGAGGGAGGGCTTAGTGAGGGCGATTTGGTTCATTTTTCTTTTTTCCTTCTTTCTTTCTTTTACTGTTCCGAGGCGTTGGGAGTGCGGTGTTTGTTTCCTTTGTCGGGCAGCGCCGAGAGCCGCCCGGGCTCGGTGCAGCGGCGGGACCGAGCCGAGGCTCGGCGGGCGCCGGGCTGGGGCGGCGGGCAGGGGAGCGCTGGCTGAGAGGGGAGGCCGGGGCTGCGCTGCCCTGCCCTCGGTCCGCTCCCAGGCCCCGGCCTAGCCCGTATTCTTTGGCCCCACCATAAAATGAGTCTTCGCCTGCTCCTAAAAGGCTCCTGTAAAGGTTTGGGACTGAGTTTAATTTTGTGAGGGGGCTAATGCTTATAATTATGATACGTGCGAAGGGGATGATGAACCTTATTACCTGCATTTGAAAGAAACCTTTTGCGTTTGTAAAGCTTTTTTTTTTTTCGCAATACGGTTTTGATTTCTTGAGGGTTTTTTTTTGTTTGTCACTATAAAGCTTTTAATTGTAATGCAAAAAGCCTCCTGAAATTGGGATGTTTTTAAACTGTTGAGTCTTTACTGTTTCATTGATACATCAGAAAATTTACTGCTGTAGCCTTGCAAAATTGCTCTAAGCACATGTCCTGATGGCAAAGACCAGTAGTCTGGTAAATTCTGCCAAATTACCATGGTGATAACAAAGAAAAATTAATGGAATTAAGTAGTCCTCCTAAGCAGAGTTTTCCAAGTCAGGAATAAGTTTAGCATGGGAGATTTACAGTACCTCTATTGCACAGAACATAACCTCTTGCAGATTTTGTCTTGCTGCAGGGTGTTATATATTGGCTTTTTATTACAAGATATTCTAGAATAGATGTACTGCACGAACAAAATACTGCTTATTGTTTTGAATAATTAATCAGTCTAGGATTTTGATGTTCAGAAACTCTGGTTAATAACAGCTGTCGTGTTGCCTCCCCTATACCTTTAAAGGATTTGGTGGTGAAATGCACACACTCCATTTTTTCCATGAAGCCTCCACAGGCTATGGTGAGGTTTGTGCAGAACACTAAAAGTGTCAAGGTGATGACTAGTTACTGTCTTCTGTGTGCACCTTGAGTACTTGCTGGCTGGTCAAGTGGCTGAGAGAATATGGATTTCATATGCAATATCCACACTTCTGCTTATGGATTCTCTTTCCAACAGCAGGAGCAAACTGGATAGCATCTCCATTTGGAGCTTCACTGTTCCACGATGGGTGAACTGAGTTATCAGCTGGTTTTATGTTTCCCCATTGTTTGGGGACACGTTCATTTTAGGACTGATGATGTGATAGAAATCCTAAGAGTGCAGTCACATGTGAAGACAAGCTAGTGTAGATAATGGTGACAAAAAAATTTATGGGGGTGGCCCAAGTCCAAATGGGACAGTCATACTTGGGCAGATTTAGTAAGAGCTGGTAAAATCTGTACTGATTTCAAGCAAAGGGAAAAGGCTTTCAGATGTTATTTGATAGGTACTTATAAGAGACATTTATAGAAAAAGGACAGTCATAGAATATCTATAAATATGTATATATACAGGAGTTTTTTGCGATCTTCAGTCTGGAAAGATAGCATATTAGATCAACCTAATGATGTTAGAAGCACCATTAGCCTAAGGCCAGACAAGCAGGAGAGTGCCAGATTTGTGACACAAGTATAGTGGGGACAAAAAAGGGGATTGAAGTGTGCGGAGTAGGAGATGTGGCAACTTCTATTGCCAGATGATGGTTATTAATACACATGAGCCTAGAGCTGTATCTATAACTTGTCTGAATGTGTATATTTAACGGAGTCCTTTGAAGGCTGTGTAAGCAACAACCAAAAATTGTTTACTTAATGTTTTCAGAGGTGTTTTCTCAAAGACTGGCAAAGGGGAGGGGCAGGACTCCTCCTCATTCCTGCCTTAAATGCCCACAATAGAAGTCTGGTCGAAATGGATGTTAGCTCTTTCACCAGTTAAACTCACTCTAATGGACACTGTGCTGGTTAAATATGTACCTTTGTGTGTGTGTATACATACATGTACACAGACATTTTTGGTGCTGTCCTGCTTATGTTGACTATCAGTCAGATTTAAGATAAATGTACAGTTAAGTGAAATAAATTACTTTTCAGTATGACAGTTGTTCAGAATTTTGGTTTTGATTCCACGTGTCCGGTGAGATACTGCTTTTCATTCATTTAGTGTAACAGATGTTACTGTGAAGAAATATGTCTGTCATTCTACTCTAAAAGTGCTTCCTCTTAACATTTTTATTATTCTATTCTCCAGTAAAAACAAAATGGTCTTTCTGGAAGGGTGTTCCTTGGATGATTGATTTGTTGCCTTTCTGGTAATACCATTCTTGAACATAGTGATTCATAGTGATTCATGATTTTTGTCCAGTTCTGTGTATCTGATGTGCATAATTTTTTATGCTGTATTATATAGACTGTTTAATGGAAATGTGAAAAAGATCCCTAGGACAATAATGGACTCTTTTAAAAGCTGCATTTGTTATTCTGAAGCAGTGGTAATAGTTGATCACATATACTTGGATATACAGGGCCTGCATGATTATTTCACTTGAAGTGCCAGGACTGTTAGAAGTGTGGAAATTACTCTATTTTCGTTATTTAATCTAGATGCAATTGAAATTAATAAAACTGTTCTGAATTTGCTTTTTTAAAGTAGTGTTTCAAAGTTATGGGACGAACATGCAGAAATTTGCACTAACAAAATATTTCTCTTACATGTGAATTCTTTCCTGATGTGGAGGAGGAGAAGTTTAGTGATTAGAAATTTGTGTCTGCAGCAGTTCCTGTGTTTTTAAATTGATAGTCACATCTAAAATATAAAGAATGGTAGGCAAACTCATTTGGACTTAAGGAAGGAGGCATGTTAAACATGTGGGAATGGAGAGTACTGTTGATCATTACCTTAAGAGAAAAATTGCCAGAACTCGTTTTCTGCCTCCTTCACTATTACTGAATTGCAAGGAAATCGTAATTTCTCTTTTCCAACATGAAATTTAAAGTTTACCTATGTTTATGCAGTAGATAATAGGTAAATTTCAAAATATTTTCCAGAAGAAGGGAGAAATGCATTATTCTTTGCTGTTATTTATTTCAGTCTCCTGGTGGCTACAGTAGTGATGCCGAGAACCAGTATTGAATTTTCATTTTGAGGATCTCCTTCCTAAGGAATGTTGCTAGTCCCTAGCTTCAGAGCTGTTGAGATATTTCAGTGCAGCCATGGCAGGAATTTGCTTAACTTTCATTCCAGCTTCTTGGCTACAGATTTCGTAATAACAGTAAACAAAACTATGTGGTCTACCTGTTAGCAGCAGTAGTATAAACTTCACAGTTGTCTGCCAGAGGATTCCAGAAGACTGCTTTGTTCTTCCTTCAGTTCACGTGTAAAGAATTGTCTTCACCAAAGCAAGAGTTGTAGACTTATGTGTTTTCTTAAAGGTAGCTGAGATTCTGGGGTGGTACAGAAACATGCAGCTTTTGTACATTAGTGTAGAGTTACAGACCTACCTTTTGAAGTGGTGGTTAGCCCCTCCTCTCTTTTTTTGTTTCTGTTTTTAATCATACTGAGAAATCTCTGACTGGAATAATACTAATTAGGAGGGTAAGGTGGTGTTTATATTCAGGTAGAACACTTGAAACATTTCTACCTGACAGACTTTTCTACCTGCAAGACTCTTCTCTTTATTTTTCTCTTAACAGTGAAATTTAATTATTGATTGTTTTAATTGTTACTGATAAGTCTCTGGTGCTTTATTTGTGATCTAATGGAGATTGTGATTAGCTTGAAAATGTGGGAAAGTATTGTTTCAGCTATCGTGGATCTTTTGTGTCTATATGAACTCATGCTTTATCCTGTTGAATTCTTCTCTGGTTTACACCTGTTCCCTCAATGTCCAGACAGCTTCTGTTTCTTCTGGTTTTCTTGAGAAGTGTTTTGTTTGGGTTTTTTTTTTTTTCATGAGAAAGTGTGAAGTTTGTGACTTTCATAGCTTTTTATATATCACAGTCCTTTGACCCATTCAGACTTTTTTTCCCAGCAATGCACATGTATCTTCTTAGACATGAAGAATGTTCAGCTGTCCTGTCCAGTGGTTTTGAGAATAGGAAACCTTCTGACTTGAGTAACAGGCTGCTTTCCATGAATGAAACTCACTTGTTGAGGACTATTTCTCAACAAAGTCTAATTGAAAACATTTCTTACTGGTTTTTTTTATATATATGCCAGACTAACTTGTCTGATAGGTGGCATGAAATATTAGGAAAGACAGGGTGCTTCTTAAAGTATGTAGAAAGATACTAAAAATGAACCTAATTTATCTATTACTGCTCTATAACATATATTGCAATAGGCTTGGGAGCACATTCTAAGGTAAAAGTCTGTGTCCGAGTCCTCTTCCACATCATTACCTCCTTAATTTTCAGACAGGATTCTAGGAGCCCAGGCTTGTCCTGAGCTTTCTGAACTGTAAAGGATCTGTGCACAATTTTCTGGTTTTCATTGTGGAGGCATTTAGTATCTGTTAGTTTTTCCAAAGTAACTGCTGTTCTGTAAGTTTTCTCAAAGTGGGACATAGAAGCTTCTGGTGTAACTGCCTTGTTTGGCATGCCTCATGCACTTTTTTCTGGCTCTTGGATTTGGTAGTAAAGTGCTACTCTTTCCTCAGAAAAAGTACAGAATTTCCAGTGGGTTTTAGTGGCAAAAAAAAAATAGTTAAATGAGAATGTTCTTAAAAGAGATCCTTACACTCTTCTTTGTGTACATATAAAAAAGAGAGTTACTTCTTTATGTAATTGTAAAAAAGTAACAGTAATAACAAAAGTAGTAACATTAGTAATATTAATACCTGATGGGGTAGCAAACATTAAACCAACAGTTAACAGATGTCATGCTTGCACAGATATGAGCCCATTTAGGTATTTCAATCTTTCCCTTCTTGTGTTATGTACAAGGATAAAACAAAATGAATTATTTTAATGGTTTCAACAGCAACTTTGGCTTTTATTACTATTGTTTCTGGAAGACTGTACATGGATTTTGGGGCAGTATCAGACTTCACCTAGTCTGTAGTTTTAGCTTTGTCTCATAATTGAGGAGTATTAAGGTGTTTTGTATTGTAGCAGATCCTATAATATGAGAATAGCCACTGAACTTGCCACTTTTAAATATTGCTTTGTAAGAATATTAAGGTTTTTTGAGTAATTTCATAATTTTATCTTGTTCCTTCCCAGTAACAGGATCACCTATTTCCAACCCCCTGCCATAGGCAGGGACACCTTCCACTAGACTAGATTGCTCAAGACTCCATCTAACCTGACCTTGAACACTCCCAGAATTGGTGCATCCAAAACTTCCTTGGGCAACCTCTGCAAATGCCTTACCACCCTCAGTGTCCTTGGCTAGTGCTTTCCTACAAGTAACAAACATGGTAGCATAACTTTTATTTTTCCAAAATTAAAACCCTCTTATTTACAGAGTTGTAAGGGTAAAATTTTTTTACCTTTTTACCTAACAGGTAAAAATACAGAAGTTCTGTGAAATTTGCTCACTCCATTAGGCAGGGAAGTCAAAATTAGTGTCCCTGAAACAAAGGTTTCAGTGTTGCCTGAGCATGGTTCAGCTTGCTGCTCACTGGTGTTCTTTCAGTGGCTGAGCAGTCAGGGTCAGGACAGCGAGAGGGCTTGGGGCACAGGACAGCATATACCTTAATCTGTGTGTGTTGCAAAGAAAGGAGTGGAAAAGTGTGCAGGATAGCTTAAGATGCTGCAGGAGGCTGAGAAAGCAAACAAAAATGGAGGTGTTGTGGTGGAGGCTATTGTAGAGATACTGGGAACAAATCTGGGTTTGGGGAAAAAGGACAAATGTAATTATCTTAACTTGGCTGTTCTAAAAGGCAGTTGCATTGGGGTTAAGGGGAGCACATGTGTTAAGCTCCTTTCTTTTGGCCCATATTTTGGCACTCGCATGGTTTCAGTTTGGAGGTTTTTTAAGGTAATGATAGTTTTACATAGATTGAAATTTGTGTAATGGTCTGTGCTTACTTTCTATGAAGAAAAATTAAAGCATTAGTAGAATATTATTTTTCTTATATATAATTAAATTTGTTGGCAGCTTTATTTTCACATTTACTTTTTAAAAGCATTTATTCCTAACTTCCTGTTTCCATGTTCAGCAGCCTAGCATGCCTAATACCTAATATTTTCAGGTTAAGATGACCTTAAGATGTAATTAAGTCAGAATCGGTGTCTGAATGTCAGGTTGGTGGGTGTGACTGCAATTTGGAAACAGAGCTACATGTACTGTCCACCACCCTGGAGATTTAACCACTTTCTTGCCAGAGAGAGTGAACTTGCTCTGTTCTGTCTTGCCAGGTTGGCACTTTGCCAAACTTCTCATTGAAGGGTAACTAGTAGATTCAGGACAATGGCTGGGATGGGGGAGGGCATACAGGCTCTCTTTAATGTGTGAGAGAAGAATAAGACGTTTCCTGTTCCATCTCTGCCTGGTGATCTGTTAAGTCAGGCTAAGGTGTAATACATAGCTTAAACTTTGTAATAGGTATTTTAGTGTAAGAGCAGCTTTTTTCTGCCCAAGGAGGCCCAATTATTTTAAATAGCAGGTTATCTTCTGTGAAGAACAAGGTTATAGTGAAGGCTGGAGACTGGAGGGAATAAATTAACAGGCTGTGGTTATTTCTTCCCAGGCTGGTCAGCGGGTCTTTAAAAAGTTTTTGTTACCAGACAAAGGGTGTAAGCCCTGCAAGAGACAAGGAAACATTTCTGCATGTGTGTCCCAGTAATTCCTATGAAAGAAGAATTTGGAGTAAAAGACGTTGCAGTATCTTTCTTTGAGTTAATCTTGAGTGATTATGGAAAAGAGCAGTGGTAATTCAAAACTCTGTGTTAAGCCCTCCTGACTTTTTGTTTGTTTTAAGACCATATGAGCTGGAGCAAAGTCTCCCTGCTCATATCTCTGTGAGATTTTGGGTTTTTGTTTATTTTTATTATAAGACTTGCTACAACAATGTTTTAGGAATGAAAAATACCAATAATACTCTGCTGATGAGGTAAAACATATTACTGTATGACATGATTAATAATATGTAATCTTCAAAATTTATATCTGTAAGAAACAGCTGCAAAATATTTATTTTATGAGTATGTTTTTATTCAGTGTCATACAGTTGTTTCATTTGTACTAAAATTCATTCTAGTGATGTATTTTTATTAATGTCATAGGATATAATGTTGTATTTGTTTGACATGTACAATTTTTATGGCTCATTTAGCAAAATATGAGTATCCTGCTGATGACAGAATTTAATATGACAGTCTAACAGAAAGATTTTTCAAGAGTCCATTAGATGATAATTTGAACTATGCAGTAGATGTTAGGTTTCATATTTACAATTGCCTTTGTAATTTCTGAGGCTCACTTCTAGAAACATTTGCTAGAGTTTGTTGTAATTTTATTTCTACCAAGGCTTACTGCTTAAGAAACAATTTAAGGATCCTTTACAATGGGGAGTAAACTTTCAAAAGTGAACTTTGGGACTACAGTGCCCCAGGTCATTGTGATTGCATATCCCTGGCCCTGGGACAGTAAAACTTCAATAGAGATTTTAGAGCTCTGCCATAAGGCAAGTATGTTTGTTGTAGCTCAATCTTTACTTGACAAGTACCACATAAAACAAGTGTCATTGATAAAGTAACAAGTTTTTTGTCATGTAGCAAAGCCTATGTTAGATGGAAAAGGCACTGCTCATTAGGTGGAAGAAAGACTCTGTGCCCTGTGATAGAAAGAACTTATAGATCAAGGTAAGCAGGAGTTTGACATTTAGATAGAAGTGGCTAAAACTCTGGTTGCAGGATGGTAACTTAAAAAGTTTGGTGTTTTGCTTTAGCTGTCTTTGGAGTGCTGTTTTTTGAAAAGTAGTTTTATAACTAGGTTCAGTTAGCAAGCTGGCATGTGTTATTTTATTAAAAATGAGTTGATAGTGCATCTTCATTTTTGTTGCTTTTATGAGTTGTTACTGAGAAAATGTTTGTTTTTCATGGGATGTTAAAGTAATTTTTTAGCTTTTTAAAAAATAAAGCCTGCTTAGTGGTTATTGGTATACTATGACAGAGTTATCAGTCGTCAGTGCCTCTTGAATTCATTGCTGTTAGGTCTGGAGAAGTTTGGTACTTCCATAACAAAGATTTCTGTCACCTTAATGCAGTAGTCTAGTTGCATTACTTCACTCCTTGCTGCACTGATGATTGCTAATTGTAAAGGGAGTTAAAGTACATAATGTATCTAGCCTGAGCAGAATGCAGTTGCCTGTATTTGTGTTTAATTTCTCTGATTTTTTTTTAAGAGACATACTTTGCATAGATCTTAATTGTACATGGATTTGCAGAGACATAGCAAGACCCTGTGTGTGGGGCCATGCTGTATGGCCACGTAAGGAATTGTGCCTGCAATTGAGAGCACAGCCAGGCCCACTGCCGGGTGCCGCTCAGCGGGACAGAGCTGCTGCCCCTCCCAGCGACAGTGTGCTCCAGCTGTGCTGCAGTCACTTCAGTGGCTTCATGGCAGGTCGGCTGGAGGAAGTGAACTGACAGAAAACTAATCCTGGAGGTGGGGAGGAGTGTTGGTGGAGGTAGTCTATTCCTTTTCACCCATATTAGAAATCCAGCTCAGCTGACTGCTGCCCTGTATGGATATGAAAGTTTGCCAGTGTCTCTAAGAATTGGAGAAAACTCCAGGTATTTAGCCTATACAGAAAGGCACATGCAAATATTTTTCTTGCCACATAGTTTAACTAACTCTTTCATCATCCTTTCCCTCCTTAGTTTTTTTTCTGAAATGTGTTTTTTTCATGTGACCAAATTTTTGAGTTTTTTAATTGAGGTTGTTGAGCATTTTTGTATGCTTTATTTGCTGTCCATTTCTTGTGAATTTTGAACAATTGACAACATGGAAGAGGTGTCTTGCTCTTTCTTCCTACTTCAATTACATTTAGAGTTTCTTCTTATGGAGGAAACATTCCTTGTGGAAATGTTCAAGGCAGGGCTGCATGGGGATCTGAGCGACCTGGTCTAGTTGAATGTCTCCCGCCTGACTCATGGCAGCAGGGCTGGAAATAGATGATTTTTAAGATCCCTTCCAACTGAAACCATTATGTGATTCTTCTGTCCTGTGTATGCAAGTTAAGTTCTTAGAGAGATTGTGGAACCTTTCTGGACTTTGAATTTCTGTATGTTTTTATAAAGGGGATAGTATCTATCTGACATCATCTATTAAACTTTGCAAGATAAAACCAAAAATATTAAATAGTACAAATTCTTTTTTTCTTCTTCCTCTTAGTATGTAGATACAGTGCTTTATTTCAACCTGATGTTCCAATTTTTGCAGCAAACGTGGAAATCTTCTCGAAGTGTCAGTTGCCTAATGTCCAGGTAGTTTGGCTAGGTTATTAATCTTACTCTGTATGTAACTGCCTTTCAGCACTTTCTAAAAATATATTGCCATTTGTTTAGTGCTGCTGTATTCTCAGTTGCACAAGCTTAGGTTTTATATGAAGATGGGTCCCATGATGCATAACAAAGTGTGCAAATCACATGCATAATATACCATAATGTTTCCTGCTGTGTTTTGCTCATCTTCTAAAACTATTCCAGTGTTCAGAATTTGAGATCATCTGTGCTTAATGCAGTATACTGATTTGCCACAGAAATTGTATTGTGGAATTCTTTTCAACTGTAATCTTCTTCTAAATAGCTTGCTAGCTTTATATATTTTTTCATATTTTGAGAGTGAATTGGTAGTTGAGAAATTGTTTTTAGGCTAACCTCACCTTTTATCTCTATTTTTATCTATAAAATAGGAATATACCTCTCTTAGACTTAATTTCCCGTAAAAATAACAAAACTTTTTCCTGATTTCTGAATTTTTGGTATATCTCCAAGTCTAGCAATAGAGGTCTTAGGTAAGTAAAGAATTCATAATGCTAGAGATGAAAAAATTACTTTTTTGTTTGTTTCTCCTCTTTTCCTGGTTTATTGTTGGCTCCTGCTTTTGGTGTTACTCAAATTTTATTTGATTTGTGTGGAAGGTTTGAGTGGAAGTCCGACTTACTCAGAGAGGGAAAAGAAGAAAAGTGACTGACTCCTTTCTGGAAGTTTTTGTGATGGGAGTGCAGTTGCTCTAGAGGATGCTTTGTACCTGTGAATAGTCAGTGGTTTTACTTGATGGCTGACTGGATTCAGATGGGTTGGAGCATCCTGTTCAAGCCAGACCCAGTTAGTGCAGGTTGCTTGGGGATTTGTCCAGTCTCTATTGCCTCTCAGGTCAGTGTGGTCCACTCTTGAGCACACACATAGTAAAGAGTAAGTTCTGTCTTTTGCAGACTAGCCTGTAGTTCACCAGATTATCCTAGTTGTCCTTTTTGAAGGGCAATGATGTTTTTCCAGTCTTTGGGTTCAACTGGCTTAAGTGTTCCTTAATCACATCTTCCTTGACAATGGGTGATAATGCATTCCCACAGATATTGCTGATAGAGGTAAGGAACTGTGAGGTCAGAAGACAGGATTTAGCAGTGAAATCTGGGATGACAAAAAAATGGATCATGTCCTTAATATTTTTTTCATGTCTTTCATCATTAAGTTTCTGTCTCACTGAGCATAAAATGCCCACAATTTTCCCTAGCATTCCCTTTGCTGCTGTTGTAAACAAAGAAGGCCTCTTGAAGTACTTCTGCATTGTTTTCTGATGCTGTCATGAGAGCAGCATCCTTGGGTGGGATAGATACCTCTACACCTTGGTTGAGAGAATCAGTAGAAAAGGTGAAGAAGCATTAGTTGTCTATTGTGTCCATCACTGTTATCTAACCAGATAAACTTTCAAAGGCATCACAGAGAAAATGTGTAACATCAAATCTCTATCCTTTCTCCTCCTCTATCACTCCTTGTTAATACTTAAAAAATGTTAAACAGTTCAGCAAATGATCAAACTTAGGCAGTTCTGTATTCTTAAGTCCTGTCATCAGTGTAAGCAGCCCACTGTGCTTGCAAACCCTGAAAAACCCAGTCATTTACCAGAATATGTAGATTATTTCCATCTTTAAAGTACAGAACTATCATAAATGCTTTTGCTTTTCAAGAGCATGAACACTTTTGTCCAGGAATGAATGCTTTGTATTTATCATTTGTTTTCTGTGGACATCAAGTTCTTGGAAGGGTGTGGGTGTTTTTGTTAGCCAGCTAAGAGATTGAATTCCCTTCACGTGCAAAGGAATGTCTGTGCTTGATATCCATTACACTGGTATCATAGAACTTCATTATTAAACTGCGTCATGCAATATCTCAGCTATTATCAGGTTAAGATTACTGCCTGTTACTGGAGGTGCTTTTGACTGGTTTTTTTTTTGGTGGTTTTTTTTTTTTGTCTCTGCAGCTAATTTAGGGAGTGGAAAGTTAAAGCATCTTTTAAGCACTAGATCTTTATACCTATAAATGTAGATTAGGCTACAATTCCATGGAAATTTCCTTGGTATCCATAGTACTTACAATAGTTTCAGTTCTTAGATGGACCTTACCTCTGCTGTGCTGTCACAGCTGCGCTATGTTAGTATGGCTGAACAGAAGGAGGGACGTGATATGGTCCCCTCCCCTGATGCTCAAGGGGTTCTTGCCTGAATTAGTTTCCTTCCCCAGCTTTTCTGTCAGTGCTGACATATGCAGGGTGCAGGACAGGAGCAAGAATCTGCAACTCTTAAAGAAGAGTGAGGGGCCTGTAAAACTCGTCATGTAGTGCTGCTTCGGACTGTGAAAATACAGCCTTACTGTGGTTGCACAGTTGCCAGAGTAGAGCTGATGGTATCAAAGATGGAAGATAAAAGCTGTTTTGCATAGAAGGCTGTCTGGAAGAATAATGAAGCAATGGAGAAAGTAAACCAAAAAATATTTCTGTGTCACAGTTTTATGAGTACTTGTACCCTCTTAACAATATATCTGATGGCTCTAAATGAGCAACAGATTAGAAAGCTTAGAAGCATTCTTTTTCATTTATTTAAATATGAGTCTGGATGAAAGCAATGAATCTGAGTACATTTAAATTAATTTACATTTTCTGTGTGAGCAGATAAGTTGGTTGCAGTTGTGATGGTGTAAGTATTTGTAAGATGAGATTTGCAATGTTTCTTTAGCAGCAACTGGGGAAAAAGAATGTAAACTTCAGGTCTTCCTTAAAAAGCATCTGGATGCTGAACCTAACCTTTGTTTGATCTAGATCATGTGTTTAGGATGCTTCTTGTACACACAGAAATAGATGAGATTTCAGCAGATGAAAGACTTAAAAAAGTTTCTATATCTGTAATAGAAACCTTGAAGTCTCTGCTATTTTATTCTGGTGGGTGGTAGGGAGTTATTCTGGCAAACCAGTGATATATATGAAAAGGTTACTTTCCTAGAAAAGTTGAAGTTGATCTTTGTGTGGACAGTCAATGCATCTGGCTTCTTTAGTGAGTTGATCTTAGAGAATCATACAACAGTTAGGTGTGAAAGTGATCTTAAAGAGCATCTAGTTCCAGCACCCTTTCTGTGGACAGGGATACCATTGACTAGATCAGGTTGCTCAGGGCCCCATCCAGCCTGGCCTTGAACACTTCCAGGGGTGGGGCATCCACAGCCTCTCTGGGCAACCTGTTCCAGTTCCTCACCACCCTCCCAGCAAAGTATTTCTTTGTAATACATCTAATCCAACCTGCCCTCTTTCAGTTTAAAGCCATTGCCCCTTTTCCTGTCACTGTCTGTCCATATAAAAATCCCTCTCCTTTTTATAAGACACTTAAGGTACTGCAAGACTGCAGTAAGGTCTTTTCAAAGCCTTCTCTTCTCCATGCTGAACAATCACAGCTCTCTCAGCCTGTCTTTCTGGGAGAGGTGCTCTCACCCTCTGATCATCTTTGTGGTCCTCCTCTGGATCCACTCTGACACATCCATGTCTTTCTTCAATTGAGGACCTCAGAGCAGAATGCAGCACTCCAGGTGGGGTCTTGTGAGGGCAGAGTCATCTCCGTCAACTTGCTGGCCACTCAGCTTTTTGTGCAGCCCAGGATACAGTTGGCCTTCTGGGCTACCAGTGAGCAGTGTTGGCTCATATCTTTTTCATCCATGAGAACACCCAAGTATTCTCCGGAGGGCTTCTCTCAGTGACTTCTTCTCCCAATCTGTACTCATGTCTGGGATTGCCCCTACTCAGGTACAGCACATTGCTCTTGGGCTTCTTGAATTTCAAGGGAAAGCCCATTTCTTGTGTTTGTCCAGGTCCCCCTGGATGGCATCATGTCCTTTCACTGTTGCAGCTGCACCACTCAGCTTGGTGTCATCTGCCATTTTGCTGAGGCTGCACTTGATCTCACCATGTCATTGATGAAGACATAGAAGAGCACCCATCCCAAGAGCCAGGAGAGACTTGAGACCCTTGTCACCACCTGCCACCTGGACATTGGCTGTAGTTTGCTGTCTGCATCCATCCAGCCATTTCCTTGCCCACTAAATAGTCCATCCATGTCTTTCCGATTTGGAGATAAGGGCATCATGTGGAACCACATTAAAGGCCTTACAGAAGTCATTCCATCATAGAAGGCCACCAGATTGGTCAGACATGATTTGCCCTTAGTTAAGCTGTGCTGACTTCCTTGGGTCACCTTGTTGCCTTGTATGTGCCTTGACCTGTCTTACAGGAGGATCTGCTCCGTGGTTTTTCCAGGCACAGAGATGAGGCCCTCTGATCCTCTGCAGCTCCCCATTGCTACCAAAATCTTGCCACACAAACCCAATACAGCATCCCATACAAAGCAATAAAGTAATAGGGATGTTTTTCTAGTGAATTGTAGTATAGATTGGTATGGAATGATTTGCCTTAAAGCATGAGGTACAAGATACGAAAAAGAAATCTTCCAAGATTATGTCTTTTGCTAGACACTAACGCTTTACTAAATACTGGATATGTCACTTCTCATTTAATGTTTTAGGCAGAATTTTAATGGATTCTTTTTTTTTTCCCTTTTGCAACTGCAAAATTTTGCTCTTTTTTCATGGGTATTCACTATGAAGTTTTTTTCCTTCCATTTAGGAATTGTTTAGCAACACTGTTGAATGACAGTTACTCCTGCTGAAGGAGTTTACAAAGCTGTGTCCACACACAGTAATTTAAAGGTGTTGATCTGCTTGCTGACATTTTCCTACAGGCATATTTTGCTTTCTAATCCAAAATGTGATAATTACGTTTTACACAAAAAGACTGTACGGGAATTTTTAAAAGTCTGGATTTAGGGTGTGGTTAATGACACAAGTGTCCTAATAAAACACTATTTTTTCAGGATTTTTAAAAATTGGCTTATTAGAAATTACATGTAACTGTTGTTTATAAAACAGCAATTCTTTAAAAAAGCAGTGAAATGTGTCAGCTACACCTGTGTAACTTCTCTAGTTAAATTCCAGGCACTTTCTTGGGCTCAGAACTGGTATCTCCCTTGGTGTAAAAGCACCAAAGTGAGTTAGTAGTTAGAGGAAAAATGAGAGTGGACTCTGCCTCCAGTATGCTGCCTGTCTTAGGCAGAGGTGCAGGGATTACGTTCTCTTGACATAATGTCCTAGGGTTAGCTCTGCTTTTTTTCAATATTTCACTTCTGCTTACAAATGTGCCTTGGTGATTAAAAAGACCTTGAATAGTGCACATAGTGAAAATTGCATCATTTGGGTTCCAAATTTAAGTCTTAGTACAAAATAGTCAGCATCTTAGCCTCAGTAATAGATTACTTGTTATACCCTTTAAAAAAAAATTCCTGTATGGAATTAGATACCAAGTGGCTGTTCAGATCAAGTAACTCAGGTGAACACTCTGGCTAACATGATGGTATACTTCTAGATTTACATTTTTGTTAGGACCAAGAGTGCTATAAAGAGTGAAAATTGATCCAGAGTTGAATGAGCAAAACTGGGTTACTGAGACATTTTCCATGGATAGCTGCACTGCTCAGTAGCAGTGGATGAACTGTCCAATACAAAGATGCTTAATTAAAAGAAGAATTAGAGAAAATACTAAGAAATCTTTTGAAAAAGAAAGAAAATATGCATCTGGAGTGTAAAATACTTGTAGCCAGCTTGGGAGTTATTTAAAGGTATAGGAGGCTTACAGCATGCATGCTACTTGTTTAAGTAGATTTCAAAAGGCTCCTCAAATGCTAAATGCCTGGCTAAACAGCAGAGTAAGAGATAATTTCTGAAATAAAACATCATAGTTCTTGAATCAGATCTTTTATCTGAGTAATGAAAATAGACATTAATAAAAAAGCTGGTGGATTTAACCTGTAATTAAAATTAGGTGGGGGAAAAATTGATTAGTAACTCCCAACAGACATAAAAACTATTGTTAAGTATTTCTTCAAACTCAGCAGGAAAGTTTGAGGAGTGTCTGGAGGATCAGTAGACAACTCAATTGAAAAAGGTGGCTTTGGAGTATGTAAGGTCATAGCTGAATAGTGGAATTGCTTGCACTCACTTTGGCAACACTTACAGAGCTCTTCATGCCAGAATGTTTCTTAATAAGGAATGTGACAGAGTGTACGACTCAAAATGAAGCATCAGTGGAAGAAATTGCAGTACATTGAGCAAACTGTGAACAAGGCATCATGATCAAATGGCATTCATCCAAGTGTTGTAAGAGGAACTGGGGGATAAAGGAGCTAATGACTGCAGTGTGTTGCTTGTGGTTAGCATCATATTTCTGCTACAGGTAAGGAGGGTAGCTAGTGTGATATCGGCATTTTAAAAAGCAGTAGAAGTATTTGAGGAGCTTTACATCAGTGAACTCTGTGACCATGGAACCTGAATTCATGGAAATTATAATGGAGACCAAAATTGATTTCATTGTTCCCTCTGTAAAGTCATTTATCAAAGGCTTTGGGAGAGGCTGAATAACCTCTGAATAAAATGGAAAATTTCATAAGAAACAATTGGGAAGAGTTAGAAAGAGAGAGCAAAAAAGGTTTATTTTGTTAACAGGAGTAACCAGTTGAAATGCACAAGGATCCTTAACATTGGTACACAGTTAAAAGGAAAAGGGTATGATAGCCAGGTGACAAAGTTAGTAGATGTTTAAACTATACTTGGGTTAGTAGAATGGCTAACTATTTAAAGAAGGTTGTAAATGCTCAGGTTTTGAATTATGTGGGTTGAAAATGTACATGCAATTCTGTGTAGGTGAATGTCAAATAATCTAAGCGAATGAGAAGTAAAAAAAGGGCATTTTTTGTACGTAACAATTGGCTCTGAAGTGCTCCTTAACGAATCATGAGTGAAAGATAGAATTATCTGCTACCTAAAGATCAATGCAGTTCTCCTTAGCAGTGAAAACAGCAAATCCAGTGTAATGATTTATTAGAAAAGGAACAAAGAACAAAACAGAAACAACACTGTGCATCTGTTGAAATTCGTGTGATGCCTGCATCTCAAGTATTCCTCATAGTGTATCCTCATCTCAGAAGGGTACAGTAGACTAGAATAGGTTCAAATAGAAGCATCAAGAGAGATTTAAAGGCATGAAACAGGTTTCATGTGAAGAAAAATTAAGCTGACTCATTTTTTTCTTTGTTCTGCCTGGGAAAGGAAGACCATGAAAGAACACAACAGGAATCTATGCAATCATGAGGGAATAGGGAGGGGTTACTTATTACTGTCTTCCACAGTACATGGACTAGAGAAGTAGGGTACTAAGAGTAGAAGGTGGCAGATTGAATCAGAATCAGCTAAAGGAGATGCTCCTGTAATTAAGCTGAGGTACTTTCTGCTGCAAGATGGTGGTAATTCTGTAAAGCAGTCTTGATTAAAAAGCAAGCAGGGAGAAGAAAAAGGTGGAAAAAGCTGTTAAGCACAAAAATATGTGTTTAACTTACCTATGGCTCAGGAAGCCTGCAGTAGATACAAGTTGGAAGCAGAAGTTGAATATGCAATAAATATCTGTGTATGCATTGTTTATACTTTATCCTAGACATATATTGTTGGTTGTAATTTTCTTACACTTTTCTGTCGAGTATGTCAGTTTAATTCATTATTTCTAAATGCATTTCCAACAGTGTAAAGACAAATGTAGTAAGAAAAAAGACACTTAAATTAAACCAAAATCAAAGCAACTGTATAGTTTGTCTCACACAGAATTTGTGAGACAGCTCTTAATGCAGCATTTAGGGCCCAGGGGAAGCAGTGCCTTGCTTTAATGAGTGCTGCCTCCATGTTCTGGAACACCTTCACTTAAGAATACCCCATGCCATGTTATTACATGAAAATCTTCATAAGGGTGGATACTGTAGTAGAGAGTTCTGAAATTTTATGTAGTATGACAAAGTTGTTACTTAGTTGATGCTAACACTGAAATTTTAATTTGTGTTGTATGTTAATTCAATGTGCCAGATGTTGAATTAAATCAGCACCAGATGTTGAGTTAAAAATCCAGCACATTATGTTGAAACTGTACTTCAGACAGTTCGGAACTGTTGCTTTTATATGGAAAAATTCAATATGCATTTGGTTATTAGTTATGTAAATAATACATTTTTAGGAGCCTTTCCATGTGTGGCATGCAGTTCATATCAGAGAAACTACCCTTAAATTTATGGGTATCAGTAAAACAGTTGAAAATACACAACCTCAGGTCATAATTTTTAATAGCTTGCTAACTTTCTGCTAATAAGATGTTGACAGATTCTTTTATTTATTTAGGGAAATAATGATCACCACTGCATTGATGGACTTACTGATCAAATGATAGTTAAACACTGACATCAATAAAATAAATACTGGGGGAAATACATGCATCTGGTTTACTCCTCTAATTTGTGGTGATTAATAACTCAGCTTGAAATCAAGACTTATCTTAACTTGTTCTCATTTCAGCTTTGGATAGATCACAGTCCAAGAGAGATGGAGGTTTTAAAAGTAATTGGAGCTTTGATCATGCAGAAGAAAGTGAAGGAGATGCAGAGAAAGAGTAAGGATGCTTTTATCTAGACTATTGAAAGTATAAATGTGTATTTATAATTAAATTATAATTATTTTTTCTAATTTATGAATAAGAGACAATATATAATATCTTAAAATTCCAGTGATTAAGAAAAATTATTTCAAATAAGTTATTCTTTTAAATAGTATTTCCAAATAGGAGTTCATTATAATATAAGCTTTTTGGGGAAATGGGGCTTAAAATGCAGGGCACAGTACATTTCACAAGAGTTGCAGTTGTCTTTGGAGCTTCTGTGTAAGTCTAAGGAACACAGACGAGCAATATGTGAGCATGCAGAATAAGGAAGTTGATAGGTAGGGTATCCAAGGAGCTTCAGCTTTTCCTTCCTTTAATGATGATGCTACTCAGAACTTGACAGTTATGGTTCAAGTACTGCAATAGCTTTAGGCCTCCATCAAGTTAAATTGAGCATAAAGATTCTAGGTTTTTCTTCCTCTGTGTTTATTTCAGTGAAAGGAGTTAAGAGTGGGTTTTTTTTTTTTCCTTATAATTTAATCCTTTACTTGGTATGTTTGGATTTTGGCTAAAACTTTAATCTCGTATGTATAGTTTGAATGCATACTTTGTCCTTGTGACATTTTATTGTTATTAATATGTTTTCTCTATATAAATGTATTTATTTCCAAAATGACTAATGAATTGTTAAAAGAACAAGTGTCATGCACAAAGAATTCATGTCAATTTATTTGTTGTTTTTAGATATTTGGAGAGTAGGACCTGTAAATTTGAATGGTATGCTATGGTTCTCTAGTAAGAAGTCACGAATCCTGTGATTAAATACAGAAATAATTAATATATAAATTTGTATCGTCTAATATTCTGCCAAATACTGTGCATTGGAAGAGACGTAGGAAAATAGACGTAACCACAGAGGCTGCAGCAGCAGACTATGCTGTAATCTTAATAAAACATTAAGAAATGTGAAGTTTTAGTAATTAAAAAATTAATGCAGGAGTTCATTAAAGTGTGAAATAAGCATTAAGTGCTCTTGTCAAAACAGAACGGTTTTGGAAGTTAGAAGCACTTTTTAAAGGGTTCACAAACTAAGGGCATTTTAGTTTTATAAAATTAAGGTCATGTTGTTCCCTAGCAACTTCACATCTATTCGTAGTGCACACAAATATGTTCTAAGTATAAGGGCAGTATGTACTATACAGTTACTGTTTCCATTTTACTTGCCTTCAGAAATAAGTCACATTTGAAAACATAGCAGCTTTTTTTTTTCTACTAGTAATTTACTGCTGTTTTCCATCTGTCTCCAGCTGATGTTGACTTAAGAACATAGAAAGAAAAATGTATAAAGTAATGATGCTAAAAATAAAAGTTAGAAAAATCATTATGAAACATAATCTTTATGTAATTGTATCTGATTTTAAGATTGTATGTCTGGATGATTTTTCATTGCTTTCAAATATTCTCTACAATAAGCAGTTTTCCCATAGCTATAATTGAATTTTTATTGCCTACTTAGATCATTTTTTATTTGCTTTTATATCTGTGAATTATGCAGAATCTTATTCTGAAGTATAAATAGAAGAGTAGGTGAAAATTGATTTAAACTGGAGATCTTGTCTTCTTACCCATTCTCTGATACCATTTGAGGCAATTTTATTCCCTCCAAACAGCCACATGTTTTAAGCTGCCCACATATTTACTTTTGGTAACACCTGGGTTTGTTTATCTTAAAGACATAGCGAGGTTTTAGCATTTTGAAATAATTCATGTTTTTTGCTTTTCTGATGCATCTTTATTTCATATACCAAAATATTGACAGAAGGGAATCTTTAGAAAACAAATAACAGTAAATTTTCCTTCTTTTTTATATCTAAATTTCCTTTACCCCTAGTAGAACGTTTCAAAGATTAGCAGCTTTAATTCATATAATCGTTCCAGAATAAAGCTTTCTATCCCTCCCAGTATTTTGAGTATATTGTGCAGTAAGTAGATATTTGCTATAGTGTGCTGATACTGACTACAATGTTTGACTCAGATGGTTTCATTGTGGAGAGAGCTGTGAGTCTGAAGCAAGCAGCTGGGTGCATCTCCTGCTTGTTGTGGAGGCACTGGGGTTACAGTGCCCAACTTTATCACAGTTTTTTCCCTCTTAATGGCAGATACACAATAGGTTTGTTTTGAACCTCGCCTAAGAATAACATTTCAGCACTTAAAGGAGTGGCTGTATTCTTGTATTACCCCGTGAGACCTTTGTAATGATGTTGCTCAGCACTGGATGCCTGCTTGGATGATCTTTTCTTCTCTGAAATGAACACAAAGTATGTGGTTAATGACCTCCTACCACAGCAATTTTTAGAACAGGTGGATTATTTTAAAAGAAGGGTGTCATTTAACTTACTTGGGAAGTAGGTGAGGTGAGTCATAATGGTTAAGATATCAAGTAATGAACACAAGAAGACTAAAGAATATCTGCAAACTGAAGAAGGTTTGGAGAAATAATGATCACCCAACACTATATAAATTTAAACTGATGCTAGAGTTGATACTCAGCATGGAAGAAGAGAAATTGAGACTGGTAATTAACAAGTATCTTATCCCAAAGTAAACACTTACAGATAATACTATGTCCACTTGAAAGAGTAAAAGTAATATTTTTGATGTTCTAAAAGATTTGATCTACTCAGGATAGTAGCAAGTGGCATGAGACTTTGTAATTGGAGATCCCATAGGAGATCTAATACTATAGAGAACAACAGAAGAAAAGACCAGTTGGTCAACTGAGCACACTGAAATCTGTGTAGTCCACCACAGAATAAATGGTGTAAATTAAGTTAATCCTCTGTAGTGGTAGATATGAAAGGATGGCAGACTTAAGCAAACCTGGCTGGAGTAATATACTAATGGGATTAATGAAATGAACATGTTACAAGATGCTTTCTGGTGTTACAGTTAATTTTCTTTATGTGTCTTGGATAATTTATATTTACTGGCTTTGAAATATCTGTGTAAATGTTTTTGAAATATATCAGTATGCTCCACAATGGTTTTGTAAATGGATGGGCCCAGATTTCTCTTGGCTGTCATACTGTTTTCTTTATAGTCTAGACTTCTGCCTTCAACTGAGATAACAATAGCCTTATCAAAAACAGGGAATACAAATAAATGGGTCTAATATATTTGCACTACAGTGTCTTTACTTAACTGCAATTTTATTTCAAAAAGCTTTATTTTTTGCCCCTTCCATTTAAAGGAATAAACCTCTTTAATCCATGTGTTGACAAATGGAAAAGCATTGTACTGTGTTATACATTTACATTGGCCATTGTACTGTGTTATATATTTACATTGGGCTTTTTCCACTGCTTATAATATTTTGTCAAAAAACCCTCCCATAATTATATAGATGTTTCGTACTTCTTTTTTTGAGCGTGTTAGTAGAGCACTGTAGCCTTTACATTGATGAAAACTTTTTAAATACGGATAATTTTAATGGAATGGCACTGTAAATGAGTTAATTATGCAACCACTTCTCTTGTGCCTCTGATAGTGCAGCTTTTTTAGTGTGCTGCCTACCACTATGTAATTTAAAATAAAGAATGTACACAGTGTGGTCTGAGGGCAAATACATCAGCCTGCTGGTTTTATATGTAATAGTTTTCAGAAAGAAATTCCAATTATGTTTGAAATGTGACTGGATCAGTTGATAGACATGTGCTTGCAGCTTATTAGGGTGTAACCTCAATGGTCATCAGAGGTTTAAAGTTTGGGTTGCTTGTAGATAGTAATGAAATATAGCCTGTTAATCTCAGCTGTCTAACTGTTGCGTAGTTCTTAATGTTTTAAAACATCAAACAAATGGCAAGTGATTAGAGGTGAGTAAACAATTTTTTTTCTTGTTCAGTGC
Organism: Chloebia gouldiae; assembly: GCA_003676055.1. Taxonomy (NCBI): domain Eukaryota; kingdom Metazoa; phylum Chordata; class Aves; order Passeriformes; family Passeridae; genus Chloebia; species Chloebia gouldiae. Next base: position 26,871,179 of record QUSF01000002.1, read on the forward strand.
CTAAATAGGAATGTGTAATTGTGAACTCCCCTTAAGAACTCTGTGTAGGTAAATTACTTCTATTTTCTCTCCCTAATACTAGTAAAGAGTTAATATTAATTTGTTATAAAATTTTAAGGAATATATTGAAAAGTTATGTTACAATGTGACAATAATCAGGAAACCCTTGGTTCCCCGATTAAAAGTGAGGGAGTGTGGAGACATCCTCCCAGCAAAACAACTGAGGTTTCATTTTGGGATGTTAAAAATATTGCTGACTGGTATGTCAGGGGAGTGGTATAGTGTTTGTTTTGGGTTGCTTTTGGTTTTTTCCTGCCTGTATAAATTGCATCATTGAAGCAGGCAGCAGGAAGCATGTGATAGATGAGCAAATAGACATTGCTTGGTTGCTATGTATTCTGTTCTCTGAAAAAATAACCTTTCTGGTTCTGAGGCATATGCTTCACATTCCTTAAAATCTAAATTGTATTGGTTCATTTAAAACTTCCAATTTGTTTCAATAATGCTCTACTCATTTTGCATGGTAGGAGTTACTCATGTACATTTTGATTTGAGCCTTGGCTCAGTGTTTTGGTCATTTGCAATGTGCTAACGTTCTCTTCCCTCCCCCCTCAATTGCCCTTAGTTAAAATGGTTGCAGTATTGAAGCGTGTTGAAATCCTAAAAGTATCGACACAGTACAAAGGTGTTTTGAAAATAGCCATCATTTTTTAATGACCTGAAGCTAAAGAACAAAAACATTTCTCGAGGTGAAGTGATCTGACTAGGGCAGCGCTGTAGGCAAATGCCAGAGCTGCAGATACTGTAGGTTGCTGCTCAAGTCTGTGCTGCAGGGTTTTGTTTATTTTTTAGGATGTGGAAAATTTCTGAAATTGTTAAACTTTGTGTCTACTGATGAATGTTTGAGAAGGCTCCATGAGCCTCCCTTGAAAGGATTATTTGTTCTGAAAGAGAATTTAAAAAAAAGTTACAGGATGTAAAAATTTTAATTCCATGTGTAGTTTGTACAGAAGTACAACTGCCTTTGTTTTAAATCAGTGATTAATCTACTACACTGTTTACTTTACCATCGAGCACCTAGAATCAGGGTGCTGTGTAAATGAAAGGAAAATACAACAGTGCCACTGGCTATATGTTCACATTTACATCATTCTTCCCTTTTCAAAATCAACTGTACGCGCAGTCTTATCTCCTGAAGTTTCAGAGTCTGTAGATCTCACCCAACATTTTTATTTTATTTTTATTTGCTCTAGGGATATTTGTATTGCATAAGATGGAAGAATAAATTGTAACATGAAGGGAAGTATTGTGCATGGAAAAGGTTGTTAGGAACTTGAGGGATGGGGCACTGAGTAATTCTTATTTATACATGAAGAGCTAAAGTCACTGTATGTATTGCAAGCCAGCATATCAAGCTGACACAGCTAAGAAAAGTTTGTATCTCTTGTGTAGTTCTTCCCTTGGCATAACTGCTTTGATTTTAAGGAATTTCTGACTGAATGATCTTGATTAAAACTCTTCAAACCATGCAATTACAAGTTGGCTAAAAGTTGTATTTTTTTTTGTCACCAACATAGGAGTAACCTTATCAGGATTGATGAGATGGGATTGTCTGCAGGTTGCTTTTCCTGGAAGCAAGAATATGTTAGACTAATCTAGCTGCTGTCAGTATGAAATGTGTGATAGGGGTTTAAATTTAAATACTTAAGATTGCTTGAGGATAACTGCCTGTTACTGAAAAGAATGGTGTTAGAGTGGTGCTTTTTGTCTTTTTCCCATTCTAATGGTTGGGGATTCCAGATATTGAAAGTACTAAAAAAACACATTTTAGTAAGCAGAAGAACCAAACTCAAACTGAATATGTTCTTTTTAGGAACACATACTTTGGTAGTAATTGTTGTGGGGTAAAATGCAGTTGCATTAAGTTCTTCTCGTAAAGCGCTATGAAGTCTGCAGTTTTAAACTGCATACTTGAATATTGATAGTCATAAGCAAAGGAAGATCATGTTTTATAGGTTAATGAAGTTTGGAATTAATTTATGCAGAGAGTGAGTGTCAGTAATATTGTTGTAACCATATTGAAGGTTCAGTAGCATTGTCTGTTTTGAATTAATCCTTTTAGTTTTGCTTTTTTGCAAAATAATTTGATGTACACTCAAGTTCAGGTTCACATTATGCATCTGATCACTCGGTTGCTCATTTCATGTTCCTGTTGTTTTATACATATTTATATAATGTGTATATGATGCATTTAAATGTAGAGGGAAGGGGATAAAAAAGCTTTTTGCATTTAAAATATTTGTGTGTGCTCTGTTGGATTAAGTGTATGTGCTTTTCTCTCCCACACCTGTCTAGCGAGGCAAATCTGCTCAGTTTAGATGACAGTGATGAGTCTTTCAGTCCCAATGAAGAAAAAAAGGTAAATAATTGGTTTATCTCATGGTGCAAATGTATCTTTAAAGCTTTTTAGGATCTTAAACAGTATTGCAGTGTAAAGAAATGAAAGTTTCGGTTGAGTTTTAAGAACATGCTCAAGCTGTTTATCTGTCTACCCTTAAAGTTTTTGTTCCCCTCTTGATCTCTATAGTATCTGAAAAATATGGGCAAGAGTAACTAATTCTGAGTTCAGACAATTGTCATAAATACTGTACTAAATATTAAATATATATATATTGTACTTCGTTAAGCAAAATGTAGTATAGGTCTAGACTGTATATTTTCCATGAAATTTGGGATAAAAGCTGTTTGAAGATGAAGCCAAAGTAATATTTATATTAATATTTTGCATTAATTTTCTCTTTCTAACTTCTATACAATTCTACAATTATTTTAATATATGTGAATTCTGCTGTGACAGTCAATTCGTTGTCGACCTGGAACTATCGGCACCAGCAGCGATGCCATAAAAGCTTATGCAAGGCGAGGCAAAGCTGGAGGTTTCAAACTTTTAAAAGGGAACGCAATTGGCCTCAACATGATGGGAAATAGCAAGAAACTGAGGTAATGCATTTAATTTGTGTGTCCTTGCTTTGATCATTGATACAAATCAATACATGATAAACAGAACTTCTAGTCCTTTTACATTGTGTGCTCTGCATTTTAAGAAGCTGTACTGTACTGTGCTTCTGAGTAAAGACGGAAACCTAGATTGTTAGAGTCTTTCCTCTTACAAAATGTTTAACGCCACATTAGTAAAATACCAGAAGACTGTTAAAATGGATTTAGAGCATTTAGTGGCATATTTGTTAGTACCTTACCCGTGTTGACTGCATGTGTTATTGTTGCCTCTATACAGTGATAGCAGGTAGGAAAATAGTTTTTACATCCCCATCCAGATTAGCGTCTTTCTATTATGCTGAATTGCCAAGGTTGACTCAGGATGGGTTTTATATCTTGCAGTAAGAAAAACAGAATTTGATTTTGGATTCATAAACCTTTTTTAAAGCATTCAGCAAATAGCAATACTTGTACAGGGTAGCTTGATACTGTCACTTGCATTCAGAGCTGACAGGAACAGTTTTTAAGCATTCACTATTGTACTTGCTTGTTACTGTTTTCCCTAGCTTGTAAGAGACTGGGTTTTTTTATTTAATATATAATAAAAAGTGATATATTCACCTAACTTTCTCAGGGAGTGTTTTGTATTGCAAAGTGTGCTCACTTTAAAGATTGGTAACCTTTGCAGGAAGGAAAGGTTGTAAGATACCCAGCTATAGATGGGTCGGTCATCAAATATCCAACGTATATGTAGCTACATGAGGAATGTCTTTGTCCTCATTTGTGGTGGTTTATCACCATCTGGAAACTAAACTCCAAATAAGATGCTTCTCTTTTTGCCCCCTCTGGTAAGAGAGGTACAAAGCCAGAGACAATGGGTTGAGATAACCATTTACTGAAAGCAAACAGCGGTAGAGTAAGAAATGCACAGTGACAGCAGCAATATTAATAACAAAAGCATACAAAAATAAAGGAAGATGCTTTTGCACAAAAGGTGTTTGCCACTTTGACTTAGTTCCATGTAGCCAGTGTGGGAAAGACAACAAGATACTGGGCACTCCTCACAACTGGCTCTCTTGATCCCTGAGCCTGAATGAATGGAAAACAGTGACAGACAAAACCCTGGAAGTGAGATCATCTGTGCTGTGCTGCACCGCTGCTCCACTGCACCAGGCTTGGGTTCAGGCTCATCTCAAGCTCAGTTCCGCTTCTGCTTTGGAGCACTCTGCTGGGCTCAGTCCCACATAGCTCTGCCACTTTTCAGAACCACATCTCAGAGGCGTGGGAAGGTGGTGAGTGGCAGCAGCAGAGGATGGGATCTGCAGGGCTAATCCCAGCAACTGAGCCTGGTGAGGAGAGGGAGACAAAAATGGCACACTTCTGGGGATATGGTCCTTACTCTTCCCCCTGACAGCACAAGCCCCAGCCTTGCTGTGAATAGAATCAAATAGAGGCAGTATTGCAGTGTAGCCATGCCCACAGCATAGCCCCAAGCTCTGGCCCCTCTCTGGAATCAGGACTCTTGTATGCTGTAAGCATAGCTCTTATATGCTGAAAGCACTATTAGTTCATAGGACCATCTTAACATAGTCACTTGAAAAAATAAATCTTTCAAGTTCTGTGTGATATGTATTCTTTCCTGCTGTTTCCTTCAAGCCTGATTTCTTAAGATAAACTACTGGACTGTTATGTGGAACTTTAAAAAATTTTCTTAAAAATAAAATTTATTTATTAATGAAAAGGGATTTTGTAGGTTCTTTTTACGTTTACACAAATTAGCATGGTACTTAATTGTCCTTGATTTAACTATGCAAATAATGTTTTGTCTTTGGATTTTTTGTTTTGTATACACAACAGATTTGTAAGATAACATCCAGATTTCTGTCTTGCACATCTTCAAATTCTCTGGTTCTTACAGAATCATCCTGGTCATTTCCATTCTTTAGTACTCTGTTCTTGAACATAGATTTGTAATTGGTACTTTTACCTTTATGTGTGTCAGGTCTCCTTTGCTCTGTTTTACTACAGAAGAAATGTGTGCATCTACATTATACTTATTCTTCATTTTGAGTACACATTTAAAATAAAATTCTTCTAATTCTCTGGTAGCTAGAATTTTCCTTTATCTGGCTATGGAATTTGTAGTGAAATCCAACCTTACCATGTAATTTCTTTTTGTTAAAGCAGTCATACTTGGCTGTACATGTATGTTCATATATATATTGTACATGTTTGTTTTTATTAAGTTTTTGTTTTAAGGTAAATAGTTTCTGAGGTTTTTTTTTAGATGGTCTACGCATGTAGTTCAGACATTCTGTTGCCTGGATTGGAACTGTCTTCTATTGACAAAGAATGCAATATAAACCTAAGACCTAGTAGGATTTATAAAATTCAACTAAAAAAGTAAAATCTGTTGCATGTAAATGGCCAGCCACCTTTTGGCTAGTACTGAGCTGCATATTGAATTTAAAAGAAAAATATAAACATCCACCCTCTCCTTAAGAAACTGTCATTAATAAAGGACTTAGTTATGAATAATGGATGTGTATAGGCCACTGTGACTTCTTCTCACATTTTGGTCACTGCATTTTGTGGTTAAGCTCCAAGTGATTATCTTGATTTAATGACATTGGGATATTGTTGCACCTTTCATAACGTTATCAGTAACGGTTTGGAATCTAGTCACTTTAGTGGTGATTGCTGGTTTGTTCACTTTGATATGCAGAATGAAAGGGACTTAATAGTTACTTTTTCAATATTCAGAGTCTTCAGCTAGAGAAGATTCTAAAAATTGATCATGTAGTTAAACTGCTAGATTAAATCCAAGAACATCAGATGCATGATATTCTCTCTATGTTCATAGTGATTTTTATCATAATGCTGGAGTCTTTTTTTCCATCTAATCTGCAGAATAAGGACTAAAAGATACAGATCAATGGGGCTTGACTCAAGTGAGTATTATTCTGGTAGAATAGTCCCTAAAATTCATAGAATAAGAGATAGGAAGGAAAGATATGCAAGAACAGTGAGAAGAAATATTTGCTGTAGTTGTCAGAGAAATTTAAACCAAGCAAAAGGTCATGATCTGTTACCTGGTTGAGCAAATCCAGTATCAAACTATTAACCTAATTAGTTTTGGTTGTACTGTTGCAATCATGAGGTCTAACTTTAAATAGCTTTATCTTCTGTAGTTTTCAATAACTTCTATTAAGGCCCTTTTAGATTTTCTTTGATAATGTTTTGTTAAAAACATTATTTGATGAACAGCAGAATTCATGTAGTCTGTAGTTGTGTGTTTTTGAAAAGTTGTGCTTTGTCTACTTCTAACTCCATCCATTTGCCCAGTACAATATTTTTATTTTGTTTTATCTCTTGAATATGTGGTGTTAAGAATTTCCTAGGATCAGCTGATAGTAAAACCTTGTTTTTTGTCAGAGCCTAGGTTTCAAATAATTCTGTGGTTTCTGAGCTAACAGTAATGGAACATTTATTGTTAAAATACTCTAAGTTCTTATTAGAACATTTCTTCTTTCAAGGAACTTTCTGACCATTACATCACCTGCTTTTAGTGTGTTATACTAATTTTCAAGAAATTGTGCTGAAACTTGCAAACATCAGTTCTCATGTGCCTTTTTGCAACTTGCTAGAACTTTATGACTGTATTTTCTGGTGTTTCTTCTGTGTTGGGTATGTTTCATTCAGATAACAAGATTATAGAGCAGATTGTGTTTTAGAGCTGTCCTGATTGGAGACGTGTTTGACACCATATGAGCCATTTAAGTGTGCCATCTAGAACAGTCTGCTTTGACTCAAATCTCATCCCTGAGCAGTCTGTGATACTCTATTCTGGCACCTACTGGAGTTTTCACTACACAAGTGAGGCAAAAAGCAAAAGTGTTGCTTAACAGTTTTATGTTTTTTTTGCTGTGGGGGCACAAGACAGAGTTTCACAATCGTGACAGTTTGGCAAAGGTCCGATCCAGCAAATGCAGTGGTAAAACAGGAGACACATAGGCTTGCTTGCTTGCTTGTTTGAAGTCCTTGGGTCTTAAGTATTTGAGAGGGCATTCCTGCACTCTGCTTCTGTTTTGTTTTTCTTTTCTAATTTTTTTCTAATTTTTCCAAAGACATGAAGTGGAAAGCCAAAGAGGATTTGAGACATTCTAAAGTATTTAGGGCAAGTAGCTGTCAGCTTTTTATTTCTGAAGTGGCAGATTAGACAGAAGGTTGACTGTAGATTGATCTGGACAATGACTGACTAGCTGTAGTTGCTTAGATTGACTTAGAAGTATGTGAGATGAGCGTGTTTACTTTGAGGAGGTTGGTGTTTGCATGGATGCTATTGGTTATCAGAATGTTGGACTGTTAACTCAGATGGCTTATGACTGTTAAATCAGATGGCTTATGATGTTTTTAAATTTCATATTCTAGAAAAGAGGATTTAACCCTTTATGTTTGATAAGTCTTGTTCTGTTATGTTCATGGTTATGTTAGGGCCAGTCAGAAATGCTTTGAAACCTTCTGATCTTGACTTTTATAAGGCTACCAAAAGGGTTTGTATATGCTAAACTAAAAATTAAAAAGCACAATAACAGTTACTCATTTTCTTCTTTTAGGGGAATGTAAAGGGGGGATTAGAAATTGGTTGCCAGCTTTTTTTGAATTGTGGTACTTAGGATTTCTTTTCATTGTTCCTAACAGGACAAATGGCAAGATAATATTTCTGAGAAATACTATTAGTAGGAATGATTTTTCACCTAATTTTCTCTAGTGCAATTAAAATTTCCAAGCAATTTGAAAAGCACATTTTAAACACTGTATTTCCATGGTTTGAAACAGTTTGCATCATCAACATGCTGTCTATTAAAAGTTGTGTGATTTTTGAACATTTCAAGCATAGTACTGTGTGTCCTGTCCACAGCAGCATGTAGGATCATTCTTTGGGTTTAATGATCTCTGTAGGAGCACTGTATTATTGATCTTCTGTATCTTAAATGTCAGCTTTTACTACAGAGAGTAATGGTAAGAAATCTTCTCTCCATAATTACTGGTTTTACATAATAATGAGATAAAAGTCAAAAAGTAATAAATGAAGAAACCCAAGGAATGCTAAGATACATTGGTGAATTAGAGTCTTCTTGAGATATGAGTATCTGAGAAGCCTTGGTTTTTTTCTTTTTGAAATTGATTTTTTTGCAGTTTCAAGTCATCTTGCATCCATAAATTTGCTGTGTTCACTTTCTCTTATGAGGGACATTACTGAATTCAGTCTCTTCTAGTCTCTTCACATTTTGCCCCTTCAGTCATATTAAAGAAGTTGTTATGCCTCAATAAAATGAGAGATGAAGGTATAAAATTAGTTCTATAAAATTAATCATTAAAAAGGCAGCGTCTTTTTGCAATACAGGCTTGAATAAAAAATTCCTAACCTTTTCTTCCAGGAAAAAAAATTGTGTATATTCTTATATGTCCATTTTATTATAAGGCTGAACGTTTATATGACTGTAAAATGATCCTAACAATGTTATTATTGGTTCAGAAATACTTGAATACTTGGTGTTGTGTGGCTGGTCTTGTAAAATTAGGGCACCACATGTTTTACCTAAGACCACACAAATACACCAGTCTTTTCTTAAACATTTTCTATATGTTTGCAGTGAAAATGCTCAGAATATATCTGGTCCTGTAACTGTGGTACATGGCAGACGTTTTCACCACGCACATGCACAAACAACTGTAGTAAAAACAGCAGCCCAAAGGTAAGACTAATTACATTGGTTTCTGCAGGTGTTTCAATTGTAAAAATTCTCCCTGATTTTGTATGAAATTATTTTCCTTATGCTATGAAGTGTTTTAAGAAAATGTAAGTAATCACATTTGTGTTCTTGATTATGAGCTTTGACCTTAATTACTAAAGTTTCATAAAATCATTTAGGAATTCCTATCATATAATATTAGAATTTAGTCATTTTAAAGAACATTGGCAGGTAGTAGGAAGCACCTGCTAATATAAATATTTTGAGAAAATACCTTGAAATAGACAAACATAGTTTGCAGCAGAATTTCATATAGTTAACAACATGATAAGCAAATATAAGTCACAGCAACTCCAGCTTGTGTAAGATCCATATAAACATTGCATCTTAGATCTGAAGATTGTATATGGTCTGTAAATATAGTGTAAAACATATAAATTTGAACATCTAACAGAAGCAAAGTTTTGCATCTATGTAAATGATTTTTTGAAAGGATGACTGGAAAGCAGGGAATCTTACTGAACTATGCTGAATTGAACTTCATTGGTTTGAAACTTCACACCCTGTCAGAATTCTGTAAATTGCAGTGTTGGTTCTAGGTTTTGTACACCTAATGTGTTTCACAAATATATGAAATAGCAACTGTTTTAAGGAATTTTCTTTGAAGGTTTATCCATTCAGAGGTCTTTTTGTTTATGAATTCTGTGGATTTCCACCATCCTTCGTGATGGTGTCTGCACTACCCTGTCTACATTTTGTAGCTTCCTTCTTCTGCCACCTTTTTTTTTCTCTGTTTTTAAGTATAGATTTTTTTATCTAGTCCAATCCCCCTGCCATAAGCAGGGATATATCTTCAACTAGATCAGGTTACTCAGAGCCCCATCGCACCTGACCTTGAATGTTTGCAGCAGTGGGGCAGCTACCACTCTGGTCAGCCTGTTTCAGTGTTTCACCACCTCATTGTAAAACACTTCTTCTGTCTAGTCTGGATCTACCCTCTTTTAGTTTCAAACCATTACCTCTTGTCCTGGTGCAACAGGCCCTGCTAAACTCTTTGTCCCCATCTATATTTTAGGCCCCCTTCAAGTACTTAAGGCCACAATAAGGTCTCCCTGGAGCCTTTATTTCTCCAGGCTAACAACCCCAACTCTTGCAACCTTTCCTCACAGGGGAGTTGCTGTCTTATACTGTCCTTGGGGACTTAGGTTGCTGCCTCTTTCTTTTTCCAACAGTACTGTAGTCTGTAAATGCTATATAAGTGTGTATATATATGGTATATAGGATGGACATTTGCTTTCCCTTAGTAATAGCAGATGTAGCAGTAGATATCTCTCTTTTCAATACTTTACATTTCTTGCCGTCAGGCTGATGACTAAAAAGGATTGGCAGTTTTTACTATGAGTTAAGCTGAAAGATGGGGTAGATGTGGTTTAGGCTGAATCAGCTGTGCTTTTGCTTGCATGAAGTCCTTTTTAGAATATTTTTGTTCAGTGTCCCATTGAGGAAAATGTGGGCCATGTCTAAGCATTAATGCTCTTACCTTTCTCTGGTGAGTTTTGTTTGTTTGTGTGTGTTTGTGCTTGCTTGTTTTTATTTGTGGGGGAAAAGTTGTTTCTTTGTGTGGTTTTTTTGTTATTCTGAAGGCTAAAATTTTGATTTGCAGTGCTAATGAAAATGATTTGAAGTAAGCAAAATCATACAAGACTGCTCTGATTGTTGACTTGATAATACTCGTGCACTTGATTAAGCTTTGTTGTGAAATGGTTCTTCAAACGGTCAGTCAAAATGGATTCATCTTAGCAAGTTCAGTGCCATAGGTTTCTTCAACCTGCTCCAGAGATTCTTAGTCTTCAGTGGATGTTAGATTTGCCTGCATGCCTTTCTTGCCTGTGGGATTTACTTCTTTATAAGCCTACAATGTAATGTGAAGACAAAAAAGGTAGTGACTTGGCATGTGTGACACACAGAAAGAAAACTAATCCATAACATAGGCAAGCTAAATATTGTGTGAAGTAATTGGATAGTAGTCTTCTTCAGTGTTCTAAATATGTTTTTTCTTAGCATTGTTATTGTAGTTCCATTTACATTAGCAACAGACAATTAACTCTTAGGCTAGGAATATCGTTGGAGTTTTAAAGGCAGGAAATAGTCATAACAGTTCCAGCAGTGCTTTGTTACTGGAGGATATCAGAACCAGCATGATCTAATTGACTGAGGGTGAGCTTTACATAGGAACTTTGCAATGATGTTTAATTCCAGTAGCTTCTGACTCAACTGACTGCCTTCTAAAAGCTTCTAAATCTGTTTCTGAGTTAGAGGATTGAAAATTAATAAAATGTGGCTTCCTGGCAGACTTTTTTTTTAATAAATAAGAGAGATTTCAGGGCTACTTGTGTTAAAAACATATGTTTCTGAGTGAACAGGCAAGTCAGAAAAAAGCCAACTAAAATAGGACTATTTAAAACTGACCATAATATGAAATTCCAAACAATATAAACTGGGTAGTATATTTTGTCTTATATTTTTACTTGTGTAAGAATTGTTTTATACCCTTTTTTGGCTAGTCTGTACTGACATTATGCAATAGTTGAGTTTAAAAGTATATGCTGATGGTGATTCTTCAAAAAGGACTATTTGCAGAAAAATATGAGTGGCAAACTAAGAATAAAATTCAAGGTATATACCAAGACAGAAAAGCTGATAGCATGGAATTTGAGCTCTAAATTGTTTGGTCTTGTTTTCCCGTGCTAATTTGTAGGTGACATAAAGCTGTGTTCTGTTATTTTTTTACATTTGTAATTGTTTTGTGATGTGATGATCAGTAACAACATAAGGAAAATAATTTTATCTAATCCGATATATTCTTCTTAAAATCAGTTGTAGATTCTTGAAAATAAAATCAAAAATAAAACATTATTAAATAAGTTGAGCAATTCTAGTCTCTGGCACTGACGTAACAGATTCTGTTACTTACACTGGGTTCTTTGGGTGGTAATGGTGTCACATGGAGCAAGCTGATTATGAACTCAATTATAATCTCTATCAAACTGAACTTGTGTTTGACTTGTACTGCATTTCTTATCTCCTGCAATTTTTTTGCACATGCATGTTAATTTAAAGTCTGTCTGAGTATCTGTTGCATGCATATGTAAAATGCAAGTTTCTAGCACAACAAAATTTGTTATTTCAAAATAGTATTATGATAAATATTCATGGTTTTTTTTTCCAGTGGAATCTGGGGATTAAATTAAAATTTGTTAATGTCTGATACAACAGATTTTCAGATATAGCTTGCTCTAGTGTTGTAGCTGGTTTTGCTTCATGTAATGGATGCGTAGTCTGTCTTATGCTATTGTCTGACTGTTCTTCCAGACTTGGCATTGAAATAGCGTGTACATACTGCATGTTTAACAAATCTTATGCATGAGCTGCATGAAGCAGTTGGTAGGGACAGTCATCAATCCAGAATTCTCATCTCTTAATCTTCCTGAGGTATAAAAGTGAGAATTTCTTTAAATGAATTATATTGGTGAGGGATTTTAAAGAAATAAGGCATCTAATGTAATGACAGTGTGTAGTATCAGGCATTCTGGAAATTTTTTTTTCCTGCTGTTAAGTTTCCTTAGCATTAGGTATGTGTTCCTTGACAAGGTGACTCTTTGAGGCACCTGTAAACAGTTCATCCAAGTTACATACTAATTGTGCCAAGGATGCAAAGATGCAGGATATGGCTCCATCCAGACATGGTTTGGATCTGACTGGATTGATTAACTGGTGTGTGACCTGCACAAAAGCAGTGTTTATTGTTAGTAAAGGCTAGCTCCACCTAGGAGCAATTCTTCTCCACCTTCACACAGCACTGGCTCATTACCTACCACCCCAGTTTTAAATTGCTATGGTCACATTCAGTTTTGAAGTCCTTTTACTGTCTTCCTAGAGCACTATGGAGATGGAATGTGCTTTCGTACTGCACTCTGTAGGATTATCAGGACTGTGTTCTTACTTGCTTTGCTTCCACTCCTGCTGTTTTCTGAGTGACAAGAGAATTATTTTGCTCTGTTCTTGTGAGTGTACTCTTTGTGAAAAGGAAAGGAGGATGAGTTTTTATTACTGTATAGTATCATTACTCTGTTTAGTTTGGCTGAAGTAAAACAGGAAACAATTTGAATTTGTTCTGTTTTAGAATACAGTTCATGTAATGCATGTATATTGGAGGTTTGTTAGGCTTTTGATGTTTGTTAGTCACATAGATTAAAAGCTTACAGAATTCTATATTGCAAATTTTGAAAAGACAGAAGATATGTAGATGCTATTTTCAAATTGTCTGTGTGCTAAGCTTAGTTAGATTTATTGTTATATCAGTCTTGGTGTACAAAGGACCAGAACTGTGAGTATCAGCTACATTCATTTCTTTGTTAACTCATGTTAATGGAGATGCTTGTAAACTAGTGGCCATAGTTCCTAGGTTCTTCTGGGAGATTTTTTTTCTTTTGGCCTAAACCTCAGAAGAAGGCTTCAATTTTTCCTTTTCTAGCCTTTCCATGTGGTTTCTTGAATATTTAAGGACTGTTGCTGAAATTTGTTTCTCAGTTTAAACACATACTTCTTATTAGTTGGAAACAAGTTCTTACATATCTTTTTTCTCTTTTGCATGGCAGTCAGGAGTTTAGTGGTTGACCTCTGTCTTAGAAGTCTTTTCTAGCCTTAATGGTTCTGTGATTGGAAATGAGGCTTGATTATAATTAGTATATTAGAATTCTATCTTAAAGGCTTCTGCATTGTAAGTGAATTGAGATGACCAGGTTAAGCTCAGAGTTAATAAAATTCTACTCATTGAAAAAGAGTCAAGTCAATGTAATATTTAGACCACTGACTGTTGCTGTCTGTGAAGTAGTGTTTGTGCATTTCTAATTACTTTGATAAAAATGTGGTGAAAAAATTATAATGCTTGTTTGAGAATTAGACTGATGAGTGAAAGACCATGAAACAGTTATAATTTATTTAGTAACTTTTGCATTTAGTGATGTGCAACACATGTGGGGCTTTACATCTTATGTGTTTTTTTCTTTTTTCATATTTTAAGCAATCTGGACCGAAAGGAAAGGTAAGCTTACTGTTGATCAAATGAGCATGGCAATAAGCATTAAGAAAATTAACTGATTGAATGCTAAATTAATGCTAGTTAAAGAATATTCAATCTAGTCAATCATATCTACTCATATGTGATAGGTTTGATTATTTTTAGTTCTGTTTTTATGGTTCACTTACTCGCTTTTATTGAAAAAGGACCTTTACATCCATTTCTAAGAAATGCTGTGTTACTGTGAATTTTTGGTAATTCTCCACTGGAAATTTATTTATATATCCAATGCAACATTGCATAAACATTCTCTGATTTTTAAGAATTCAGTGCTAATTCTTTTTGTAGAGCAGTGAACTTTGTGTAGTAGCATGTTTCTGAAGCATCTTAGTAAAATGATTCTGAAACTCTTAGTGGGCTGTTTAACAGCTCTCACTCCATCATCTCAGCTTGGTTTGAATTGCATTTAAGGTTTTTATTGCATTACTCTGTATATTTTGTTCATGAAGTGCATATATTAAAGCAGTTAACAGAAAATGTACAGCAAAACCTGACACACTGGGCTTTTATTGTTCATTTTGGCCTAATTTCTCACTTGTTTTGCATGTGGTTAACTGCTGTTAATTTTGTTAGCAGTATGAAATACCATACATTTATTTTTCTTCATATATAGCTTAAATTTATATCTTAGTGGAAATGTTTTCTTGATAGTAATGAAGTTGTTGAGTTTTTGTAAATATCCTATCTGTGTAGGTGGCTGTTGGCAGTATGAGCTTGATACCAGGTTGAATTGTTTAAAAGTATATATAGTGTTTAACTAATAATGATATAATTACACAGTTCTTTCTGAATTTAAGATTTTTCTGTATTTATTTCAAATTCAGAAAATCAAGCCTTTCTGTTTTACTGCCTTTTGTTACTTTTTAAAAGAAGTATCAATAGCTACTCATCAGCCATTTAGTGTCACTTTATGGCATAGAAGAAAAAGTCTGAGTTCCATGCTGGTGTGATCTTAATTTTCTCATGGGGTCACCTGCTGGTTCTTCATCCACTAGTACTGGATATGTTCCTTTTTCTTTGCCTGCTTTTTTTTGTTGTCCTAGCAGGGGAAGATGATGTAGGCAGGAGCTGCTAAATTTAGCTTTAATCATTTCTGTCATGATAAGTGCAGCAGCAGCTCCTGACTTTCTGGGCCAAATGGGGTTGCTGACCTATGTTCTGAAAACCCTGTTCCCTGTGCTCCTCATTCTCTTTTCAGCCTTTGGCTTTTGTACTCTGTTCTTCCTCTAACATGTGCTGAAGGTAAATCTCACCTCAGCAGCTTTGTGCTTCAATCTTATTGTTCTTTCCTCTTTTTGTGTAATGATGTAGAAACCAACAGCCTGCCTGCAGTGATACATCTCCAAATAATGCATACAGAAGCAGTGGAAAGGCTGAATAAGGCAGCCTCTCAAAGAGCCAGGCTATGCATTAAACACAGCTCTTGTGTAACCCCTGCACCTCAACAAAATTAGGAGCTGCTGCAGCCTTTTTCATGTGGCTTGTACCAAATCATAGGTAGCTCTCCCTCCCAAATTCCCCGATCCAGATGTTTCTTTATGTTTATTTGCTTTCTGGCATAGACAGAAATTATGGATCTGCCCCTTCCCCTCATTCCCCCCACCACATTTCTGTTTTTTGTTTTCCTAGAGAAAAAAATTTAAGTGAAAATGTCACTTTGTCTGGAGAGTTTCATAAAGGTCTGTCTACCATGCTGGTGTGAAGACACTAAGGTCCAATTCCTTCGGCAAGAGAACATAGCAGTAATAATGAATGTTTGCTGAAAATATGAAATAGTGACACTATCCTGTCTGGGCAAAACATGCCTACTCAAGAATATTGTGGCATCTAGCAGTTAAAATGTGTCAAAAGTTCATGATGCTACACAGTCCAGACTACCTGGGTATTTCAGTCCGGTGTGTTGCAGAAAAAGCTTGATCTTTCTTGCTCTTATAATCAATGTTTTGCTGTTGGGTGCTTTAATACTTCCTGAGATTGCTTTTTATCAAATACTTGTCTGCTTCCCTTGTACTTAAAGGTATTAAAAGTTCTTATAATCTAGGACATAAAGAAGATGCCTGAAATTGTTTCACTTCTGAGCATTGTTTTTTCTAGCTATTAGACACAGTATATAGGTAATCCTGCATCATGATCAACTCAGCTGTTTGATCCCTCAATTATTCTCATTGAAATGGAAGACTTAGTTTTGGTCAGGATTTAACAGCAAGAAGGCATTTGTTTAGAAATGCTGTATGTTCTTAAATCTGTTCTAAGATTTTTTTTTTCCAGATAGTCCTTTTAAAGGTAGAGACAATGTTTGATTCAAAAAACAACCAATTTCCCCTAATGTTTCTGCACTCACACACAGTTAAATGGCTCAGTGTACTAAGTATTTTACTGGAGAAGGTATTAATGGATCTGCAGCTGTTCAGGCAGCAACAAACACTGTGCCCAGAAGGGCAACTTTGTTTTCTAGTCTGTAAAAACTTCATGGTGGTGTGCTCTCCCTTTCTCTTTGTTGGTTTTTCAGGAAAGGGAAGTAGTAGAAAGTACCTAAAATTGCTTCCCTCTTGTGGAAGGGCTGTCACTGTCTCCAAGAAAGCATTATTTTTTAAAATCTTTTTTAGCTGACATCTCAAATTAAATAGTCTTTAAAGTTGTCTTCACTTTTCTTTCTAATTCAAAGTAATTTCAAGCCTGACTGTGAATTGCTAACCACACTAAAGTGTTGGGAAGCCTCAGTTTTATTGGAGCTGTTTTTTTGTGACTTGGGTTTGGGCGTTACTTGTGCACTGTGAGTGTATGAGTTCTCTATTGTGGGAAAGATACAATTTTTTTTTTTTTTTTGCTACAGCTTCTCTATTCTTGCAAGTGTTTGGCTATTTAGTAGCTATAAACAGTAGTCTATGTAGCTAACATAAAATTCATATGGGGTAGATCATGCTAGTCTATTCTCATTTATTGTAAAAATTATTTAGCCTTATATGATAAATAATGAATTTATCCTCTTAATAAGATAAATATATTTTGCATATCAAAGATGTAATACAAATGTATGGTTCTTAGAAGAAAAGTTGTAAGTTAGAAATATCCAGAGACCTTGAATTGTGAACTACATTTTAAAAGAAATTTTAGTACTCTATATCTGCCATATGATTTGCTTTATTGTTTTCTTTCAATTAAATGACAAATAGTTTCAATATTGTTTCTCTTAAATATAATTTAAGTTTTAAATATTTTACACATCTTAGAGAAGATAATTTTTTAGGGGTAATTATGTTCAAAACAAGACTTGCTGTTGTGAAATACTAATGAAAGATAGTTATGACACATGATGCAACAGCTTGCACACCCTTACTGCAGTGTTTGTTTTGCAAATCTAAAATGATGTTACAGCTTTTTTTAAACATTTTAGAATGTCGTGAGCATTGGTTTTGATAGTACAGCTTCTCATAATGATGAGTTTGAGCTCTGCCTTTTATTTCCAGTAATTCTGCCTTAAAGTAATTCCATGTGTTTGATGCATTGAATTTATGAATAAATATTCATACTGAGTTTCCAATTTTGATTTAAAAAATACTGGGGCAGAAGGATTGTTCCAGAAACACATTTCACACAATCAGTAATAAATAAATTACCTAATCTGTCATCTGTGATATGTTTGCCAGCAGTCATGATAAAGTACTATGACATCTCTACCTTCTGAGTAGCCATGCTTGTTTTTCAATTCTTCTTTCTGTCAGAATTTTCTTTAAAGCTGCAGCCCATCAACACAGTCACATGTGTTTGGTATTAGGTAAGAAGTGTCTCAAAGGGCACTGTAGATTAATCTTGTTCCAAAGATATTAATTAATAATGTTACCTACCAATGCAGGTTATAATTTTATGTATAT
This sequence comes from Chloebia gouldiae, assembly GCA_003676055.1. Classification (NCBI taxonomy): domain Eukaryota; kingdom Metazoa; phylum Chordata; class Aves; order Passeriformes; family Passeridae; genus Chloebia; species Chloebia gouldiae. Next base: position 26,888,944 of record QUSF01000002.1, read on the forward strand.
TAGGAAATGCTGTGCTGAAAGAAGCAAAATCTTAAAACTGAAGCTAAAGTCTACTTCAGCCATAGACAAATTTTTGTCAGATGGGTCTTCAAAATTTAGCTGTTAGTGGTGATGTTACTGCCTGCAGCTGTTTGCTTTGCCCTTTTGCTGTTGATTAATGTCCTTGTAATCAGAGGTAGCTGTATGGGACATATGTGACCCATTTGCAGCCCAGTGCTTAACTTTCCAATAAAACCAGTTTCTGGTGAGTTTGTTGACAAGGCCCTCCTGTGTTTCAGATGTGTGCCATCCTCTGTTATGACAAGAATAGTAATCTGAGCTGCAGTGCTCAGAGCACTGAGAAAGACAAGTGCTACAAACAGTAACCCACATGCACTGAGCTTCAGGAATCCTAATTTGCTATCAGCATGATTTGGTGCACATGTGTGCAAATTGAAAACATCTTTCAGGAGACTCAAATCTTGCTATAATGCTATGTAATACATTAATTTGCACAAAAATATGTGATATTTATATTATGCAAGTTATTACCAACAAAATACTTACTATCCAGTAATTTGTCTACCTTACAGTATTTTAAAAACAAATGTATCGGATCCATGTCTGCTGTGTTGTATTTTCTGTTTTTTGGCCACAACTGTTTTTGACATCGAATCTCCTTCCTCTGTTTTGCCTCTTCTCTTCCTGTTTTTTAAGTTGTGGAACTTGTGGAATCTACTTTTATATTAAAATAATAGTTGTTTCTGTTCTTGGCTTTTAAAAGTATCTGTCTAGTATTTCATGAATGAGGAGGAGGGGAAGAGGCAGGCTTCAGTATTTGGAAACTTGTGTGTTAAAGTGACAGACTCCAGAACTATTGATTATTGCAAACGAGATTTAGATCAGAAACACTTTCAAGACATTTACTGTGGTTGTTTGTATTATTTTGGCAATACTTTTTTATGTGTACAAATAGCATGTAATAGGAGAAATTACTTATTTGTTGTTTTCAGATACATTTCAGGTTTGTTTTGTTCATGTACAATTGTGACTAAATTATAATGGTGTCTGTTAAAAGAACAACCATACGTCTAATTCATTTTCCAGAAAAGAATACCCACCTCAGCTTCAGAAAGTGGAGGCAGACCACATTAGATTACCACGGTCTCAAGGAGCGGGTAAGTTATCTTTAGAGTTCTCATTTCTTCTAAGCAGAATAATTTTTTTAATACCTGATTCGGGTGGGTGTGTTGCCAAATCTTATATAATCTTTGGTATATCTACTTACAGCCTTACATTGTGTTATTCTAGTTTTGTACAAGTTTGTGCATGAAGGGATGATTTTGTCCTTCTTGACAGATTTCTGCAACTAGTTCAGTCATGTAATAATTTTAAATTATGCTTCAGTTCTTTTAAAAGCAACAGAAATAGGGAAGATTTGGGATCATAAAATTGGAGACGGAACAGATCTCTGGAGTTAACTAGTCTGAGCCCAAGCCCCCAGCTTGTTTGTGAATTATTGTTGAGGAACTTCTGTAGCAGTGTTAGTACAAGAAAAATGCTGTGTAGTAACCAGCACTTGGTATGAAGTGTATTCATACACTAAAGGAGTTAATAAAAGAACCAGCATCAGCTCTGTACCTCTGGTGAAACATGCTCTTACACTGTTGTTAGATGCAACAACCTTGCTGTTGAAGGTGCAGTAGAAAAAATATAGTTTGGTTTCAGGTGTGGAAATTGTGAAACTGGAAAAGAAAATACCCTGTGTTTTGTTAAGTTTTGTTAGCATAGATACAGTCTGTCTACCTGCTGTTCAGCTGCATAGTCACCTCTACTGGCAAGTTGTTCTGCTGTGCCATTTTAAGTTAATGTTAAGTAGGTCTTCAGCGGTACTACTCTAAAGTAAGTTAGGAAAAAACCCCGTTACTAAATATTTTTCAAAAATGAGCAGTTTTTTAGTTTTGAGATGTCTTCTCATAGTGAATGTTTGTGACACCATCAGTATGTATATTGAAAAAGTGTTCATATATATTAAAAAAAAAACCTAAAGTTTTGTGGTCTAATAGCATAATCTAGCATCCTCTCCTATTTTTGGCAATAGACCTCCCACTTGATTTGCAGTGAAGTTAACATAGATTTACAAATCCAAAGCCTCTTGCAAAGATACAAGATAAAAGTTGTCAGTGAGCAACCCTGCAATAGTATTACTAAAACTACGATTTGAAGTTACTTTGAGGAATGTTATTTTTTAGTAATACAACAAATCATAAGACATTTGAAACTGTGTAGATTTTTGAGGCTTAAAAATGTGTTTGTTTAGTTTGTGTATGTAAAAAAATAAGATGATCATAATTATAACAGTATGAGTGGACATTTCTTGTTAATGTTTTTGCATCTTTTCCCTTCTAGACACTGTAATGGAGAATACAGATGATTCTGAATCAGAATCTGACATTAAAAGAAAGGTGCGACAGAAAAGTCATTGCAATTCATATCAATCTGACTTGAGTCAATCTTCTGCAACAAAAAAATGTTTAACTCAGTCAAAGGTGGGTTATATTTAAAAAAATATGTGAACTTGTTGAATTTTAAAAGTTGTTGCATATTTTAAAAACAGACATTCAGGAGTAAAGCAGGTTGATGTTTTAAAAATCCATAGAGTTGGGAGGAAGATTTACATAATTAAAAATAAGTTATGGTGATAGAGGTACTTAAGTTCTAATTTTGCTATTTGTTGTGAAATATTTCTTTTCTGACTTGAACAGATAGAAGCTGCACTGAAAAGGAGTCTTGATTTTCTTGAATAGTGACTGATAAAGCAGAGATCGACAATTTTAATTTGCTGAAATAGAGGAACAATATTTTGCTTTTTGACAGATTTTTTTTCCAGTGTCATGATTTTCTGTACTCAAAACAGTAAAGATTAAAGTACTGTAAAGATGCAAGTATTGTTTTATTAAGTTGCTCACTTTTTCAGTGAGAGTAGTTCCTTAGGTATCCAAATGGCTTTCTCTGCCATTCTCTACATGCAGCCATTCAGGATGTTTCTGTCAGGAATTTGAATATCAGATGTAAGATACTTTGTAAATTGCTTTAAGGCTCTCTGTATTTTTTATCAGCTTCCCAGGCTACTATGGAAGTTTCATAGTGCACACATACTGGTCACATTGTTTGACTATCAAAGTAAAACTTCTGTAAGGAGATCCTGGTTTAAAAAAAAAATAGATCTATGATTTTTGTATATGCTTAGCTTTTGTTTGAAACACCTGGTACTGCTCTTTGGCATTTCCATTGCTTATTTAGTTAATTAGTATGACGTTAATAAAAAAAACTGGTTTAAAATTTTTGGCATGTGGTTGAAGTAGAGGGGGATGATTACTCTATACATAAGATCCTCCAGGTACTCTTGTCTCCTTCTCTTGAATATTTTTAATGTCTGATTGAAATTCTTCAATATGATAAGCAGTATCTTTCTAAGAACTACAACTACATCCTGTAACAGCACTGAGGCACAGCGCTGGTTTACATGTAACTTGCTATCGTCCCACAACTCAGATTTTAAGGATCTGATATATTTTATCACTTGGAGTTTTTTGCTTCGGTTTCTCTATGGTATGTGTAGCTTTGTTAAATTGCGGAAATTTTCTAAAATAATATGTTCTCATTGTATGATTTTTGCTTTTAATTCTGGGTTTTGAAATTACTTCCCACACCTGTGGAAATCCTCTTTTGGAGGCGTATTCATGGCTGGGAGTGGGGAGTGGTCTAAATTGTGAAAGCTATGTTTTCAGAGTAGATTCTAAAAGTTTTTGGTGGGATGTAGGTATTTGTTGCCTTCAGTAGTTCACAGTAGAATGGTTATGCTGAATTCAATACTCCAGGAGACAATAACATGCACTAATTTTTCATCTCTAGAGACATCCTGTATTCACTTTCATACTCGTTCTGTAGTTTATATGTTAGTATTGAATCCCTCAGATTTAGAAGTCCAAGTTCTACACTTAGAATAGAAAATTTAGTGGCACCTAGTAAATGTAAGAAAAGCAAAAGACATCTGTCTTTGTAATGAGAGGATGCATTTTCCCTTGTAGTCCCTGCTTGTTTCTTGAAAGTTTGGGGATCTCCTATTCCTCAAGTTTTATCTTCTTCTCTGTGGCACTTGACTCCAGAGCAATATATGTACTTTGCCTTTTCTTTGTCTCCCTTGAGGAGTGAATTTGCCTGCATGCCTTGCCAGGCTTTTAGAAAATACCTTGGAAGAACAAATAAATTTGACCTGCAAGGTTTCTTCAAATCCTCTCCAGTGCTGCTCTAAGGATCTGTAGGTTACTTTATTTTTGTCCTATGGAACTGTTCTTACAGAAATGATGTAACTGGACCATCTTGCTGATGGATGTATGTATCCGAACAGTGTGCAAGGTTTTGTTTACAGAAGAGAATACAAGAAAAACAATGTGAATTGTCTAATGTTAATCACTTTAAAAAATTGTCACAAATTAACATTTTAGAGTGTTTTTCATTTTCTTAAATGAAATAAAAATTAAACAGTTTAAATGCTGGTTTTCTCACCTACTGTAATAGCTAGTGTAGTGTTGTCAATTTCCACTGTATATTATTATAAAAAATTTTTTTCACTAGGAGGGTTTTCAAGCATTGGAAGAGGATGCCCAGGTATGTGGTTGAGTCACCATCCCCAGAGATATTTAAAAGGCATGTAGATATGACACCTGGGGATGTGGTTTAGTGATGAGAGTTCTGTGTTAATAATTGGACTTGATGCTATTCAGGGTCTTTTCCAACCTAAGTGACTGTGTGATTCATTCTGAATAGGAATCAAGTACAAGATCTGGAAATTGTGTCTTTCTGCTTACAATTACTGATTGTGTGTTTGTTTCTCCTTTAGCTTTTGGAACAGATTGATTATTCTACTGAATGCCCAAATTGTGGGAGGGCAAATGAAAATCAGACCAAATGCCGACATTGTGGAAGTGCTTCTCTAAAGGATTTGCAAAGAGTCTCCAGACAAACTGTGACATTAAGCGAATCTGTGGGACCTTTATCACGTTCTTCAATACATCAGAACTCAGCAGGGCAAAAATCTTCAGGTACAGGGTTCAGCACAAAGAAGTTTTATAGTTCTGCTGTTGGAAAAGGTCCAGCAGATATTCTGCTGAGTAATGAGGTTGTAGGACATTCTATGTTACGACAAAATGGAAAAATTGGTCTTCTAAGTGGGACAAAAAATCCTAAAATTACCGGAAGCTTAAGACAGAGGAGTACAAGACCATCTGAGCTAAATGATCCAAGTAAGTACCTTTTTATGAATATAGCCATTATCTGGAAACCCATAATACTGTATAACGAAGGAATTGTTTGTGCAGGTTTACATAGCTGATGTTGCATAGAATATTTTTGTGTGTATGTTCTTGGGAAAGAGGGACAGAACTTTTTCTTTTTCATATGCAGAGGTACTCTTCAAGAAAGGTGAACATTAGGGAAAACAAAAATTAGTTTGTGACTCTTTCTCTTTTGTTTGTTTTTAAACAATATTTACATTTAGGGTACTGGAAGAAACAGTATTCTTAGGAGAATTCCATCATTCATTCTCCCAAGAGGAAAGATAGTATTTGATTTTTATGTTATGTTTTCTGTCCTCTTTTCTTCTAAACTGTTCATCTGTTTAATTTTCATAATTTGTAAAATGTTCATTTCTGTCCTTTCTCTTTGTAAACTCAGTAAGCAAGAAGGATGGAGTATAGGAAATTATGATTTCTCTTGTTGGTTTTTAGGTTGTATTACTTACTGTCAATTCTTGACTGAATCAAGTTCACTTCTGTCTAGAGGTGGATTCATGATACCCATTTTTTGTATAGTTAGTTATAAGAAATTAAAAACAAAGCAGAGAATGCTTGCAACCAGACTCCAAATAAACATCAGTATAAACATACTACAATGATACATATGGATTTTTTTGGCATTGCAGGACATTTATATAAATTACTTCTAAGGTATTACTTGAAAATAAATTTCTGTTACAGAAAGATACAGTGGTTGAGAATGTAATATTTTCTGTTTAGTTGTTTTGTCTAGTGATGAGGAGGAGGACGAGAATAGTGGCAGCACTAGGAGCATGGAAAGCATTTCATCTCGTCCTGCAGATTCAGCCCGCTCCTCCCCAGCTCCTTCTACAGGA
>QUSF01000002.1:26895125-26932546 GCA_003676055.1 Chloebia gouldiae
CTCGTCCTGCAGATTCAGCCCGCTCCTCCCCAGCTCCTTCTACAGGAAAGGTGGAAGCAGCATTAAAGGAGAACAGTTGTGGAATAGAACAGAGAATAGGTAGTATAACAACAGATACAGAAATTGCAGTCACACTACCAAGAAAAGCAAGAATGAAAGATCAGGTACTATTTAATGCTTTGTTTAAAGAAAACAGAATCAAATAATAAATGGAATATGTAAAGGCTTGTTTTGCATTGTCAGAAATTAACTGTATTTGATTGTTTTTCTTACTCAGCAGCTCATCAAGTAGTCTTTCTGCATACTTTATACTGGCAACATAAGAAAATGTGTTCATTACATTTTTATAAGCATTCATAATGATTTTAATTATGCTGTTAAATGCTTCTGTGTTGAATGTTTACTCTTTGACACTGGACAGGGGTTCTCTGAAGCTCAAGGTCTCAGTTTGCAGCAGAATGTCAGTACCAAGTGGATCAATAATGGCTCTCTAAAATGCTTTGACAACTGTCCCAATTAATAGCACTTATTTTAGGACTTTGGTGGTGGGGCTTGTGTTTTTTAGTTGAGTACTGCTATAAGAAATGGATAAGCAACGACAAAAAATACTCCATGACCACGCCTTAAGGGTGGCCAAAGGGCAGAGTTTTCATACTGTGTTAAAAACCATCTCATTAGTGAGCCATTAAGAGGAATAAATTCCATGTGGCAAATGGTGGTGGAATAATAGTGCTGATTAAAACTATTCTTGACTCACTTGTTCAATTTCACTATTGAGAGTTTGATTCCACAAGAGAATCCGATCAGATTTCCAATTCTTTGAGATAGAACAGTAACATACTGATGCCAAAACCTTCTTGTTATGTTGAGATTCAGAAGGCAACATTTTAGTGCTGTAGTTTATGAAATTATGGATGTTTATAATATGTTGTATAATTTGCCACCACTTTCAATATGAAGCTGTGAACCTCCAGTCTGTGATAAAGCTGTGAAGCTTAAAGCTTGGATTAGAAATAGTTCTTGAATTAATTATTCTGGCAGTATGTGCTGAATTAATTGAAAACATTGCATTGTGAAGGCAGTGGTGTCTGATTTCTGAAACTCTCCCAAATGTTTTATTGTATATCCGTATGTTCCTGTTCACTAGTCTTTACAAACCAGTTGTAATACTATATGTTAGATTATTTTAGAGACTGAGTTTACTTTTGAAAATGGGGGAAATAGAAACTTTTTTGTGAAATATAACACAAATTTTGCATTGATTGAATTAACCCCCAAGATTTGGAGATATCACAGCAGTTTTCTTAGATATAATAGAGAAGCTTTATTCAGCTGCCTTTCTCTCAAAATATTTTTGTTTACTGAAGAGACTAGTTGAATATAGCATCACTGCAGACTTTGCTGTTTTATTGTTTGTCCATGATTTGTTTTGAGCTTTTAATAACATTTAGCCAGTCCAGCAGACAAAAAGGAAAAGCTCTTTTCAACAAGAGGCCTAGGAAAACATTTTAATTACAGGGATTTAGAATCTCTACCTTTTCCAGTGTATAAAATGAAGGAGTAATCCAAAAGCAGATTTGGAATTATTGCCAAGATAGATCAGTGATTCGGGACTTTGAAATAATTTTTGAGATTTAGTCTTAAACACTGAATCTCTTAGAGTGTTTTTCTGTGGGAGTTTAATTGTATTTTGTAACGAAAAACGATATTTATTTGTGGGCAGCTTTATAAAACAATATAAATACCAAAGAAAAGACTAGTGTACAGAAAATCCTTCAACAAAATAAAGCAATATAAGCAATACAACAAATAAATATATTTGTATGCTGGCTATCAGCAGTCTTTATTTCATTTCAATAGGTTTTTTGGTAAGATTATTCTGTTGGTTAACAGGATACTTCATTGAGATTACAGCTTCAGTCAGCATCTAGAGACTTCTCTTGAACTGGAGCCAAACACCACATGGCCTTCTTTCAATGTTTAGTCTTCTGACCTTGGAATCTATCCTAAAACCATCTTAGTTCTATAGAGATGCCTTAAGGAAGTTTGATTTGGCTTATTTATTTGTGTTTCTTGAAGACTGTGCTCTGCTAATGTGGTGATGCAATGTACTTCAAGAACTAATCACCAAAAGCTTGGATTAACAAAAACTGAAAGAAAAAATTACCATCTCTGGTGGATTTACAGGATTTATCTAAATACAATGTTTTAAAAATAACTTTGTTTGCTAGACTGCATAGTGTTTCCAAAAGATAAAAATAAATTTGTTCTGGTAATTTAGAAATGCTGTTTGTGATTTGGAAGTGTCAATAAAATGTCTACAAGTGTCAGCTTTCCTTTTATTTTCTTTTTAAATGTAGCAATATTAACATCCTGAGGTGTTACAGAAAGTCTTCTAGGAATTATCTACCTTCTGTATGTGTTTGAGGTGGATGCTCTAGTAAGTAATCCTGTTGACCAACAGAAAAGTAGCTAAAAATTTAGTCATTAATTTCAACAAGCTTGGTTTTGCGATAAACCTTGGTGAGACATTCTGAAACTTGAAAATTACATTGCAGTTTGGGAACATTGTGTCTAACACTCCAATAAAACGGCGCAAAGTTATTTCTCAAGAGATGGTAACCGAGGCCGTACCTCTAAATTATCAAAACTCCTGTGAGAGTGTCATTCTGAACTGCCGAAGCATACGGATAGGAATGCTGCGCAGAATGGTAGTGGAGCCTGTGATTGTAAGTAACCTTGCTCTTTCACAGCTTGCTTTTTGTATTTTTGTATTTGAACTACATAATATTTTGCCTTTGTTTGGGGAACAGTAAGTTTGTCTCTAATTTCAGAGGCTGTGATTTCCAGAGAATCTCAAATTACTGCTACACTCTAACACATGCAATCTAGCTCTGGTTCCTAATAGGAACGTTGTGCTGCAGCACTCTGAAAGAACTCGTTTACATGCTGGGGAGAGGTTTTGGGCTAGCATGCATTTGTTAAAATAATTGAAACCAACAGCAACAAGAAGTTGATAGGTTCAAGGAAGAGAAGCATTGTCCTAGAGGTGAATAATTTTAATTTTACAGATTTTTTTTTTTTTTGTCAGCTTTGTAAGTTACATGGAGTTTTCAAGGAGTCCTTGAATGTTAGTTGTATGCAGTCAGCCACATAGAATGGATACTTCTTGCTGGAGTAACCGCAGAAACAGCAGACTTGTTACTTGTTCTTTCCACATCTCTACAAAACACTATTGTTTGATTTCCCTAAATGCTGATAGATGACATTTTCTTTTGAAGAAATAGAATTTGTGTATTTTTCAGAGTATTGTAGAAGTTTTTGAAAACTGAGTACTTCAGAGAGGTCTGAAGTTTAAACAGTCAATATGACTTAAAGAGACTAGAGTAGCAAAGAATGTGCTTGCCTCAAGTTGTGCTAAAATGTACATTTTGTTTTTTCTTAAAACTTGTTTTATAAATATTACTTTTTAAATGTTTATTAATTATATTGAAATGTGTTGACTAACAGTATAAAGGCTTTCAGTCAGTTAATATTTGCAGAAGATATGAGATCTTACAATTATGTTGTCTTTCAGTTTTGCCTGGATTATATCAAAATACGCCTAGAGAATCAAGAAGGTGAGAATATTTTTCATTTTATGTTAGTACTCAATATATTTCTTTTGAATTAAGTAACTCTGTTAGCGGTATTAACAAGTATATAATTTAATGTTTATTCTCATTTTGTCATTTGTGTAAGAAATTATACTGGGTGTTTGTAGTCAGATAAGAGAAAATGAAATGGAGAGTACAAATTTGAGTTGCCCTTCAACAAAGTAATTAACAAAAATAAAAAGCAAGAGCAACTCTCCTGTAAAATGTTAGCTTTTAAAAATTGTATTAGTTCTTTTATTTCAGTTGTGTTAAGTAGGTAGTAAAAACCTCATTGATTTCTTAGAACTTTCCTGTTTAGATATCTTGATAATTTTGTCTCTAGTGTGAAAGTTATATATTTCATGTCACTGAAAGAAATAGTGACATAATTTGGAAAGGCTGAATTACAGCTCCTGCTCTGTTTCCTTTCTTTTCTTTCGAAGGGTTTTGCTCTGGGCCTGAAAAGCTTTGTTACCTTTTGTTAATCTCAAGTTGTATTCTTAAGATCCAGTCTTGTTGAATGTTGCTGTTGTTATTTGTAAAAGAGAACTACTATATTTTGTAATTATTACATGCAGGAAAGTGTCTCACAACCTGTAAATATAAGTGTTGCCTTTGCTCAGTCAAGTATTTCAGTTTATGTTACATCTAAAATACAAATGCATAGAAACTGAGTTTTCATGCTTTAAATGTATTTTTAAAAACAAAACACTGAAGAGCTTAGTGTAATTTTTAGAAAATAGCTATCAAGTTTTAGTTAAAACAGCTCTGCGGTGCAATTAGTTCCATGTCACCTAATTTGTCAATGGCATAAAAATGTGGTGACTCATTAAATGCTGTGTCTTTTGGGGCACTTAGCACTTTACTTTTTTTTTTCTTCTTTTTTTCCTATTTTTTTGAGTTTTGCATGTATATCCACTTCTATATCAAATTTTATAATACAGTAAAACCAGTAAAAAACTTAATATTGGCACTGGCAGCATCAGATGCAGTGTTAAAATTCTGCCATGTTACTGACATTTCTTTTGGGCAATAAACTGGGAGTAGTCCTTTGTTTCCTCAGGCAATCAGATAATTTCTCTGCATGTGTTTATGCTCTCCTTTTTAAAGTTATTTTTAATATGGGAACTTGGTCAAAGATAAATGTACAAAGAAAATTTTACAAACGTACTGTAAAATGTGCCATAGCAATAGTTGCAAATTTCAATCACTGGAAATTGTGGGGTTTCATCCTGTGGAATAAGAAAAGTTGGTGTGCAGAAAACAGTTTGTTTCTGATGCGTTTCTTGACAGATGACATTGGAATTTTAGCTTGTCTTTTAAGATATTAAAAGGAATCACTTCTTACATGTCTGTTAATTTTAAAGTTTTATGTACTTAAGAAGTTTAGTGAGCACATAGGGATTACTTATTAAAATAAGGGGGAAATTGTAAAGGAAACTTACAGATGTTTATTATATTTTAATATGTCATTATTTTCTCATAGAATCAGAAAGTGATACCAGAGAGATTAACCTGAAAACTTCAGAGCTTACTAAATGTGAATGGTGTAGTGTTCGAAAATTGCCAGTAGTTTTCCTACAAACAGTACCTTCAACCTGTAGCAGTCTGAGAGATCAACTGAAAATGAGTAAAGATAATGTCTGGTACGAATGCAAAGGAGACAGTAAGTAAAACAATTCTAATTTACTATTCACTTTGAATTGTATTTTCATGTTTTGGGTCATGTATGAGTGCATTAAGACTAGAAGGGTCATCACTGGCTGGGGTAGGTGTAGTGTTTTTTCAGACACTATTACCTTCCCAGGCTGAGAAAGAGTACAGTTTAGAACAGCTGGGCATCCTCTTTGTCCAGAAACATGCTAGTTGCAACACTCAGTCAGTTTAGTACAACTTTTTTCACTAGTATTTGTACTGAATGAGAGCAAGTTGGTTTGGTTAGCTTTTGTATATGAGCCTTTACATTTATTTGGCAGCTTTTTAATACTTCTGTCTGTGCTGTTCTGCTGATAGGCTTTAGCTTTAGTTGTATAGGTTGCCTTGGGGCTTTTTCCCTTGTCGTGATGATGTGAGATACACAAATACCTGCTTGGAGAATATGTGGATTATCTTCACGTATATTAAAATTAAATTTAATTTCTACATAATTTTCAAGATCCTAGCATATTAATTTGCATACCTGTCAAATGTAACATTTAGTCCTCTTTCTCTTCAATAGGGTTTTCTTTAGGTTAAATTTTGTGGTTATTGATACTTACATATAGTTTTGTACATACATGAATGCATTCATACTGAGGAAGAATGCTTTCATCAATCTCAGAATTGAGTGCTCCCATAAGACTGTGTAATAGTTTCCATGCCCTGTAAGAGTTATGAGCTGTAAGGAGTCTTACAATTACAGAAGTAATTGGAGAGCATACAGGAGACCTGGACACAATTCTGGAAACAGGAATTAGACCCCAGGTGGACATAGGTGTTCACAAAAAAAGAAAAAGCTTCCCAAGCTGTCTGTGTGAGAAAGTCCCTCTCTTGGCATGGCTCTCAGCAGTATCCCCATATAGCTCTTCTCCCTGAGGCTGTGGCACAAAGTTTTACATCCAGCTACTCTATTGCATTTGATATGCAGGAGCACTTTATGATAGCACAGTTGCTCTCTGCTTTGTAAGCAATGAAATTAATTTAAGCCTGTATCCAGAGCTGTGTAAGCAATTATATGTAGATGCCTAGCTCCCAAAACAGAGCACCCAAAAGCCAATTAAGTGTCTAAATTCTGTGTGCAGTGAATTGGGAATTATGCTGCTGGAGAATTATTTTTCACAAGAGTTAGCGTGCTGGGTTAAGAATGACCAAAGGGGAATGGTTATGCTTGTGTCTGAAATGCCTCCTACAGAAAAACAGGTCCTGGCAGCTCTGTGTTGGGCAGCAGTGTGAGACTGGGATTTGCAGCCTGAATTCTATTCCTTTTTCTGACTGTGTAAAGTAATTCCTTTTAGTGCAATTTACTGCTTTCTGATTTTCCAGATCATAAAAGTGGATGATATTTATATAATAGTTGATTGATTTGAGTAATTCTCTCCAACTTCTTCAAAAACAGTGATGTTTTATAGCATAGTTTCCTAGGATCAGAGAGGAAATTATGCTGAATATACAGTTTTTGAAATCGCAGTGAAACAGTAGGGTAGGAACTGCAGTAAGAAAAAGTATTGGTTACAGAGTCTTACTCTCAGTAAACAGAGATGTTACTTCAGAATATGTTTTGGCTTTGCATTTGTGTCATTTAAAATTTATCAGATGTAATATTTAACATTTCTTGATTAAGGTAAAATTTGAATGCACTCTTTGTAAAAGCAGATAATAAAGATATGGCAGTTAATCCTTCTCTCTTGTCTGCTCACATCTGTATTACTTCTTACATGTGTTATCAGCAGTGTGTAGTTGTGTTGGCCTAAAATTCCATGAAATCTGTTTATAATTGCAACATGCTTTATTTTATTTTATTCCTAAATTAATAATTTTCTCTGGTTTTTTTGCAGGTCAGGAAGAACAGTATATAATTTTAATTTTTGAAACTGGTCTTGATCCTCATGCCAATTCAATATTTGAAAAAATAATTATGGACATTGGTATTAGAAATAACATATCTGACTTCTTTGTGAAAATTTCCTTTGAAGAAGCCAATGCCAGGCTTGTGGCATTTACTAAGTGCTTGGAGGACAATTCCAAAGGAAGCCCATCTCACAGAGAAAGCAAAATAAAAAATGTAATTATGCTTTTGTTTTAGAACTAAATCATTGTATTATGTGGGTTACAAATACACTAAGGATAGTGTGTTAGCCAAAAAAAAATTCCATCAACTTTAGATGGCTTTTATATGAAAATTCCCAGACTGGTCGATGGTGGATTATGAAACTATGGGAAATAGTCTGTGCATTCACAGTACTTTCTAGGGTGTTCAGTTTGATTATGAAGTTATATAATGGTCCACAAGTAATGTGGTTATTTAAAAATTATTAAGGGATGAGAACTCTTTACTATAATCGGACATCATCATTTTTTCCAACTGGTAAAATTATGGTATTTCAAACAAGAAATTAAGTTGCACTACTGTAGTTACATTTAATTAATGCTTTCATTAAACAACCTACTTTTTAAAGAATTAGAAAGTTTTGTGATTCTGCAAGAAATGAGCAAAGATCTAAGTGTAGTAGATAATAGTAAAGATAGTTGATAGTAATAGATAAGGTAGTATAGGAAAAAAACCCACAGATAATAGTTAAGTAGTAGATAGTAGTAGATAAGGTAGTAAAGGAAAAAACCCCACAGACTTAAAGTTCTCAAAATACCCAGATATTACAGTGGTGGACTTCAGGAACTTTTATTACCATTTCAGTAAAACTGAGCACAGTATGCAAATTAATATTGATTCTGTTCTCTTAAGGTTGCTTCTGAGTCCAAAATGCAGCAACGAAATAAACAATTACCATTTTTTGATGATGATGAAGAAATTGGCGAACCACATACAGTATTTATTGGTCCTATAGAAAAGTAAGATCTTTATCTTTGCCATGTAATAATTCTGTGAGGGGTTTTTGGCATTTCATACTTCTTATTGAATGTATTTTTCTTCTCAGGTTGATAGTTTATCCACCTTCTCCAGCTAAAGGTGGTATTTCTGTGACCAACGAAGACCTCCATTGTCTAAATGAAGGAGAATTTTTAAATGATGTTATTATTGATTTTTATTTAAAGTAAGTTTTATTTCACATCAGTTTTTAGTCATCTTTTACTTGGAAACTTGAAAAGTTCTGCCATTAAAAATTCATAGGTCAGTTGGTAGCATTTGGTCTCCAACTATGTATAGCCATAATTTTAAATGTTGTTTTTTGATCTTGCAAGAATTTTTGGTTCTTCTCCTATCCTGCTTGACAGTGACATTGTTCCTATCTGGATAAAGGTCCTTTGAACTTTTTAACATCTCAAGAGCAAGTTTAACTAAAAAAAAGAAAAATGCTTCTTTAAAGTTCGGTTGTTCTTTGCAGAGTATCTGTGTTTCCTAGAATTTCATTTATTTTGATTAACGTAATATATAAGTTAATTTTGTGCTGTCACTGACACTGCAGATGTTAGAAGTATATTAACTTGTTACATGCTGCTGGTTTTATGCTACACATAAGGTGTGTATGTATATTTTTCAGTCTATTAACATATTTTGGAAGTGAAAATCAAATGAGTGTGTCACTCTTGGGACTGTTTGGAGATCTGGTGGTTCAAATATAAAATACAGGTCTCTTAGATTTTTATGTAACAAACTCCTTAAAAATTGTTTTCCTGCCATGAAACAAAAATAAATACAAGAGCAGCAGAACAGCTTGTTGATTAAGCAGAGAAATAATACCTTGAAATATTTCCATAAGTTTTGCATTAATTAGTTCCTGTGGATAGTCAGCTCCAAATAGCTATTCTGTGAGAAGCTGCTATAATTTGCTGGAGAGTACCTGTTAGCAGTCCTTTTTACTCTGGTGCTGAGTACTTTGAGTTAAAACTTCCATTATTTTTTTCTTTCTTCTTTTTTTTTAACTAATTAGGTATTTGGTACTTGAAAAGCTGAAAAAAGAAGATGCAGATAGAATACATGTGTTTAGTTCATTCTTCTATAAACGCCTTAATCAAAGAGAAAGAAGAAATATTCATGAAACTTCAAACCTTTCGTAAGTCTGTTGATAAGTCAGTTTAACATAGAGCTAAGTGCATTGAAGGCTCTTAAAAACAGATTCCTTACAGAGAGAAATATCAACAGAACTCCAGGAAACATCCAGACCTGTAGCAGACATAGAATATCCCTTGATCATCTTAACAACCTGTTAAGGTGAAAATATCTGGAAAATGCTCCCTCAAATAAATTAAGCCACCCTACAAATTATATATTTCTTATTGCAGAATACAACAGAAGCGACATGGGCGAGTGAAAACGTGGACGCGGCATGTTGATATTTTTGAGAAAGATTTCATTTTTGTTCCCCTTAATGAAGCGTAAGTGAACATACCTTTTTGTCACATTTGGTAAAGGCTTAAGCATCGTAATTCTGAAATTGAAAGTTAGATTACAATAAGAATTAAAAATTAAGAGAATATACCTATTTTTCTAGGTGATAAAAACTAAATAGTTCTGTAAGACCCTTAAATGTTGTAGTGTAAGCATTGTCAGACAGTATAAAGATGGCAAAAATTAACGTTTCTGAGCACCTTTTCTAGGTTTTACCTCAATCTCTTGCATTCTTTCTTCTAAGCTTCTGGCAGTGATAACTTTTGGATTTATCTTTTTTAGTATTTTGTAATGAGGCTCTCTGGTATAGATGGGATCATCTGAAGTTACAATAAACAGATGTTGAAATAAAACTTAATTGAAAATCACTACTGCCTTGAGAACTTTTTTCTTTTCTTTATATCCCTTTGTCCTTATATTTGTTAAGGTTCAGGAAGCAGACCATTAGCATTCTAATGGTTGCTAGGAACTTTTATGATGCTTGCTTTCCTTAACATAAGAGCAAGTTGTCACAAACACATTTCTGTATTTCACAGAAATAAGCTAAACAGTTCTTAAGCCAAAATATATATGAAAGTTAAAGCACTGTGATTTATACGTATGCAATAAAAACAAAATAAGGACGGATAGACAGGAATTTTTTAACTGATGTCTCATAGGCATACCTAGCTGATATTTTAAAATTAAAAAAGAGATTTTTTTAATAAAACATTATTTATCTCGGTACTGTGCCATTGTGCAGTGGGAGACGAATTTCTAAATATTCTCGTTTTCCTGCCTCTTCTACGGCTGCATTCTGAGGCTATCAGTATAGAGGCAGTTATGAGATAACTGGCCAGACATAGATCTGTCCTTTTTATAAAGTTGTATTTCCCCAACAAAGGTGTTCAGCAATAACTTTAGTTTTTGATATACCATGACCTCTGTCAAGACACCCAGATCTAGGGGATTTTAATGACTCAGGTGTAAGGTCCACTGCAGGTCCTGTCCACTGCAGACTTCATCCTTGCCATCCCTCTCCCATGAAACTTCAAGTACCAAAACTTTGAATTGTCTGTCATTTAAATTTTAAGCTGCCTTTGCACTTGTTATATAGTTCACTTCCCACCATCCTCTCATGTGTCATTCACATATGCACATGGATTATGCATAGGAGAAATGAGGTTATGCAGAGAAGAAATGAGGAAATGAGGAAACGAAAACAAATAGTTCTGTGGTTTTATAGGAATTATTTTTGTAACTTAAACCACAGTCGTTTTCACTGTCTTGCTCATTTACTGACAAAGAAGTAAAGCAATGTCTTTCTCAACATGTAGAACATAAGTTTGTACTGAAGGCATAACATTCATACCATGTGTGAGTTGGTGATTTTGGGTTAGAGTAGCTTGGTCTAATGGAGTCATTCTGTTGTGATTAGAGCATGAGAAGTGTACTCCTGGTGTGCATCTGTCACTTGGATATAATCCTGTTCACACTTCTCAGAACTGTCCCTTCAGCATAAACTGAAGCTTGTCAAGTGGTGACAGTAGGACATTCATTTGTAACCGTGGTTTCCTGGTAGGTACAGTAAGAATATTGCAGAGCAGAAAAATAACCAAGTAGCCAGGGAGATGAGAAAGCGGTGGGGTGTTGCTGGGTTTTGGTGTCTAGTTCCAGCCAGTTTTTCCAGACTATCTCATAACCACTGGATTAGGAAATGTAGACTCATCATCTAACCAGCTGTCAAACTGCAGTAAGTGGAGGTGGGCAGGTTGATATGAGGGCAGAATCATCTTCAGAACAGCTTGTTTCAATTTAACCATGACTACATCAGTGTCCTTTGGCTGTACAGTCCTTCTTGTTCAGGTCTCCAGTGAAAACAGATTGTTTTCCTTAAAGTAACAAGCTGTTCTCTTTTTTCATTCAGGTTAATATGCTAGTCTGCTGACATAATTGGTACATAAAGTCTCTGTTAATAAAATAAACACACATTCCAGGGTTGGGCAGTACTTAATATGTTAATTTATTAGATGTGGTGAATCATTCAATATAAACCATACCACAGATGCTTTCAGTGGCCACTTACTTTAACTGCCATTAAGTTTTGATGCATTTTGGGCTTCATAACCATCTAATTATTTTTTTTTAGCATGGCAGTTAGACATGTATTTTTAGCTACTGCTTTTTCTTTTGTCTACTAAAACACATTGGAATGTGACTTTACCTGTATAATACACAGCTTGCTTCTGTTATTTGCTGTAGACAATCAAAGATCCCTTGGAAAATTTCTTACTTGGACAATCAAAATCCAGTTGTAATGCCTCAGTCCCTAAATTTGCTGCTGCTCTACTTTTGATTGAGGGGCAAGTCAGTAAAGCCTAAAGAAGCCAGGAAGTAGGAAACTTGCAAAACTTACACTTTGTGTTGGGGGATATAACTGTTTTTGATGTGGAAAAGTTAGAATCTAAGTTCTGTGAAGGGTGTGGAAGACAGCAGAGCCATTGTGGCACCATTAGAAACACTTTTTTTCTCCTTTAGTTCACTGTTGACAAGATTTCTTTAAAAATGTGGAGTCTTAAATACAGTTGGAAGATCTTGTAGGTGGAAGAGTATGGGCAATTCAGCCATACCATTAGATCTGACTATTTGCGTTGCTAGTGCTGAACTACTAGAAAACTTCAAACAGCCATAAAACATGAACTCTACAATATTTAATTCATGCATTAATGAAGAAAGTGTTAAAAAAGAAATAAGTTTAAATTCAGAGAAATAAAAAAATGTATAAAGTGTGAGCAAATTGAAATAAATATTTAAGACAGCACCTCTTTTCAACTAACTGCATCATATTCATTAGTTTGGGATTATTTGCATGGAGAAATTGTACTTTTACAGAAGTCTGTGAAGGCTTGAGTAAAACCTGGTCAGAAAAGTGAACAGCTAGTATAGTTTATCTTTAAATAATTATGGGGGCATTAATGTAATTACAAATTTTTAATGTATTTTTTTCCTTCGCAGCGCCCACTGGTTTTTGGCTGTTATCTGTTTCCCTGGTTTAGAAAAACCCAAATATGAACCAAATCCCCATTTCCATGAAAATGCTGCAATGCCGATGAAATGTTCCTCTTCAGATGGAGAGAGCAGCACGCCATCTCCTTTGCCAAATGAATTAGATGCACAAAACTCGCCTTCCAAGTCCACAGCAAAGAAGACGTTTACCAAAAAGTACAGTACAGCTTTAATCGACCCAAACAGTGAAATAGAGGACAGTGAATCTTCGTGTTGTAGAAGAAGTCCTTGTAGGGGGAAAAGTGCTTTCAAAAAACTGAATCAAATAGACAGTGATGTGGAAGAACCTAACACTGTGGAATCAGCATGCCATAAACTAGACCATAGAACTCTGGATGAAAACGGTATACAGGGTGAATTCACAGCTGCTAGCCAATCTGTGGGTATGTAATTGTAAAAATATGCATATTTTAATGAAATATTTGAAGATTTCAGATCTGCAGTGGTGTAAACTTTGTACTTCAAAAGTTTAGTATATGGCTTAACTTCAAGTGCTTGCAATATAAGTAATTCATAGCTGTTGATAACTCTCCTGGCAAAGGGCTGGAGATAAAACACTGTTTTCTAAATCAGATTAATTTTTCAGTTCCATGACCTTTTTTCAAACAAAATAATTTTCTAGATACCAGTTGGCATCTCTCAAGATTGCAGTTGTTAAGGAAAGAATAGTAGTTGACCTTGGATCCTTATAACATATGTGCAGGGAAAAGCTGACATAAGATTATGGGAACAGCCTTAATATCAGTGTCTTTTATCATTTGTTGTCTTGCTTCAACACTGTTAATTTCTTTAATGTCCTGATAAGAAGGTGTATAAAAAGAGTAAGAAGAAAGTAATTCTAAAAACAAAAAAATTTCTTCCATGACTGCTGTGTTACATTTAGAGAGTCTTTCTCAGTTCATTGTTGCTGTGGAGACTGCGCTCCCCAATCTGCAAGAGTGTTTGTACCCAAGTGAACAAGGGAGCTGGCATACTTTTAAAAGCAGGTGAAGGAATTAGAAAAGGGTTGTTTTCTCTGTTAATGGCAACATTTGGATCTCCTTAAGGCATAGAGTAGGAAACATCTGATTACACAAACCTCTTACTTTAGTCACCAGTAGTATTCCTACTGACTTGGTTTATACAGTAAGTATAGTACAAGTTCTGACAATACTAGCAATAGGATGGTTTAATCTGTATACTGCAGGTTATTACAACTTCAATATCTTTGTGGGTATGAACAGTGCTAATTTCTATTCTAAATGTATTTATTTGTAATAACATTGTCACTGTTTCTATGAGGTCTTAGAGGGGCACTGGGGATGCGTGTTCTTGTTTGAGTTGATTTTTCATGTTATGTATGATTGTTACCATTTACAATATTGCTGCTATATAATGTGGTTTCATGGCTTGGATGCTGCTACCATTGCTTGTCTGTAATTAGTTCGAATGTGCATTAGGACAGGTTTTTGCTAGGATTACATTTTTTGTGTTTTTTTTTCTGGCTGGATTGTATTGTCAGCTGATGGTCATTCTCTTTCTAACTTGAATGCTCAGATTCTCTTGCTCAGCTATTGAAGATGATGCACCCTTTCATTAAAGTGGATGTTCTCAGGGGGCACAGTCCTGATTTAAGGGTGAGATTGACCCTGAGGATATGTTTAGGCAGCCAAATTTAGATGCACTGTATTTAAACTTCCATTTCAACCAGATGGAAGGTAGGCCTTCTGCCTTGGGTTATCTGAGCAGCCTTCATCTGTTGCTCCAGAAGGGTGTGGATCTTGACTGTGCCAAATCATCCTGGATAGCCAAAAATCCTCGATATCCAAGGATATCTGAAGAGACTGCACATGCCTCTGATAGTGTAGTCAGTGAATCCAAGAGACTTTCTCATCTCATCCTACAGGAGATAGAAAGTAGCTGTTCAGTTAAGTAGCTCTGTGCTCTGATTATGGTTTCCTAACATGGAGACCCTAGGTGCTAACTGTACTTGGGAGCCTAAACTGAGATGGCTTCACCTCAGAGTAAGTCCTGGTGTTGAACTTGTGAATCTGTAGAAGTTCATACCTAAATAACTTGGAAGTTATCCAAAATATATCTATTTTTTTTACTTCTCTAATAATTTTTTTACTGCCCAGCTTTTGAAAAATATGTGATTTGTCTCAATACTAATTCTTATTTTTTAGAAATCTGTCAGCAATGTCACATTAGTATATGACCTAATTCTTATGCTAAGGTCTTTTCAAAGGTACTGAGTAAGACTAATTCCCAAGTTTGTCCCTGTGGAGCTTCACTGTTGGCCTTTTTCCAAAGTGTTACCTTAACATCTCTGAAATATTCTCAAATGCAGATGTTCTCTTTTTTTTTTCCACTAGCTACTTCACTGCCCTATTTACTAGTCTTATAGAAATCCTAGTTTCCTTTAAAAGGTATTATGTCCTCCAATGACACCATAACAATACTTTATTTTTGTCATTGTTTGGAGGTATTACAGTAGCCCCTTTCTAGGAAGATTTCGAGTTATGCTGGAATAAATTACTTGTTTTATTTCCACAGTTTACTTTTGTTTTTTCTCCACTGAAATCTGTTCTGAAGTCTTGTGTGGTAGTAGTAAGAAAAAGTAGTGAGCCTGTAGCTGTCTGTATTTGCTTCTTGTACAGGTATAGCTAGAACATTCATTTCTTTTTCTTATGATGCTGTTTCCCACTAAATATGAGACTAAATACATAGAGGTCACTGGGAGTGAATTTATAGATAATCTTTTATGTAACAAACTCTGAAATATTTCTAAGCTGCTGCTCCCAGGAGAGCTGGAGAGTTGATCCTTCGTTCTGCCCTCCCCAAACTACCTTTCCTCTTTTACTGACAGATGTCTTCATACAACTGCACAATGAACTGATGGGAGAAATTATTCCAGTTAAAAAGTAATGAGCTAGTGATTACCTTTTTCAGTGTGATCCACTGTGTGTATGGATGTATTTAGTGTTATGATAGGAACCAGCTGGGGATAGGAGTAGATGATCATTTTAGAGAGCATATCAGAGTGCCTGTTTTGGTAGCAGTACCAATTTAGACTGTTAGAAAGACTCCATGGAACTATGGGGAAATTTCATTGTGGTTTTAGTCTAGGTGTTTCAGCCTTTTTTAGGCATTTCACAAAATAACAAATTGTTTCTGTTGTGCTGCTTAGAAGAAGCTTTTCACTTTTGTTCATATGCATGAGTAAATTATTATATGTTTACTGTATCACAGTTACTGTGAGCAATCCTGAGGAAATCTGAGGTATTTAAAATTAGTTTGGTCTTCAGTGATGACATAGTATTTGATGTTTAAATATCCTGATGTCTGTGATTAATACAGATGGATTGCACAAAATCAGACTAAACTATAGTGAAGACTCAGCTGATGGCAGTAAACTAAATGAAGATGAGCTTATAGATTTTTCTGAAGACCAAGATAACCAGGTAAAGAATTTAGCAATATTATTTAGGAAATATGAACTGTTGTGTTGGATTTTGAATAGACAGCTTAAAAGTGGTGTACAGATTGTGAATGTGCATTATCTAAAGCTACTTATCTTTACAAGTGTCAAGTCCAAAGCACTGGTTACCTACAAAAATCTGCAGGTTAGTTGACAGAGAGGATTATACGTTTGTTCATTCAACTGTTTAATAGAAAACTGCTGTACTGATCCTGCATTTAATTTTGTGAGTCTTTTGTGTAATGACAATATTACACAGTGATTTTAGAAGGAGCACTGAAAGTCAGTACACTTCTGTCTTTTGTCTCCACCACTCCATGTTCATCTGCTAAACCCAAGAACAAGTTACTCTTCCTTCAACTGCATTTCCTGGATATAACCAGATATATTGATAAGTGTGTGCTACTCTGTTGTTTTGTTGCATTGGTGCTTCTCCTAATCAGATTTACACAGCATGAATTTATAATCAAGTACCACTCTTGTTCAGATTGGAAAACATTTAGATTTTAAAGCTGTGGGAAGACTGAATATTAAAATATCCCTGACTGACTCAGTGTTGGGTATGAGGGCATTATTCCATAGCCCTGCTGCTTCTACAAGTGTAAGTTCAATGCGAGCAGGCCAGAAGTTACACATTTGCTCTTCCTAATTGGCCTGCCTGCTCATGTTCCAGGTGTATGACCTTTTCTGGACCTCTGAGTCCAGAACAAACTTATTTTTCAGTCTGCAGCTCTCTGTAATGACTTCCAAGTAGCTATATGTATGTATACACATATATATGTATAAAAGCTTCAGTTGATGTTGAAACCTAAACCAGCCATTGTTTTAAGCTGGACTTAGCCCACCTCTCCTGTCATGCCACCTGTGCAAACATTCTGAGTTTTGCCTTATGTCTGTTTTGTAGCAGATAGAGTTTCCAGAAGATGGAGAATAAGTAGTACAGTGTTTCCAGTCTGAAATACATGGCATGAAGGCAGGGAAGCAAGCACATGGCCAGCTGCATTCCTTGAGAAAAGGAACAAATTCCAAGCTCATTAGTTGCCGTGCAGCTTAGAACTTAGTTCAGGCTGAAGTTGTCACTGATATTTTCTAGAATGCACATAACAAGTGTAGAAATGACCATGACAAGCTGAATGGACCAACCTTTTCATCTGCTAAAAAGGAGTTGAGGCTACAGCAAAAAGAAGTGTACGAGGAGCTAGGCAGTAGTTCCTAATATGATAACATATTCATGGCATAGCTTGAGGATTTCGGTGCCAAGATCCTGTGTGCTAATGAAATGCACATAATGCACACAAAAATGTTAATAAATCATGCTGTTACAGGGATTCCCATTTTTGGAAAGCACCTCCTTCCCCATAATGCAGTGATCTGAGGTAGTAATACTGAACTCAGTGGAAGGCTGGGAAACTACAGATCACTGGGATTTTTTTAGATACAACAACTTATTGCTTTTGTTCATAAAACTTCTGTATCCTTCATAGCAATCAGTATTGAAATCAAAAGGCCAGAGGGTATTTCCAGGCTTGTGATGTGATTGTTTTTGCAGTCCATAGTCCTGTGTATCATGGTTTAATTTTCCTTGCCCTAAGAATCAAATTGTTGCATTTTGGAGCAAAAATAGAGATTTATTTCTCAGCTTGTTGCAGATCCTGTCTCATTTCACCTAGAAGAAAACATATACAAAACTGCCAAGCAAGTTTCTAGTGTTGACTGGCAAGGAAAAGTACTGATAATTTGGATTATAACCAAATAAACAGAGATTCATCTCTTCTAAGCCAGCAGTGTTTTGAAAATGTCAGTTGCATTTTTCTAGTTTCACAGTCCTTAAATAAATAGCAGCATTCAATCCATGTCATTCTAGTATGAATTTCAGAAACCATGTGACTGAAAGTTGGTCAAGTGGATCATTTTGGATTAAAGCTATCATTTCTTTATTAAACTTAATTATTGTTGTTGAATGAAAATATTGTGTAACAATAAATTCCTTTGCATCTGTTTGCAAAAACAGTATTAGCTTTTAAACACCTGTAACAACATTGCTTCTGTAGGAAGACAGTAGTGATGATGGTGGCCTTGTAGATGATAACTGTAATTCAGAAATGGGACAATGGTACCTGAAGCCAACTATCTGCAAACAGTAAGTATTAAAACAGGTAAAATGGAGATTTCATAGAAGTTAATGAAATATAAAAGACAATAATTTTGAGAAATAGTTATACATGAACCTTAATCAGCAAGCTGTTAAGGTTTGAGAGAGAAATTTATATTAAAATATTCAGTGAGCAGAAAATTTATTGAATGAAACTACTAGTGAAATAATAGCTTTTTTGGTTTCTGTTAAGCCTGTGTACCGCATCAGGCAAATGAAGATTGTTTCTTCCTATAAGGCTGTTCTTCGGTATTTTGCACTTGGATTCCTACAAAGACAAGGTGCAGAAGCATGCTCAAATGTATCCTATATTAAAAAGAAGATTAATGTTTTTAAATTGAATAGTTAAAACTACTAGTGAAAAAAGCCTTTATCACTACTCAGATTAGTAAAGGAAAATGGGAGTAATTTTTAACTGCCCTCTTATTTAAATAAGATAGCTGTTCCTCTTTATTGTCTCTCTCTCTGTTCTTTTTTCACTAATAAAAGTGCTTCACACTTCTTAAAAATTTTTTATCTGTTCTGGAATTGAAAACTTTTTTAATATTTGATACCCGGGAATAATTTCTTAGTAAATATTTACTGTAGTTTTATGGTGTGACAGAGGCATGATTCAAAATCCAGAAACATTACTAGTAGTATTGCTGTTTTGACAGTTTTCTTTGTATTTTTTCGTAATTTATCTATTTTTGTATTTCCTTTCTTGTGAATACAAGGTTCACTAGAAAGGTGAAAACTTTCGCAGTACATTATCAGGAGGTAGAATAGAATTACAGATTTATAGATGTTATGGAATATATGACTTAATATGTTTTCAAGGAAAAGTCCATCTGTGTTGACTTTTAAGAATATTTATGAGCTTCTGATTATAGCTTGGCTAAATCTGTCCCATTTTGGTGACAGATTATCTATACATAATACTTTCCAGCAGATATTATTTTAATCCAATGTGAAATTGCATAACGTATTGGATGCCTAAGTTTCAAAAGTCATTAAGGGCACTTAAATACTTTACTATTAGCATACTTTAAAATTACTTCTATATGAAATAGAAAATTACCTTGAAAAAGTTGTCACTTCTTCCCCCTGCAAAGTACTACATTTTTTAGAAGAGCATTTTAAGGAGCATTTAATGCTTTTTAAAGAGCAGCACCTATATAAATACTTTTATCAGAAATTAAAACAAGTACAAGCAAATATTATTTAAGTGATTATCTGCTTATGCCTAAAAAATTGCATGCATGTAAATTTATAAATGCAAACACCTATGCATAAATGTATGCAGATATTTTGTCTGAATTTGCTAGTTTGAAGTTTCTTTGAATGATACTTTGAATGTACATGTGTTATCATTAGATAAGAAAAAACAGAGATTTGTGAAAAGTAATTGCATTTATTTATCCCTAAAAATACATACTACATATATAATGCTGAAATTCTGAACTCTAATATGAGTTAGCTTTGATGTACAAATCCAAATTGCATACATATAAGGTGGCTGATAAGATTGCTGTGCTTGTGGCTTCTGAAGAAGTAGTGTGCTTTAGATCAAGTAATAGGATACCAGCCTCTCTAGTGTGCAGGAGAGGACTTGAGCAGACTTGGTTCTCTAGAAAATACTTGGTTATAGATACATTATTTTTAAAGTCTTCTAAATAGAGTTGGTGGGTGTTTTGTGTATAACTACCAGTTAGATTTCACATCCAGACTGGGATCACTTCTTGAATATGCTTTCCTAATGCTTTTTTCTAGTGTGCTGTGGAGTGTCCAATCTATCTTCAAGCTGCTACTCTAGCAGGACATTTGTGCCTTACTTTGTCTTGCCAGTGTCCCAGATACCTGCTGCACCTAAAAGAGCATTAGATGCCTGAAGGTGTTTTAAGCAACTGTAACAAATTGTCTGACAGTACTGTATTTTCTAAGTACATTCCTAAGTGTATTTAGTCTATGGTTGAATATAAAGATAACCTGCCATTTAGTTATCCCTGCTAGGAGGTTACAGCAGTGCTGGCAGAACTTTGGAGTATTGATCTAGTTTTGTTAAGGCCACCCCACAAACTGTTTCTATGTAACATTGTGTTTTTCAAGCTGCTGTGAAATACTGTGTACTTAAAACTTTTGTTCTCTGTTAGACCCTGCATTTTGCTTATGGACTCACTGAGAGGCCCTTCCCGGTCAAATGTTGTGAAAACACTAAGGGAGTAAGTTCCTGTCTGGTGCTTGGGGCTTTATCGGTTTGGTTTGGGGTTTGGTTTGGGTTTGGTCTTGGTGGCAGTTTTTTTGTTGTTTTTTTTTTTTTTAATTCTTCAAGGAATAAAAAAATATTTTAATTTGCATGTTCTTTTATTGTAGATATTTAGAGGTGGAATGGGAGGTCAGGAAAGGCAGCAAAAGAAGCTTTTCCAAAGATGTCATGAAAGGCTCCAACCCAAAAGTGCCACAGCAGAACAACTACAGTGATTGTGGAGTGTATATCCTCCAGTATGTGGAGAGCTTTTTTGAGGTATGTATGTTCTTGAAGCTATTTTTGATTCCTGCTACAATCAAATATAAGCTATGAAAATGATTACAGTTATAAAAGGCTCCTAGTGTAGCTCACTGCCTATCAATGAGATTATGCATTATAAGCAAATTTATGTATAAACACACAGAGTAACTTTTTTGAAAATAAACCAATTAACCCTTTTAGTTGCAATTGTAAGCCATGAAATTTTCTGAGTGAATCTAAAAAAGACGTATTTAGAGCCTTACTTTCTGTTCTGCTTTGTACCTTTTAAAATCATCCAGTAAGATCTTGCATTCAAAATCTAAACTAAAAATGCACTACAAAAAGCTTAATCATTTTTCCCTGAGAACTCTGACTGAATAAATTCAGAAATTTGACGCAGGTAGGGGGTTTGTTTCTTTTGAGGGTGTTTTTAACTTGTAAGAAAACATGTAAGTGAAATCATTACAGCTAAATGCCAAATCTCGTTTCCATTGAAGGAATTGTTTGAATGCTTACTTAGTTGCAAGCTGACTTGGTCTTCAAGTTACAGCTCCTTTCACAAGTGGAGGCATTAGCACCTTCTGGTCTAGACTGGGAGGAGAAATGATGGTCAAATGAGATGCTGCCTGCATGGGACAGTAACTCTTTAGAATCCCTGGTGCTTCAGAGCATTGTTCTAAACTTTCCTGTAGCTAACCTTTTCCTGGAAAAGCTGGCAGCTTATCCATTCCTCAGCCCTCTCTCCCTCCGTTCATACATTACTCAAGAGCAGTAAGGCTTTAGCAGAATGCGTTCATACAAATGGGAGGCAAAAGTTTTGCTCTACTGATGAATTCCTGAGAGCTTTGAACCATAACCAAGTGCCTCCTGTTTTGTTTGCTGGGGACACAAGGAGTTTTATTTACACATTCCTTTTTGGAACGGTTTGATAAAACTTCCTCCAAGTTTTATCAGCCCATTCCTTTTTGCGACTTGATTGCTGCATTCTGTCAGGCTGAATCCCTTGTCCTGCCTCGTCCGACAGTGTGCAGCAGCTTTGTCTGCCAGAGAACAGGCACGACACATACCATGTGTCAGAGGGCAAATCACAGGATATTCTCAGAAGTAACTTCAATGGGGAGGGAAAACCTGAGCTGGCTGCACAGTACTAGACTGTCTTGAAGTTATTCAGCGAACAATTTCAACTGCTTTGTATTTGGAAAATTGCCCACAGTCTCATTTTGCACCGTCTCTACAAACTGGGAGGAGAGTGTGTGGGAGCAGTGCTCAGTCTGGTGTCTGCGGCCATCAGGGGCCGCCAGGGGCCGCTGCGGGAGGGGCAGCCCAGCACAGCACAGCGCAGCTGGCCTCTCACCCTGCCACTGCTTGTCTTCCCTGCTCCGAACAGACACAAAATACGTTGCTAGTGCAACATTAAGCACTGACATGCTCCTGTGCAGAATGTCACTAGTTTTTTGTCACAAGCAGCCTTGCTGATCTTACCTCATTGATGAATGTAATTCACTCTTAAAGAACCCTGATGATGTAAACTGGAGTACAAAAAGGGAGGAGTTTCTTTGAGAGACAGCACTGTTCCCCAGATTGTTATTTGGTTAGGGTGGAATTGTTATACAGGATCACTGAAGAGGAATAGAGAATGAGTCATAATAATTATCGTAATTATTTGGATGAATGTGACCTAGCAAGAAAACAGAATGTAAGTATAATAAGCATTGGTGGTAGGCAGGAGCTTTGCTTTCCAGGGTGAAAACTAAATCTGTCTTGCCTAGTTGGTCAGCCTTGCCTAAAGGCTGTTTGTAAGAAGAGGAATGTTTGGACTCCTGATCAGCTCTAGATTTTGATGCTTAAAAAATATCCTGTATCTTTACAATAGTGTTCTCTCTCACTCACTTTTTTTTTTAATTAGGAGAGTTTTACACATTTATGCAGACAAATGCTTAGTCTAAAAGTTGTAGCAAACAAAGTAGATTGTTGAAGCATCCTTATAATCAGGAGTGTGATCTGGATGGATTTTAGTCTGCAACACACTGAAGCATGATTGATTTTACCATAATTATATATGTACAAAACATGGAAATTGTAGAAATTTTGTTCCATGCTCATGGAATGAAGTGAGGAAAAATGTACTTTTCCTCACTATAATTTTCTTCAGTCATTTAGGTTATAACTCTTTACTGTAATATCCAAATGACCTTTTTTTTCAGAATCCCATTTTGAGTTTTGAGCTACCAATGAATTTAACAGACTGGTTTCCACGCCCAAGAATGAAAACCAAAAGAGAAGAAATACGAAAAATAATCCTGACGCTCCAGGAACAGCAGAACAAGGACAAGAAAGGACAGAAAGACCCAAATTCAATTTTGCAGGAAAAGACAGAGCAACCCACAAACAACAGCTCAGACTGAATGTTGTATCTGTTGCATGTTAGCTCCACAATCAGAACTGAAATCTACATTTCTGTCTGCCCAGACTAAAGATTTGGCGTGTTCTTCGCTCAGAGTTACTTGGGAATGTTTAATGCCTGTATAAATGTGTGTCATAAAATGGTTTAATTCCCACAAAGATGTGTATTAAGTGAGTCTGTACATATGTTAATGAGGCCAACTTTTTCAGCATTTGTAATTACTTTTTTTCCACTTGATAGGGAGCTTTTGTTATGTATTTCTGTTAATAGAACTTAAATAGCAACTTCTAAACATAAAGGAAATAAAGAAAATATAGGATGAAGTGGTTACCTTTTTCTTTTCCAGTTAAGTTTTAATGTTACATGCTTAAGTAACAGATAGGGAATGATTTGGTAGCGAGATAATTAATTCTTATTTTGACCCTATTTAGTTATCCTTTACAAGATTGTTCTGCTTGCGCTACAGACAATAATATGGGTAAGTGTCTCAATGTACCATGGCCTCCAAGAGGGTGATTCCCATCCTCCCAGTATCTTAAGTGTAGGCAGTGTCATAGTTCATAGGACCGCTTCAGATTTGGGGGTTTAGAAGATACGCATTGCAATTACAATTCCACCCTTGCGTTAGTGGGACAGGCTAGGGAAAGGAGGAGAGTGCTCTTTGACCAGAGGTGAGCTCTTCAAACAGTATTATAAAAGTAGTTTCAATGAAGTGATCTTGAGTGACTCTATTAAATCATATTTTGTGGATCCCAGTTGTTGTACAGGTGTATTTTGAGACTTTCTTCATTATAAAATTGTATTTTGGTAAGTGTACTTGGAATAGCAGATTGCCCACATTACATTTTCTATGTTAAAATTCTGAATGTTACATTCATATGTGCTTTATCTAAGTAACGAATTTAAAAAGAAAAAAGTGTATGATTACTATTTTTTCTAATATCCATGCAAAAAACCAAAATACCAGTGTTCATTGCTTGCTTGTTTGTTATTGGCTTTATGTAGCATCAGACTAATGTAGGGACTTGCGTGGATATTTCCAGTGTATTTTGATTTTACAACCATCTAAAATGTCATTGTTGCTTAAACTGCAAATGTAGCCTTTTATCCCTGTTCTAGAAAGGCTTTGTCATTGAAGTGAGGAAAGTAAGAAAATATTTGTGTGAGGATATATATCTCCAGTTTTCTACTTACACAGATACCTTTGAAGGGAACCAGAAAGTGTCACTTCACAGGAAGCCATTTGTGGGAGTAGAGAGATCTCTCTCCTTGCAGATAATATTTTGTTTTCTGATTTTTTTTTACTGGGAGTGTCACTCTACCATTCCCTTCTCCCAAAGAGAAGCAGCAGAGAGTTCATTAGCTGAACTCTGGGCCCCTTGAGATTTTATTTTTGTACACAACATCCAAGTCTAACCCAGGGCTTCATGGCTTCCATGAGTTTTCATTCTTACTAAACCCTGAAAATGCAGCTGCTATTGATGTTACTTCCAGGGCATTCCTGCACAGAGGACTCTCTGTGACACCCTCTGTTTACAGGGCGGTTCTCTCACCAAGGCAGAGTGGTTGCACATAGAGCAATACAACTGTGGGCTGCTAATCTTTTGTACAGATAACCTGTGGGATTTAGGGGAGTTCATTCCCTGGTTTCTCTTGCATAAACCCTGGGCCCCATGGAGATTATGTAAGCACCACATATATGTGTTCTGTTAGAGATGACTCCTGCAATTTTCTTGTTGAAAGAATGTGGGGGCAATTTCCTGGACTACAAATTAAATATGTAATGTGCATACCTCTGAGTTGTTTCCTCCTTCAAGTTTTCATCCAGTATTCTTGCCATTGGTGGGGAAAAATAGGGATAAAATAGTTCCAGATTGTGGAAATGCAGGATCTTGTGTGTCTGGCTTTAGTGCAGCTGACATATTGGAATAGTAGCATATACAAGAGAGGGAAGGAAAATAATTTCTTTGAAACAGAGGAGAGACAGTTGCAGATAGAATGTATTCCTTCCTAGTCTAGGCTTTCCCAGTGGTATGTTTTAATTATATGGAATATATCCACATTTCATCAATACAGTAGTTTTCCTTTTTCTGATACTTGTGATGCAGGTTCATATTTTGATGCTGTAGAACTATTTTGTTCTCTTACTGGGAATGGCCTGGTGCTTCTTCCTTTTCCTTTCTCTTTCCTGTCCTCCCCTTCATCCTTCCTCCCTTTTACCCTTTTTCAAAGCTGTGAAGAAAGTGTTGGATTTACTATTATTCTGTTAAAGGTCTCAAGATCTCCAGTCACATACAGCAAGCGAATATACATGTTAAATATAGGAAACTTATTTTTTTAATAAAATGTGACATTAATAGAAAAAAAATATACAGAATTAAGAATGAGTTATTTAAGACCTTCCCAACTTGGTTTAACAAGTTCACTACTTCATGTGCTTGGTAAGAGTTTTTTATTAACATGATGGTGGGCAGTGCTGCAATGTTTTGCAATCTTAACAAGTTTTACCAGTGCCTTTTCTGAATCAGATTTATTTAGTGGAAGCTACTAGGGTGGGGACTCGATAAGTGTATTTAATAATTGCATGACGATACATGCACTCTATGGAAAGTATATGTTGTATATTTCTTTAGACAATTCAGGTTTACAAGTGCTTTAAGAATAGCCTGACTGCATTCTGCAGTCAGGGATCAGATGGCCACCTAATTAAATGTATCTGTTTGTATTGTTTTTCAGGTTGGGTAGAATAACATTGAAGAATTCCTATTAAGGTTTTAGATTACTCTAGCATAAAAAATGCATGTACTTGTGGTGCACATTTGCAGGATAGCCACAAAAGCAGAAGAGACATCTAAGTAGTCCCTCGTGACATTTCTATTCTTCCAGCTGAGAAACTGAGCACACTCTTTAAAAACCAGAGACTTCGAACAGAATTGATTTTTGAGATTGCACTACATTCTTGTCTCAAAAGAATCTGACCTCCAAAACATTCAGTAAAAAAGAGTGAAAAATCAAGCAAGTTTTACAGCAAGATGAGGAAACTATGCTCTTGATTTTCTTTTTTTTTTCATGTCTTTCATAGCAAATGAGTAAAGCAGAAGATGTATGATTTTTAATTTCTATTAGTATAGTACCTCTGGAAACTGAAGCACTAGACTTCTCTTACAAACAAAAAGAAGCAGTTTCATTAATTTAGCAATTAATTTTTTTCCTCTGATTTTTTAAATAGAATTTATTTTTGGTCACTGGTTAAAGCTTTTCATTGATAATGTAATACTTGTGTTTTAGCATATGAACAGAAGTAGGTATAAAGATGCTTGCTCTTTGCAGTCTTGATTATTGGAAATAATGAGAGGTACTGGATTCTGATAAAAGATTTTTATTTTTATTTTGGTACACACTTTTCCAGTGCTGCATACTCAGTGAGTATGCAGCACTAAAGAACCTCTGTGCAGTGAGATGGGTTCACAAAGGTGCTTCTCCTAGTTTTTTTACTTACCCTTTCTACTTCTGGAAATTAAAGGGCAGCTGATGTTACAAACCACAGCTTTGAAACAGTAAGAGTGAGGCAACAGCCATTTTACTTGCCTCTCACCACCATAGTTTTGAAGTAAGTCCTTTGTGCTTAACTCAATAATGCCTACTCAAAGATGTGATGAAAGATGTGTGTTTTCTAGGCTCCAGCCTGGTTAAGGGAGGATGTAAGCTGGAAGGTGATTGTTCTCTCAGTTGTGGTCTCTTGTAGTTTTCTGACAGCCTTGATTTTGCTTGTTTTTAACAAATTCGCATTTGGAGTTGTACAACCCTGTAGTTACAAAAGGAAACTGGGTAATGCACACCATTTCTTAGGGATTCTGTATTCAGTTTTGAGAGTAATTGCTAGCCACAACCTAGATTCAAACAGCCAGCCTTTCTTTGCTACTGTACATTTTAATTTGTTTGTTTTTTCCCTTAGTTTTTTCTTTCTCTGTGAGATTCATAGTTGAGGTACCTGGGGGAGAGTCAGCGGTGCATTTGCAATGCATGATGCTTAAAAAGATAAGCTATGTTTCATACATGAATATATATGAACAGAAGATTATCTGGATTTAAAAGTATCCAATTTCTAGTAAATGAGACAGACTTGACTTACCTGCCTTTTTATTTTTTGTCTTCCCTTCTTTCTTGGTTGTTAATGCTTATTAGTTATTATGTAACTCTCTAGAGTTCTTTAGGGTATGACTACCCAATCATCAGGTAAGTAATTCAGCAGTGTCAGGAAGGAAAACTATTGAAATTTTTAAAATACAGGAATATTGTATATCTGCAGCAGTAGGGCTGCATGTACTGTATAAATAGATGGTTTATTTTAATAGAATTGCCAAATCCACATCTGTCTGTTTGCACAATGTCATAGTTTTAGATGGTATTTAAAAGCTCCGTTTTCAGGACCACATTCTCTTTTACTGTACGCTGACTGGATAAGGGTAATGGGAAGCAGACTAGTTTGACTCAGCTGAGTATTTATTCCCAGTGAGCTGTGAGGATCCACTTAAAGGAAAAGCATCGTGCTCCAGCCAGCCTGAGCTTCCTGCCTGCAGAGTCTGTATAGATTCTGGCCTAAACACCAGAGATTAAAACATGTTAGATTTCCTCAGTGGTGTACCTTAGGGAAATTTAGCAACGATTTACACAAAACTCTGTTTAAACATATTTCTAAGTTTAGGAACTTAGTTTACTTTTGCACATATCCTGATGTCAACTACATTTACTATAACTAAAGATACCAATGTCATCTCATAGCAGTAGTTTGCAAACTATTAGCAAACCTCTACCCCATTGTCCTCCAGATGTAACTGTTTAAAACAAGCTCTTTGACAGTGCCTGTTTACATCAGGCTTCTCCTTCCTAACTTAAATTTTGAAAAACTAGCCTGTTTCTCTTATCTTTATGTGCATGTTAGAAATGTGGAGGTAGCGTGGACAGGGACATTATTATACATTGGTCCAAACCTGTGGCATTAATTAGAGGAACTCTCAGGAATTACTTCCTTTGTAATTTCAAGTTTCTTGGATCTAAATATTTAGGATCATAGAATGGTTTGGTTTGGAAGGCTCCTTAAAGATTATCTAGTTCCAGCCTGGCTGCTGTGGACAAGGATACCTCCCACAAGACCAGCTCAGAGACCCATCCTACCTGGCCTTGATGAATGCCCTGTTTATGTAGCAGACTGAAAACAGTATTTTAGTTCTAGAGAACTTAGTATTTGCATTTTCAGTCCAGGAAATTTATTCACACTATACATCAGTGATATGGCAGATAGTGTGTCAATTCTGTAATACAAAAAAGTCAGGCTAACCCCAAAAAAGCACTATTACAAGAAGGCATGTTTCTCACAGAATGTGACACTAAATAGGTCATAAATTGTACTGGAATGCAAACAAATGGAGTATGTTTTTTACTTAAATGTTCCTCAGTCCTGAAACTTAAACTACTTTGTAAACAATATTGTAATAATATCTCCATGTTACAAAAGGGCATTTAAAGGCCGTGAGAAGTTGCACAGCTTCCTCCCATCCTATAAAACCACTGAGATTTTCTAGGCTTCAAACAAAATTTGTACTGCAAATGAATGTTTAGGTTCCAGAATCAAGAAGACATTTTTAAGCAAATGTCTGTAACAATGTGTTGAATGTGTATGGATAGCTTATGATGCAATATTTAATTAAAAAGTCATATAACTTTTTTTTTTTCCTTCTGTGGAATCCAGGTCTTTGTTTTGCAAGGACAGTGTTCTGTGGGTGAATTATTACCTCATTTTTGGCTCTACACCTTACTGTACAGTCTTTTTGTGAGTTTTTCATTCTGCTCGGTTATTCTCTATCTTTCATACATGGTTAATGAACTTGAATGCCATATAGTTAGCCTGATTTCTAACTTGCTTTCTCACTTGCATCCCTGTGTCTTGGTTGTCTATATAAAACAAGTAAATTTGTGGAGTTAGTGGAAGTTCCCTATTTCCTAGGGACACTGTTGAACTCAAATTGTTTCTTGAAATTTTTTCCAGGCCAGTTAGATGGTAGGTGGGGTGATCTTGGCTTCACTCTTATTTTGTCCAGTCAGAGTTGCTCCATATCATTATCTCCATATTGCAAGTTAAGTGCTGGAGTTCAGGGAAAGACATTAAAAGCATTTTAGTTTAACTGAGCTAAGCTACTCTTAAACTGCTGAAATTCGTGCTTCAGCTACTCTCAATTGTGAGCATTGAAAAGCAAGCTTAGAAAGATGCTTGCTGTTTATTTAGCTACTTGACAGAAACTAGTTTTGTGGTTAGAACTGTTTGCTTAGACTGAAAATCTATTGACCTGAGATTTATCTGAAGGCAATGTTGAAGAAAGTGTTTAATTCTGTCTTCCAGTTTTTTATTCTGTTCTTTACACGGGGAAGTGCTTTCAACTGTACTTGGGTAGAGCTACTGCTTGATTGCTCTGGGTTTGGAAACTGGCAAATCTGGCCCTAAACATTTCAAATTGGGCACCTGAAAATAAGGATGTAGTTCATGACAGCTGGGAAATATTTGTAAGTAACTTGCCAAATAGATAATTTTCCTTTAGCAATAGGTCATGTGCTTGTGTTTGAAAACCACTATTTAGATGATTTAAAAAATGATACTTTTTTTTCATTATATCTCATGAACAATATGAATCATAGAGCTTGTAGTTGTCTTTACTGTGAAATTTTAAATTCCCTAAACACTGTTAATTTCCCTAACTGACTTAGCATCTGTAGCAAGAAGTGGTATATGAAGAAAGTGTGATCACATAAAGTGGACTAAATTACAGTTCCTTATACAGTCTAAAATTTTTTGGATGATTTCTACCTTCGTAGTACTTATATTTGTCTTGCTTAGTGTGTGTTTTGCAGTGTGCACACTTTGGTTTTTCTGACTTCCATTGTCATTATATGATGATCAATCCTAGAACTAATGTTATAGTTCTCGCTTTTGTTTCTCCATAAGCAGTCATAGTGTGTTGTCATTTTCTTGCTTACCTAGATGAAAACATGTGAGGGGAGAACTTGTTCTGGTGGTTTTTACAGATTTTACCCAATCATTGCTTGTCCCTTGCCGTTTTCCCTCCTTCCAAACCCCTGATGAGATCCCTTGTATACTGACTGGTTCTTCTCCCAGTCTGTCTTGGCTCTTACATCTGTCAATCTTTTATCATGTCTCTAAGCTCTGTTCTTAGATCTACACTCCAGAACAATGGCCACTGATGTCTTTTTCCCTCTATGATCCTGTGTTGCCAACTTCATCAGCAGAGAAGCTGAGGAAGTATGGGCTGGATGAGCAGACAGTGAGATGTATTAAGGGCAAAATATCTGAACCTGGAGGTGTGATCTATGGTACAGTATCTAGTTGGAGGCTGGTAACAAACTGACCAGAGGCAATGGACACAAACCAAAACAGAAAATGTTTTCTCTGAGTATCAGGAAACACTTTTTTACACTGAAGGTGACCAAGCACTGGCATGGGTTGCCCCAAGAGACTGTGGACTCTCCATCCTTAGAGATACTCAAAAGCTGTCTGGACTTGGTCGTGGACAGCTGGCTCTAAGGGTCCCTGTTTGAGCAGGGGGTTGCACCAGATAACCTCCAGAGGTTCCTTCCGACCTCAGCCACTCTGTGATTCTGTGAGTTTGCTCTGAGTTCCTGTACTTGGTGTGACAAACCTGGCTGATGCTGCAGAGGAAACACCAGGCAATGCTGTTGCAGGAGTGCTGCAGTTCCATTCTGAGAATGAAGCTACAGGGTCAAGGCCAGCCCACGTGGTATGCATCAGAAGTTCATAGCCTCTCTAAATTTGGTTACATTTCAAAACTATTGGCAAAAGGCACAGCTCTGGCATAAAACACAACTCGCCCATTTTAAAATTATGCTTCAAGTCTCTGGGCAACCTTACTAGAAAGTATAATCCATGTTCCTGTTCTTTAACAGGGTGAGCAGAAGTCTTTTAGCTAGCATTCAACTTGCAGCAAATACCTAATTTGGAAAACTTTAAACTGGGCAGCCAAAGGTTAATTAAGGTATTATAAGCAACTGAAAGCAAAATGCAGCAGTTTTTGATACCTGCTATTTTTCTGGAATAATCTGAGTAGTAGTGCAATCCCTAGAACTCTTTGTGAGCAGATAGGTGATTCAGATTATTAGCACATTGAGTAACTGAGTCAGAACTGGACAATTTGTCACTCTCTGAGCCAAATGAGCATGCCAGGAGAGAACGTCATGCTACAGTGAGTGTTCAACTTCTCAGTGAAGTTTGCCTTATCTTGCACTTAAAGTCCTACCACAAGGGGTTGAAGAGCTGGTGGTGGAATTTAAGTGTGGGTGTAAAACCCAGCTCAAGGGCTGCTCACCAGCAGGAAAGCACTTAGGGTGAGGTTTAAGATAATCTAGTTATTCTACATATGGGAAGGGTATGGGGAAGCATCTTCATGTTAATGTCTGTGCTTGTGGTAGTATTCAGGTGCATGTATAACTGCTGCAAAGGAATAGAGAGAGCTGAAACAATGTGCTGCTTTGGCAGCCTATTTTTCTGGCAAAAGAGTATTATTCCTTCATACAGTAATCAGGAGTCCCACAGCAAGTTTAAGTGGTTTGCCCAGATGGATAGCATCAACCAAGTTCACATCTTTGAAAGTGGATTTATTCAACAAGCAATGTCAATTAAACTCTCTCTGTTCTGTATAATAACACTACAGTGATAAGTGAAGACTAGACAGAGGGAGGTGCCTGCAAGAGCTTTGCATTCCTATCTTAGTAGCATTATCAATCTTCCTTTTCAGCATTTTTCTCATGCATATTTTTTTCTTTTCTTGCTTCTTACCTCAATGTGAAGCTTAGGAGAGCTACAGTTGGACTCCCCATATTTTGTGAATTAGGTTATTGGCACCCCTCCTGTGGTCCCAAAGGTGTGTTAGAATTTCAAGGGGATTACTTAGTCCTCTTACACTTTTCTTTCACAAGACTAGCTCAAAAACTAAAGCTAAAAATGCCTAAAATGAACAGTCTGAAATGGGATTGGAGAAAAGTCCTCAAGGTATGTTTAACAGGACATAATTGTTCAGGAACACACTAGATGAGCAGTGGCTTTTACAGAAAGATTTACAAATTAGTTAATAACCCCACAGAATTCCCTTTGCTAAGAAGTGAGAGAAGCTCTCAGTACCTTGATCTCAGTACTGAATTCATACTAAAGTTCATTTAACTGCAGGTGAGTAGCCCTTGCTCCATGAAGGAAGGCTAGCCCTATTCCTGGCATCTATGGGTCACCTATTTACTGCAGGCTACTCTTGTTTTTCAGATGAGCCTGTGATTATGTTTTTTGGTAGCTGCTGTTCATAACTGAAAAGGAATTCCCTGTAGGTGATCACAGAGTGCATTGAGGGGGAGTGGGGGCAGGAAGCTAAAATTTTAAAAAAGCCAACTCTGTGGTAATTGCTGTTGTGTGTTATCTGAGTGGCTTTTCCTGGGTTCTCTTTCCTGCACTAGAGCTCCTCCCTGTCCTCCATATGATGTATCTAAACTGGTGGGGCCCATTCTCCTCTTAAATATGCATGAGAGTGGGCCCATGATATCTCTTGCCAAAGAGAAGCTTTGGCAAGAAAGAAAAAGAAACAAAAGAAAATTCTTTCCCCAGAGACATGGGGCGTGTTCTACCAGGAATGGAATCCATCTGTCTTCTAACACTGGGATGGCTCCAGAAATATCGTCCAGCTACCCCGGGGTACTGTAATCTCATTTTTCTGTCCTCACCATTTGTATTTCTAGAATGAATCCACTCACAAAAGTAAAACAAAAAGCAGTGGACTTCCTGAAGGATTGCAAGTTCACACATCAGGGATTCCCCTCCTTTCATCCTATTATTTATGCAATAAATATGCATATTTATAAAATGTTCTCTGGAGCTACCCACAATTCAAAATAATCTATTTGCTTAATTGAATTATCCTTCAAGAAGAGGAAATTGAAAAATGGGACCAGTCCAAGAGACTTACTCTCAGCCAAAAATCAGCTTCAGAAACCTGTCACACATTGCTAGGGGTGAAAATGCAAAACCATCGATCTTCCTAAACTAACATGTTGTCAAAGAAAAAACTACTCATAAATTGAAACGAAACAGGAAGACTTTAAATAGGAACTCTTACCTTAAAACATAATGTCTAAAATGTTTTGTAATTTATATGAAGCTGTTGGAATACAGAAGGCCTGTGGAAAGTTAGAATATGAAAAAAATATTCAGGCATAGTTAAAATAGATGTTTATGTAAACTCTGCCAGAAAGAGGGAAAAAAAAAAAAGGATCATTTCACTACTGTCAAAATTAGAGAATTATGTATGTGCACATAACATTAAGTAAAAGGGAGCAGATAAAATAAGACTTACACATTTATTTCCAGTAAATAATTTGCATGATAAGGAAATGAATGGTGCTTATCTTGAGTAAGCCTGCTTGGAAAGAAACCAAAGATTGATCCTGGAAGGAACGTCATCTACTACTGCTAAAATCCCAGCAAATTTTCTTGTTCTTTCTCTGCACATAAGCTGCTCAACCTTGAGCCAAGTTAGAAAGGTTCTTTTGCAAACATATGAACAAGCTATTCTTTATCCAGACAAATAATAGCTTCAGTAGCCAAATTTGCAAACTGCATTGGTAAGTCCAAAACTGTTCTATAACCAGTGACTTTAGTTTTTATCAGAAACTGACTTTAAAACTATAAAATAATTTTTGGGGAGTATCTAGGTGCTAAACCAGAATATTCAACTGTTAGGAAATGCTAAGAGTTGCTGCTGGCAAACTGTGAGGTGTTTTGCTGTGACCACATTACACAGATGCAGTGTCATTACATCACACTCATGTACACTTAAAGTATGCCAACAAAACAGTGTAAAGCAAATGAACTTCTGGCCTCACATTAAGTTGTGACTTAAGTCATTGCCCATGGACATTTTTACAGGCAGAACTTTACCCATTACATGTGATGTGTAAAACAGTTGTCGCTATGTGGAATCCACAGGGAAAGCTAGCTAATATCAATATGATTCAAACACGAGCATTCCACCTGGAGAGATGCGTACAGTAAAGACTTGAAATCAATGTCAAACCAGATTTTTGCATTTAATTTTTCATCATAAAGTGTAGAGAGAGAAACTGAGCAGTTATGATACTAAACATTTAAGAACAACCCTCTCAGGAATGAAATATTTAATGCAAGTATAAGAGCCTTTACGTTTTCTTATTTATATTGATCATCTGAAATTTGATCCACTGAGTTATACACAAAAATTCACTTTCAGTGAAATTTAAGTAGGACGTATAATATCCTTTGAAATGAAAACACATGTAATATCTTCTCAGGGTTTTCTGAGAAATAACCTGGAGTCCTTTACCTGCCCATCCTTTCAAACTAGTATTCATCAAGGCCAGGCTGAATGGGGCTTTGAGCAATCTGGTCAAGCATGTGTCTCTGCCCATGGTAATGGGGCTGGAACTAGATGATGTGTAAGGTCCCTTCCAATCCAAATCATTCTGTGATTCTGTGAACACAAACTTAATATCCTCTCAGAGTTTTCTGAGAAATCATCTAGGGTCCTTTACCTCTCATTCTTCCAGACTACCATTCAACAGCTCTGACAAAATATAGTGGTTCCTACAATAACATATCTTTTAAAAAAATATATGAAACTTTAATGACAAAAGCTGTTTCCTATCTATAACAGCCTGGATTCATATTAAAATGTTCTGTTTTAATAACTGGGTGAATGAAGACACCTTGGACATTTGAAGTATTTTCAGTTCTTTGTGGCAGAGCTACAAGAGGTGCACGTGCATGTCAAATGTCAAGATGTGGTGCTGCCATGTATTGTTGATCTTTCTGCCTTTGGAATGCTTGTGGAATTCCTGGTAGGCCGTCCAGAACATGGAGTTTGCACACTGAAGATGGTGTTTTTAATAGCTCTGCTTCCTCACAAGACACCCTCTT
This sequence comes from Chloebia gouldiae, assembly GCA_003676055.1. Lineage (NCBI taxonomy): Eukaryota > Metazoa > Chordata > Aves > Passeriformes > Passeridae > Chloebia > Chloebia gouldiae. Next base: position 26,930,372 of record QUSF01000002.1, read on the forward strand.
GCTGTGGTGTGTACAGTGTGAGCCTGCCCCAAGTTCCAGCAGTGTGGTTGCCACCTCTGCGGTTGCCAATTGGCAGTGGAGGCTTCTCCACTGCTGTTTGTCCTGCCTGGTGCACTGAGGTGTGGGAGGAACAGGGTGATGCTAAAGGCACTCTGCCCTCCCCTCCAGCCTCACACTGCATCTGCTCCTCATACAGCTATTAAACAAAGCAGCTGTAACCCATCCACACTGTTCCTGGTGTTCTGAAAAGTCTCAGACTGAAGTTGCAGAGGTTCATCCAATTTTCCTAGGAATGAAACTGGAAATGCTTCTTACATACAGGCAATGGGTACACTAAAACATGTTTTGCCTTTTCTTCTCTTTCCACTTTCCCCCACTCTTTGCTTAGGTTGAAGTTCTTGCACTATGATTTTGCTTGTGAGTCTTCCTGTATTTTCCCTGAAGATTCACAGAACAGATGTTGCTGTGTCTTGGGTTATTTTTAAACTTCCCAGGGAGAAAGGAGGTGAGAAAGTAGAGACATGCTTCTTCCAGTGAGGGAGAGGCACATCAGAGGATAAGATAATGTTCAGCACTGCTTGGATTGTTTACACTGAAAGTGTTTTGTTGATCGTTTCCTGACATTATATCCTGTTTTGCTAACAGAGGTGGTGTTAGCCAGTCACCAAATTTACATTTTCATTCACTTGCCCATGCACTTTTTTTCTCCCAGATAACAATTATCCTTATCTCTCTTTTACAAATAAAAGTAAGGCTGATTGTACAAACTACTGAAAGGTAATGCCAAAGACAAACTTCAGTGCTCTAGAAGTTATACAATGTTTTGATTGTCCAAATTGTCAAACATTCTAAATTATGTCAAGTGAAGGTGCAACCATTAAATTTACCTTGCTACTTTACAGGCATGTGGAAAGTTTTAAAGACCAAAAGAAGTTAACAGCACATTTCAGGAGTTGTAGGAATGTTAATCTGGACACAGGATTGAACTCCACCCATACTCTGCACAGGATGCAGGATTACTCATACACCTAAAGTACTGCCATTTTCCTTCCATGTGTACATCCACTCTGATCCTTGACAGAACCCCCTGAGTTTCTCTAGGTTCCCCCTAAAGAAACTCCTGGGATTTCTCTTTGTCCTCTGAAAGAGGCTAAGGCATTGTTATGACAATCATATCTACATGGGCAGCTATGGCTTGAAGAAATTTATGTAAATTATTTATTAACTAGTGGCTGTACCCACAATGTCCCTGGTGTTGTCCAAACACTCAAAAAGGATGCAGTGAAACACACCTTGCTTAAAGAAAGGTAGCTAGGGCTGCCAAATCAACCAAAAAACACAAGATTTTGAAGTATTAACTGGTTTGTTTCACTTTGTCAGCAAAAGACGTATGAACGAACCATCAGGTGGAGAACAAGGAGGCTTTGCACGTACAGTCGGGGTCGTTGTGCCACTCATGAACTAATGTGGGGAGAGAAGCACGGTGCTACGGGAAAGCTGACAAACCAGCCGGCGACGCCAGGAATGAATCGTGGTAAAGCCAAGGGACAGGGAGGTGCCGCGGAGCTGCGGCACGGGAGGGGTGGCTGTGAGCAGCCCAGCGGTGTGACAGCCCGGCCGAGCGTGATGCAACGCCGGCAGCCGGGCCGCGGTCCCCGAGCCACAGCGGCGCGCCAGCCGCGGAGATGAGCGGCTGGGTGAGGCACACGCCAGGGCAAACCCGCAGGGCCGAGGCTGGCCCGGCCAGCCGTGCCCGCGGTACAGGGAGCACAGGGCTGCGCGGGCCGCGCTGTTCTGTTCCGCCATTCAGCAGCGGCTGCGACCAGCGCTGCTCCCAGCCCTGGAACAGCCGCCCGGGCAGGACCCTGGGGACACGGCACGGGGCCGGGCGAGCCTGCGGGAGGAACCGGGCTGAAACAGTCTGACTGCCAAGCTTTGTGCAGCAGGACAGCCGCCACCTGCTCGGCACCTTTCTTTATGGGGCGATGGTCAGTAATGACCCTTTACGCAACCGCGTCGGTAAAAAATAGAGAGACCCAGCTCAGGCAAAGTAACCATGGCCAGCCCCTCGGCACCCCCTCTGCGCGGCGGGCTCGGTGCGGGGCCGCGGCTCCCGCCAGGCGAGCCCCGCGCGGAGAGAAGGCCGGGCCGGCCGCCGCCGCCCCGCCGGCGCTG
>QUSF01000002.1:26932946-27147019 GCA_003676055.1 Chloebia gouldiae
GGGCCCTCGCGCCTCGCACCGACCTGTGGAGCCGGAGCTTAGGATCCCTCTGGACTGTGCTTTACTTCCTTAAATCAGCTGTCATGGAAAGTCTTTGCTTTGTGGGCTTGTTTGGGTTTTTTTAGTGTCATCCTCTGTGAAATTCCATCCCTGCCAAGTTACAGCTGGGCTCCCCTCCTTGCTTCAGAAACACTTCTGTGCTAGTGGGATTGTCCTTGTAAGTGAAAATAAAATTTTTATAGCCTTTACTGACCACAGTACGACTGGTAGTTCAGTGGAAAAACGTCTTCTGGAGTATTTCTGCTTGAAGTACTTTTGCAGGCTGCGGTTTGGAGAGCAGAGCGTGTTACTGTGATGTACAAGTAAAAACCAATACCCCGTTCCTCTGTCTTGCATCCATTACTGAATAGGAAAGCTTGAAACTGTTCGTCTCCCTAATGGTCTAGAATACGACCTGCAGTGCACAAATACACTGTTGGTGCTTGTCCGATACTTGGCTCTCATTTACCAGTTCTGAACTAGTAAATGCCACCAAGGCCTGTAGCAGGATGGAGGTAGCTGAACTAATAGCTGGCTGCTTCTGTAAAAGGATGGTTATCATCTGTTGTTTCAGCGAATACTGCTGACTGCCAGCCCTGTTTTTACAAAGGTGCAGAGAAGTAGTACGTCGGGACTTGTGCCCTGTGGTGCTCCCGGAGGGAACAGACCTTTGAGGCGACCTAATTCCTTACAGTTCACTTGGCATCGCCGGGCTGCGGGCGGCCTATGGACTGGGTTCACAGCCATCCGAGTACAAAGGTTGGCCACGGGACTGAGTCTTCCTTCTCTTGCAAGTGTGACAAATTAACAGGGTGGAGATGAACTCGTGAGTTAAATGTCATCTGCGGTTTTTAACTTTATTTTTTAGTGAAAAAAAAAAGCGCCTAATAAAAATAGGAATATTTTAATTTTTTAAAATGTTGATTTTGAAAATTTAAAAGTATAGGCAAATGTCTTGCAGTATTTGTTTAAATATAATAAAACTGCTAACACACAAGTTAACTCTTAAATGTATGGTTTATAAAATAATTGCAAAAGAAAGATCTCAGTGTTGTTAAGGAGAGTAACTATCAGAATTATCAGAGCACAAGTTCCAAACCTCTGTGATGTTGCTTTTATAACATAGAAATTAAGATTTTGCTTGACTGTATTTTTAGTGGATGGGTTTTTAATGTGTCTCAGTTAATAAACTATTTAGTGAAGACACAGTTATACCTTTGACTATAAAACTATAAAGCCAGCAATGCAAATATAAAAGCAGTAAACTTTCCGGTGAGGCTGAATAGCTTTCTGAATGAAAACCATGTCAGTATTTGCAGAAATTCTAAGTTGAACTAATTTCCCCACCCCCATTATTTCTAGTCAGATTCCTCTATAATCTGCACTAAGTACTGTGTCCTTCAGCCTCCGGCATTGCCATGTGCCTTTGTTTTGATAATGGGTCAGTATTTTGACCCATTAACAATAATGTTCTCATAAGGAAGGTGAAATAGTGCTTCCTTGTGTCTGGTCCGCCAGGGTGAACATGGCTTTGTGACCCAATCTAACCTTTGTATTTTTGTGGTATTCGATAACACTGGTCTGAGGAAAGATTTCATGTATTAGAAATTTTGACAATCTTATGAGTGATGTGGCAAAGTTGAGTATGGACTAACTTTTTATCAGAACAAAATGTGAAAGCATATGATTAAGCTGGCAGGTTCAAAATGAACAAAAGTGGTGTGTTTTTGGTTTTAACCCAATGTGTGGTTAGTTAAGCTTTGGAAATCCTTTCTCAAGCATGTGGATATTGAAAGTTTACAGGGACTTGAAAAGCAGCCATACAAATTAAAGGAAGAAAAACTCACTAAGGCTAAATTGTGTGGAGTACCTGAAGTAGCTCAGGGAGTCACCAAGCTGAGCACAGAGCTGGGATAATAGATTGGGAAAGCACTGTCAATTATTTATCAAATTTATGTATTAATTTCAGGCATTGACATAGTGCAGACAACAGACCTGCCGTCTGACCCAGTAGGGCTGCTCTTAGGAAAATTGTTCAACTGAAGTAAGTTTTCGAGAACAGCTGAACCAAAGGGACCAGATCTAGAGATAACAACTCTAAGTGATAACTCTCAGGAAATGATTATGAGTCACCATCAAACATCAGTTTTAAGTGGTGCTGAGGGCAGTTCTGGCACCTTTGTACTTGTTGATATGGATATCTTAGATCAGCAGAATTAGCACAAAATATGAAGGAGACTGAGTAGTGCTTTCAGACTGTGTTTTTGATGCTCTGCTTTGGAGAACAAGAGGTTTCTGATAAGTTTGAAGGCAGTATTTGAGTACAAGATCCTATTTTCAGGAAGAAGATCCCATAATGCAGATGGGTAAAGTCAACTTGGCAGCAGTGCCATGGAAGCAGATCTGAGGGTTGTGTGGGATCACAAGAAGCACAGCCATGCAGTACTGTTGAAGTTCAGCATTTAGCTTTTTCTACTAGTGCAGCTTAAGTTAACAGAATAATGTGTCCAGTTTTGGCCACAGGCTGTTAAGGAATATATATGTTTGGAAGGTTCCACAAAGCTAGGCAAGCTCATTTCCAGCAGAAATGAGGGGCCAGATGCTAGGGTATTAAAATTAGTGAGAAGTGGTTTGTGTTCTTCTATCAGTGACTGTACTGAAAAAGATGAAACTAGTTTACACCAAAGACTTGATGAAGTTCTTAAAATCTGTTATGCCTTAGGGAAAACTGAAAGAAACTGAGGTTGTGCAATCTCATTTCTGCAAAAGTTTTTGAAAGTCAAATAGGATTTGTGTTAAGGATACATTAAAAACACCCCTCAAAACTGTTTTACTTGTTCTCATGCAGGGGCTTGAGCTTGCTGATTTCTTCAGGTGCTGCCTATATTTGGGCTTGAGCTTATGTGGAAAAAAGCAATTTCAGTCCTCAAAAGATGAACAGTTTCTCTGATAAGTCCTATAATCTTTCAGTTGCTGGTCATCTCATGTTACAGCTTAAGGCATTTGGTTTAAAAATAATTAGTGTTGAGGCAAACTACTGCATTTGACAGCAAAATGTTGTGGTTTAGGAGTATAGCCTGTAATACTGTAGGAAATGTAGGTGTACAACCATACTGTGATTTAAACCAGGAAAACCAGAGGGATTAAACCTGAGGTATTCATTATCTACTCTAGAGTATACTGCATGTGGCTTCATAACTTGTGTCCTAGTGTTACAACATCCTTGGGTCTGAAACACTTATAAAAAGGACTTTCTAAAGACCTAATTTTAAAAAAATTGCCAGTATCATATGTCTCTCATTTTGTATCCACTTTTTAAAGTATGAGAAGGCATTTTAAAATGGCAACATTTTAACATAGCTTGCTATCTATTTAATTTTCTACTTTGTTATTTCTTAGAATGACTGACTGTTTTAGGTTTGTAGTAAATACTAGTGACAGAGACTTGTGTTTTTGAAACATTGATAGATACTGCATCAATATAAAGAACACAGAAAATTGTAGTTTTTAAACTGATGGCTGTGGATAAATCTTCCCCTCTCCACTGAAAAACCCAACAAAACCAGCAGTTTTGCAAAGCTGAATGAGAAGAATCAGCAGCCTTCATAGTTTTTACTGAGGCTCTGATGTTAAGAAAAGGACAGATAAATCCGTGGGCACTTTAATCTCTGGTAGACTGATTGTTGTAAGTAATGACCATATAAATTTAATATATGTTTTTTATCCAAAAAAAAAAAAAGCATGCTAAAGCTGTCTTTTGATAGGTGCCCATCTTAGAATACCTATTAAAAAACTGATTTAGCCAAAGCAAGTTTTTGTTGAACTGTGATCAGAAACAGAGCAGACGGTTATGAGGCTGAGGAGGGCTGGGTCTCTTTGGTCCTGCCGCTGTGTCATGGTGCTGCAGCTCCAAGGCAACGCTTTTGCCATCTCTGGACAGCATAGCCTGGCCTTGAAAAGGTGGTTTTGGACTCCTTGGTGCACCTACACATGCTAATTTCTTCCTGCTGAAAAGGGAGTTGCAGCCAGATGACATTTAACCTGCAGATACAGTGCTGGCTACTGCTCCCGTAGGCATTTAGCTCTGCGAGCCAAATTGCAGCTACTGTCAGCAGCAGGGCATGCATGAACGCTTGATTAAGTGTGGGTTGGTGTCTGGCTGCTGTGGCTGCGCTGCAAGTCATACCCAGGCATTGTGTCACTGAAGCATTTCTGTCAAGCCAAGGGACCTTCCTTGTAGGTCGAATGCTTCTTCTTCCTCTGCAAGTGTGTGGATGAAGGGCAGTTTCTGCTTGCTCCAGGGAATGAGAGATGGATGAGGCATCTGGAATTAAACTTCACTTTTTGTATGCACAGCTTGCAGCACTGCTGCTGTGCAGAATGTGGCCAGTCTCCAAACTGGAATCTGGTCCTGGCAGTGCCAAATGGAGGTGCCATGAGCACTACCTCATGAGATCTGGGGTGGCCACATTTGTATCTGCATCTTTTAGGGTTTGATCTATTCTCAGAGAAATTAAAGAGAAATTCTCAGTTTTGAGCTGAAAGTCTGAATGAACCCTGGTTTTGTAAATGCTCAGCAGAAGGCCTTATTTATAATAAAAAATATTTTTTCTTTTTTAAGCAATATCTCTTAAGAGAGCTTGCCTAATTTATTTTGCAAAGGTAGTTAAACAGACAAATTAAGGGTATTTACATAGTGGAAAATTGTTTCATGAGCAAATTTGTTTTCCTTGTAATTAACAAGACTTAGCGGACAGATTTCAAATTCATGAAGGGAAAAAAAAAAGAGAAGTAGAGAACTTACCAAAGCCAGTTGTTCACAAAAGTCTCTTCAATATTAGCAAGATCTCTGACTATATTTCACAAAAATATCATCAGCCTTCTGATTTATATGTTTCTGTGAATCCTTCAGGCCTGAGCTGAAGCCACAGAAATATTGTTGCTTTTTGCAATGCGTGCAAGCTCAGATTTGCATAGTCCAGAGTTCCATCCTTCTTATCTGCTCTATTGTCTTTGTTGCCATGCACTCAGCAAAGATTTGATCCTGTCAGGTGCATTCTCAGTGTTCCAGATCCAAAGGAGCCCAGCTCTAAGGTTATCTCCTTATAGTAGCCAGTTATCACCTGTAGTAGCCATGTTTAGGAAGAAGCTGTCTCTGGGAGAACAGCATGTCCTTCTCCAGTCCTTAGGTGTGCTCTGTGCAGGAGGTCATGCCTATGGTGGGCTGATGGCACCCCTTCCAAGTTCACATCTGTGCTTTGCTCTTTCCTGATTTCTTTAAGTGCAGTCCATCACAGCTGCTCTGTAGTGGTAGTTTTATTGATAGCAATAAAACTTTCACCAAGTCCTCGGTGCCAAAGATAGGCAGTTTTGCTGTGTCTCCTTTTGCCTTGTTGGGGTGAGCTCTGTGTGCACCAAACCTGCTTATCATGGCACTCTGCTTGTTTGTGGGGAGTCATTGGAGAGTTTTTGGGGAGGATGCTCTATAGCTGCTCATCCAATTCAAGGTTTAGCCATGTGCAGTGAGGTTTTGTGATATTGGCCTTGCTTATGTCCTGCAAAGTTTTCAGGACAGGGAGCAGAGCATTCAGGAATGAAGAATCTGACAAACATTTTTGATTACCTCAACTTTAACAATTCTGTTGGGTTGCAGTTTTGTAAGCAGTTGGGCTAAGGTAATTGACTACTGGACCCTGAAAGTAGAAAATCTTAGTGGCTGCATCCTTCTTGTCCTTCCCAGCAGTGTGGATGGTCATGGGGCTCCTTCACTCCCCAGTGCAAATGGCTGGCTCTGCAGAAAGCAACAAATCCCACCACCTTTCTCTTTTGCACCTATTTTGCAGTCTCTTAGACCTGTGTAACCTTCATTGCCTTTACCAAAAGTTAGACAAATGCCTCCAGAGCCCTTTGCAGAGAAAAATAGAGACATAAAGAGTATATGTAAGGAAATTTAATAGAATCATAGAACTATGAAAGGACCTGGGTCAGAAGAGACCCTAAAGATGATCTAGCTCCAACCCCCTGCTGTGTGCAGGGGCACCCAGGCAGAGTCACACACAAGGACAGAGTCATGGAGTAGGAATAGGAGAGGATTGTAAAAGATCATGGACTCCAGAGGGCCCTAGGATAATATGAACTTTTATTACAGTGTAAAGATAAAAACACTTGGGTTTAGTACATGTGGTGGTTTTGGGGCTGAGAATGAGTTTATTTTGTGGTTTTAGGGGTGAGGTTTTTTTGTTGAATTTTTTTTTTTGTTACATGGAATCCTTTACAAAGATAGATAAACTGATGATATAAATTTTTGTCTCATTTTCTAGGCTCCTACTGAGTTATTTTTTCAGTGTTTGCTGATTGCTTTAAAGCCTTGGCAATGTTCATGCAGGCAGCCTTTATGGCAGGTGCTTGTGTACACAAATGGCATTCTGCAGTGGATTCTATCTCTCTGCTGTACAGCAAGGAGTGTTACTTATGTGGATAGGCCAGGAATGATGCTCTTTCTCCTTCTCTTATACTTGCTGGCTTGCTTTTCAATGAGTGTACTGCTGGGCCTGTCAGTCCTCCTGCTCCAATTTTTTTTCCAAAATAAAGCATCTAATGGTTTTTACAGATTTTAATAGCTGATCTTCTTTTGGCTGTGGTTAAGAGCATTGCTTCAAATTTCAAAGTTCTTGGGAAACAGAACAGAAGTGGGCTGTCACAGTTGTGTTGAATTGGAGCTCTTGGGAACAAAGCTCTCCTGTTTCTTCTGTCCACGTGGTTTTGCAGACAGTGGGATGATCTCTGTCTTCGGTTGTCATCCCACTACAGTACTATTTCATCTTCTTAAACACCTGAAAGTAGTATGGTCGGGCATTTAATCTTGGATTATTTGGACCTTGAGATAGTGTTTGGTTCACTGCATCAATATCCTCTTGAATTTTTTTCTCTTTGGATGTTTGGACATGCACTATGGGCTTTTGAAAAAATCTTACACCTTAGTATTTTTTTAGATAATTTATGCAAGAACAAATTTTAAACTTTGTTTAGGTGAGGGATGTTTTTTGAAATACCTTTTGTGTCATATTCTGATGGTAATCTGAAACAAATTTTAGATCTTGTTTAGTGTTTTGCTGTAAAGTTCTACATCTGTTCAAAGGGAAAAGATTATTTCTTATTAACCCAGGGAGAGGAATCTTAGCCATGAAGTTTCTTAGCCTTTTATCATGCTGTACAAGTCATGTCTTGCTCAAAAGGTCAACAGCCACAAAACATGTTTTTTTACAGTTCAGTGGTCTAAGTAGCTGCTTTTCTTGTGGCTGAAGGAACCTTTCCTATTATCAATGAGCATGCAGTCTTTTCATGATACGACATCTGATGCTATGGGTATTTCTGGGTTATGTGCTAAATTATATATATTCAACCCCAAAGCAACAATGACAAACATAAATAATGTGTTGACCATATACTCTTACAGATTATTCTCTTTCAGTTTAATTCCTTGCAGCTTTTTCCAGTTTTGCATACATGTATTTTTGTGAAATATTGCATCAGATTTCTTTTAACTTCCAACTAAAAATAGTTTATTTTAGCAACCATTGGAGTTTAGCTTCTTTGTTTCTGTTGTCACAGTGTTCTGTGTCTGTTCATGTAGTAATCAGCCTAGCAAGGGTTATAATATATAAAGTTGGTTCACAGATTTTTTTTAAGTTGCTCTTTGCAGCTTCTGTTACAGTCTGGGATCAGTTACTGATCTCTTTAGAAAGAGTTTGGGTTTTTTTTAATGCCTTAAAGAAATGCATTTATATTATTTCCTGATTTTTTTGTTTGTTTGTTTTTGCTTAATTTGGGATTTTGAGTGAATAATAAGTACTGACTGCTTGAGTACATAGGATAGAAGTGGAAATTTATATGGTTTAAAAAAAAAAAAACAGCTGTTTGAGATGAGTTGTTTTCAGTATTAATCCTGGCCTCTTTACAAATCCCTTTGGGAGAGAAGAGAGCAGACAAAAGGCACTTCATATCACTGGCGTGTTTGCTGCATGACTCTGCTGCTTTAGCCCAAGGGAGGAGGTGGAAGCAGGGGAACGGGAAGCTACCAAGAAGAGGAAGAGTATTTTGAGGTGAGCACCTTCTTAAGAAACACATGAAGGCTGAAGGGTGATGCCTAGGTGGGTCTGAGGAGCTGAGAGGACCAAAGGGACTCCAGCAAGATGAAACACTTGGAAGATTGTAATAGAAGAAAAATGCTGTTTTGCCTGTGTAAGAAATAGCTGCTCATTTTTCACAAATTTAGAAAGGTTTGTTAAACCTTACCAAAAATACAACAGAAGACTGAATAGAGAAAATGTTACAGTTCAAGGGGGCAAAGCATTTTCCTGACCATGTATGCACCCACACAATGGAGGTTTCACCTTTTAACCCTTTAGCCTCTCCCAAAATTCTGTCCATCGACTCTGTCTTCACTGTCTTGTGGTGGTGTTTACTTTCTCAAATCCTGATTGGAGGTCAGATATCACCATAGTGACAAGCCAACCCTCCCAAATATCCCAGCCCTGGCTGTCCCTTGATAACAATGCAGAGGGTAAAACATAACTATAAGTCTATAAAACTTTTCTTAACCTATATATGTGGTATTTGTCTGTTAATTGTGAGAGTCAATCATTGCATTGCTCATCTATCACAGCTGCTTTTGTGCAAAAGAGGTTAGCACAGGGGGCTGCCCTTCCTACCCTGCCTGGGCAGGACTCTGAAGCCATGTTTTCCTCATCAAATGTAAGATGCTGCCTGATCCCTGTACATGTCCAGGCACTGACCCTGGGTGTGCCTCCTGTGGGTGTAAGACCATGAGACCTTGCAATTTGGGCTAAGTATTTCACCCCAAGACAGGTAAAGATTTTGGAGTGAGATCTGAAGGTATGCAAAGGTGTGGTTAGTGGTAATTAATGAAAGCTAATTGGCTTATGTTTTTCTAGGACTCAGCATGTTCTTTCTAGCAGCTTCTTGTTTCCATTGGTCATCTTGTTGGAAATGTCCAAGTAGTTTTTGGGGGATCCAGGTGAGACAGGAGCCTTCTCAAAAGGAGCTGTTACTTCTTCCACTGTACATAAGGGATAAATTTGAATGGGCAAGATGTAGCTGTGCATGAGGCTGCTGTAGCTTTGTTTTGTTCAGTTTGATCAGCTGCTTAATTTTAAATTCATGGCCTAATTTTGTGTGGAACGTTTTATAGGCAGGCAAACCCAGAAAACTCTAACCAGTAATCTCCAGTCTGACAATGAAGAAGACACATCTGTGTTAGGACTTTCTTCCCATGTGTTTAATTTTATTTTGTTTCAGGCCTTTGTGTAAGGAAAAGCTGTGTAACTTGTACACATGTAAAGACAGAGGAGAACTGAGTTGAATGTGAAGTAATAGCTGTATTTTAAGAAAAAACAATTTTATGTTGTGAAAAATTAGCCTAGTATTATTAGCAAGCATTTCAACAATGTTTGCTGATTGGTGAGGGTGCTGTTTATTTTTGAAGATTGTCTTTCAGCAGACTTCAAGTTACTACCATTGAAAAACAAGGATTTTTTTTTTCCTTTTTTCTAACAAATCACTTCCCTCAAGCATCTCCTGCAAATATTCAGACTGATGTATTTCTAACATGAGCTAAAGGATTGTACTAATATGTAGGGAAGTGAAGGAAAACTATTGTGCCTTCTCTCTTGTCAAAGTCTTGGCATCGGTTTCAATACTAACCAGAAGAAAATGCTGGAGGAGAATGAAGGGTTTTTAAAAGTCTTCCCTTAGCTGAGGAGAATTTCCCCTTTTTTAGGTACCAGGTTGTCTTCCAAGGACTAGCACTCAGCTGGGACAGGAATAGCATGGTGTGGAGCTTGGGTGCTGCAGGTTATAGCAAGTAATGGGATGCAGACCTTGGTTCAGTGATAGCTGATATCACATCTTTCCACTGTTGAATGTAATGGCAGTCAAATTTTGACCCAGATGCATGTGATAGCATTCATTTGGAGTTCAGCAGAGTGTAGAACATAATGAATGCTCCAGTGGATGTTGTTAGCATGTCACCTGGATTGGCTTTCTGGGTTGCATCGTGTGATGTCAGTCATTCGTCTGCCTGGATCACTGTGGTGCAATCTGGATCCTTGGTGGTGCTTCATGTGCTGATATTTGCTGACAGCTTCACAATGTGTCTCTCTCTGGATCAGGCTTCTTTTTTCAGGATCAGCTTCTGCCCCTAAAGAATCTCTGTGTAAGTTATTCCCAGGACACATGCCCTTTTTTTTTTTTTTTCATTTATTTTACATTACTTCCAGGATATCCTGCCTTTTGTGTTTCACAACTTGCTGGCAATGGGAAGGATTTGCATGGCGTCAGTCCTACAGATGAGCTTGCAGCTTCACATGCTCTTTGTCGACTGCTTATACCAAGACAGATTGCAAATGGAGTTTGTACAATCGAGCAAGTAAAACTGGCTGCATCAGTGTGGTTTCCTGAGGATGAAAGAGATGTTGGCTTTTACTTTACTTATCAGCCAGGCTTGGTGTCTAGTCAAAAGGGTAGTGGAGAGATGCAGGGCAGAACATCTGGTAGAAGCAGAATTTAAAGACTGGGAAAAGAGTTTAATCAAAATTAAACTCTTCTTCTTTGTTTTCTGCCTTCCCTAGTGGAGAATGACCAGTGTCATACCAGTTAGCACTGGATTGGGAATGGCTGTAATTACTTGAAAGCTGTCAACCTACAGTTAACCGTGCTCATCAGGCTGAGGTTTGGAGAATGATGTGGAGGACACATTTGCTGCAGGGAACATTCCTGTCTTGTCAAGCTTTGCTCATGTGTGCCCAGCATTTCCCGGGAAGCCCTGCAGTAGAATGTGCTGGCTCTCCATGTGAGCGAGCAGGAAGGAATACTTTGTGTTGTTGCAGGCTGTTGTGAGTTGTTGCTCTGCTGGGGACTCCTTTGGCTTTTTGCAGTGGTCCTTGCACCAGATGATAACATGCTGAGCTTGTTCTGGCCAGCAAAGCCCCTTGTCACCATGACAAGAGCACCCTCACAAAGAAAGCCCTATGCCTTTTACCTCCTAAAATGCCTGTGGATTCACTACATTCCTGGATCAAAGTAACAGTCAGTCTTCCTGTTTTGAAAAAAACGGAAGTCGGGAGAATACTATTGCTTTGAGATGAACATCTTCTTTTCAGGATAATTTTAGGTGCAGCTTAATGTGTAAGGAGGAGGCAGAAGGGCTGGACAAGGAGGCATCCAAAATTATGAATGCTGGTGTTGAGCAGGCTGGTGTAGGCAGAAGCAGCCACATGGGAAAGCATGATCTGGAGCAGTGGCTGCTGAGCTGGGTGCAGGCTGGACAGGGAAGGCCGAGCAGATGTGACTGATCTTCCAGGGAGAGCCTTGCTGGCTGGGCTCAGAGGCTCAGCACAGGGCAGGATTAGCACAGCTCCACTGGCAAAATAGGCAGCTGTGGGCATCTTGTGTTCCCCAAAACAAAAAACAGTCCAAAGCATTGCAAGGAGTTTTTTAGAACACAGTTTTAACTCTAAATGAGAGTTTCTTTCTGGAAAGAAACTTTTTCTTTTTTAAGGCATTTTGAAGCTGGGAGAAAAGATAAAATAAAGGATACCTAGAGAAAGGGGAGAAGCCAAGTATCAAAGAAGATACTGCAATCAAAGCCTTTTATTCCACTGCTACAATAGAAGAGCAGGTCAGGCAAAAAAAATCAGTTGTCTGTCCTATACCTCCCTGGTTCTTTTCAGTATAAATCTAGTTCAAGAGACCTTCAGTGGTAACAGCTTACAGGAAAGCTACTGTAGTTATTAGAGCACTTCCTGGGTGGCTCAGCCTTCATCTCTGAAGCCACACCTGGTGTATTAGGGTTTCCTGTGCTGTTATTTCTTTTACGCTGGACACGTTCCCAGAATTCTGTCAAAAGCTTCTGTATCAAAGCTGCTGCACACAAGCTGCTGAATGCATGGAGAAATTAGGTAAACTGCAGCATCCAGTAAAACTTGAATGAGTTTTATAGAGTGGAAGCTGAAAAAGCAAATGCTTTTGTTATAGCCTTGAAATATAATTGTGTTTCTGTACTTAATGTCAGCGACTTTTGCTAACTTGTCACTTCTAAAAAAAAGTTTATTATTTCTTAACAGACATGCAGTGATATTTTTATTTTAGGAAATTTAGATTTGTATTCTTCACAGGTCACAACACTGGGAAGTTAGCCATCATGTTTCATCCTTGTGTCTGAAGGCAGAATAGAAACTGGACATGCAGGCATTTGAGAAGGCATTTGATTAATCTTGTTTCCTTTATTGTTCCCAAGTTATTGGAGTTATTCAAGAGGCATGCATTTTTTTGAAGTTAGAGTAAGCCATAATAGCCAGCAAGTTCTTTTCATTAATCACCCAAGTAAAAAAGAAACTCTGGAAGCTGTGAAAATCCTCTGAACAGAACATTAATACCAAAATGCAATGGTTTTTATTGTTTTTTATTTATTAGCAGAAACAGGTTTTATTATGGTTTTTATTAATTAATAGAAATAATAAGATAATTCTTCAGACTTTGTGTCCTTCAGTCAATAAAAGGAAGCACATACCTCCCTGTAATTGAAGTCAGGTATGCTATTGTGGAGGGAGGAACAAGACTCTTTGTAAAGAGAGGTGGAGTCTCCATTAAATGGTGTCATGGGTGCTGATTCATATGTTGATGCATTTTGTAAAATAGGTCTGTTGGTTGGTTGTGTTTTGGTTTGGCTTTTTCTTTAGTTCAGTGGGTTGAAAGTTGTATCATTGGGCTGCTCAGTACTACATTTTACTCTTTTTGAATTCAGTTGTTCTTGAGTTCTTGCCTCAAGTCGTCATGTAGGTCACTGGGAGGAGGCCGAACCCCATGTGATTGTTGCTGTCTCATTACCAAAGGAACTGGAGTTTTCTGGGTTCCTGAGGAAGCACCTGACTTGTAATAATTCTCCAGGATCTTCACTGTACTTATGTTCTACACAATTGTTTCTTTTACACTGTTCTGAATTTTTTCTGAGATGACCTTAGAAGATCTCTAATTATATGATGATGTGAAACAACTGTATTGAAAAACTTCTAGTGTTTCAGTTCCAATGAATAATTCAAACCCAAAAATTCATCCCCAAGGAGGACTTTTTACTCTAGCAAGGAAATACAGGAAATCTATGAGGAGTTTACTATTAGCTTCCCCCTGCCCATCCAAGATAGCACTCAGGTTATCAACCATGTGAAGAAATATCCATAATGAAAGCAGATTTGAAACATTTCTATTTGCAAGGAGGAATTTGAATTAATCATATCTAACTTTTGTATTGAATTCCTGATCACTGTAGCTTAAGGTCCCATGGAGCTCAAATTTTGGGTGAAAGAAAATACATGGGAAAAAAAATCTATCTGAAATAAAAAAAAATATATTTGCTGGAATAGAGGAAGTGCTGAAGACTTCCAGACTGGAGCTCTCAATAGAATACTTGAGTGAACCTGGCTTGCTGCACTGTAGACCACAGGTCCAGGAAGCTGAAGAGGATGCTTTGTAAAGCCTTGAGAAGGGGAGCAACAGGTTGTCTTGTTGTGGGTCCACTGATGATAAGTTTCACATAAGTTTCACAGATTTTCCTTCAATAGCAGTACAGTTTCTTCTGCATTGTATTCCTTTTCTTTTAAAAACTAGTTATATTAGTTTTCTATGAAAAAAAAATCAGGTACTGTTTTGTGGTTTGCTGTTTTGTAATCATCAGGATGAGGGTCTTGCTTGTAATCAGGAATATGTCAATTAAATGTTTTTTACCTGAGGACTTTGCATGTGACTTTTTGAACTGTTTTCTAGGCTTTTTGGTTGACATCATTAGCATTTCTGAGTCTATGAAATCTATGAAGTCTACAAATGCTGAAATCAGCCAGGAATCTGGCTGGTTCTCAAGTGTTTTTGTCAGAAGGCATTAGTGCTTACCTTTGCTGTGTCTGTGTGTATACTGAAAAAAAAACCCAAAGAAGTGGCTTTTCAGACTAGGTGAAAAGAAAACTAGAAAGAAAAAAAATATTAGTCTTAATTTAAAATCTGTTAGTGGTTAAAAGTAATTCTTCAAAACATTTTCAAAATTGTATTTAAGATAGTTCCTGTTTCTAGTCTATGTGGTCTCTGTTTCCACGGGCTGTGTATTACAGCTTTTTCTGCTAGACTGAAGTATTCTGTAGCTTGTTTTCCATGTAAATATTGCATGTACTTAACCTGTCATTACATGACCCTTACTGGTTTTTTACTTGGCAAAGAATTGTTTAAAACCAGATGGAATTTTTGTGTGGCTGGTACTGAGCATTTAGAGGAAAGTTGTGCAAGGAGATGTCTTGCCTTAACCTTGGAAGAACAAAGGGATGTGTCTTTGAGGTTAGAAATTAGTAATAATTTATTTCCAGTGGGAAGGATTTTGAAATGATTGACTTAGATTGTTCTAGAATTGGAGGAAGGCTTTAAACATGCTGCTTTTGATCACAGAAGGTGTTAGAATTAAAATAAAATATATAAGAAGATTTAAGTATCTTTGAAGCATGCTTAAGAACTATTTCACGTTATCCTCTTCTCTAATTGATTAACTGGATAATAGGTTTAAATGTACCAAATAACAAAACCCCTGGATTTCATAGCAACTGATCTGAAATGATCTAATTAAGTTTGGGTTTTCCTTTTGAGTCACCTGGGTGAATCCTAATGATGTACAGCAGATTGCATTAAATTGGATTGTGCCTGTTTCTTGGAAATAGTGTTGAGAAAATCAGAAATTTCTTCAAGAATGTCAATGAGATAAAAGTACTGAGTGGAAGTGTCTGTTTCATGTTTTCTGGTCATCCTCACTCATATGGGCAAATCCATTTGATTACCTTTCTTGATGGTTTTGATATGGAGTGTATTTACTGTCCTTGGTATATGTAGGCATGAAGCTGAGACATGGTTTGAACCTGTGATGTCAGTTTTGCTAATTAAAAAATCATGTAGTCTTTTTGATTTCTGGACCCCCTGAAATTTCTGCTGAGCACCATTCTGCTGAATTTCTGTCATAAATTTCATATGTGTGAGGTCTTTGCAATATTACTTTCTCGTAATCTCCTCTTCAGGGGCTGCCAAACCAGCAGTTATTTTTAACTGTTCTAGAGGAGTGTTATTTAAATCCTAAATTTTATATGGGCCATATCTCTGTGATCCACTAAAAGTGCCCTACTTTAACAGTTGAGAAACACAATGAATGTGAACCATCCTTGACATAAAATAGCTCAAGGAAACTTTGGTAATAAGTTCCAGAAGGTTGCTGATGGAGGTTCTGTTACATTTTCTTTTTTTCCCCTTTATGTTGCACAAACACAAGAACAGAAAATACAGTTGTTTGGTAAATACTATATGTACATTCTTCTTTATGAAATGTTAAAAAATTTGTGTTTATTGTCTGATGATCAAAGTAATGATTGGCCTTGAATATCTGAAGTCAGGTTGTGTCCAAATAATTCAGACCATGCTTGTATGTATTTTATTTATTTTTTTTCTTTTGTTTTTAAACATTGTAGGTAATATCAGTTGTGAAGATAAGAACACGTGCTGAAAAAAAATTTCTAAGCTATGGAAAAAAACATGGGGTTTGGGAATGAGATTTAAATCTGAATCGTGAAAATATGCTTAATGTTTTGGATATGCCTGTATTGCTGTATCAAATATTTTGCTTTTAATAAAGGGAAACTTTTATGTCTACAAAAGGATTGTATGCTCCTTGAGTCTACCTGTAATTCAACATTCATGCACACTTAACTTTGTTTATTTTTAGCACAGAATCATATAATGGTTTGGGTTGGAAGGAACCTTAAACCTCATCTAATTCCAAGCCCCTGCCTTGGGCAGGGACATATTTCACTAGACCAGATTGTTCAAAGTCACACTTTCAGGATGGAGCATCCTCAAGTTCTCTGGGCAGCATGTTTCAGCACCTCCCCACCCTCTCAGTAAAGAATTGATTAGAAGTATAGATCATACATGTTGGCAGTGATATTTTTCTGTTGTTGCTGGGACTCTTATTGCCTGTGTTGGGACGAAGGACACCAAGAAATGGGAAATGTGACTCTTGTCCTGGGTACCTCTTGTCCTGGCAGAGGGATGAGAGAGCTTTACTTGGGTTTTTTGGTGGCAGTATCTGTGGTTTTGTGGGGAAGAGTTAACATTGCACCAATCTTGTATTTGGGAACTATAAGCTTCTGTGTATGAGCCTTTTGCACTCCCCTTGAGAGCATTTTTAATAGTATCTTTCAGTGTGGTTTTGAAACAATTTGGATTTGTGTTTTATATATTGTCCATAAATAAATTAAAAGTTTACATTTTATAATGTGATGTTGGAATAGGAACAGAATTTTTGATACATAGTTAGATCTCCACAATTGCAAATGCTAGCTGTGCTTTTGACTTAAAGCTCTAATTCAAATCTCTACTGTCTGACAAGCAGCAGTAAGATTAGTTACCAGAGAGAGGGATCTATACCCCAGTTTTAGACAAAACACGCTGATTAAAGTTATTTGTAGGCTGAGTAACAAGCCTTTGTTTGGACTGATGAACAGGGTTATGTCGAAACATGCAGGAACAGGACTTTCATTCCTGTTGCTGTTGCTTCCACATTTCCAGTCCACAGCATCATCTGATGGGGAGCCAGTGGTGAGTTACCAGCTGAGCATGCAAGTAATGTTTTGCTTTGAGACCTGTTTGATTAGACAACAATAATATCACTGTTTCCTTCCACAGCCGGGGTGAGGGCTGCCTGACAGGCACTTGGAGTGCATTGTCCCTGGGTGGGCTGGGGAGAGCTGCCTGCTGGGGGCTCACAGGATGGGGACTGCCAAAGCATCTTGGAACAACTGAGGTGGAACTAAAGATCATTTTAATCATACTTTGTGTTTAGAGAGTGAGATCACTACAATTATATAGGCTCTAAAGGGTGGAACGTGTGCTTAGCTGATGTTTGAACTCTAAGAAGCATAAATTTAAAGTATTGAACATTAGAGGTCTAAGGCAAAATTTTTGTGTTGTAGTAGCAGTAGTCGGTCCTTGAGGAGGAAAGAAGGAATTAAAACTTAAAGTTTATGTTACTTAAAACAACTATCTTTGTTTTAAGGCTGTTTTTCCTGGTTAAGTGATGATGTGTGATTGGTAGCTATATATTATGTGATCACTCATACTCGGTATTAAAGAATAAAGCCTAGATAAAAAAAGGCAATAAAGTTGAAGTGCAGATAAAAAAGGGGAAAAAATACTGTAAGCTGGTTTGTCACTATATTAGAGCAAGAGTCTTTTCTCATGAGACTTTTCTCATGAGTCTTTTCTCATCAGCAGCTGGCTAAAGAATGAGTAGAGCTGTGTCTCCATTAGTGTTTTAGTTCATCTTAGGAGTTTATGATTGTACTGGACCTCCTGGCTGTCTGCATTTATGGCACTGCAAGCCCAGGCACCAAACTGGATCCTATTTGGATGAAACCAACCTGGAAGATACTCCTTAGAAAAACACCTGATAGTCTGCAGATGTGAATTCATATGCAGTCAGGGGCACCAGACTAGAGATATGTGGTACAAACTAGAACTAGTTAAACCCTCATGATGTGTGGAATATGGGCACTGGTCCCTCGGTGCTGCTGTTTCACTGTTACGTAGTTACTCCTATTGTATTGTGTTATTTGCTAACAGAGGTGTATCCCTTAAGTTTAAAATTTATCGTTCAGATTTATGTCAGGAAAAATAATGACTTGAAAAAAATGTGCAAATAAATATGTCCTGTGTTTCTGAAATTCTCCTTTTATTGAAATAATGGTTACTGTTAAAATATTTAGAATTAGTAAAAAAGAAAAAAAATCCAAAACAGAAATGTATTAAACTGACCATTCAATCTTCTTGAATAAGATGTCTTTGATTTTGAAAGCATAATATTTTGTTTGCCCTACAGTGTGGTCAGTTTAATTCAAAAGATTGTAGGAATGACTAAAAAGCAACAAAATGAAAGAAGTGTGTTACTTAGAGTTGAAAATGATATGGGTGTTTTTATTTACCATGTTGTTCCTGAGGTAAAAATTATTTTTATATGATCCTAATCCCACCACAATGTTAAATTATTGAATATTTGTTAAGAGAGGAAAATGAAATTGAAACTAAATATCTATATAACTGGAAAAGAAAAAAGTGCCCATGATAATTGCAGTATCTTTTTATTTAGCAGAGCTTCACTCTGTTGTCTCTGTTGATCTTAGATCCCCTACTCACTTAAAAATGTCTAACCATCAGATTATCACTGGATTGACAGTTCTTGGACATCTAGATTGAAACCATTGCAGCTGAATTAAATGAAGATTGCATGGGCAGCACTTGGTGACCTGGCTTTATTTCTTACATGAGTTTCCTAGCCTCTGGAGATTCATTTTTTGTATAAAATATTTTGCATGGTCTGAAATGAAGGCTCAAGTGCCACAAGTAAATGCTTTGAGCTGCTAACCCCAACTGGGAAATAGCAGTGGCAGCATGACCATGCTCATTCTCCCAGCTGTAATTGTTCAGGAAGTTTTGAATTTAAAAACACCTGAGCTGCATTTTGTGTCTGAATTTACAAGCTGACTAAAAGCTTTCCTTAAGTCCACTTCTTGCTTCTTTGCCAAAATAAATAGGCTGATCTTAGCATGTGACTGTGGTGGTTTGTCCTCTGTATGAGCTTCTGTATAGAATTTGTAATTATGCTTAAGGGCTAGTCCTGGGAACCGTGATTCTGCATAA
Organism: Chloebia gouldiae; assembly: GCA_003676055.1. Taxonomy (NCBI): domain Eukaryota; kingdom Metazoa; phylum Chordata; class Aves; order Passeriformes; family Passeridae; genus Chloebia; species Chloebia gouldiae. The sequence goes on from QUSF01000002.1 coordinate 26,951,778, forward strand.
ATTGTTTTCAGTTTACTTTCACATCAGATGTATTGAGACTGTGTGTGCCTGTTCCCAGCCCCAGGGGTGATTCTTTTCTCTTGCCAGAGTTTGTGTTTGCTCTGTTGCCTGCACGATGACACCTGCTATTGAAAACCTTAAAGGTATCCCAGACTTCCAAAATATGCATTTGGCTAAACCTGTTTTTTTGTAACATTTGGGCAGAAAATTTATAAACATTTTTGTGGTGTTGCTGGTTGGTAATTTTTACTCATTGTTGGCTTTAATAGAATCGTGAGTAGGGATGCACTTTCTTGCAGCATTCGTGTTAAATTAATAAATAATATTTTATACGTGATGGGGGTGGGCAGTAACATTCAGGTAATCTATCTGAGATTACAATCAGTTGGTGAAATGCAGTTGGACTTTGATCTCAATCTTCTAACTATTTTCTGAACAAGAAGTGAGTGTGATGTTCTTGAGCTGGATTTCTTGTAACTAATGGTTCATAAAAGTATTGGAGCTATGGGAGCTGCATCAGTCCATTTGAGACACTGAATCAGTAGTAAGAAAAACAAGCTGTTTTTTGGCTGTGGCAAAATCTGCACAAAGTAAGAAAAACAAGCTGTTTTTTGGCTGTGGCAAAATCTGCACAAAGATTAGTCCATAGTCTATAATCTGCATGACTGTACCAAGGTTTAGGGAAGCCTAGAACTTTCTCAAACATTACAGTGAGCAGTGTCTTGCCAAAAAATGAGAGAGTTGAGTTGTGGTCAGGATGTGGCTAATGTGGAAGTTGTTATGGCCTGCAGTTTTCCCTGCTGCCAAGATCCTGTCAGTGCTAATAGCAGATTTTGTCTGGTTTGTTGCTGGCCAGATGCCAAGCCTTTACAGTACTTGGCCTTCTGTGAAAATACAAGCTATTTGTGAATAGCACAAGAATTAAAGGTTATTTTAGAGTCACAGAATGGTTTGAGTTGGAAAAGACCTTAAAAGTCTTACCCCTCTGTCCTCACTAGGTTGCTCAAAGCTCCATTCAACCTGACCTTGAAGGTTTCCAGGGATGGGGCATTCACAGCTTCTTCAGGCAAACCTCATTGCAAAGAATTTCTTTTTTTACATCCAACCTAAATCTATCCTTCTTCAGTTTAAAACTGTTGTCCCTTGTCCTGTTACTAGGGACCTTGATAGAAAGTCTCTATCTTATAGGCTTCCTTCATTTATGGAAAGGCCACAATAAGGTCTTTCCTGGAGCCCTTTCTTCTTTATTCTGAACTCCTCCAACTCTCTCAGCCTTTCTTCATAGGAGAGATGTTCTGGCCCTTTGATAATTTTTTATGGGTTTAAGTGTATTTTACTCCTATATCATATACTCCAGAAATTTTTTTTTAGATTATGTTAATGATCTTTATGTTTTGTTGTAATTACTGGTTTTTTGTCTCATAGTAATGGACCCACTATACTCATCTTTCCAAGGAAACAAATGGAGTTGCTGACAAAACATGTTCTGTGTTACTTCTTGGAGTAGCTTTCTTGTCTTTGCTGTTAAAATTGTCTTAAATGACTCTCACGATCTTTTATGTTAAGAGAAAGCTTTCAGTCACCTCCCTTAGAATTACTGTTTTCAATGAGATCTGTGAACTTGTAAACAGGTTTTGTTTATTTATTTGCATACAATATTTGAGTAGATTTTGACAAGAATCTTTCTTTTTTAGTTGTGTGTTTCTGAAAGGAGAGTTTGTCCTGCGTTCACTGGTCCATTGCAGATTGTCTGTGTTTCAGCTCATTGCCTATAAACTACACCCATACTTTTTATAATAAGTGCAAGCTGATATGGAAAAAGAAGTTTGAAACAGATAATGTAAGTGCTTTTAGGAACTAATTCTGTCTTTGAAAGAGTTATGGATTCTCTACAGTGAGGGATGGCAGTAAACAGTTCCTGGATTATACCTGTTAATTCACAGATGCTGATTGTCATTAGTTCCAGTGTTTTCTCATCTAATAAAGTGGCCAAATCAAAGTTTGAAAACATCTCATTTACTTGCTATTTGTTATACTGATAGTAAGTCAGAAAGTACAGATATATTTTTTCCTTGCCCAGGCTCTTTGTGTTGGTTTGAGGTCAAGCATCTGAGGTTTCCTGCACACCCTCTAACAGCCCTTGATGCTGCCATCTGAAGTGCTTAGTTTATTTAACTTGACTTGGCTCCTGGCTATGTATTTTTAGTTTTCTAAAATATCAGTCCCTTTTACACTGATATGTACCAGGAGTTTGGCAAGGTTTTTTATTGTTGTACTTACCAGGCAAATGTGTCTCTGTTCAGTTATTTATGGAGATGTATTTATCAAACTGATAAAACTCAGTGCAGGTTGATTGGTTTCTTATTTCTGTATTTACCTAGTTTAATTTGATTATTCTTCAGCAAGAGGATTATATAACTGTAGTTCAAAACTTGACAATACATGGGTTCAGAGTAGAGGTCAGAGGGTATGTTGGTCACCCTCAGGAGCTGTTGGGGTATTTGTGAATTATTCACGGAGGCAGCCATGGAGAACCAAGTTACTGATAGGCTCTGGCTTATGATTCAGCTCTTGACTCTCTCTGCTGGAATTGTAAGGCTGCTTGAATGTCAAGGGTTTAGCATCGCTCATCTAAAAGTACAAAATAGATGGTATTGTCACTGGTTAGTCTAGGCTTTCTACTTCAAGTATTTTTCTGAAAAAATATTTAAGTTGTGCAGAATTCTTGAATTGCTGGTGAATTTACAAAAATTCAAAAGCACTCAAAAGTGAGGTTTGTTTTGCAGTTTATTTTTTTGTTTGTTTCGCTTGGGTTTTCCCCTCAAATTGGTGGCTAGGAATATTCCTCTGATTTTTTTATTTGGAGGGTATGAACTTTTTTTGAGTTTATCTCTGTTCATGTGAGTTAGAATAAATTACTGGGATTCAGTCTATCTCAGCCTCTTTTTGAATCAGCTGGACAAAAGGTGGTATAAAATGCAATATCTGCTTGCTTTAACTGGTACAAGGCCCTGCTGGCTACACCAAGATGAACTTTAGCCAACATTGACGGTGATCTACAGAGGATTAAAATTCTGGCATCCTGATAGCTTATCATAATGGGCAGCTTCTGCAGTTCAGATTATGGGAGCCAGTGACCACATAGTATTGGTATTTATATGATAACTAACCAATACTGATGAGAAGTAATCCATTTCCTCTTAAGTATTTGGGAATCAAATTAAGGACTTTCTTAGTGTTTTTTTTTTCTTTTACATAATTAGATTTCCTACTTTTTGTGCTGGAGGTGAGGTCCCTTGTATTTGGTAGATTTAGGCCAATTGGTTGGTTTTGTGTTAGCTTGTATACAAAGCTCAAAGAGAGACTGTTGGGTGCATAGACTTAAAAGAGAGTAAACATATCAGTTCTTGTATTAGGTCACCTGAAGATGAGCAATAGCTTGGCAGCAGCACATGCTAGGTGGGGAAACAGGGCACTCTAATTTGACAGTAGGAGAGTATGAGATGTAGAAGATGAATGGGTGGGGAAGGCTGAAAAATGACATAACCGGAGGAGAATCTAGAATTCATTAGCTTAGAGAGAGTCATCCTCAACCTTGAAGAAGTATTTGCTCTTTCTCATGTTTACACTTGGAAAAACTGGCACATGAGGATATAAACAAATATGCTCTTAAAGTGCTAGCTGAAGGGGTTTGACGTTACTTGACCTTGTCGAGGCTGCTTATGGAATATGTTTAAAGCAATTATGCTTTAATTTCTGAAGCACTGCTGCCAGTGGTCACACAGCATGACTACTGCCATAGAGATAGTTAATTCCAGGGTTCACCTTGTCTGCTTGAACTACTCCAGCTAGATCTGTGGGAGTGCATCCTATGTGTTCTTTATATATTATGAGATGACTTAAGATACTTTTAATTTTGCTTTGATGTCTTTGTCTGTTTGGTGACTTCTGCCTTGGTATGTCTTTTCTTCCCCTCTCACTGCCTGCTGGATTTATTACAGCTGACTTGCAAATCCTGAAAGTGTTAAGTTGAACAACCTCTTTCAAAAGTGGTTTTATAGCCTTGTTAGTTCTGTATTTTCTAGTCCTCATTTCTCTTTTGTAATGCTTCTGAAGTGGTGCCCAGACAATAACTCAGGAGCTTTTTCTTTAATTTTAACTTTGCTGCTCAACTGTGACACTGTTTTTTATGTTTTGCTACTTTTCCTCTTTCTGCTTGTTGTTGAAAATGCTTGTGTAGATGCCCTTGTCATACTTAATTCTTGATTTGTCAGGAAGCTTCACTCAGGTTATTTTAATGAACAAGAACTGGGACAAAGACCTCTCTATTTTCTTACTAGGAACTAAAATAAGAATAATGTTCTTGAGAGAATAGTAGCTTAAAAAACTGGCAGAAGAGCAGGAATTGCAGAGGAAATCATCAAATCTTGCTAATTCTAATATGAATTGAGTTTTAATTTCTCAGTGTCATAGTCGAAAGACCACAACCTCTGTGTGGTGAGAATTTTACAAACTTATAAGCTGTACAAAATTCATCTCAGTCTGGTATAACAGTAGTTGCATTGGACAAATATTTGCTAGTTAACATGCTATATATGTTGCTGTCTTCCTTTGCTAAGTCTCATTTGATCTTCCATCTTCCCCACTCCTTGTCATCTTCTCACGTGGTACAGTTCATGACAATGTTTGCTGTTTGTCCTCTGCTGGTGTGCCACAAGTGATCTTTAACTGTGTACAGCCTCTCTCTTGTGAACTCATTTCCTCTGCCATATCTGTAGAGTTGGTATGTTTGTTAAAATTGCCTAAAGTCTCCTTCCTCTGGATGTTTTGAAGCTTCACTCTAACCTCCAATGGCAGACTTCTTTGTCTATGTGAGGTTTATTATTTCGTGAGCAATACTGAGAATTTTGCACTTAGTAAACAATACCTGAAAGACACTTGGCCTTACAGAAATCTGTTCAATTGATGTAGAAATTATTTTGGATAGGCTTCCTGCAACAGGTGCTTTTTTAATGGGCTACGCTTTTGTTATATGAAAGGTGCACAGACCTACAAAAGTGCTGATTGATTCAATATGATGCATTTGAAAAAGCATAAAACACATATATTTCAAAACTGAGGGTTCTTGGGCAATGCCTGTATCACCTCATTTTCAGGATGGTAATATACATGAAATTCAGTTACTGTGGGGGAAATTTCCTACAATTAATTTAATTCCTTCTTTTTTAACAGCTTATTTTGATGCAATAGCCATTTGAATATTTGCAGATAAAGTAATATTTTTTTTTCCAAGTACATGTTCTTACTCCGACCATCTCCTGCCTTGCATCAGTACTTCTGAAGTTGGTCAGGAGGGGAAGACTCAGAGCAGGGAGCTAGGCCAGGAGGGTAGCTGGGGTGAAATGGCTCCAGCAGACGTTAACACACAGGAAGGTGAGATGGTTTAGAGAAAGTTGTACAGGTGTTTGGCTAATCCTGACCCTACCACACACATACACATTCTTCTGCTCCTTAAAATTTGTTCTTCCAGGAGCATGGATGTTCCAGGCAAAGGTGTTTTCAGAAATGATATAGAGTATTGCAGTTTTTACTAACTGGGAATTGCCATGTTTAATGTAGAGAAAATAAAGATTTCTCCTTTGCTTAAAGCATGAGAGACTGTCTTGTCTTTTCTTATTGAATAGTAAACACAATAGCAGAGAAGGTATTTCCTATGTGAATGCTAAATACAAGTGAATATAAATACAAAAGAGTGGTTCATCTGGAAATACTACAGAAATCAGTTTCTGGTTGCTCAGTATTGAAAACATGCTGATACATGCAAATACATGACGAAGAAAATTAGCATGCCATGAGAATAATTTCATCAGCTGTTATGCTCAGGTTGCCCCAAGCAATCAGAGCAGGTAGCTTTAAAAGCAATTTTTATCTAGTAGTTCTCAGATGTGGAATGATTACTCTTTGTTTTACATGCATACATCTACAAAAGGTAGTTACAATTAACAAGTTGGCATTAAGATTTTCAAAGCAAGTTGGTTTTGAAGGTACTTCTGTGCTGTGCTATATTGCAGTCTATTTATTCTTTTCCAGTTTGGCAGAAGTCCCTTCTTGACAGAGTTACTTCGCTGATGTTATTTTAGGTATGACAAAGCTGCAGTGTGACATGGATGAACTAGAATGTGTTAGAACAGAGTTTTGTAGTGAATTGAAAAAGTAAATAATAAAAATGGTTATCAGTTTAATACTCAGTGAAACAATGGAGCTGTAACTGTATTGTAATTAGCTCAAATAAAAATAAATCTCTACTATAGCTGCAGTTCATTTGAAATATTGTGTCACCTGTAGTAGAGTGCTGCATGCTGCCTGAGCTTTGCTTTGGAGAAGTTTCAGTTGAGCACTAAACTAGGGTTACAAAAGTAATTTTTCTGACAGAAGGTACCACCATGTATGAATGTTTTTCTCTGTCTAGTCTCTTCTGTATGTTTATAGGACCTTTCCCAGAGCATTCTCATGTGCTTGCTGAAATCAGCAGAATTTTGAGCAGCTCTTAAACACACAAGTGCAAGGTGGTTTTAATATAAAAAAATCCCTGTGTTTTACAATGATAATTTACTACTATACCTGTTCTAATTAGTTTATTTTCCTTGGACTTAGGCATTTTAGTGAGTTACTGTTGGTTGTTTAATGAAGTCTAATTTTTCATTTGTTTTAATTAGCTAATTGAGCAATCAGTACAGTGCCTTGGTATAGCAGACTGTTCATAGGATTGTAAATAGGATCAGATCATGCAAATGCTTGCCTCTGGGCTCTGGCAACAGGTTCAAAATTGCATTAGTATATTTTGCCTTTGTAGAATTCTTTCACCAGATGGTAGCATTTGATTTCCTTTTAAATAGTCTATAACACCCAAATGTAGTTGTATTACATTATTTTAAAATCAATACTACTTAGGTAAACATAAGTGGAAGGAGGCTAGTGTGATAACTTTCAACTGAGAAATTCTTAGTTGTTTCCTATACCCAATGTGTTATGTTGATAATTTTTTTGAGAAAAAAAAAGTCATTAAACATTCTCCAAAAGGGGGAATAATAGTGCAGAAAAAAAATTACAGAAATATTGGTAGGTGTTTTTCTTGGAATCTGGGCAGTGATTTGTCTTGCAAGTTGTTTGAACACTAGTTCTAGTGTTTAGCCAGTGCTGAATGTGTTAAGTACTCTTATTGATAATTAAGGAAAGGTCTATTACTGCATACCAATTATGAAGAAATAAAATCTGACATTTGAAGGAATAGCTATTAAGTTTACCAGCTTCAGGCAAAGGCTTATTTTATTACTATCCCTCTTGTACTCAACAGAGAGAAAAATGTTAGTGCTCCCAAGGTCTTGCTATGTAGAAAGAGAAAAGGGCAGCTGGCTTCCCACTTGTAAGCATAATTTGCGAATTCTCTTCTTCAGTTTGGAGATGTCATAATTGTGGAGACCAAAATGATCCAGCAACTTAAAATCACTTTATGTTTGTTGAGTGCATATATACAAATGTGGATGATAACTTATTTCATCTCCTTTTTTGAAAGCATTGTTCAAGTTACTCCTTGTGTTTCGTGGTGTTGCTATCAAATTTGCTGCCTTAGAGCTTTTAGCCTGGGCATGAGCCTCTTTGCTTTCATTGTTTTCAGAAATGGTGTGCTCTTCTAGCAGTGTGATGGACTGCGTGTAGATTGGATTTCGATGGATGCATATTGGGGAAAAAAAGTTTGTTCCCACTGGCAGTTTCTGTTCACTGTAGAATGCTGGTCTGTAAACTGGCTATTCAAGAGCTTGTTCAGGAATAGGCTTTCTGCATCTGTCTCAAGGCAATGGCACAATACATCAGATGGGCATTTTTTCAGCTTGTGACACTCCTCTGTCATAATTTATTAATGAAGTATGAAATTGCCTTAAGAATATGTAAGAATGCAAAAAGTCCTGTCACTGAACAAAGCAGAAGCATCTGGATGTGAACTGGGGAGGTTGGATTCCTACTTTTGCTGAAGTTCTGGCAGTAATTTTAGGGTTTGTTTCTCGTGGAACATGGTTGTGTCCTGAGCCCTGACCATGCTACTTGAGGTGTAAAAGACAGCTTTGTTTTTAGTGGTTGTGTGACATATCGTTTAACTACTATTTTGAACTAGCATTTTAAAAGTAAATGATAGGTTTGTGAAGAAATGAAGGCTTGGTTATATCCAGAAATAAACTCAGCTGTTTAGCAACTATGACCACGATGGCAGTTGGATTTGGAGGTCAAGTTTGGCTGGAAAAAAATTCCTTTTTCAGTATCATAAAATAAAGAAAAAATGGCCTACAGCCAGTTGTGAGTGAATACAGATGTTGTTTACAGGATTTATCATATAGTGATGGCAACACATGATGAAGATGCTGTTTTGTAGAGCTGTGTGGAAGTAAACAGAAGTAAACAGAAGTAAATGTGATACTGGAGGTTTTAAAACATAACTTTCTGTGTGTAGTTAAAAGAAGTTACTAAGTTCTGTTTATGGTAGAATAGTAAATCACAAGTTTTCATCAATATTTCACATTAAAGTTGCCAAGGAATAAGACAGCTTGTTGTTAACTAAGACCAGCAGCATTCTCAAAGAGATCACAGCCAGCTTTTTCCTTCCCTTCAAACTTTACTAACCTGTCCTTGGAGGCAATAAAAAACAGGTTATGTACAGCATGTGCTGACAGATTCTCTGAGGGGCAAGGATGTCCTTTTCTGCTTGTAGTTGTACAGCTTTCTGGTGGGCCGATCACTCTTTTTCCTTGCTGCTGCTCATGGCAAAGGGATTGGTAGCCTTCATTTTTTTGTGAGAAATTTTGGATTTTCTTTTTCCTTCAACTATGGGAAAAGAAAAATGTGGGACACTTGCCCAGGCTTTCCCTAGACTTTGTTAGAGTTTGTTACCAGTGCTTTCTTTGCTGCTTGGCAGGCTCATTTCTGTCATGGTGAGAGAGGCAAGTTACACCTTGGTGGTATGACATTACTTTTTACAGATTTTGGAATCACTAAAACAGGTCAGTTTGATATGTGAATGAGTTTTCAAGGGGAGTAAGGAACAGCAAGGAGAAGTGAGGCTTTTAAGCTGAGTGGACTCTATTCTTATTAGGGTAAGGAGTATAAAGTAGGTTTAAAAGAAACCAAAACTACACCACCAAAAAAACCCAAAAAACACACACAGAAAAAAAAAAAAACCCAAACCCAAAAACACTAAAAAAGGGACCAATTCAGCATATTTAAAATGGCACCATTAGCCATTCAGAGTGTGCCAACCTTGGCAATTTTCCTGGTGAGCTCAATGAGTATTGCACGCAATCAAGTAGTCCCTTTTAATTGGGAGTTTATTTAGCTGTATCACTTGAGGAGCATAAGGTTTGAATATCTTGGCCTTTGCATCTTTTTTCACTTGCAGATCAAATTTATTTCAAAACAATTTTAATGTCATTTTTAACAGAAAAGAAAGTTCCTTAAGAGGAGGACCTTTAATGTTGTAATAGTGTCAGGAAGGTCAGCCTGTAAAAGACTTACAGGATGATAAGTCAATTGAGACCAAATATATTTGTAGGTTCTTTGAAAGCCATATGCTCAGCCACACAAAAAGAGTGAACACATTCATTTGTCTTAAATGCCAAGAGACTGGATTTCTGCTCACATGCCTCAATGTGTGCTGTTGCAAAAATGCAAATATTTATACACCAGTTCAAGTACATACGAGTATCCATTAGTCATATGCACGCACATACATATATATGTGTGTGCCTTTGCATGTGTATCCATATATGTGTATATACACATATATACACTATATATAGTATAGTCTTGGCTTTGAATCTGTCTTGCAGTTCTACTTTGGTCATGAGATAGATTCCCTTCTTGGTTCACAAGTTAGGGAAGCTAGATAAAGAGCTTTGGGGAGCAGTGTGTGGATCCCACAAAATATGATTCTGGTCTTCAGTCTTCTCCATGCTGAAGTCCAAGGGGTGTCCTCTGTAGGCGAAGCATTGTGAGTTGGAGAAAGGCTGGCTCCAGTCTGCAGCAGCTGTCTCCTTTCATATTGAATAATAGAAATAAACATAATAAACTAAAGCATGTGTCATAAATACTGTTGGCTTATTTGATTTGTATACAAAGTGTTTTGATTAATTTTAGTTTTATTTTTTTCTTGCAGGAAATACTGGATAGATCCCACAATGGAAGACGGGAAGCCCGTCTGGGCTCCACACCCAACTGATGGGTTTCAGATGGGGATGATTGTGGACATTGGCCCTGACAACTTAACTATTGAACCTTTGAATCAGAAAGGCAAGGTAAGTGTGTCTCAAACAAAGGAACAGAGAAAAAGCATACAAAGAAACCACCTTACCTGTAGGCCAGGTCTTTGCCACTATCTTCAAGTGCACTCAGCCTGAAGGAGTGCAAAATCAGCTTTCTGTTCTAAGTTTGGCTAAGGATCTTTGTTCACCTTTAGCTTGTATTGCAATGGACCCCTCACACTTACGAGAAGTGCACATTTCATCAGTTACCTGCATGTACATTAAGTATGTATTCAGGAAAGAGAGGAGGTTTGGATCTTTGTAGGCATTTGATTCAGTACTGTATGCTTTATTTTTCTTAATTAGGCACTGATTAAGAGCCTGCTCTTAAGATTAGCTTCTGTCTTTTTCCTTATATGCATAGGAAGGATCCTACAGGGATGTGCTGGGCCCTGGCTAAGATTAGATACCATTAGACTGATGAAAACTGAGAGATGAATCCTCTTAACTCAAGTACCTTGACAAGTAATATGATGTCTAAAAAAGGTCTTATGGAATTGCTACATCAAATTAAAGTCAAAATAAATGTAACTTTTAAAATGAAGACCTAATTAATCTTAATTAATGTGTTTCAGTGGCTTAATTTATCATGACATCTTTCAGACTCAGTATATCGTAACTAAATGTCAGTTTTTACAGGAAGCACCTTGTAGCTATCAATTATCCTAATTCAAATGGTCAGATTCCTGGGTTGTACTAGCTAGAATAAGATTAGCACTGCCTTAAAAGTTGTGATTTCAGTGTTTTTGAATATATTTTTGTTACCTTTCTAATAGTTTTGTTTTTTCTTATGTTTAAGGATGTAAAAAAGACAACAATGTGTTTTGTAACTTCTTTTTTTATGTCAGCAGTAGGAGAGAATGCCTTGTCACAGGTCAAAAGGTTATGCAGCAGTCCTTCCTTTTGGAGGAATGTTTATAGGCTTTCTTTTTTGTGCATCTTGGAGAGGAAGTTGATTTTGCTTTCCTTAGAAATACAAAGAAATTATAACATCTGATTTTTGAGTGAGAGAGATAAAGTGTATAGGTTTAACAGTAATAGTAGTAGTATTCATTTGTCAGATTGAGGAGGAACAAGATTATTCAGACAAGGATACTAAATATTCCAAAGCTATGGCTAATATTAAAATGACTTAAATAAATTTCACCCCTACCACTGTTTCTGTTTCTATTCCCCAATGGTCCTGATTCCATACAAAGCAAAAGCCTTTACACTGAAATAGAAACAATAATAATGATATTTCTGAGTCACTATTTATTTCTAACATGTGCTCCTTTCAGGGACCATAAATAATTAAAAAAAAAAAACCAACAAAAAAACTAAAACAGGATCCTTAAATACAAATAGTTTGTTTCATGGTTTTCTCAACAACAAACAAATCTCTTTTGTCCAAGGAGTTTGTTATTCTGCTGTTGGCTGTTTTGAATTAAGCAGATCAATTAAGAGCCTAATGTTCATTTATCTAAGGGAACAAACACTTCACAGTTTAAATGCTGTAGAGATTATGGTCCTATATTTTAAACTATCAAACTTAATTAATTAACCATATATTAATAAAGATGGAGTAAAAAGTTTTCTTGGTTACCTTCTCAGTCTTTTCAAGGTGCCATTGATTGCTTTTTAAAGAAACATTTCTCCTTGCTTTTTGACTTTTTAAGACGACTCTGTCCTTGTGCACTTTGACTATTCCTTTGAAGTAGTCAGCATTAATACTCATTATCACTTTGTTTTCTTAAAATGGTAGTTCAGAAGCACTCTTCAGCAAGAATGCCTGATCCAGCAGCTCTGGAGTTGCCCATGATAATTACAGGGAGGAGAGGAGTAACCTGATCTTGTAAACATATCCGGGGAGTGTAACTTATTATTATTTTTTAATCTGGGTCATTACCATGTCATATGTATTCTGTGTAGGCACTGGTAGCTTACCAGAGGCCACAGTCTGAACAGGAAACATGTATGCATGTGTTTGATTATTGCTTTTTATGACACTTTTGTCAATAACTGCAGTATATGCTGCAAGGCAGCAGTTTCACCCTGCCTTAAACCCCTCCCTCCCATCCCCATCCGTGGCCAGCTCTGGCACTAGAGAGTGACACCATCCCAGCTCCACCTGCCGAGCTGTGTGTGATGCCCCAAATGAGGTCAGAGAACAGATCCAACTGGAAGAAGTGGAAAGTTTTCAGGATGGCAGCAAGCAGTGGAAGGGGGGCAGGGGAGCTGAAACCATTGTGGTGGCAGGTTGCTTCACATTATTAAACCAAGTTACCCAGTGCAGGCTCTGTGGAGGTCCAACACACCAATTCACTTAAACCACAGCAGCAGCAGTTTTGGGCAGCACAGCCCATCCCCAAGTGTTTACAGTTCTGTGCAGAACTGTGTGTCCAAGGGAGGTGGGGATCTGAGTCACCCAGCCTGCCCTGCACGAGGAACAGTACGGCCAGCCGCAGGAGCGCTTTACTGGAACAGGGGATGCATGTGTTACGTGATGGGAATCTCTTCCCAAAACGTAGATCATTGGCTTGCAAGGGTTATAAATGCTGGGACTGGAAAATAAATGCTAGGGAAAAAAGCCAGAGAAACTGGAGAATGCTTTGCTAATGAGCATGGTTGCACCTAGAACTGGAGTCCTGCCCTGAGAACGGGCTTTAAACTGGATTGATTGTACCAGAGCTGGCAGTCCTGGCCCATGGCCCACTAGCAGACACATGCTGGTGATACAAGGAGGGAGGCAGGTAGAGCAGGAATCAGCTGTTAAACTCAACTGGTACTGCACTTTCATTTCTCCTTAAAGTGTTCTTTTCTGAAGGTACTGGGATTCATAATCTTGGATCCTTTTGCATGTATCTTTTTGTTCTTTGAGGCTAAAGCAAGGAGCAGGCAGTGAAATTGCCAAATGGGGAATTTACTCTTTTCCTGGGGGTAGCAAACTTTAAGAAACTGATTAGGAAGAGATGCACTGGAAGGGCTTGCATCTTGAAATGCCATTCTGGGCACCATGGGGCACTGAGGAGCAGGGGGAAGGCACTTTGAGTATCAGCAGTCATGAGTTTCTGGCAGTCATTGGGAAGGTGTGAGGCGCTGCAGGCACTCACTGACACCCCTCCTGCCATCAGCTGAGAGACACCTTATGGCTCTGTGCTACTTCTGAAGGGCCATGGAAGGCTTTATGGGCCACCTGCTCTGGTATGCTGTGAATAACCAGAAAGGTATTTTTTCCCAGCTGAGTATAAAGGAATAAATGTATTTTGAAAGCAAAGAATGTTCAAAGTTCAGTGCTTCAAGCTAAGGTGGTTTTGTTTGTGGTTTTTTTTTCTTTTTTTTTTTTTTTTTTTAACAGTGAGTGCAACTTGCTTGCACGAGTGAGACATGCTCTTGTCTGTCTTTCACATGGTTTGTACTGCTGTAGGTTGGTTTGTGAAATACAGCTGAGAGTAGGGATGTCTCCTGTCTGTATCTGGAAGGTATAAAGGAAGGCATGGTTACACATATTGGATTACATGGTAGAAAGAAGATCCTGTTTGAATGGAAAGATATCTTTTTTCACTCATGTAGTTTCTGGGAGAATAGTTAAGATTGCCATTGGATTTCAAGGATCGCTTCATTACAAAGATGACAAAAAACCCGTTCAGAATGCCCTAAACCTTGTTTTGCTTCCTAAGACCACTTTATTGTCTCTTAAGATTAATACACTCTCCACTCCCTTAGAACAACCTTGTGCTAAGTCACGATTAATGCAAAAGTCTTTCCTCAAGTATCTGAAGGGTTTTTTCCTTAAAATAATTGTTTAAAGAATTTAAAAATGGGACAATATAGTAAAAATTTTCTTTGGATATTTTCTTATTGATAGATTAGATTATTAGCTCATTTTCTGTTTAACATACTAGATTGTAATACTTGGAGCTGTGCACACCTGGCTATCATACTGATCTATGTGGCTAGTACCTTACTTTATACAAAATATTCCAAATGTGATGTACAGCATGGAATTTTTCTTTTGACATAATCCAAACTATACCTATGTTCTTATCTAAAAAAGCCCAACAGAAAAACATGGACTTTTAGACAGGAGATAAGACAGTATGAATTTTCTGAATTATCTTTTCTTGGATTTTTTTTTTCCCCTTTAAATTTATCTTGACTCAGAAGGCTTAGTGGTGAGGACATTAAAAAAGTCATTCCTCTTCTGGAAAAGTTCTAGCATAGCTGACTTTAGCTACAGAAATGTTAAAGTATCAGAAATTTATGAAGAGTCTCACAGAATAGCTGGGAATGGTGTTCATTCTCTCCATCTTTGTTAGTGGTTAATGGGTTTACACATCATCAGACAAGAACAAGAAGTGAAGTTACATTTTTGTGAAGCTGGTCATATTATTTTTAAACTTTCCCACTGTTTCATGCACAGGGAGCTGATCATGTAGGGAAGTGTTGTATTCAAATACATCTTTACCAAACAAGATTTACCTTTACTGTTGACGAACTTGTAGAGAAAATTATGATGATAACATGTAGTTACGGTAATACTGTGAGAGGGAGGAAAGGGTGTGGTGAGTCTCTGCCCTGCTAAAAGTCTGAATAGCAGCAGACATCTTTCTCAGGTAGGTAAAGACATTGAAGGCTTCCATGGCCCTCACAAATTCTGATAAAGGATATTTTGGAGGAAGTTGCTGTGATAGGCGTTCAGATGTTCCAATGTCATCGAGCAGCTTTGTTTGTCTTAGGAAAACATCTTGTACATATTTTTTTTTCATTAGATCCTGATAAGGGGAGGACAAAATATATTTTATTATGGCTACAAATTGCAAATTTTAGAATAGCTTGGTAGAGAAGGGATATTGTAGATTTAATGCTTTCCGTCTGGCAGCAATTAGTTCTGCTCTGAGACACTTTTAATTTTTCCCACTACAAAGAGAGTTGGAATTTGTGGCTGTTAATGATGGTGTAAGCCCCAGGACCTCTCATACTGTTGTGCTTAAGCAAATATGAAACAAGTTGCTGTCTTTCTCCTAAATTTCCCTGTGAGATGTTTCTCGTGGGACTACCTTGCTGAGTACAATGTTAAACAAGCAAACATGTTTGTTTATTAAGTTCATTCTTTAGATCCAGTTGGTTGCCTTTTCAAATATTAGACTAGACTTCTTGTCTCCATTTCCATGGAGAAAAGGAGCCTGTGCCTGCAGTGGCATGGTGGCTGTCATGTTTAATTGGTACAACAGGGGTTTTGTTCATTCATCGCTAGCTCAAACGAGCTGTTACTACAGTAAACAAAAAAATATAATTAAAAATCTCCTTTGTACAATAGGTATTTTTGTGCAGATGCTGTAATGCATGTGTGCTTAGATGTTTTTCCTTCCTTTTTACAGCAGTATAAATTATGATTTCTGGAGATGAAAAAAGAAACAAAGATGCTTTTGTTATGAATTTTTCCAGTTGGATGTGAACACTTGATAAATGGTAGTTTTGTATAACTAGAATACAAGGGTTGTTCTACTTTAGTATTGATTTATTGAAGAAAAAACCCCCAAAACAATAACCAAAGCTACAGTATTGGTGATACAGAGGACGTTATTTATTGAACATTAACATTTTAAGTAGGAATATTTTAAAACAGCCTATCATAATGACGTCACAGTCCTTTGACTGAACTAATGATTTGCATTTTATTCTTTCTTCCTTGCAAAATGGAGGAAATTGTGATTTATAATGCTGTTACCTTTGCATTACTTTTTTAGTCTTATTTTTTGTATAGCACAGTATGACATGCAATTTTTCACCCGAGAATCAAATATTATTGCACTAAAATATACATTACAGTGAATTCATTTTTATAATGTAGTGTAGTAATATAAATGCAGTAGCTTTTTTTCTGCATCAAGTAACTCAGTAAAATTTCCAATTCTGAAATATAAAGTGACTTCATTTGAAATCATGCACAATTACAGTGCACTCACTTGTATGATTGCATGAGACGCCTTTGAACCATATTTCTATTTTATGGAATTCTGACAATGTTAATGTTTCTTATCTAACAGACTTTCCAGGCTGCTATCAATCAAGTGTTTCCTGCAGAGGAGGATAGCAAAAAGGATGTGGAAGATAACTGTAAGTTATGAATTTAAAAATAAATTATGCATTTGAAAAAATATCTGCAATGAAATGAGTATTGTTTCCTTACAAGCTTCCTCTTTTTTGTCATCTTTGTTCGAATGTATGTATGACCTTTGCTAGTCCTTTAAATTTCTTAAAGGAAGCCCAGTTTAAATATAATTTATTGTGGGTTTTAGTTTTCATTTGAACAATTTAGAGGAATGGATAGTTACATAATTTCCATATTGAACTGTTGCTTGACTTGAGAAATACTCCGTTCAGCATTATGGGTCCAACTGTACTTTTTATAGTGTGGCAACAGACTCAGTGTCTTTATCTGCACCTGTATTTGTGTAGCATTTTCCTGCATGTAAGGAATTTCTCAGATAGCATTCCTGTGGAAGTCGAGGTAATGGAAAATAAGTTTTAAGATTACCCTCCCAAAACTGGGGATGGGAATCTGGACCTATCAAGACCAGTGAATATGGATAGACTGAATTGGATATAGGAGTGCTGGTGGAGAAGGAGTTTTGAGGTGAGCTTGTGTAATAAATCTCACTGTTGATCTGCAGGGCTTTTATTTTATGTTTTATAGTTGGGTGGATAGAAACAGTTGTCAAATCTTTGGAGAGGAGAGAGAATACTGAGAAAGCTGAGAGAGTGTTGTGATCAGCTTTTAGACAACTGTTAAATGTTTTGCTGTTGCTGCACACTGTGAGCAAATCACAGAGCTTCTCCTCTCTTGAATACTGATGAAGGCAATCGTCAATCTTTTCAACATTTCCTATAGTGTTTACTGCTTGGTGAAAATACGGAAGACTTTGTAAATAGTAGGCAAAAATACCTTCTATTGTTCTTAGTTTAAAATAGAGGCTAGGGGTCTGGTCTAGGTGATGTAACCTCAATTCCTGTCCCAGAACAGGGTTTAGTATTTACATGCCATGACAGGAAATGCAGCTGTTACATGTTCTCCATAAGAAACAAAAAGATAAGATTTGAGTCTTACACTCTGACTTAGATGATGCAGTGTCATTAGAACCAAGCTAGTAGCCTTGCTTCCAGTTGTTTTTATTTTTGCAAAAAGGATGTGGGTTCAAACTTTTCAAAGCTGTTATCTGTATTCTCTGTACATGGTGATTGTTAGGGAAATGCACTTAATCTGTGCATCTGTCCCAGTGATTTTACTGAGATGTCCTGACACCTCTATGTCAGGGAATTGAAATCTAGAATGAGATTAGGGAAAAAACTTAAAATTCCAGCAGAACACTATTCAACTAAGTCAAAGAAAATATCTTATTTGGCTTTGTGAGAAAATAAAAATACTTTGTTCAACAAACATTACTTTAACTTTCCTAACATATTCTAAGTTGCTACTCACAAGTTGCAGCTCATTTACAGGATGTCTGAATTCCAAATTCAGTTTCCTTCTCTGTCAGAGAGTATTTGTGATCGGTATAATTGATTTTTAAGAAAAAAAATAAACTATACTGAGTGCTTATAAAACTGTTCTAAAAAATCCTGAAAGGTGGGTATAAAGATAGGGTATTGGGTAAGACTTAAAAAACCCCATATAGATGCAGAGCCTTGCAATTACTTAATAAAATAGTTTTCAATAGAAACCCTGCTTTGTGGTATGGGCAGGAGAGCTGCTGTCAGTAAATTTGGCATTGACATTTCCTAGTTTTTAGTACCTCACTTCACTTATGTGTACTTTGTGTGCGTCTAATATATGGACCACTAAATGCACATATATACACTGGTTATATTTAGACATGAACCATATGAATATTCTGAATTCTCACTCTCTCTGGTGACTTCCTTTGCCTTTGGATATGGATGCCTCTTCTAAAGGATTTATTCTAAAGAAGATGCATTTTGAATTTGCTGATATAAGCCTTAGTTTGCATGTCTTGAGGTGGTGGCATTGCCCGGGGAGCAAGCTCCCATTGCACACTTGAGTCTGCAGGTGTAGCTGCTTTAATTGCAATGAGGGCACTGGGGACACAATGAAATCTGGGGTCCTTTGCCTTTTAGATAGGCAACCAAATAAAAAGGTTGATGATTAACTGCTTGCTTTAAAATACTGCAAACTTGGAGAGCTTCCTACAAAGATACCGTTAAGGGTGTTGATAGATAATTACTATGTAACAGTGTCTCATCACAGTACTGAGGATCCAAATGACTTCAAGTTTGCTAATTTTTTACCACCCTGTCCCCTCCCAGACAAATAGAGGGGCAGAAGGATACTTCAACTTTTATTAGATCCAGCAGGAGATTCTGTTTCTGGCCCATTTCCTTCCATGTCTCTTTCTCTTAGGATGACCCCAATAAAAGAGATGAAAGCAGACCTGCAATTTGTGGTCCCAGTGCCATTTTCTCAGCCATGTGAACTGAGAATGCCTGGGGAGGGGAGGACGAGTCCTGCTGTGCAGCACCGGGTGTCTGTGCTCGGCTGCTGCAGCTCCCACTGACTGTGGGGTTGTGGGGGAATGCCTGCCTGCTGTGGTGGCCGAGGAGGAACTGTGAGGATTGGGGCCAGCCTACTGTTTCATGAAGGAATTGTGCACAGCCATGATTTCAAAGTTGTTATGATCCAAAGGGAGAGTTTTCCTAGGGTAAAGCTAAAGCGTGCCTTGTGTGCCTCTGCCAGCACCAGGAGTATGAGTGCAAGGGATTTTGTGGAGGAAGGTAGTTTCTTCTGAACAAACCAGAAGCTATGAGGTCCTTGGAGAAGTGTGAAGGATTCCAGATATTTGAAACAAAGCTGTATTTAGTCATGTAATGGAGGGAAGGGTTATTATTCAGCAGAGCCGAAGGGAACCTGCAATTTCCTGGTGAACCTGACTTTGCTTCAGGCAAGTCTAATAAGTAGGGGTCAGAGCCACCTCCATTACTCAGTCCACTGCAGGAGGAAGGGTAAAAGATGCAAAACAAAAACACAGATGTTTTTGAGAAGCCCCCATTTTCTTTTGCCAGTGTATTTTGGTTGAGCAGGAGGAGTGTTGAAAGAGATGTTAAGAGCTGCTTACCAAACTCCAGGTATCCTTGTAGGGCAAGGTGGCTGGGCAGGGCAGGTTGACTTTAGGTCATACAAACTGGCAGCCCTTTTTGCACATTTGTATAAATAAGTTATAATACTTTTTTTGCTGCTGCAACCCTTGAGAAAGGGTGTCAGTTCAACATAAAACAACTTTGTTGGTCATTATAGATGAGAGGTCTGTATGTGACCCTTGTGTGAGGTGCAAGCTAGTGGTTACTATTACAGAATCACAGAACCAATTAGGTTGGAAAAGACCTCTGAGATCACTGAGTCCAACCTCTGACCTAACACCACCGTGTCAACTTGACTGTGGCATTAAGTGCCGTGTCCAGTCTTTCCTTAAAAAGAAAAGACATTAATAGTACAGTGCTTACTTCATCCGCAGTAGCTGGATGTATACAAATTTTTGTACTGTATTACAGTAAGGTTTATCAGCGTGGCAGTCTGTCAGTTGTCACTACACAAAATAGTGTTGTACATCTGATTTGAAGCAGTGAGATAAAAAGGACTGAGCATATTTGAAAATGGAGGCTGTGTAATGAGTAGTGCTCTCATTTGGTTTAGGGATAATATTTTTAACAGCGCTGTAGTGGGAACTGGAAATTGCCTCTGTAATTAAGGTTGCTGATACTTTCCAGTGCTTTGTAGCTGAAAACAAGGACCAGCTTTGCCAGAATGTGAACATGTACAGTCTGAAGCTTTCTGTGGGTGCAACCACCCTGTAACATTTCAACAGTTACAGAATCACATCAGAATGTTCTGATCTGGAAAGGACCCACAATGATCATTGAGTCCAGCTCTTAAATGAAGATTAGCCCATAACCAACTGAGCTAATCTCAGGGTTAGGTGTTTTATGTTAAAGAACAAAGGAGAAAAATTGGTGTGTTAGCATTTTTTTTCCCCTAACAGTTTCTCTGAGGAGGCCTAGTACTCATAAAATTCAGAATTGAAGCAGGGAAGGGTGAGTGTCTGGTATTGTGATACTGCTGTTGCTGCCTCCCGATCCAGATTAGATGTTTCTATTCATCAATTCAAAAATCACCAGAAGCCAGCTGTTACTCCAAATGTCAGTTGGGTGGCATTACCCTGGGGACACTGGGGCTGAGATTGGAGAGGGGAAGTGGAAGGAAGGAAATAGTCATTGGTAGGGATTTTGGTAGGCAGCAGTTTCTGTGCTTAGAGGTTGGTGTGAAGGCAGATGCACCATGTTTGACTGACAGGCTGGTTAAAGGAGCTTACACTGAGCAGAGCCTGTATTTGAGGCTCCTGCAACCCAATTCTTTGTTCAGCAGCTTTCTGTAACTCCAGCTGTACAGTTAACAGCAAGTCTGTGGTTTTTAAAATGTATATAGAGTCAGTACTTCTGTCTCAAGACAGTGTGAAGAAATGATCGGATTAAACTGTAAACAAAGACAGGGGAAGAAAATTCTCCTTAATTCAAGATTTAGTTTTTTGTCTGTATTTGAAGGTAGTCCTGAGCTCTGAATGGCATGTGATTGCTTTTTACTTGCAGGTTCCCTGATGTATTTAAATGAAGCCACTCTCCTTCACAATATCAAGGTTCGGTACAGTAAGGACAGAATTTACGTAAGTATTGTGTGTCATGACAACCAGGCTAATAGAGATGTCCTTTCAAAAATTCACCAAGTATTTCCACTTCTGTTATAGTGGAAAAAAACAGAACTGCTAACATGGAAACACTGAGGTTGTAGCCTTTTTTGGCCTTTTTTTTTCCTTGCATTATACTTTTAGAACGGAATCCCATCTGATTTTTAGCAGGCAGAGCAATAGGTTTTTCTCTACATGACTGTTCATGTGCAGCCATAGCACAGCTTTTATCACAACTGTTCCTACAGGTAACTTATTTCACTGTTAACAAAGATGGTTTTCTTTCTTCATTATTTTTGAACGAAGCAAACAGGTGCCGTCTTTGACACCTCCTAGCTCAGATGTCCATCTTAATCTTTTATATTGCTATCAAATTGCCTAATTGTACTTAATGAATTCTGACTAAATTACATTTTGTCCCTGCCATCTGCCCAGATACTGACAGCTGTGAAACAGAAGATAAGAGTTTTCTTTCTTTCCTTTTTTTTTTCCTAATAGAAAGCTGGCTAGGGATAATACAAAAAAGCTCCACGTATTTTCTTTTAGCATATATTGTAAAATTAATTTAGCTAAACTCTTTTATATAAATGTAAAAAGAAAGTATAATTGTTTCCTTCTATTGCAGTTAATTTACATAGCTTTAAATTTTTTATGGCTCAAGATCAAGCACCAGCTTTAAAATAAATAAATAAAAAATGGCCATTTGAATGCTGCTCTGGATAGAAAATCCTTAAAGAAACCCAACCAAACAATAAAAACCCCCAAGGAAGTAAAATTCTGAATATGAACTGGGGGTCATATTCAATGGGAGTCAATATGATCATGGGGTAGGATAGTATTTTTATTCATAAAGCTTTTCTTCAGTGTAAACAAGTAATACTAATATGTTGTCCAGAACACATTTATTTTCTGAGGAGAAAAAAATAAACTTTATTTTTCAGTTTATAATTTAGCTACATTTCCCCTGTAAACAGTTTTATGCCTTCTTAAAAATCCTGTTTAACAATATTTATCTTGTTATTAAAAGGAAAATTAATATTAGTAGTTGCAACTCTTGAAGAAAACTTTTCCTTTGGTGAAATAAGTGCTGAAAATAGAACTGTTTAAGAAACATCATATATTGTGTGATCCAGTCTTCTATTAATGTATCACATAATAGTTTTGAAATTTCAGTTTTCTAGGGACATTCTCGTAACAACAAAGCAAATAAGTTATTCAAGGTGAAGGTTTACCTCATTTTCTTCAGATCTTTTCCTGCAAATTTGATTTTTAATTTGATTCTGACCCCTCTTCTTCCATGTATGTAACCTGGCAATTATAAGTAAGCTATAAAAGCTCCTTTCAGAAACATTAAAAAAATCCCCTCTTCAATCTTCCTTGTCCTGTGGAAAGGTAAAAAGCAGCCTTTGTCTGAGATTCTTCTCAAGTTCCTTCTCTATGAGAGAACATTTGCATTCTGTATTTCTCTCTGTGGAAACAGCTATAGCTAATTTTCTCTTGGCTGAATGCTTTTATTGCCTGGCTTGAATGCATTCCCAGGCAGGATCCTGTCAGTCCTTCCTGCTGAGTTGCTTCCATTAGATATTGAAAAGCTATCCTCCTCACTGGAGGACAGTGTGTTATGCTATCCATGAGCTTACTTTATTTGCTTTTGAGCAGGAGGTTTTGGCATCCCGTCCTTGATCCAGTAATGCAGACAATGGGAAATAATTTAAAAGGAGATTGGGAGAAAGGTCAGATTCAGGACATACTCCACAGCTCGATGGTTAGGAAATTTTCCCAGGATAATTTCATAGAAATGCTGAGAAGATAATTAAAGGAACTGTAAAAATATATATCTTGTGTTTGCATTAGCTGGAGAGAATCATAAATAGAATTGTTACATGGAGGCTTATAGTCTGCAATAGTAATAGGCAATTGCTGTTAACCACTTGCTTGGATACTGCTCTTCATTGTTTGTAATTTGCTCTTCATTTTTTTCTTCACAGACGTATGTAGCCAACATTCTTATTGCAGTGAATCCATACTTTGATATACCCAAGTTTTATTCTTCAGATACTATTAAAAAGTACCAGGGTAGATCACTGGGAACACTTCCACCACATGTTTTTGCAATTGGTATGTATTGAGCCTGTATTTTTCTCTTAAAAAACAAAGATTGAATACTTTATAGTTATCTGTAAGTTGCCACCTGTAGCAGTAATTAATTTATTTTGAACTATTATAAAATAAAACCACTAATGGCTAAAATTGCAAATATTCTCTTCTTTCTGAAGAACTTGAAAATGAGCAACTGTGACAACTCTGTTAGGATTATTCTGCACTTCCAGTGTTTTAAGTCTAAGCAGTTTAAATATAATTTGCAACCATAAAAAATCAAACTAAAAAAGAAATAAAGAAATTCAAATTTTATAAGTGAAAAAGATGTAATAATGATTGAAACTATCTTTTAGTGTAGTAATTTTCTTTGCCTTAAATTATGTTGCCAGAGCATATACAATGTTTCCTTTTATATGCTCGTATTACAGACAAAAAGTACATGGAAATCTTATTTATGGCTTAAATCTGATTTCAGTCACTTTTGAAAATAAAAAATAAGTGGAAACTATAATCAATTTTTGGCATGTTAAGAGCCTTCTCCCTGGTTTGTATTTTATTTTGAAATCAAAAATTTGGGGGCGTTTGAGTACCTGTTGCATAACAAGAGTGATTTTTTCCAAGTTTCCTTAGATGTTACTTGTTGTAAAGTACAACTGAAAGTTTCCATTTTGAAAATGCATAAAATGAACACTGATTACAATTTTGTAAATACATTTAATTAAAAAGATTTAGCTCTAGATGGTTGATTTTCTTTTGTTTTATTCAGGATATAGTTGAGTAGGCCTTTGTTTTCAAGACTTTGAGTTCTTACATGTCAGTGCTGGAAGAATTAAAACTGTAGTATAAATTAAAGGGAAACAGAATTTAATAAACTATAATACATTCAATTGTTAAGATTTAGTTTCTATTCCTGAAAATGTTACATTTTAATTTTCTGCATTGTAGCTTAACTTTCTCCTTGCAATTTAGCTGAGTATTAATTTTTGTCATATTAACCATATTTTTCTTTTTAAGCTGATAAAGCATTTCGTGACATGAAAGTGCTTAAGATGAGTCAATCCATCATAGTCTCCGGAGAATCAGGAGCTGGCAAGACAGAAAACACTAAATTTGTTTTGAGGTTTGTATGTTTGCACCAGTCAGTCAGTGAATCTCTTGTGTGTATGCTTTTGGTTGACACAGAGGCAGAGCAAACTAAGGTCATCAGTGGGTTTAAGATAAAATTCAGTAAGACATATATTAGCTTCTACGTGTACTTTATTACAAGAAATTGAGTTAAATGCTGACATGGTAATGTCCAGAAATAGCTACATACTCACAGAAACTTACTCAGTTGCAGTGATATAATGTAGTTATTATGGTTTATGATACAGTCATTTTGGGATTGCACACCTTGTATTGTGGTTGATAAAAAAAACATAACTAGACATTTTAACTGTATATTGCAAGATACTGTTGTTTTTGCCATAAATGTGTATTTCTGTGTTCTCCCTGAGGGTTTTTTTTTTTTTTTAGTTTGCTTGAGTATCTTTTTAACTTTAATATAGTTTAGCCTAGTTTACTGAATAAGACTGAATAGTGGGATTTATTTATTTATTAATGTTCATGTCCGACCAATACTAAATCAAGGATATCAAATTACGTGGAAGCCATATTACTGATATAGATCAGCCTTGCTTCCATAGCTGCATTATCTTTTAACAGCCTTTTATCACTCTGGAACATTTTAACTAGAAAGAATTGCTCCTTTAAATACACCTATGCCATAGATGGCCTGATGGTGCAGGGAAGCACAGTGTGGGCAGTGTAAATATGCTCTCTTGCCCCACCTTGGACTTGTTTCCCTCTACAAATATTTAATTCCCTTTCCCTTAAAATAATGTATTTTCTAGTATTTCTCTACAGTACAGATACTATTTTCCACATCCCATGAAGAATCGTCACAGCTACCTGTCTGTCCTTCATACTGCTCTGTGCTGCCCCTGTGCAACCTTTCATAGATAGCTGTAAGAATTACTGCAAGGTGCTGGGAATGATTTTTTACAAGGGACATCTGACTCTGTTCCTGATAAGAGTAACAGAAAAAGACAGCAGGCACTGGAAGAATATCTCACAAGAGATACTCTTAAAGGAGATTATTCTTCTAATTCTCAGCAAAGGAAGAGCTCATTACACAACAGGCAAATATAATTGCTGCTGCTTCTCCCCACCACCCTCCACTATAGAGTCCATGTACAAAGCATAACTGAGTTTTAAAAGCTGAAAGAGTTTACCTTTGTGTTTTTAGAAAGTAAAAGGTACTAGTACAGCTCTTTTAGTGCTTCTGAAGTTTTTTGGCAAGCCCCATTTTCAAGAACTGTTTTTAACTTGTCCAGATTCACCTGTGAATTTCCAGAAAACATGCCCTGTGAGCAGGGAAAAAAATTTTAAAAAGACTGGAACTTTGGAGCAAGTAGATTGTGGTTTTATTTTCTAATTATTTTTTCAATTGCTAAATTGAATTTTGCCTTAATTGTACACTTTTAATTTCTTATCCTCACCATCTCCATGTGGATTTTTATTAACACTGATAATTATGAATACAGAAACAGTATGTATAGCAACAGTCTTAAATTCAGGAAATAGCCATAAAGCCTTATGTATTAAATAAGATTATTAATAAATACAGATAATACAGTAGTAGCTTGATTATATTTCTATTAAACTGTAATTTTCACATTCATGTTGAAAAGAAATTTCTAGCAGGCCTTGGAGTATTGAAAAAACTTTGAAGTGTGCAAGAATATTTTTGTTTTAACAAAAGAATATTTTTGTTTTAACAAAAAGAAAAGTTAAAAGTTTAAAATAAAGTTTATTTCAAACTGCATAGGTATTTGAAACTTAAAATCAGAATGCTTTCCATATAGTAACTACTTAGTATTTGTGCACAGCCATGTTAAACCCTGTTTAAGTGAGAAAACCTGACATGAGATGAATGATACTGATATTTTTGTCTTACTTTACAGGTATTTGACAGAATCCTATGGCAGTGGCCAAGATATTGATGATAGAATTGTAGAAGGTATTGAAATTTCTTTCATTAAATAAAGGTTCCAATATTATTTTTTTCAGAAATGTGTCTCACCAGCAAGTGAATAAAAGTAGCATAGAAATACTATCAGACTTTCTAGAGCATAATTTACAGGTAGTTGATCTTGATCTTAGGTTCTGAAACTTTTCTTATTTATGATTTACTTTATTTTTATTTATTATAGTATCATGCAGTCATTTATCTAGAAAATGTTTATGTGCATGTTTGAATTGAACTATACACACAAAATTTACTCAAGGTGGTACCCAAAATGTAATTTTAAACTGCATAAAATCTGCAAGGACAAGATTGTTTTTTCCTTACTATCTGTTAGTACCAGGAAAATATAATTCCCCCTCCTCACTACCAAGTTCTCAAAGTCACATAATGTAGGGAAGTTCTTTTAAATTATGATTCTGGATCATATTTCTCTCACCTTATTTTTTTGTTAGAAATCATATAATTCAGAACAGCACTTTGACTGTATCTATCATTACAAGAGATTCCCAAACAAGGTTAAGAGAGACTTTTGATCCTTCTCATTTAGCCTCTTTAATGTTTCATGTAGTTCCTAGTTGAACAGAAAATAAATAGAAATAAGTGAAGAGCAAACAACCCTCAGCTAACCTAATAATTCTTCATACATCAGTTTTAGTCCTCTATAGCATAGAATAAATTTATATTGAAATTTCTTGACTCTGTGTCTTTTTCTTAAAAAAATAATTTACTTTAGCTTTAAATTTTCCTGTTTTCAAATTTGAACTATATATTCAAGAGAAGTACTGCAGGCTTAAATCTCTTGTTGCTGTAGGTCTGCTTAAACCAGTTCCTTAGTGAAGTCCACTGTGTGCTAAAGGAACTCAGAAAGTGGGTGAGAGCTGGATAATGTCTGATGCAAATTGATTGGTACTTGTAGATATTCCTGAAAAGGTTTGGGCTTTTTAATTTAGAACAGCATCTGATGCATGACTTTTTTAGGCATGATTTCAATGAATATGCTTGTGGCATATATGTATTACTAAAGGAACCTTCAGCCTAGCTGGAAGACCTTGTTCAATTTGGTTTTATTCATAATCCTTTCTTTAAACTTCATATTACATAAAATGCCTGAACAGTTATCAAAGATCTTGTAAGAAGTCAGATTTGCATTTTTATGAACTTTACTTGTTAAAAAAATGAAAATACAGCCAAACCACAAAAAGTTAATTCTCATGTCCTATTACATGATGCATTATCATCCATATTTTATCCAAGCATTGATGTCATTCCTTCATTCTTTAATTTTTGTAGGAGGAGATATTTAAATGGTTGTCAGTGAAGTTTTAAATCTGACTTTCTGCTCACTTAGTTTCCAGTGCTTATTTTTAGCTAGAAGCCTTAAAATATCTTGCAGATATTTTTAGTGTTATATTGTTCATGTGATTTAGTAAACTATCTTTCTTTGATCTTCAAAGCTAATAAAAAACAGTCTTTCAGAGGCCTTCTATTTCATAACTAATAAGCAGTTTCAAACTACTTAAACTGTGCACAATGTTTGTGTGAGTGTATACATATGAGAATTAGATTGTTTGCTGCCATTCTTTCTGTATAGGCTTTAACATGCTGAAAAAGCAGCAGCCAGTAAAAAACAAAATCAGTCAGTCACTTAATTGACCTAATTTGAAAGGACAGTGTTAAGTGGTTTTTGAAATCAACACACTTTTCTAATACTATATTTATTAATTTCCAAATCAGTCACTAGACATTGCATGCATGACATTTAAGTGGCATTTTTGTCTATGGAATAAGTGGGTAGTTTCAATTTCATAAATAAAAAATAATTGCAAAGTGTCAAATTCTGTGCTGTCTCATGTAGTTTATGTATCAGTTATTTACCCACTTCCTACAGAAGAACATCACTGAATAACTTTTGGTGTATGTCTCTGAATTTCTTGCAGTATTGATTCAAGTACGTTGGAGTGTTACAAGACACTTAAGTACTTAATTTTATGTTCCACCACAATATATCCGCTATAATTTGCAAAATATATTATTCCTAATAGGTAATATTTTTCCTTTGATTTTCAAACCTTATTCCAAATAAGTTCCCTGATTAATTATATTTGTTCTCTCTTTCTTTTTGGTAGTTTCCTGATTGAATTTTAACACTACAAAAATTAATTTTTTTAAACAGCAAATCCTCTGTTAGAAGCTTTTGGAAATGCAAAGACTGTTCGCAACAACAACAGCAGTCGTTTTGGGAAATTTGTTGAAATTCACTTCAATGAAAAGGTACTGGAATTGTGTTACAGAGAACCAATGATGATTTTTTTTGCCATATAATGGAAACGCTAGACTGGCAGGAGGCTGAACAGACTTACTAGTCTTGCAGCAAATAGCCACTGTCCTACTTTACAGATTCGATTTGTATTGTGTCACCTTGAAAGAAAAACCAGAGCCGCACTGTACTGTCTCATTAGTGGAAGGCAGTGGCAACTCAGTAGGAAAATTGCTTCCACCAACAAAAGATTAAAAATGGGTCTCTTCATGGTATATGTGAGTCTTCTCATATGAAGACTAACTTACTTGCTGTTAGGTATTCATCCATTCCTTTAATGCTCAAGTAAGTGTAAGTCGTGTATTAGACATAAATTTATTTCAACTTCAAACTTTTTTAATGTATTTGTATGACCTTACATAGTAATCTATGTGTGTTAGAAGTAAAGGAATTGGTTTTTAGGTAGAAATACTATTCAACTGTTTATCTTAAGAAAAATTTTGTCTGTTCAGGTGTAGTTTTGTTTGGGTGGTATATGTATACACACATTCCACAATTAAGGATGGCCCTATGGTTGGTCAGTATGTCCAAGCTGAAGACTCCTGTTGATGTTCTCTGGAGATTACATACATACTTCCTCATCCTTCTGACACACATTTTCTGGTCTTGAGCTTGCGGTCTTTTCCTAAGTTTTCATCACTTGGTAATTTAACTTCAGAGCTTTTGTTAATAGTTTACCTCGTAAATAACCAAATTTCTTTGTGGGGAGAGAGACTTTATCTGTTGGCCTGGTTCGTCGTAATAAAGTTATGGTAAGGATCAAAATTTTTACTTAAAATGATGAATTAATGATCTGATGATGGATTTATGTCTGTCCATCTACCCATCAACTTACGTGGTGTTTCAGTTGAATTACTTCAGCTGAAGCAAACAGCCCTCTGAGTATCGTCAGAAACTGCTTCAAAGCTTGTTTCAGCTTTCCACTGCAAGATCAGCCTGTTTACTTGAGCCCCTTTTTTACAAGGCATCACATCTCACTTTGTGGTCACCTTTTTAGGTCTGGTTTCTCAAAGTGATATGAGTGCAGACTGAGACCTCCTGAATAAGGGAATGACTGCATAACTGCAATCAAATTTGTCAGTCAGTTAATCCTTCTTAGTTCCTGTAATGGCCATTAAGTTCAGGAATTTCCTTGCTATTAAGATTTCTCTAGGCACAGGGAATTTTATCGTAGGCCAGATAACAAATAGCTCTCAAAAATCTGTGTCAGAATTCCTTCTCAATAAAGAAGTGTTGAAAATAAAATGTTGTGTCATAATTAATTTGCCTAAGATGTTGTCCAAATATGTACTCTATAATTTTAACCCTTCCTTTTATTTTACAAGAGTCTCAGTGAAATGCAACTAAAGAAGGTTGTAATAGCACTGTCATACAAAAAGTGTAAGGATGGCTGTAGCAATGCCCTTTACTGTAACTCCTGAGGTTCTGCTATGGATTTCTGCTTTTTGGGGTGAAGAAGAATTTTCTTTTAAGAAGAGTGTGTGTATATACAATACATGAGCTGGGGAGAGAAATAATGGTAAAGGCAATGTTGTTTTTTTTCCCTAGGCTTAATATGTATTAGGTATAGATAGCTTTTAATATTCTTTGGAGCAATTTCTATTGAATGAGTCACAATCAGGCAAAAGAAAATTGAAAACCTGAATCTTAAATAATGCTACAAATATTAAGATAATCAGAAAAATATTTCTTTTTCCTAGAACTCAGTGGTTGGTGGATTTGTGTCACACTACCTTCTGGAAAAATCTAGG
Organism: Chloebia gouldiae; assembly: GCA_003676055.1. Classification (NCBI taxonomy): domain Eukaryota; kingdom Metazoa; phylum Chordata; class Aves; order Passeriformes; family Passeridae; genus Chloebia; species Chloebia gouldiae. The sequence goes on from QUSF01000002.1 coordinate 26,982,095, forward strand.
ATCTGTGTGCAAGGCAAAGAAGAGAGGAATTATCATATCTTTTACAGGCTTTGTGCTGGTGCTCCAGAAGACATTAGGGAAAAGCTATATTTAAGCTCTCCTGACAACTTTAGGGTGAGTAGCAGAGTCAGTATTTGTAAGGCTTATTATATCGTCATATATGGATTTTTCATATATATCATATTAAAATCTCTGTTTTATCTTTGACAGACTCAGTACTATTAAAAAATCCCAGATTTTCTTTTTGTTAAATCTATTTGATCTTGGAATAAAGCTACTTCACATTTTTCTTTACTGGAAGAATTCCTATACTTTTTCTCTGTATTAAAATTGAGGAACTTGTGCTTTCCCAGAAAATGTACTATTGCATATCCAGCTGTTAGTAATGTTGTTATGGGCTCTTCCAGAGATGTAAAGTGTGAATTTCTTCAGTGCAAATCAAATCTCCTGGTTAATACCAGTCAGTTCCTTGCTTGTGTTTCTATAATTTGTTTCTGTCTCTCACCATTTCTTAACTTATATTTAGCTTGGAACATCACAGAAGTGGAATTTTTTATATTCCTAAAACATGCAGACAAAATCTCTTGGGTTTTGAAGGGTTTTGTAGTACAACAATGTGGAATTACAAGAACACAAACTAAATGACTGTCATCTCTTTAGACTTCCTTGATCTTAAACAAGATGAGAAGCACTGCAAACAAAGAATTAAGTTATTGTGCTGACTGTTTTCTTTGTTGGTTGACTTTCCTACTTGGATTTCTAAATAAAACTTGGACTGTGCTTATCTGTTGCTTTCTCTTTTGTACTCAGTTCTATCAAAATTCAGCAGAGGGCTAGAAACTTTAAATATGCAAATGTCCTACCCGTTTTATGCAAAGGGGAGGTTGCACAGACGAGACCTAAATCAGTGCACTCGCTGTGGGGAAGGTGCCCTGGTCACCAGACAGGCGACTGCTGCCTCTTGGCTTGGCCAAGTCTGTCTCTCCTTATGGATGAGCCAGGAAATGGGCACAGAGCTGCACTTCCACATCATGTGCATTGCATATTTGTACTGTAGTACCAAGATGATCTTGCTCTCTAAAACCCACGACAGTATTCTAGGACAAGTTTCCTTACTTTCTCAAGGCATTCCTATGGTCTTTCATAGACCTTACATTATTTATTTAAATATTTAGTTTGTTTCTTTTTTATATTTTGTCTATTTGTCCTCACCTCTGTGATGGAAACTTGATGTTCTGATGCTTATTAAGGAAGAACTGCTTCCATTCCCTAGAAGGAAAGTTTTTCTTTTGAAACACCCAATAAACACAATACTTAAGAACACCCAACACCATTTATATTTGTAAAATGTGGAGCTAATTTTCAAAACTTTCTTTTTTAATCTGCAGTTAATCCATGCAGTATTCTCTTGTACGTTTTAAAGCCAAAATGTTGAACAGTTTTTCAAGTACATGTTTTTATTGTGCAGCCACTTTTCCATTAAAATTTATGTCTTGAAGTTAATAGACTTTATGTCTAGAATATGCTGCCTACCCACTCTTAGAGATTTTTTTTTAAATCAAGAATTCTGCTCATGAGAGAACCCAAGGTTGTAGATGTCAGGGTCAGACTTAAAACCTTAAAATCAAGCTGGTGCAGGACCTTACTTAACAGCCTGAGTTCTTTTACAAAGGACATTTTCTTGCATATTTCATGTATAAAGAGTTTGTAGTTACACCAGCCTTATCACATGGTGATTTTTTTTCTGACTTCTACTAAGACTATAGCAGGCACTTTAATTTCCATTAAGGATTTTATTGCTTTACCATAAGTTAGTATTTGAATTCTGAGTTCCTTGCATGTGAAATGTCCACTCTGCACGTTAAATTAAACAAATTTAACATGGTGTTTTTCTCTCCCTTAAAGTAGGCTATCTTTAATTAAAAAACAAACAAAAAATACCTTAGAATAATTTTCATCTTTGTAAGCTTGTAAATGAATTTATATATTCTTAAAGTTTATTACCCATATTGCACTGAATTTCCATCAAGTACCACTTTATGGGAGATTTTTAGGAAAACAAAACTGTAAAAGATAATTTTCCTCCTAATTTTTTATTTCTTTTGTCAAGATGATTTTCGTGTTCTTTGTTCTCGTTTGCTACTTCAGTTTTCATCATAAAATGGTTCTGACTAAGCATACTTGTGTTACTTTTTTTTAACCACGTTTTGTTGACTGAATGTCTGGTTCAGAATTCATAGAAATGTCATCTTTCAAGCTTTTGATAATAGACTGTGATATCACACAAGCAAAGTTTGATGATTGATCAGTATTTTCCTATCAGTACTATTTTTTAATAAGAAAGATATTAATAAGAAACCTCAAACTCTAAAACTGGTTATTTAGAAAAGCTCATCCCTTAAGTCACAGTTTTACATTGGCTCTATTGTTCCCCTTGTCTTGAGCTTTATGGCTTATCAAGTCAAAGTGCAAATTAGGGCCAGCTTGAGTTCTTAGACTCAAGCCTGGTTTCTTTAAAGTACCCTTTGCTAGAAATAGGACCATCTCAAATTTATGGTTTTTTTCCCCTTCTTTTTCAAAGAAGCAAAACATTATTAAAAGAAAAAGGATAATTTATTTCTCTTTAATCCTTGGGATTACTTCCCTTTGATTTAAGTGATCCCCTGGAATCTCCTCCCCATCCATTTGGCCATCATGGCATAGGGACACACTGCTCTGGGCAGATAAACCAAGACACTGCATTCAGTGCACCTGCCTGACCTGTCCTCTGGATTGCAGCAGCACTGATGGCCATGACCTCTATATTAGTTCATCCTTCCCCTGCAGGTTCCCTAGGGAAGCAAGAATTTACTTGGCCAAATATTATGCAAATAGCCCTGCAGTTCTGCAGGTTTCTTACACACCCATTCTCCAGCATAACCCACATGAAAGTGTGCAGTCCTGGGAGCTCGTGCTTTAGGTTGCCCTGCAGAAGTTTTCAGAAATTCAAGGTCATGAGGAAATCCTGTGCTGAACCTTGTAGGTCTTTGTGCCTCGGACTGAATCACATGGCTGTGAAAGTAAAGCTGCACAGTAAATCTGTACCTGGAGTAATTCTGTTCCTGGAAAACAGCAGATGGGGTTGAGAAGCTGAACTTCTTTCTCATCTAAATTTCAGGAAAAGTCAAATTGCCTTATGTTTGGGTTACTGAAATTACAATGGTGTGTTGCGCTTCACTAAAAAAAAAAAGTCAAGCAAACCATACAAACCAAACCCTCAGTACAATGGTATTTAGATGTGCTGTATGATAACCTGAGACTGTTTAAAGCATAATTTCTCCCTAATTTATTAAATATGAATGTACTCAAATTTTTAGCTTTCAAATGAAAGCCATTATCTTGTGATTAAATGTCTTTTATGTAGGTTATCATTTAATACCATGCTGGTTCACATTCTTAACCTGTCAGATAAGTCTCCACGCTCTCTTTTTGAAAAGTGTGACCTTTCTCACTTCTCATCCCCAGTTTCTGGGATTGTGTTACTAATGCTGCAAAACAGGGATATATTGTGTTTAAAATACGCTGTGCTTTACATTCTTACTGGTTGATAAAGAAAACTTCAGTACTTTGTTAAAAACCAACCTATCTTTGAACAGTGGTCACTTTGTTTTAATATTAAATTTGTCACCAAGTTTTATTCCGCTGTTAGAAATGCTTTGAAGAATATTTTGGGGTTTTGGAATTTTGCATGTAAATTTTAATCAGAGAGTAGAATTGTCTGTGTTCACCTATTAGAAAACATCTTTGTTCAATCAAAGAGTAGAGAATCAGTTCACTTCCTTCAAACAAAGGGCTCTGTCCAAGATTTTGGACAGAGTTCTTACATTCAGATGAACAAATCAGAAAGAAAAAGCTGACGATCCAATTTTGCTGAAAGCAACAGTAATTATTTAAATCTAAATTCAGTCTGATTTACTGAACTGTAAATCTGAGATTACTATACAACATGAGGCAGATATCAGAAGCCAGGTTCAAAATAAGGCTTTAGCTTAGACCATGCTGTAAACTTTAAATATTCTTCAGGCTTTTTAATACACTATGTCTCCTACTACCTACAGAAATATTTGGTGAGGAAAAAATAGTAGTTTCATATTACACATAGGCCAGAAAATTAATTCTTTTGATTCCTAATTTTGGTTGTCTTTTCTGTAATCCTGGACTCCTTGAATAGGTTTAGTAGAATCAAAAAGTAAGAAAATATTGCATGGTTTAATGAATATCCCATTGTGTCAAAAATTATTTTAGTTATTAAAATCAAGAAACTTTCAATAGATGTTTGGTACTGTTGCAGTTCTTTAATTTTGTAGATGAAAATAAATACATTTCCAGGGAATGAATTATGAGCACTTACCATGTTGTCTGTATCAAATTGTTAAATCCAACCATGTAGGGCAAGTCTTAAATAAAAGCATATGTTTTCCTTACTTCTATCTTTAACTATGCATTTCCACTTTTTTATTACAGTATTTAAATAGAGGCTGTACCAGATTCTTTGCTAACAAAGAAACAGACAAGCAGATTTTGCAAAATCGCAAGAGTCCTGAGGTATGTTTTTATCTTTAGTTAGTTTATATTGTTAAGTAATTGAGATAGAGTTGAAAGTGATTACAGTTTTATAGTGTGGAATGAAATGTTCATTTTACACATCGTTACAGGTCTAAGAGGGTACTCTCAAAGCTGCTGTATTCAGAACTCTGCTTTGGAGTTCAGTCCTAGAAATACATTTTAACATGCATCATAAAATCCCAAATGGAACAGTGTATATAAAATGGTTTCCTCTTCATTCTTATAATAACATAACGCTTAATGATGCTGCTTGTCTTCTGTGGAAAACAAAAATCTAATAGTTTTGTGATTTTATTTTTAAATATCTTTACTGGTAGGAATAGGTCAGAAGCAATATTTTTTATGGAGACATTTTTACTACCTGGAGTTTTGAAATGATTCTCCAAACTGTTCTATAAATCAGTAGTGCAGTCTCACTTCTAGCCATGTCTATATTCACCTACTCAGTGCACTTTAAAGGTTTTTGTTTTCCCCTTGCTATTAATTGCAAGTTATGCCAGAGCATGGAATTTCCTGGATGAAAGTCTGAAGCTTCAAAACATTTATACCTTCTTGCTCCATCTCTGTTTACATTTTTTAGAACTGGAATTACCAGAATTTGTAGCACTTAAACCTTTGAGCTGTTCACATGAGGATACTAAAGAATTTGTTCTGAATTAATAGTATATATGAATTGGAAGTTGTTAAAACACTTAATTGAACTTCTACTCTGTTCTCTAATAAAATTTTCATCTACTCAAAGTATGAAATTCACATTTGTGTAGCTGGAAGGTATTTCAAATATTAATCAAATCTACATTTATGATTCAGTAGCAGGGTAAGCTACATATATATCTGACAAAAATACAACAATAACTTTAGAGCCTCATTCCACCAAGTGGTCATGCTCTCTCTTTCATAACTTGGTCTTGAAGCTTGTGCTCAACTACGGGAGACTGCATAGATAGTTCCTTTCCTCACTGTCAAGTCTGCCCCTGGATTTCTTGTGGTTCTATTATTGTAACACTGAGCATGTAGTCCTGACTTCTGTTGTTAAATGTAGGCTGTTTTTTATAATCAGAGATGGTGGAGAGCCAGATACAAAAATACTTATTTGACATCACTGTGAGGTAGGAAGCTGATACATACTTCATTCTTGTCAAGCATATAGGCTAGCATTGGGGAATTTTGCCTCAGTTTACCCAATTTGTCTTTCATGAAGAATTGTAGTGAGTAGGCATAGAGTATCAACATTCACTTATTTTTTTCTTCTGGAAGATGAACCTATGCAATTTTCCGTTATTGATGTGATTTACAGGTGGGTGTTGTCATAAAACTTGTCCTCTGATGGACTTGAAATAAGAGAAGACTTGATTTGAAATAAATGTTTGTCTAAATTAAAACATACTCAGAGAATAGTTCTGAAAATATATGACATGAACTAGCAGAACATATGATACCATAATACTTTTATGTAAGTGCCATATCTATTTGAAGGCTCAATAGAGGATCAAAGTTAAATGATATTTAAACCTACTACAGCTGTTTAAACAGGAAATATATTGCCTTGTTTAGGTTTTTAAATTGGAAGTTTAGTATTTGCTGTCATTTTATAAAAAATAGTAAGATTGTTTTTTGAATAAAAGTAGCTGGAATAGTCAATTAATACTTCAATTATTTCTGTGTTTTCCTTATCAGGAAGATGAGGTGATCATTTTACCTAATTAACATGTAGTTTAATGTTATTGATGTGCCTACATGTTGTGTGAAGTGAATTTTTCAAATGCATGTGGTGTTTTGTTTTGATAAAAATAATGTTAGCTTATTTGACATTAGCAAGGCTTTTATTTAGTTAATTATTCTTTTTGATTGAAAACATTTAAAAACATGTAAAAATGTAGCTCAGTCTGTGCATGTTCATGTAGTTTCTTGATTGCATGCAGATGTGTTACTTTCTACTATTTAAACTTGTTTACAGCTAAAATAGCTTTCAATGTATTTAGATTTGAAACATCAGCATAATGTTAAATTAGTATTTCCGAACATAGCTAGTATTCTTCTAAGCCATAGACCACTGCAAACAACTTTTCTGTTTCTTAATTACTCCAAGAAGTTAACTAGTATAGTTCTCTAAATAAGCCTGTTTGGAATAGGGATAACTCTCCTGGTTCTGATTTGTCCTGTACTCCTGTCCTTCTGTCATCCTATTGCAAGGACCTCCATCTTTCAGCTGCTTAGGGCTAAAAGGATTCCTTTGTATTACATGCTCCAATAGCTCCCTTAGCCAAATTCTTCCTTTCCCCTGCTCACTATCTCATACTCCCCTGTCCTTAGCAGTCACATTCTCTCTAGCTTCTGTGAAGTTTGCTGTGAAATTTAAGTTTGAATATCATGCTTCCAAGTGTCAACAACTTGAAATAAATAAAGGTTCTTGTAAAGCCTATATTGTATGAAGAATTTGAATCTCTACTTAGTTTGGCATGCTTTGTATGCTTTTTGTTATTACTTATTCTTGAAATATTTGCTTACATTTACTTTAAAGCACTTACATAGAATTTTTGGTTCTTCTTGTTTTGTAGTATCTTAAAGAAGGTTCCTTAAAGGATCCACTGTTAGATGATCATGGAGATTTCAACAGAATGTGCACAGCCATGAAAAAGATTGGACTGGATGATGAAGAAAAACTTGACCTTTTCAGAGTAGTGGCTGGTGTTCTTCACCTTGGAAATATCGATTTTGAGGAAGCTGGGAGTACTTCAGGTTAGATGAAATAGGAATTGTTTTTTGTAAAAATACTGAAAATGCTTTTTGATTAGAGACCTTCTCTTTGCATGTGAATTACTGCTTTTGAAAATTTCTTTGTGTTCATGGGTAATTCAGTCTTAATTTGCCCCATTTTGAAGTCAAGTTTACTTGTTTGTTTTAAAGTTGTACTTCTTTACATGCTCTGAAAGCACATAAGGTTTCACTGAAATTCTTCAAGAACCTATTCAGTGAAAAGTTTAATATAAAGAAAAGGGCCATTTTATATTTTAATGATAGCTTTAAAGTCCAACTTCTCTGTAATATCACAAAAAGATCTTGGCATATTAGAAGTCCCTCTATAGGGAAAGGCATTATGTCTTTTGGCTTCCAAAAATAACATCATTTTAGTATTTTGAGAGGTGAAAAAAAAAGTTACAGCAAAAACTTAGGTAAATATAACTTCCTAATTTTAAGACATTGCTCACAAGATGAAGTAGTACAAGTGTAGTTGGGACTTAATTGCAGAATGTGCATGAAGGTTGATGAAGGAGAATGAATGATTCGGGAATTGTCCTTATTACCTTACTGCAGAAGTCAGCCTCTCTAAATTGAGAACTGCTGTCCATATATTCCTGAAGGACTTATTCCTCTGGGTCTGAATGTACTACAAATACAACTATAGTAGAAAACACAAGTATGTAGGTCTATCTTGAGTTGCAAGACAGAGTGAAATTGATTCCTCCTGGTCCTACTTCAAGTATGTATAGCTGTTGGTGGAGTTATTTGGAAGACCAACCAAAGAACATTTAAAAGTGTTCTGAATGATGAATTAAATAAGTGCTAACCTCAGTAGCTCCTGACCTCAAGTACAGAATGAGCACTGTACTGTACAAAACATTCTGTTCAGAAGAGATCATGGGTGGGCTCTAGTCCCATGTGTCAAATCAGGGCCAGTGCTGAATTCAAAGTGGGTAGCTTAGGGTTGGCACAGAGGTGGGTTGTTTTGTTTTTGTTTTTATTTTTGTTTTTACTCTCTCTACTGTGCAGATCAAATGAGAACCTCCCCAGTGTTAGTTCATGCTGTTGCCATGTTCATGAAGATGACAGAAATGAACATGATTAATGAGAATGAATCAGGGAATATGCAGGTGTAGAGATGGGTAGTGGCTTCATGTAGCTCAAACTAGTAAGCTTCCCAAAGGGCTTCCCTGTTGGGGCCTTTTGTGAGTTCTGACTTAGGCATTGACAAGACTGAACAGTGAAAGAGGCGCAAATGAGAGTTTGAGGAGGAAATGAATGAGAAGTGTGGGAACCACATATGGTAAGGGAAGTCAGGGTTTAGAGAAAGGAATATCACCAGAGAACATATGTCCTCTAAATACTGAAATTCAGACCCTTTTTTTTTCCTGGAATAAAATAAATAAAATAACTAAAATTTATAGATAAAATTTATAAATAAAATGTATAGATCTTCTAAAATGTAAAGGAACTTCTAAAATATAAATGAATGTATTGGACTTCTAAATTTCAAATACATGTTTTCTTTTTCCCTCACTTTGTGTGTCTTCACACAAGGTGTGCGTTTGAACTGCCGCAGGCAGTCTCTTACCAGAGACCCTCTAAAGTTCTGTGGATGCTCTACTGCAGGAAATACATGTAAATAAGTGCTAGATTTTACTGAAGTGCGTGGTGTTCCAGTTGGAGATCTCTGGCGCCGAGGCAGGTGCAGAGCAGCAGGGAGGGCAGAGCCTTGTCTGAAAAATCCAAGTGCCACTTGTGCTGCATAGCAAGGGAGCCTGGAGGGTTACAGGAGCATCTAAGTTCAACAGTTTTAAGTCAGGAGGAGTTAGCTCTTCCCTACAAGCAACCTGGACAGCGTTCTCGAAATACAGGATTTCACGCGCAGCTTTTGGGCGAGGTGCTGCTTTGGTATTTGCTTTGAGGGGGCTCCCCGGGTTCCGAGGCCGCCTCGCGGCACGGGAGCGCTGCGGGGCGGCGGGGCCTGACGCTGTGTGTCCGCAGGGGGCTGCACGCCGCGCGCGCGGAGCCAGGCGGCGCTGGAGCGCTGCGCCGCCCTGCTGGGCCTGGACCAGGAGGACCTGCGCGGGAGCCTCACCTCGCGCGTCATGCTCACCACGGCAGGGGGCGCCAAGGGCACGGTCATCAAGTGAGTGCGGGAGGGCCGGGAGGGGCCGCGCCTGCCCCGCTGCGCCGCGGTCTCAATCGCCCCTCTTAATGGCTCACCCAGCACGGGTACATCCTGCGTACCAAAGGCACCGTGCTGGAGGCTAGCAGCTTACAGCACTTTGAACAAGAAACTCCTGTGTTATATAAAATCTCGCGTGTCAGTGGGTACGCTGTGTGGCCAAAGAATGTATAGCAGTCAGCCAGTTAAATCCACAGCCTGCGCAGCAAATTTGATATGCTAAAAGATTTATCAGCTACCCTCTATCAAGGAATGTTGAAGTCTTTCATGCCTAAAGTCTTTCAGATGACGCTTGAACCTTTCTCATGAGGGCTGCACAGTGTCCCCGTGAGTGCTGCCCTGTAATAGGGCTGGGATGCTTTAATTAGAGGCAGGATAGCCACCCTTCTTAATGAGTGATCAGTGTCCTTGTGTTTGTCATCTCTAATTCTGCTGAAATCAAGTTTTAACTTTAAAAACACTCCCTGTGAATGGTAATCCAGAAATGTGCTGCGTTTTGCTGGTTTTGGTAAATGCACATTTATTCTTGGCTGTTAATAAGGTTTCACAGAAACACAGATAGAAATTGTGTTATTTTGTATTTTTTTTTTCTGAAGCTCTTATCAAGGTAACTTCCTAGGGGCAGAGGCAAGATAGTGATTTCTTTCTGTATGCACATGGAGAATGAATAAGGGCAAAGGACACATGTAAATATGGTACCACTGATAACATTTCAAAACCGTAAAATTTATGACTTTTGAAAAACTGAGTTTTATGAAAATGACAATGCAGTTACCTGGTATTTATGAAAAACCTGTAGCTTTCACCACAATTCTCTTCCTGAGATTGACCCTAGCATGGAAGCAACTGAATTGTGTGTTTTGACATTTAGTTTTCCATGTTGAGTATTTTCTGGAGTTCACATCAAAAACTGAACTTGGACTAAGCAGTTGTGAGCACGTTAAAGTAATTCTCAGTGTTCAGCTGAATGTGTCAATCTTTTAATTAGGAAGCTAATAAACACTCCTTGGAAGAATACAGGTGTGCTTTTTATTAACTTATGGAAACAATTAGATTGTTTTAGTGAATTGGAAATACTTTATTCACATTACACCAAATGTTAAATATATGAAACTTATAATTATCTATATTAATGGGGTTTATTTAAATTCTTTGCATATTTTTTCTTTGGAAATTTATTACAGAAATTATTATTATGGAAAAAGTTCTAATGCAGTGACAAATGGTAAGTAATGTTGGGGGGAGCAGGAGAGGGTGATGTGTTACTCTGCATTGGGTTAAAAGCTCAAGATATAGATGTCTTAATTGTGTATTCAGTAGTCCATTTCTGGAGAGTAAATTCTTCTCTGCCCAGTGTAAATTCCTCCTCTCCCCCACCAGTTACTGGAAATTGGGGACTTCGAGTCATTGTCATCTTGCTGCCTTATCAGATGATACAGAGTTTTACAAGTAATTTTTTCCCTTCATTGCAAGCTTAATGTATAGGAAAATGTTGGTCTTGCAGGAAAATGTGTCTCCAGTGGAAAATACTGACCAAGTTTTTACAATTTGCTCTTTCCTAGACCATGTCTAAATTTTCATCAAAATCTTATATGTATTCATCCAGGAGAATCTTTATCAGTACCACAGATAACATTAGAGTAGATACTTATTATTCATGGCAATATGAACATTGCAGGTTTTGAAAGTCAGTAATATTTTTTACTTAATTCAAGTTGGGATGCACAATAATTGCTGATCTTTCTCTGTTGACCTACAGCTTACCTGGTTATTCTCCATCTTTCATTTGCATTTTTAAAATTCTTCTCAGCTTACTACCACCCACTTTCCTTTACTGAAATATATCTTGTGGATTTTTACATTATGAATTTTTTGAAAATAATTTTGTGTGCACTCTGGTTACCAAGATTTTCTGCTTTCTTAATTCAGTATTATTAGAGACCATTTTTTGAGAATACCTTTATTTTCACATTCCTTTTAAGTGAAAGTGTTAAATAGAAGTGGAATGGCTTTGAACAAATTATATTCATGTCAGATTCAGATGGCACCCCACTTTGCAGTGCTCTCAGTCAACTGCTGATTCAGCCTCTAAGTAAAGATTCATTTTGGTTGTTTTACATATAACACATATGTAAGGCTTGTCTGTATATTTTCCTTTTGAGGATGTTTTGTGGGACATATTAAGCTACCACTGTTATGAGGCACACCATGTCACTCCTCAAGTGACACTGTCAAAGGAGGTTTCTTAATTTTTGTTACAGCTTTGAGTTTACTTTGGATTAAAATTGTAAAGATTTTCTGATCAGCAAATTTATCCTGATAAGCCTGTACCATTATTAGTACCATGCAGTTTCAGAAGTCTGCAAACACAAGAAGCTATGTTTTTATGCCAGCAGATATTATTTTTCCCTTGTTTTATTTTGGGGATATAAAAAATGAGTTCAGCAGACTCCTTACAACATCTCGGTGAGTAATACATTAAGCCTTTTTCACTAGCATTTTCTAAACTTGTGCATCTAAAAGGAAACATACTCTAATAAATACACCAATATAATCTTCTCACATGGCTTACTGCATGTAAAAGCGGATTGGACCATTTTAGATATTTGTTACATAGACACAATTTTTTTTATGGTAGTGTGGTTTAGAAACTACTTGACTGCTATCAGTATTAGAGTTTTGACAAGTACATTGGGGTTTTTTTTTTTGTTCCAGCAACCCAGAGCTGGTCATTTTTCTCTCTTAGGGACTTTTTGTGTGCAAGTAGATCATGTGAGCCCTAATAGGTCACAGTGAATAAATAGCTCAGCTGAAATCACTGTGCTCAGAGTATAACAAAGGCTTTGTTCTGCTGGGCACAGTGGAGCCAACAAGGAACAGTAGGAGGGTGATGATAAATGCAACCTCTCTGAATTTTATTAAATAATCATGTGCAGTGAACTGCCTGGGGGACTTGACAGCTGCACTACATCTATCTGTCCTTGTCTCCCAAAACCCCATAATAATTACCTTTTTGGATGATGTTTTTGCCTTCCATGTGAAGTGTATTTACAGAGAGAAATAATGTGTTAGGATTCAAAATTGGTGTTTCTCTTAGACTGTAAATGTGCCACTGTGCTTTTCTCTTGCTCAGTTTCTTTTCCAAGAAGACTTTCACAGAGGACTCCATCACCACAAACTAAATTATTTTACAAGGTGAAAAAAATTAACTTGCATCATTCCAGGTCCTCCAGCTTCTTTTGCAGTATATTTTCTACCAATATGCATTTTTTTCAGTAATGCTACTGAAGTGTCCATTGGAAAAGCTTTTTCAAAAAATACTTTTCTATATTATTTTGACCTTTAGCTTTATTCAAATTACAAATGTGTTGCATATATTCTTTAATTATGTGGTATATTTAACTAGGTAGGGTTACTTAATCCAGGCTACTTTATTTATGAACCAGTAATCATATTGGATGACAGTAATTGATGGATATTGCTTCACCTGCTCTCTCCCTCAGTTGTTGCCAATCATGGGCAAATTATATAGGCTTTTAATTAATTTGTTCTGGAATATATTTGGGAACTGCAGGGAGTTGTCCACAATCTAAATCTACCCCATCCGTGCTTTCCCCTAGGCCTCAAACTCTAGATCAATGGAAATCTTGCTGAAGAAATTGGCATGAAGGCCAACAAGGGTTTTTCTTGCAGCCTTACCAAAGTGCTTTTTCTCTATTCCATTCAAATAGCTGATAAATTCAGGAGAGGGGAAGAAAGTGAAATGGAGGAAGGAGAATTTATCTTTTCCTGTTCAGGCAAGAAACAAAAGAAAGAAAGAGAGTAATTTTTCTTTGTGCAGACCAAAGAAAGGAAGAGTTGCGGGAAAGCAAGTTCATGAGAAGAAAGCTGCTTGTTCTGAACATCAGTTTTGTGATGGGGCTCTTGTGTATTTACTGTCTCAGGGCATTTTCAGCTTTGTTTAGTGGTTCTGAACTTTCAGTTGTGCAAAATGCATTGCAGGGTTGCATTTTCTTTCCATGCGTGTTTGTTGCAATACTATGAAATTTAGGAGCAAGGGTTTGTGCAGTCTTTAGAATTGTACTTAACAGTGGCAGAATTTGCTATTTTGAACACTAGGACCATTTTGTAAATACATGTTTTAGCAGTACAACTATTTGTCATGTTTAAAAAAGTAAGTGAAAAACATAAATTACTTTAATGTATTATATTATGTAATAGGTCTGCAGCTGACAGGAATTAGTATTCTGATCTCTTAAAAGTATCAGAACAGAATGCAAAGGTACCTTCCTTCTATTTATAAGCTGAGATTTCTGTCAGTACTCATTACCTTAAGATAAGATAGATACTTAGTGGAAGACAAGATTGTGTGTTAAAGCTAATTACTATCAAATGTAATGTAGCTGCAAGTGTCCTTTGGGAATGGAGGCTCTGGTTCCATGCCTTACCAGTCACCGTAGAAAGTGATCTCCATCACTCTCATGATTCTGAATCAGAAGCATTATCCTTGAAGAAATAAAATAGTAATTATTAGTTAGTTTAGTGCTTATGAACTCTGGGAAGTGAAGGAAATGATGCAATATGGGTAAGATGTTGTGATATAACTCCAGCTGGCAACTCAGCCCCTCATAGCCACTTGCTTACTCCCTGCCAGTGGGATGGGGAAGGATAAAAATGAGAAAACAAATGGGTTGAGATAAAGACAGTTTAACAGGTAAGCAAATGCTACACATGCAAACAAAGTAAAACCAGGAATTCATTCTCCACTTCCTCTTGGAAGGTCAGTGTTCAGCTCCCCAGGATAGCAGGCTTCATCAAGTGTAGTGGTTAATACTCACAGACTCATTCCCCTTTCCCTCTCTCTTCTTCCTCCAGCTTTTATTGCTGAGCATGATGCCATATGGTAGGGAATGTCCCTTTGGTCAGTTGGGGTCAGCTGTCCCAGCCGTGTCTCCTCTCAGCTTCTTTTTTACTCTCAGCATCCTCACGGGTGTGATGGGGTGAGGAACAGAAAAGATGTCAGAGCAAAAACTAAACTATAGGCTTTATTCTAACAAAACAAATAATAAATAAATAGTTGAAATATTTTTTTTTAGATGGTGATGTATATATTTTAAATATAATTCTCTGGAAATTGTCAATAGAGTTTATAATTATCTAATAAACAGTTAGGAAAGCATCTGAATCTCATTTCTACTGGTGGTAGCAGAACATTATTCTTTTTTACAGGTAAGATAGTCTAACTTGGCAAGATTGTTTCATCCCTTGGCCTAGAGATCAGGGTTTTTTTTTTAGGTCCTAATTCATGGTATTGGAAAGGCTTTTTTTAATTTTAGAGTCTAATCTCAGCATTTCACAGTAAGATATTCTGAAAAATAAAATTTGTATCTTACTGTTTTTAGGGTACCCTTGAAAGTGGAGCAAGCAAACAATGCTCGTGATGCCTTGGCTAAAACCGTGTATAGTCATCTGTTTGATCATGTAGTGAAAAGGGTAAACCAGTGTTTCCCATTTGAAACTTCTTCTTTCTTCATTGGAGTTCTAGATATAGCTGGTTTTGGTAAGTATACTTAAAATAATTTCTAGTTGTCACTTTTTCCCACCAAAGATGCAATAGCAAATTTTGTAATGGAGAGTAGGAGGGTTTTCTTTTTGGTGCTGATGGTTCTTGTAAAGCTTTTGCTGTCTTAGACTCACTGAAAATCCAAAGCAGGGCGTGTGATGTGCTCTAGTCCTGCCAATGTTGTCCAGGGGAACAGCCTTTGGTTTTCAGGTCTTTAGGGTTTTGAAATTTACTGCCAACCTGTTGTATCATAGATGCATGAGGGTGTATTGGTACAATTTCACTGTCTGGTAGCATCTTGCTTTGGTTTGCTGCCAACTGTCTGTCATTTATCTTAAAAATATTATCTGCTGCAGTATTTTTAGATGTCTTGTGTACAGCTTGGAAATCTGTAAAAGATTTCATTTTGCTAAAAGAAATGGCTATGGATCTGAACATGTCTTTAAATATTAGCACTGTGAAGCTTCTCTTATTTACTATTTAATTTAAACTCTTGGAACAGTTTTATCATAAAAGTTTAACTTCTGTCTTTCAGAGTACTTTGAACACAACAGTTTTGAACAATTCTGTATAAACTACTGTAATGAAAAACTGCAGCAATTTTTTAATGAAAGAATTCTGAAAGAGGTATGATATATTTAATGTTCTATTTGAGGATTTGGTTTTTACTGTTATATTTGAGGATTTTTTTTTTTCTGAAGAGATACTTTAAGTAGCACTGCTTTTCATAAGATTAAACATTATGCCTGAATAAAAAAAAAATCAGTTGACATACTGTTTCCATATTATGTGATATGGAAACATATCACATATGAAAATAATGTGGATTTTTGAAAACCAGCAGTGAGGTATCCAGAGATAGGATAATCGCTAATACCTAATGAAAATAGTGAATTGAACAGGCTTATCATTAAGGTGTTAACGTTGGAATATATTAAGCTGTGTAAGTAAATTCTCAAATGTGTGTTGATTCATGCTATATTTTTTAAAATTGCTTCATGTTTATTAGAAAAAATAATTTCTTTTCTTGATTTCTTTTCAGTAAAAAAAAAAAAATTAAGAGTGGTGTTTTCTCTTTTCAATTACTTTTTTTTTGTAACTTTAGGAACAAGAACTTTACCAGAAAGAAGGTCTGGGGGTTAATGAAGTTCGTTATGTTGATAATCAGGACTGTATAGGTATGTACTTCTTGAATTGTCAAACTTCTTGTTACTGTCATGAGGAAAAAACCTTCAAGTAGAAGAGGTGAAATATGCATAGCTTTAGTAATTATATGGTGTTATGTATAGCCTCATTCAATTCACAATCTTAAGAGTTCATAGGCATTTCTGCAGTACGAGCATTAGCAGTTTCATCCTTTCCACAGGAAAAAGTTTGTAGCAAAAATTCCTCTTAAAAGAGCAGTTCCATAGAGAGTGGAAAAAATTTGCTAAACTGTGAGTTTGTGTCTAATAGTTTCAAGAGCATGAATTTCTATGTTAGCTTTCAAGGGCTTTGGAATATGTGAGAGATCAAGGCCATGCAGTTGTTAAAGTTGTGAAACCACCATTGTATGTTCAATTCTGGTCTGCCTGTCCTAAAACAAATCTCTACTTCTAGTGAGAAGTATCATGTTGTCAAATGGAAATATTAACCTTTTAGTTTTGACATGTGGTGAGATGAAAAGCTAAAAAAATCTCCCCCAGCAATTGAAGCTAGACCTAGGATCATACTGTAAGAAGACTTAGGCACTTTTTGGACAGCTAATTTCAACTCAAGACCAAGAGTTAAAATCAAACAATTCGGTTCCTGATCTTTTTCTCCCATGTTCCACAAGAGTTAAGACTTCTGGATTTGATGGATATCCTATATATACCTATTAAGATACATAGAATTGATTTGCCATGACTTCTTGTATTTTGTTTAATGGCTTTCCAAAGATACTTTTGTAGAGAGTCGGATCAGCAGCATTTAGGTGTATAATGTTCAGTGATGATACAAGTTGGTATATTCAATTTCCATAAATACAGTATTTTTTTTTTATTAATAGATTTGATTGAAGCAAAATTAGTAGGTGTACTGGATATTTTGGATGAAGAAAATCGTCTTCCCCAACCAAGTGACCAGCATTTTACTTCAGTTGTGCATCAAAAACACAAGGACCATTTCAGGCTCTCAGTAGGTTTATTTTTTTTGCCTGTCATGTTTTAATGAAACAGTTCTTGGAACAGTTGATAGTAACGCTTCAATTTAATGAAAATCTTTCGTAAGAAATCTCATACCACCCAGTCTGCACAGTCTGTACCTCTTTGTTAAGGACAAGTTTGGTTATTAGTTTTGATGAAAGGTTCACTGAAGGCTTCAAGGAATTCTAATATCCTGCTGAAACTAAAGCCATATTCTTCACTTACATTTGAAGTTTTTTAACATGTAAAACATGAAAAGGAAGTAAAAACACATTTTAATTTAGATTGTTTCATATCAGATGACTTTTTTTTTTCTTCTAAAAAATGTCTTGCTTTGATGAACATTTGGCTCATGTCTAGTGTCTAGCTAGCACTTCAGAGGTAAATATAGGAATCATACTCGGAAAATTTTTTTGTTGCTTATTTTTTAACATACAGCACTGTCTGTCAGATTAAGGCAAATTGTTGCAATTTATATCCATGAATTTTGTTGGAATTAAAAAAAAAGTGAAAAAATGCAAGCAAAATAAGCCATTATTTATAATCCATTTACCAAAATTACCATCTGTTTACCGTGTGTTAAGTTTCCTCTTAATCCTGCTTTCCTCAATTGCTGTGCAATGAAACATTCTGATGGTATGTTTATGATCAGCTGGGTGCTTGCCTGTTAAGATATACCATCTAAAGCTGTATCTTGAGCTTTGGTCTAATCCTAACAAGGTTATTCATCAGCTGTCAAATTTATGATAAATAAAGTTTGATTAAAGGCACAACCAAAATCAAGTGGCTGGTATTAGCAATCCTGATGGACATGTATTTTGAATGCAATATTTGTAAGAGTGTGAAAGAGTTTGAAATTAGGTTTTTAGAACATCATGGTTTGGACAGGAGTGGTAATGATCAGTACAATTGTACTTAGAGGAAATGTGATTTTTAACACTTAGTGCTCCTGGCTGATCATGGTGGTTCTCAAAGAATAAACTTTTTCTTAGTCTCCATTGCAATACTGCTTTGTAATTTAACTTCTTAATTCCAGATTCCTAGAAAGTCTAAACTGGCTGTTCACAGAAATATCAGAGACGATGAAGGCTTCATTATCCGACACTTTGCAGGAGCAGTATGCTATGAGACGGTAATTTTATCTATGGGACACTATGTTTATTGTATCTTGTAGAACATTTCTATTTTTTCAGTGCATATAGCTTAAATGACAAAATTTCTCGTGATCACAAGTTCAAACATTGATATGTCTTAACTTTGAAACAAATTTTTTTGTATATTTGACAGAATGGAGAGTTTCTTTTAACTTTTCAGGTTACAGTCCATTTTAATGACATATGTTTTGTGTAAAAGTTGGTTTCAAATCTATAGGTAATGGTGTCAGTATTATATATATTGCTTCACAACCTGCTGCAAATTTTGCATCAAAAGGTGTTTACATCCTGGGGAGAAGAATAAACTATGTGATATAAAAGTATTGTTAATGAAGAGTACCTTTTTGGAAGTATTATTATCCTTGTACACCCATCCCCATCATACATTGTGTTTTCCATTTCTACTGTCAATGGACTCATTTGTGTAAAAATACAAAATACCTGAAATTGCTACCATCAAAATACATTCCAGATTCATGTGCTGTTTTGACTATTACTTATTGTACAAAAACATTGTAAGACCTGAAGCCAGTATTCTAGACCATCAATTTTCAAAAATGAAAGTTTAAGATAAAATGAAGATCCATAAGGCTTTGTTGTTCTGTGTAACTTCAGCATACATGAGGGATGCTACTTGGGTTACTTACTTGGCTGCGTACATATTCCTCTCTTGTGTCTTCATGGCCCAAGGAAACCTTGGAGGCCTGTGTTAGTCCTTTGATTCTTATCACCCTTTTGTGGGATGTGTGGAAATTGGCATTTTCTTCAAAGTAGTCTTGGTATCTTCTCTTCATTAATATCAAAGTCTCTATAAGTTGTACCAAAAGCTATTGAGGATTTTGTAAGTGTAAAATTGGATACTAATGTATTGAGCACCAAATTTCAATGTAATGTATTGTTCTTCCCAAAGTTAGTGATCCAATTCAAATAAACCAGAGATATAAAGTTTGTAGGAAGCGACCATATGTTTTATTATATCAAGTGTTCATAAACAGTCATAGTACTTCTAAAATAACCTGTTTTCATTTCATTTTCCAAACTGTGTAGATTTAAGTGTGCATGTTAATTCCCATTTCACAGCAGATCTTAAGTGATATTACAAGCAGCGAAGAGTTAAGCTTCTCAAAACTCCCAGGTGATGATGATG
Organism: Chloebia gouldiae; assembly: GCA_003676055.1. NCBI lineage: Eukaryota > Metazoa > Chordata > Aves > Passeriformes > Passeridae > Chloebia > Chloebia gouldiae. Next base: position 27,001,659 of record QUSF01000002.1, read on the forward strand.
TGCTGAGTGCTGGAAATGGAAGGAGGATAGTCATTGACAAAAAACCAACTGATCTCTTTAAAGGCACCAGACCTTTCTTTGGGTTTCATAATTCCAACTACATCCTTCAAACTTAAGAATGTCTTTTCTTTCTGGCATTAGGGTTTTGTGTATCTAGCTGAAAAGTTGTTTGAAATAATGTGTTAATATTTACCCCATGTGTTATTGCTGATTTTTTAATTAAGTATATAGCTATGTTTCCTTTAGTTTTCTAATTAGACTGAAGTAATTTGGATAGTAAAACAAATGTGCTTTTATCTCTTGGGTTGTCTTTTCAGATGCAATTTGTGGAAAAAAACAATGATGCTTTGCACATGTCTCTTCAATCTCTTATATGTGAATCCAAGGATAAGTTTGTTCGACAGTTGTTTGAGACCAACACTAACAACAACAAGGATCCCAAACAAAAAGCTGGGAAACTCAGTTTCATCAGTGTGGGCAACAAATTCAAGGTAAAATCATATAGTAAAGAGTCCTATCTTCTTGTAATATATGCCAGTTTTATGTTACTTGAATTAAGTAGAACCTAAGGTTGGGAGAACTAGCAGTAACTTGAGATTTGGTTAAATAGATGTTTTTCTACTGTTGAATTATAAGACACTGGTATATTTAAGCTACATGCTGTGCATTTTTGGCAAAAGTATCTTTCATTATAGTCCTTACAGAGATTATAGAGTGATTTTTAGGTCAGAATCTTTTAAAGCCTCATAGAAGCCTCTATTCAAAAGATTTTGAGATTTAAATTTGGATTCTGTGGACTTTAAAATGTTCTAGATGTGAAAAAATGTCTTATTCCATCCTATTGTAATGATGCCTTCTAGAAGATGTATTGACTTCTTATAGTTGGCCAAACTCTCAAAATTCAATACCTAACCTAACCATAATTTTTTCTTTTCTGAAATATGTACTTAGTCATGGCTTACACAGGAATGTGCTGAATGTTTCTTTTCTCAATACCTGAATCTGATGCTTCTTCTCATTTTCTCCTTTCTTCTGATGTTATAAAGCTGACCTTCAAACCTTGTCTTCTCCAAATGTTTTCTGCATCCTTTTCTCATTCAGCAATTTTATTTTAGCTGGAATATTCCAGCTCAGGATGGCTAGAAAGAGAACAGTAGGGGAATTAAGAGATGAAAAGCAGGCACATCGTGGGCTGCAGGTAAATTTTTCTTGTGGATTTACAGTTGGTAGAGCTGCAGGAATTTCAGCAAGAGCCCTTTTCAACACATCTGGGCCAGATCCAATGAAAGATTTATATGCCTTCAAGTCAGGTGCTGAAACAGTTTTGGTATGCTACCTTACCTAGGGCCACCAAAACCCACCTCATGTTTCCAGCTAGACTCCTCACACAGTCCCTGGGGAACACAAGTATCTTACACGTAATCCAAAAAAACTTGCACGTAGAGTGAGACACTGCCAGTAGCAGAAGAGTGTTTCTGCCATTCTTCCCTATATCAAAGGTTAAGTACTGGATCAGGACTGCAAGATAAATTCTTTCTTGCGTAGTCATATTTTGTGGCTAGCATTTGGAACTATTCTGTAAAGATGCAGAGGCTGAAAAACAGGAAGGATATGGTAGCAGCATGCTTGCTTTTTATAGCAATAGTATTCTGTTTCAGGTTTGTACTGTAGTCAGTGTTCTGTGGCTATTTTATTTCCTGTAGTGAGCACCATAATATTGGTCAGTCTAACAAAGGGTGTTCTCATTACACCCTTCTGGAGTTGTTTGGTTAGGTAGCCAGAAATAAAATTTTCATGGGGCCAGGAGAGCCTCTCTTGTAAGGTAGTGGTTTTGGCATTTAACTGGGAATTGATCAGACTGCTTTCTTGAGTTTTGCTCTGATGATTCTTTGTAACTTCTTCCTATTCTATAGTGGTTGTTGAATTAAAGTGTAGCAATTGGTTTAATATAAAATACTTGATCATCAGGTAGTCTGAAAAGTTGCATAGAGATAAGCCATGTCCTGAGCAAATCCTGCAGCCATGAGTCTGCTTTAAATGAAGCTAGGATCCACAATTTTTTAGAACTGTATTTTAAAAATGAAATCAACTGGGGGATCTTTTGAGGTAGTTTTCAATTTCTCTTGGATTTAGCACCCTACCTTCAGGTGATATGGTCTTGGTATTATACCTCTGCCCAAGGAGAAATGACTTAAAAGGGAGGCATTTCTAAAGTGAAGCAGAAATTCTGTGGAGAACTTTTTTGGATTTCCTTTTGGAACTTGGTATTCACCTCTCCACATAGAACACAGCTAATATCCTCCTTGGATCTGGTCCATCAATCTATTATTCTTGCAATGTTTTCAAGTTTCATGGCATTTTTGAATGTATGTGTTACTTCTAGTAATTCATTTAGTGTTACCTTCCCAGACACAGCATGTGATGCTGATGAACACTAATAGCCTTGAAAATTTCACTTCAGATGACATCAAAATAAGGTCTTTTATCTTACTACATATTTCATCTCTTTAAGAATAAAAATCCTTTGTGCATTAATTTGTAAGTCAGTCTTCTGAACTACTGAAATTGGAACTTCCTCTAATTATATCAGTTATTAGATGATGTTGCAGGGACTTCTCTTTATGAAATCCTTCACACATCCCTTCCTTATAACTAATTAAAATTAATTCTAATTAATCAGTTGAGAAAATGATGATTAATTTATCATTGGGTCTCTTCAAGATTATTTGAGATGATTTTACCTTATGCTAATAATGAATTAAATTGTGACAATTCAAAGAGCAGTAGTTTTAGCAATATGTTTTACTCATGTACACATTTTGTTGGAGAAATTCACCTGAGAATGTCTCTAGCTTATTTCTTGGCAAATCACAGAATATAAGGAAGGGGTATTTTTCCTCAAGCAGAAATGTATTTTGTTGATGGAAATTAGTCTGTCTATTGCAAACTTAAGTGTTTCTGACTTAATAATCAAGTGGAGATATAAAGAGTATGTGTTTAAGTAAGAACTGAGCAAGAGGTTATTAGTGTTTGTCATGCTTCTTGTGGCAATCTTTCTAACCACATCCATGTTCAGTTAAAAAAATCCCAAACTAATTTTATCTACCAGAGGGAAAACTGGCTGCTGTAGGTGATGCACACTATGCATACAAATCTTGTTTCTTGGATTCAAGATAATTGAAAGATCTGGCTAAAAAAAAATTAGTCAAAAGTCAAACCCTTTGAATTTTGCTTCTAGTGCTGAAAATGAATATGTTAAGACATACTGAATTTTGTATTGCTGCTATCTATGCACTTAAAGTTTGCTAATAAACTAGAAAGACTGGCCCAGCAGTAATTTATGTGGCAAAACAGACACACCTCTAAAGTAAAAGTATTTTCTGATGTGGTTTTGGAATATTTGAAGTTCCTCCCAATTACTTTTGATAGCAACTCTAAACTGTTTCTTCTGATTGCTTTAAGTCTCTGGTTATCCTGAAGACTTGACTCCAAATAATAGTAATATTGCAGTCTTTTCTCCTCACAGTATATTTAAATGCAACCTCAGCAAATGTAATTTTAAAATTGTAGTTTTTTTGTCATCAACAGAGAATTAAAAAGTTGGAAGTTTGGAAATAAAAATAGATTATTGCAGGTAAATGTTAGCAAAACTTCAGAAAAACCCAGAAGAGAAGCCTGAGAATACACTTTGTGTTAATTATTTAACATACAAATGATGCCTGTTATAGATTAAATTTGGGATTTCACAAATTTTCAGTGTGTTTTTAAAAAGTGATTGCTGATTGGTCTATTTTTTATATAATTTTATTACATGGTCATTATTTTTTATTTTCCCAAATGGACTTGTATGGTTTTTTTTATAATTATGTTGTAATAAGTGACTAGTCCATGCAGTATTGTTGTACAATTAAATACTAGCAATTTCCTCAGAGCCATTCATGCACACTTGCATGATTTTGTCCACTAAAATTGGTGAATGTTTGGTTTATCAGTTCTGTCTCACTAACAAGGAACATGCATGCAGTAATGCTGTACCTCTATTTGGTGTGTATATTTCTACATGCCATGGTAAGGCTCTTGAAATACCTGTTTTCTTTTACAGACACAGTTAAATTTACTACTTGAGAAGCTTCACAGTACTGTAAGTATATATACAGATGTAGGTTCACAGTTTTTTGACATAAGGCAAAAGAGATTATCTCAATATTAGGGCTTAAAATAAATGTGATTAGTGATTGCTTTAGAGTTTGCAGCTACATGGCACTTTGGGAACATCTTCCTGTGCATGTAATGGTTACTGATTTGCTTGAAAAACCCACCACCTTCAAAAAAGTTGTAGAATGAAAGTTAAAAAATTTGAATAAGCAATGTGAAATCTGTCTGTGTTGCTCCTTTTTTGTCACTTTTACTTCTTTCTGTGCATTGTTTATCATTGATGACTAGTTTGCAGAAAATTTAGAAATGTTCCTTAGAAGTAAGTTATCTAAGAAGTAATTTATTAATTACTGTTTTTATATTCTATAAAGTCATTAAATTTTTTTTTCATTTTGCTTTTTTGACAGGCTGTAAATGCACATGTGGTCAAAGAAACTGAGTCCCTTAATGAATATTTGTTAATTTGGCTGATGTAATTAGATAGCTTGTGAAATTTTCCATGTACAACATGCCATTTTATTTTAGAACTTGGAGTTGCAGGAACACAGTGTTGTTTCTCTTGACCACATGTTCTAACCAATTATAGATATTAGGTTATAATATGTATAATTGGTTATAATATCTATATTAGATTATAATATCTATATAGATATTAGGTTATAATATGTCAAAAAAAGAAAAAGAGTGGAAGATCAAGGGAAACAAAGCAGTGAAGTACTTGGAGTATAGCCAGCATATAAGATTTTACTGTAATCATGAGGCCAGTCTGAACGGTGATCTGTTTCACCCAGAACATTCTGGAACTGAAATACAGTCCAGGGAAAAAAGTATGTGGCCAGGCTTGCTGTACTCTTGAGTTTAGCTCATCCGCGATTAAGGAGATATTGTAATGTAGAGTTCCCTCTTGCAGGTGTTATCTCATTCTCAGCTGAGAGGTGGAAACAGAGAAAATATGCTACAAACTGGGATTAATACTATGTTTTCTCAGTCCCAGTTTTGTTGTAGTATATGCAAAGTTGTAATTAGCAGTCACCTGTTACAGGAAAATCTGAATAAGTGGATGGTGTTTGGCAAAATGTTATCCTTGATGAATGTGAAATGATCACAGAGGGCAGTGGTCAAAACCATAGCACACATGGTCATAACAGAGGAGCAGACTGGAACAGCAGGGAAGGGAGACTGAAGCTGTGAGCCAAAGGAAGTTGTAAAAAGTAGAAGTTAAGGAAGGGCAGGTTCATCTGGCATGATTCTGATGGAGTCTGGTAGCATGTTTGCTGATGTGAGCTCTGGGGCATTTTAGTGTTGTGTCTGTGGAAGATACTGAGCGTAGTAGGATCTAGAGTCATAAATCATAGATTGTATCCATGTTAAGGAGAATAGTTGAGTGAAAATTCAACAGAATTAGGGATCCAATTAATAGCTTGAGTATTGAGATTAGTTACATCAAGACCAAGGTTACAGTGCAAAACTGATATAGGAGAGAAAAAGACTGGGGCTTTGACTGGATTATCTTTAAGACCCATTCCAACCCCTTTACATTCCATGATTCTATGATAATTTCTCTATTAGAATACTATTATTTTGTATCTTTTTTTCTCCTCACTCATAAATCTTAAATCATTAACTCTTATTTTAGGAGTTTTACAAATCTGTGTATTTTGCTAACTTCTTGCTTTGGTCATAGGGGTCGAGCTTTATTCGCTGTATCAAACCTAATCTGAAGATGACAAGTCACCACTTTGAAGGGGGACAGATCCTCTCTCAGCTTCAGTGTTCAGGTAATGTATGCCTCTGGTATTTTTCCCTCTGATGTTTACTTTGGTGATTACATATTACCCTAAGTTTGAACTATGTGGGATGAAAGCAGTAGTTCCTTGCTTGAACTGTTTTCTAGAAGGTAGATTATTCATGCCTTAAGCAGTTATTTAGATTTTTAGTAACTTAGCATTCATTTTAGAAATAATTCACCTGAATTGCCATTAGGCCTCTTCGTGCTCACAGTGTTAACAGGGCAGCAGTTCAGACTGGAAAAATAGAATTTTAAATTTGTGTTGAAGCAGTTGAAGTGTTAGAAAGTCCTGTGTGCATTTAGAGGCAGTCAGTGTTAGCTGAGATATCTAATAATTGAAGCACACCAGTGTTCTTAGATTTTATAGATACTATGATCAAGTTTAATTATACTGGCTTACTTTCTCAAAAATTTTTTTATATCATTATTAATTTGATTTGGAGCTGAACATCTAACATGGATGAAATACTGCATCTTTATTATTCTTGAAATGCTAGATGCTTTCCAAATTTATAGCTTTATTTGCTCATGCCCCACTGAACTTTTTGAAAAACCAAGACAGTATAAACAAATTAAATGTCTATTGAAAGCAAGTATGCAAAAGATGAAGTTTTGCGACAGCAACCACAAGTTAAGGTCTATCTTGAAAACGCAGCTGCAGCCTCCTTGGATAAGGTTATGTCAAGTAGTGGGTAAAAACTGGTATGGCCTGTGCTGCTGAAGTAATTTGAATCTTACAGACAGTGTCTGGGCTTTACTGATGTCCTAGTTGCAGCCAAAATGTAGTAACATTATTCAGGACATTAAAGTTGCATCTTAGTGGCTGATACTTTGTATTCAAGTACACTAAATGTTCTAGGACTGCATATGTGTTTGAGGTTGCATCTGCACCACATCTCACAAATACCATTCACATGATTAAAATAAAAGCCTGGTTGGACATTATTTGGTAGCTTGAGGTGTGGATGTCATAAAATTCATGCTTAATATCATAAAAACATGCTTAATTTGCACGTTACTGATTCCAGCTTTTTTGTATGTGTCTGTGTGAATTTAGGGATGGTGTCAGTTCTGGATTTGATGCAAGGTGGTTTTCCATCACGAGCTTCATTTCATGAGCTATACAATATGTACAAGAAATACTTGCCTGAAAAATTGGCTCGACTGGACCCTAGGCTTTTTTGCAAAGTAAGGAAACAATTATTCTGTATCATCCAGGAGAGAAAATATATATTGTGATGTTGGCTTTTTTTTTTTTTTTTAAGGAGGCAGAATACAATTTTTTCTGTTTTCTGTGTTTCAGGCCCTATTTAAAGCCCTGGGACTGAATGAAAATGATTACAAATTTGGACTAACCAAGGTGTTTTTTAGACCTGGCAAGGTAATCTTTTTCTTGGAGTTTATGATTGTGAATCTTAGAATAATTTCAGTTTGAAAGGACCTTTGAAAGTGTCATTGTTTAACACATTGATAAAAGTGTTGCCAGCCTAAATAAGGTTGCCCAGGTTGTATAAATAATTTTGTTCATTTTCTTTGAATAAACCATAACATTTGTACTGATACAATTAGTTTTGTAGTCTATTGCTGATGCTACAGTATTTCTAATGCAATGTTTGTATTACAAGAATTATGTTGACTCTTAAAAAGAGGAAGTGAGATCCAAGAAGAAATATTTTTCAGTAAAATCTGTTTATAACTGAAATGTCTTTCTGTGATTCTGAGCACTGCTTCTATTCAGAGAAAGGAGATAAAGTTGAGAGCTATTGTGATGAGAAAGGAAAATTATTGTAATCCCAGAAGAATGTTCTTCTTGTCATATAAATACTGAAAAGCAGAAGTGCAGGATTTTCAGAAAATGTTGCCTTCAAGGGAAATTCATACAAAGGTTAAAAATTGAGAAGTGCTCTCAGCTTTTTTTTTCTCCCACATATACACTTAGATGTGTCTTGAAGTTATGGAAGGTCAGAGTTCATTTCCAGGATGTAGAAAAACAATTTATTTTTAAAAATTTTGGCAGTAAATATTTTTGGTGATTAGTAAATGGTTACATTATTCAAAATGCCAAGTGCTGGACATCCATAAAACAAACATATAAAGAATCTGCAGTTGCAGTTTCTATTACCATTAAACAATAAAGAGTAATAAAATTTATCTGCTGACTTTAATCGAAAGCTGATATAATGACATATAGTTGTCGTTGAAAATATTTTAACATTTTAGATCAGAATGATCTCAAATGATAATGTCTAACACTGTCTGCCCTCCTAATATGTAAAACTTGTTTTAATTATCATTTAGTTTGCAGAGTTTGATCAGATAATGAAGTCTGATCCGGATCACTTAGCAGAGCTGGTTAAACGAGTGAATCGCTGGCTTATCTGCAGTCGTTGGAAAAAAGTTCAATGGTGTTCTCTCTCAGTGATTAAATGTATGTGTTTTACGTTTTATTAATTCAAAATGTTTGTTAAAAATACAGCAAAGTGATTATTAACATCTTGAAATGTGGCCAAGGACATATATAACATATGGTTACATAGTGAAGTCAGAGTAATTGATTTCAAAGTTGGTGGGATTTTTCTTGAAGTTTACTGTGCATAAGGTGGTGTGGAATAGAGATTGGCACTTGTGGTGTGCTTCAGAAAAGGTATCTGGGAGATGGGGAAAGTGGAGCAAATAGAATTTCTGAATTCTTATGATACAAATTTCAAGCATCAGAGATTGTAACACTGAAATTTTGGGTTTGACCAAGACATTTATGCCGTTTTGTCTATTTTTTTTTCAGAAAGACAGGACAGAAAGTATGTTACAGTATGCAAAAAGTAGAGACACAGGGAAATAATATTATTATTTCTTTGTAATATTTTGTGGTATATTGGAAGCTAATTTTATTCCCATTACAAAGCTGAAACAGATAAACAAGGAGAACATCTTTGTGACCACCTAAGTCCAGTAGTTAAACATCACTGTGTTCACAAACCATGTGCTAAAGGCAGTGTGGATCCACAGGCATCTGTGTTTTCTCTAGTAAATCTGTAAAACTCATTTATTGTTGCACTTCTAAAATACTCAGCACACATGCATATGCCAATGCCTTGATTCTCTGTTTAATTTGCCTCCTGCTCTCAATCATTTAGAGCCTTTAGATGAAGACTGTATTAGAACAAAAGCTAGAGTTTTGTTTTGTGGGTTTTTTTTTCATTCCAGTATTGTAGAGAAATGCTTAGTGAGTTGCAGCCACTTTATTGTCTCTAGCAGTTACTGGCTACTTGCTTACTCTTCAACAAAGGACTAAGACTTCAAGCTGAGTGTTTCCTGCTTGCTATAGCCTGTGACTTTTAACAAAAGTTACTGATATCTGTGAATGTGGAGGGGTGTGTGAGTGTGCACATGTGTCAGTGTTCCTGTTGGATTTGGGTGGGAGCCGCTCTGCTTGGCCCAAGATTGTGAAGTCTGCTATTCTGTTTCTTAAATGTGGCTCCAATATAGAACATGCTCTCAAGGACACACAGTCTCCATACGTTTTTGAGACATCAAATGTGTAAGGAAGACAGAAGTTGTGTTAAACTATATAAACCATTAAGATTCTCTCTTCTGTGTGTTTACAGTGAAAAATAAGATAAAATATCGAGCCAGTGCCTGCATTAAAATACAAAAAACTATTCGTATGTGGCTTTGCAAGAGAAAGCACAAACCACGGTAGGAAGATATTCCTTGGTTGAATAAAATATCCTTTAAATAATATTTTTTGTAAGAAGAAGTTTATTTAACTAAACCTGTCTGAAATCACAGAATGATGTTAAGTACAACTGAGGGAGACTGAGAGGTTCTGCGTTCCTTCACTCTTTCCCAAGGATGAATAGACTAAATATGAACCTTTCCTAAAGATGTTTCTTTAGCTCTTTGTTTTTAAAATCCTTCAGTGCCAACCTTTTTTTTAGAAATTTTTATTAAGTCTGTCTAATTTAATTTAAGATCATTAATTGCTGTCCTTTACCCATTCACACTTTCCTTTATAGGCTCCCTTTCATTTTTATCTCAGAAATAATAACTTTCTTGTCTCCTCTTGAAATTAATTCAATTAGCTGATTGCAGGGAATACTGATGGAAAAACTACTTCAATAATTAAGCTCTGCTGACACCTTAATGTTCTTTGACAGACATGCAACTCTGTTCTAGTTGCGGGCTTCTCATAAATTCTTTTACATCCTTTGAGAATTATGTTTTGTTTTGAATCTTGGCATTTCTGACTTTTTTTTTTAAATTTTTGAGCTAGTTGGTGCTCATCTTTAATGATTTGATTTAGTTTCTACTTTTGTGTGTTAATTCACAGATCCTAGTACAGTGATTTCTTTTTAGGAATATTGTCTGCAGAGTTGCAACTTTTGTGTGGGGCCTTCAATAGTGGTTCTTAAAAAAAAACTTGAGTTTTCCTGAACTCTTCCCCAACTTTGTTTTCTCAATCCTTTGGGGTGTAATGACTGTGTTCATTCTTAGGTGCAGTGTTGTGTAGTCGAGTTTTATCTGATTAATTCTGTTATTGCTCTTTCAATAAGTAGCACTACTCGGCCTTTATCCCTTCCAGTTAAAATCCTCTAGTGGATACTAATGATTTATTATTATGAAAAAAAAACCAACAGAAATTAATTCTCAAAATAATAATGGATTTTTCCATTTTGAGTCACTGTCTGCGAAGTAATTTTACTTACTACTTGGAAAAGGCTCCATTGCTTAGTTACTTGATGTGATAATGTTCAAATTTCAAAAAAGTGGGTGAGCTTTGTCAGAAGGCATTACTTCTCTCCCCATCTACCTTTTTACATGAGTAACTAGTGGAGTTTTAAAAATATCACCTTCCAAAATAATTTCAAATAAGCAAATAACCTGTCTTGCCTTTACAGCATCGATGGTCTGATAAAAGTACGTACATTGAAGAAGAGACTTGATAAATTTAATGAAGTAGTAAGTGCTCTGAAGGAGGGGAAAGCAGAGACAAGCAAGCAGGTCAAGGAGTTGGAGGATTCTATTGATGCTTCAATTACCAAAATTAAGGTATGTGATAATAATGAGAGAACTAGTATCTTGGTACTGGGATCTTTTAAAAGCTTCATCTAAAGGAGAAGGCCAATGCATTTTTCATAATACAAAATATACTTAATTATAATGGTCTTAATTTTCAGTCATTGGGTAATTCCTGTTTAAAATGATTTGTAAATATAACTGAAGTGAATCCTGAAAAGAGGTGCATATGTCTAGAGTTTGGTATCTGTATGTCAAAACTGGCACTGAATGTTTTAAAGAAAAAATGCATGTTGATATTATGAGACAAGTGTTGTCAATAATTTGTTTGTTGCTTTCATTATTTGAATAATGTGCATTACCATTACTTTAACTTAATAAGAGCTGAAACAAGGCATTTATCACAGAATAAAGACATTTCTTTCCCAGTTCTGAGTTTTTTCAGACTTGGTATTAAAGAGAATTCAGCTTGCTGATTATGCTTCAGGTCTATAGTCCTCTCTTTCTTACCACAGAAGCACGAAGACAAAATGAAAGCTCACTGGCATTTATTAATGTTAGAAAAAATTTGGTTTCTTGAATTCATGTTTCATGCAGAATTACAGCTTTCTTAGTGTACCATATTAAGACTTCCCTATTTAAAATCACAGGTGAAAAGATGGTAGAGTTCACCTGTCAATTTAGAGTTCTTTTTTCTAATAAAAATTATATAATTTGATTATCATCATGATACATTATCAGAACAGGTCAGTAAACCCCCCATATTGCAGTTTTTTTTAGTAAGATGTGAATTGTAAAATGAAATTAAATTCTACCTGTCAATAAGGTTTGAAAACATGTCTAACAAAGGCTATTTTTGAAGCATTTTCAACATGTAATTTGTTACTAACAACTTTTTCTAAAAAGTTAGTCATAACACAGTGCAATGTTTTTCCTGAGTGCTAGCAGAAATATTAAGAAAAACTATTTTATGCTATGATCTAAAAGCAGAGCTGTAAATAACCACTAAAGAAGACAAGGACACAATGAAAAATACACATGGGAAGGCCTTAATTTCCATCCTAGCATGTTAAGAATAAATTTCCATTGCTTAAAACTGCAAGATTTAAAATATAAAGGTATGTTTTGAAAAGAAGTTAGGTTAATTTCAGTGATGAAATGGAGATTACTTTGTATGGTTTTATAGGAGAGGGGAAAGGAATGGGTCCTCAGGATTTTAGAAAGAAAGGGAAGAATGCACTCAAGCTTAAATCATATATACACCCTGAGGTGTATATATGATTTAAGTACAGTGCTCAGTAATCTCATTTCTCTTAATCTTGTTTTAGTATATGCTTTCAAAAGTGAAGTACAAATAAAAAAGGATTACCCCCTTATTTTTGCAGACCACTATAATGACTAGAGAACAGATACAGAAAGAATATGATGCTTTAGTTAAAAGCTCAGAGCAGCTTCTGAGTGCACTGCAAAAGAAGAAGCAGCAAGAGGATGAAGCAGAGAGGCTACAACGCATCCAGGAGGAAATGGAAAAAGAAAGAAAGAGACGTGAAGAGGAAGACCAAAAACGAAGGAAGGAAGAAGAGGAAAGACGCTTGTGAGTCTTGAATTTGAATAAGTTGCTGGTTTTAGAATGAGAAGAAAAAGAAAGTCTTTTTAATGTAATTGTTTTTGATATTCTTTCACTTGGAGAGTCACTTGGATTGTATTCCAGGTGTTCTGTGCAGTGTTGAAACATTTCCTTTCCCATTGACTTATAAGGCAAGTCTCAGAAGAGCATATGGAAGAAATTATAGGATGCAGCTGGAAATACAGATGAACTTGAAAAATTTCATGACGTACATGTAGTATCCTATCATCAGGACTGTACTGACTTCTGGATTAACAATCAGTTTTATGAAAGAGACTTTGTATTTCTTATATTTCTTGTTCACTTGTGTCATAATAACACGTTTTCATTTCCTTCTCCTCTTATGTAATAGGAAATCTGAGATTGAGGCAAAGAGAAAACAGGAAGAGGAAGAGAGAAAAAAGAGGGAAGAGGAAGAAAAGCGTATTCAGGTTAATGCTTTAGCTGTGTGTGGCATTGGGGGATTTCTTGTTATTGTGGTGGTTTTGGGGTTATGTGTTGGTTTTCTTGTATTCATTTGTTTATTTATAAATCTTTTTTGTCGCTTATGTTCTCCACCGAGTCTAATGGCTTCTCTCTGTAAATGCATTTCTCAGAGTCATTCATCAGTGTTGCTTTATTAGTAAATATAAGGCAAATGTCATGTTTAGGGCATCCCAAGACAGATCACCTATTTCTAGTTCCCATGTAACTTCAGGTATTCTGAGTGGAGGTGCATCTGTTTTTAAATGGTATTAAAAGGTATTTTAAAAATATGCAACATTGGAGAATCCTAGTTTAGCCTTTGAAGGTTTTGTGGGTGGTTCATGTCAGGCAAGTTTGGCATTCTTTTACTAAAGTCACATCTTGACTTGGACTGTGTTGTTTACTTGCTTAACTGCAAACACTTTCAGAACATTGGTAATAATGAGAGGATGCAGGACTGTCCTTGGTAGCTCATTTGGCTACATTCATGTACACTAAATACATGCAGCTCAAACCCCACTCCTCACCCTCCCCCTTGATTTATGGCAATTATTACTGATTTAATAATAAACTCTCATTCTGAGGTGTGTTTGGCCCCTATATCCCACTTTCCCTTTTTTGTTGGAGATTGGTTGGGTGATCCGGGATAGCAGTTTTATGAGAAAAAGAACATCTATAGTGATTGTCTTTATCAATGTTTCTTGGTTTCTGAGCTGTAGATACCTGCAATGCAGAATGTAATTTACACTTTAAAATGCTGTATTTGGATCCAAGTGGATACATAATCCTGTAGGGTTCTTCATTCTCCCACATACAGTTAATTTCTCATTATCTTTGCTCCTGGTGGCTGGTTTTATCATCTAATCTAAAATGAGATTCATAAGGTAAAACCACTGGTGTTAACTGTACAGTTACAACGATGCATGGCAGGCAGCTTTGTTTCCTTTGTTAATTTTTGGACACTGCTAAAACTTGGGGTATATGCCTTTTGAAGGTATGAATTGGATGGTCCTGTTTTATTTACTGTGTGTGCAAAGCTTTTTGTGGAGTAATGATGATAAACTGCTGCTGCTGTTTGGCTCTGCAGAGGCAGTATATTTGAATTGTTTCTGCACTGCACTAAGTTGGAAGTTTTACCATTTGGTTAAATTCAAAGTTATATCAGTTCCACAGAGAATTCCAGTGTCTGTCTTAATCCCTTTTCAAAATGAACTACAGACCTGTATCCAAAAGACTGCCGATTACAAAGTCCTGTGATGCCAAGAGTAGGATATCAAGGAAGTATTGTGTTAGTGCAGTGGAGGAGTAACCACGCTGTTTCATTTGAGTTTTGATGATTCTGAAAACTTCTGAACACTAATTTTTATAATAGTGAACAAAATAATTCATATATTAAAAAAATTATGATAAACTTTATGAAAACCAAGATTCAGTTTGTAGCTGTTTCATTTTTCTTGGGTCAGGCTAAATACCAATGCTGTTGATTTTTCAGTTCTGTAAAATATAGGTGTATTAAAAAGCTAATATACTACTTAGCATTTTTTTCTAATATTGCTTATGTAGCATTTTGGTTTTTATTGGGTAAGGTTAAAGGTGTCTTATTCTAAAACAGGCTGAAATTGAGGCTCAGCTAGCTAGAGAACGAGAGGAGGAAACCCAGCACCAGGCAGTGCTCGAACAGGAACGCCGTGACCACGAGCTTGCAATGAGAATTGCCCAGAGCGAGGCAGAACTCATCAGTGATGAAGCCCAGCTCGATTTAGGTTTACGCAGGTATGGAGCTGAGTTACATTTTCCTCTCTGTAGTTTTTTTTCTCCCTATCCTGAAACCTTTGAGAAGAATATGCTCTTGTTGTGTTTATGGAACTTCATATTCATTAAAATGAGCTTCTAAGTCAGTGTATTAGAATGGTTTTCAAATTAAATTTTGAAAGTTGTTAGAAATAGATTGCTTTTTCTTAGACTTTCCTAATTTTGCATCTCTCTACACCAGTAATTTTGTAGGTGCTTGTGAATATCACTGCAGTTGTCTTTCTTTTTTTGAGTGCTAGCAAGGACAGCAAACTTAGAATTCTGATTTTTATGACTCATTTAAAGTAGGGAATGGAACTTCTTCAGTGGTAAGTAATAATAAAATACATCTTTGCTAGGACTTGATGGTTCATTTGTACAGTGAATTTGTGTGGGATATTTTTTTTTTAAACAAGAAGCCCTCTTTGAATGCAGAAATAAAAGTAATTTATGGGCCCTGACTGGTAAGTTCTTTTCAAGTGGAATGAAAATATCTAACATAGATGGGTTCAAATGTTAAGTGTTAGTCTTGTTTTGTGTCAGTTTTTGATGTGTGATAAAAAGAGCTTAACTTTGGATACACATAATCACCACTGTCTGCAAGCAAGAGCTCTTAGTGTGTAAAAGGTGATGCCTTACAAGAAACTTAGAAGTTCCAGTAAAAATGGTGCTCACTGGTCAGGTTGCACAAAGGCACTTATGAACATTATTGGTGACTTCATTAGTATGACTCTTCTCAGTTTGTTGTTGTTGAAATGAGTGCAAGAAAATCCCCTATGATGCCATGTAATTTCAAGCTCCCAGATGTGTTTCTTTTGCTACCCAAATTTCATCTAGATGTATAATTTTTTTTGTTAACTGTATGCCTGCTTGAGATATGTGGGTAATTTTTTTGTCATGTTCAATACTGACTTAGATGGTTCCATTGAAATAGTTGTGTTTTTTGACTCAGTACAATAGTTGTCATATTTCTCTGATGAGAGTGACATGCTCCATTCACAGAATCAGAATGGTTTGTGTTGGAAGGGGACCTTGAAGATCATCTTGTTCCACCACCCTGCTCTGGTCAGGGACCCCTTCCACTAGATTAGGTATCTTAGAGCTCCTTCCAAGCTGGTCTTGAACCCCTGCAGGGATGGGGCAGCCCCAGCTTCCCTGGGAAGCCTGTTTCACTGCCTCACCGCTTTCCCTGTCTGGGTTTTGGTGCAGTACTTTGAAGGTAAACACAAATTCACTCTAATGTTGCGACCTGGCTGAGTTCTCTTAAATATGAAAGAAGGGAGGCAATAGACAAGAGCTCAGAGAATTCAGTAACTTTTCTGTCACTGAAGCTGTAATCTCCACTGTGGTTCCTACTGCTCATAGGTGATTTTGGGATTGTCTTGTATAATCTCAGAATGGATGATGAGCTAATTGTCATCATAACTCTTTGCCAGTTTCTCTCTGCTGTGTAGCTGGCACAGTTGTGCTGTGTAGCTGGTAGGAGACTGAAGACCCTTCTGAGTGATTGGAAAGTGCTGAATGGTCTGGACATGTTAGCATAGAGATGGAAATAATTTCTTGAGCAAGATAATACCTGTCTAGAAAAGAAGTGATAGATTTTTCTGCTTATATGAGATCTTTTTTATCTCATTGGCAATTTTTTTCCCAGGTTTCTAAAGTTTACTTCAAATAGTTAATCTCACATTCAAAACCTGAATAGAATGCTTTTAATTTATTATTTGATTTTATTTTGGTTTGTTTAAAATCAAACATTACCCTGGCCCCAGTATCTTCTACTGAAATCAGATGATTTTCACATAATTTCAAGGGTTGCCTTAAAGGTAGCAACTATAGAAATTTAGTGAAATGAAAACTATTGGTTAGAACAAATGATGTAATTTAATAATTAAATAATAAATTCTCAGGACTTCTTTTATATTATACCAGTCATAATTTTACTAGAGTCCAAAGAAATTATAGTCTACGGTCTTCTACATTTTAGACTGACATATTAGCATCTGATACATGAAAATCACTGACATTTCTATAAGTATATAGAAATGTTCAATTTTCATTGTTAAATTCCATGTTCAATTTTGTTGTAATAAGATAAAGTGTGTGATTTCATACTGAATTCATGCAGTCTACTGCTTTTGCAGTGTCTTCACACAGGTTTTTAAAAAATGGTTTAATGCTTACATATTGGCATGATTAAAATGGTGTTTTCCATTGTATGGTTGTAACTGTGGAGTGAAAAGAGGAAGAAAAAGGTGATTTTATGTGCTCAGTTTTAAGAAATATGTGACACTTTTGTGTTGTCATATTTGAACATGAGTGGCTGTAGTTTATTTCTTTTTTTCACAATACCTTGCTGTATTCACTTTCATTGCTTTCATAGATTTTTCAAGGTGCATAAGTATTAGCAGTTTCCTTGAAAAAGATATTTGTTGGCTTCTATCAAAGGAGAAAAGCTGTTTGTTCTGGCAGCAGATCCAGCATTTTCTTTTGTGCTTATTCTGCGCTGGATGTGCTGGACCTCTTGTAGCTTTATCCAATTTTACTACTCATGCACAATTTGAAAGGATGTGCAATACATGATTTACTGCACCCAGAGGTAAATTAACAGTAGTGATTAGCACTTAAGTAAAAACATAATTTAAATAATAAGTATCTGCTTCTAGATGGGCATTATTTTTCATTTATGTGGCTTATTGAAATATACAGTATGACATATAACACCAAAAGGAGCTGGTCTTAGAGAGTGTTGTGAGTGTATCTGTTCTGGGTTTTGCATTGGAACAATCCAAAAAAGTCCTAGTGTAGCATGGTTAGTGCTACATGTGTGCACCTGTGGGTTTCCAGTACATCAGTTAGACTTGGGGTCTGTTCACAGCTTGCATGAAGAAGCACCATCCTCTTCCCAGAGCAGCTACACAAGGTTTGCTGTTATTTCTCTTGATATGCTTATCCAAGCATGAAATAGAGCAGTAGCATGTGTCAAAGTCTCTGATTTTGAAAGATTGGACAGGGGAGAAAGGCTGGAGGAAGCTTTTACTTGTACAATTTTTTTTCCCAGATTATAATTTAAGACATAATTGAATGAGAAAATTGAGGGTGGGAAAAGGTCAATATAATCAGTTAAAAAATAATAATTAAAAAAACTCATAAGATAATGAAGAAGATGTGAGAGAGTAGGAAAAAGGCTATGACCCACCATTTCTTGCTTCAGATTATTAGAATATTAACTGGGCAGTAGTCTAACTTTAAATGTCTTCTATTTGCAGAGCCAATGGAACAAAGCCACAAATGACTGCGTATGGCATTTTTTTCCATTTGAATGCTCTAATAGATAAAAGTCTCACTAATTAATCAAACAAAATTGATATTGTCCTCTTATATACTAATACCCCCATAGTAATCTTTATCTGTATACCTCTGTAATGTCTAAATTAGTTTGTAATACCTTATATTCGCTACTTTGCTTATGTCTAATAAACCCTTTAATAATCAGATATACTGAATAACATCTATCAAAAAATTATTATATAATTGCTATGAAGTTTTTCACATACCATCCATTTTTCATTGCCCTGTGTGATTTATTGCCCTTTACAGAATCAGAACTCTGTGTGTGTGTGTATATGTATATGTATATACATATATATGTATATGTATGTATATATATGTTTGTGTGTGTATCTGAATGGAAATAATTTAAAATAAGTTGCCATTTCCTGTGCACTTCATTTAACTTCAGTTTGATTTTCAAGACACTTCCACAGTTATAAAGGCTGTTTTTGTATCCATATATTTGGTTTATGCTCATTTACCAATTTTCTTGTAGGGAACAAATGGCCACAGAAATGTCAGAAATATTGTCTAGGTAGGTGAGAAGGTATAACACCAGTGAATCAATCATTTCCGTGTGTGATTACACGTGAAATGGGTTGAATTATTATGGAATGAAAAGTACTGGAATCTTGGTTTTTTTAAGTGATAAGCAGATAAGTTTTTTCAGCAATTATTTCAGCAATTATTTCTTTGCTATTTTAATTGATTATATTGAAAAAGAATAAGAACAGTTCACTACCCTGTAATTTTCTGTAATTTCGTTAACACTTCTCCAGCTTTCTTCTCCTCTCACCTTTGTGATAAACAGAACACAAGACTACACATCTTTTAAAGGTGTGTTTCTACAGATTCAGCATAAAATTAATGAAGTCATTTAACAGTAATGTAACTGTTGGTGCATTTAATAAGGAAATATTCTAATTAGAGTTCCCTTAAAATAAAAGCAATTTTGAAAATTTCCATGGTAAGACCGTATTAAAAACCTTCTTAACATATCCAAACAAAATTCCCTTCTGAGATTTCTTGAATAGTAATGCAAGATTTTATGCACAATGGAGAAGGAAAGATAAATACAGGTTTTGGTCTGAGTATACTAGTTGGTAAAATACTAATACTCTGTTCAAAGAAATTTATGTGATTGTCTTCCATATCAGCAAGTAATTAGAAAGTGTTTTCTGCAACTTGAGGGCAGAAATAACCTTCGACATTGATTTTATGAAGAAAAAATGTTTAGAGGTTTTGAAAGTGAATCTGTTGTTTAACAAGTTACTAAGCTATGTATATATAGTCTGAAGGTGATCAGTCTCATATGTTTGATGGATTTTCTAGTGGTATCATGGATGATTGGAATGCAGCTGGTAACTAAATTTTTCTCCTGCAGTGTTATTTTAAGAATAGGAATAAACCACATAATGTGTAATTAATGTAGCATGTGAATTTAAATGGCCATATTGTATTATATATATTGACATAGTTCCAGTGACAGTGGCCAATATTTAATGTATAAACAGATGACAAAATTTTGGGGCAAAATCAGAGGCTTGGTGTTCTGGTTGAATTCAAAATGCAATATACCTCTCAGTATCTGGTTGTTAAACTAAATTTGTCTCACTTTTCATACACTGGAAACTTTCATACACTTGGAAACATGAGACTGAACTTTTGCATTTTTAGTCTAAAAATACTGTTTATGATACATAACTCTCATATGTAGCAGTGAAGATTGAATGTCAAATGTGGTGCTCCTCTTACTGCCAGACTGTTATGCTTGAAGTCATGTAGAAAACAAGCAAGTGATCTTCAGAGTGCAGAGTAGTACCCTAATAGAAAGACTAAGCCATTAAATTGGATTAGCATTCTTAAAGTTTAACCAGAGAGGGTACAGCCTAGTTCTGCTGTGCTAAATTAGGCAGCAAACTCTTTGAGTGGTGGGTAATGTTGCCAAATAAGGAAAATCCTTAGGATTTGTCAAATTAGGTGCAAGAAGGTTAGACACCAGGCAGTGGAAATTATTTATCAGGAATCCTTAATGTCCTACAGGTATGCCAGTAATAACACAATATTGGAGTAGATATTTTGAAGGATTTGTCCAGCTATATGTTTTACACTCATGAGTAGTTCTAAGTCAGAGTTAATTTTTTAAGCTGGACTTCTCACACTCTAACTGGAAGCTGTGTGTGGACTCAGATTAGTAGTATTAGTAGGCATTAAGCTGCTACTCCAACAGTAAGATTCTATAGTTTTAATTATACTGAAGAGATGGTTCAGTTGTTATTAAGAAGAACATTAGGTTTATTCAATGAAATTTAAATTGCATTTGTTATCTCTGCTTTCAAAACTGCTGTATCTGCATGAAGAAAAAATTCAGGTTATAATAGTTTTTTATAACCTTCTAATTACAAAAGGAAAATAAACATAAAACTTCACAGTACCACATGAGACCTTAATGGAAAAATAAACGTTAAAATCATATTCACGAGATTATACCTATTAATAGTGTGCCTGTCCCACAAAGATATTACTGTACAAACAGACCCTCCAATGAAAAGGCCTGTTTTTTTCTTATTACATCAAGAATTTTACTCCCTTGTTAAAGATCTAGTTTCTTTTGAAGAAATCCCCTCAGATCCTGAAATAATTCAATTTTTGTTCTTAGCCATGAGCAGAGGCTGGTAAAATCATGTGTCTGCTCTTGAATTCCATAATGTTTAAAAGGTATGCTGATCATCACTGATCACTGCAGTATTTTGAACTTATTTTATAAGCAAATAATCCATGGGAAGTTTGCCATTCCTGAGGGAGGCTTCTTCCAGTTATCCATACCATATTTCTTGGGGAAGAAAAATAAATTCAGGCTTTTTTTTTATATTTAATGTTCATTTTGTACATGGAAACCTTGTACATTTTCTTAAAGGTGATTAGGATTTTATTAATAATTTCTCACTTGCATTTGCTCTTGACTTACTTGTGTATTACCTACATGGTGAAGACCTTTTGCCTTTGGAAAACACTACATTTCAGTGAGTCTTCTTTTACTGGTCAGCCTTTTGTCTGAGTTGTCTTTTCTACCTTGATATTTCTTGATGATCAATGTCATCACCCCCAACCCCAGAATAAATATTGCTATTATTAGATAGCCAATGTAGAATTAATTTCCTCTCTCAAGTAAGGTTTTTGTCAAAGACAGAATATTTTCTCAAGCTTTGGAACAAGGATTTTATTCTAGACCAATTTAAATAGCAGAAGAAATGCCTTTTCTTCCTTCTCCTTGTTCTACTTCAGAAATATTTTTCCTTGTCTATTTTTTGAATAGAACTAAAACTGTTTACTGTCAATCTTTGTTTCCTGCATCTTGCTTGGTACTAAGTAAAATGTACATCAGTGTGGGATGAGATACCCGGAACATGTATCTTTCCATACATAAAAGTATCAATGACAATTCCTTTTAATCTTTAGGAGGCCAATCAGATTACGATATGATTTTGTGCATAAAATATATTCTCATTTTCTCTTAATAATTCAAACATCTTGAAAATATTTTGGTATTTTTTCTTAGAATTGTGCATGGTAATAAGTATGATACATTGTTGATCATGGGATCTCCTCCTCTTAAAACAATTCCTGTTTAATACTTGAAAAAATACATATATATTTTAAAAACAATTGCAGGGGTCCTGCAGTGCAAGCCACAAAAGCTGCTGCTGGTACTAAGAAGCATGATCTCAGTAAATGGAAATATGCAGAGCTTCGCGATACAATCAACACATCCTGTGGTAAGTCTTTTTTTTCTGAGAGAGTTCAAGTTGTAGTTATATGAAAAGTGTTACTTTCTTCCTATAACAAAGATAAAAAGTTTACATAAGTTTGAACAAATAACAAATTAATTAAAAAAAATTCTCTTACCCCCAAAAGAACAATACATGAAGCTATTTCCATATTAAGGAAACAGAATTTCCATTGTTATGTCTTTTAGGTGTTATATATTTAAGATAATAAACATCTTGGGCCATAAAATACATGTTATAACTTCTTAATTAAATTCACTAAGTTTGCTATACTTCCACAGAGGGAATAGTAGTTATTATGCTTTACCTAGAATTTGCATGTTCTAAGATTTTTTTTGCTATCACTTTGTGCAGTTACTAGATCATAAAGAAAGCAAAAATACGTTCTCTCTTAGATATTAATATTATTCTTTAATTTCCAAAATGTGTAACTTCTTTTTGGAAGCTTACATAGTGAAGTTCTTAAAAATTAAAAGATACATGAAAAAAAGAATGCAAATTTAAGCAGTCAAATTGCCGTTTTTTTCTTTTTTCAGTTGCAGAAATAATGTTCAGTAGTGCAATTTAATATTTAAAAAATTTGTTTCTGTGCTGCTTGTGTTGTGATACTGTCAACAGAAATATTTGTAGCATTTCACTGCTCCAAATGTCCCAGTACAGCAGCTACTTTGGGGATTGTCTTTACTCTAAAGCAGAAAAGGATTCAGCAAACTCTGAGACTTTCTGGACCATAATCCACAGGCCCTATGCTGCAGAGAGTGAGGGGTTTTTGTATTACATTTTATCATATTAGTGTTACAATTTCATCTCCAATCATATACCTTATCAATATAGAAAAGCATTTAATAAATAATTTTTCTGACTTTTCTCATTCATGCCTTCTTCTCCTTTTTTCGGGATAGATATTGAACTCTTGGCAGCTTGTAGAGAAGAGTTCCACCGAAGGCTAAAGGTGTATCATGCTTGGAAATCCAAGAATAAGAAACGCAATGCAGAAACAGAACAGCGTGCTCCCAAATCAGTCACAGACTATGGTGAGGAGAGATAATTTTGTGTTTATAGTAATTTTGGTGATAATATTCTAAAAAGAACATTTCTGGAATGGATTTTGGGTTTTCAGTGTTGAAGAAACTTGGAGTTTATAGGAGTGTTTTATGTTGATTTAAGGTAAATATTTTGGAAAGATTGAAACTAGCAAATTCTTCACAGAAATTAAAATACCTTCAGTAGACCCAGCTATTTATGCCGAACAGCTCTCTCTTAAATCCTTTTCTCGCATCCAGCTGACGTCTATTATAAAGAGTTCTTGACCTACTGATGCAGGTGCTGGTATTTTTGTTAAATGTTCATTGATGTGCTACTTTAATATTACGTAATATATAGCCATGTAGATACTTTTAAAAGGTGCTACTAATTCTGTCATTTATGTCACTGCTTATATACATCATGCTACATCCTCTTCTAAAAAATCTGTGATATTGCAATTTTGATATTGCAATATTGCAATTTTGGCTCATGGGGTGACAAATTTTGTGTAAACCCTGTATTCTATTTAGACCCTCATTCTACTGATTTCACAGGCAGGTGTTTATTGACAACGCAACACACTAATCAGAGTAAGTTTCTTTTGCATTCATCAAGAAAGATGGGAGTTTAAGACTCGCAGACCTCAAAATTCCTTGCCTGGTTTCTGGAGTGATTGTTCACAGAGTGGACTCTTACTCTTTTCCCAGCATCCCACCTCAGACGTCTGCTGATCGTCTATATAAAACGAATCTAAGCAGTTTATAGAATCACAGTAAATGCATGGAATAATTTAGTCAGGTCATTCCTTTTGTCTTTTGGTTCCATGATATTTGATATTTGTGTTCCTGCCACACACGTCATGGGAGAGACAAAGGAAAGGGAAGATGGGGGGAAAGTGCCCTTCCCAAAGTCATATGAGATTAAGGCATTGTCCTGGGACATGGAGAATGAGCATCCCAGGGAATGCAGGTGCCCTAGGTAATCTCAGTCCATGTACAAAGGCACCTCCTTCCCCTTGGTTCATTCACTTGAGTTATGCATTGCTTGAGCATTACCTGAGTTTGAGGTTTTTGGAGAATTTTAGTATGGATATGTGGAAGGCAAAATCTGGACCCCTGGAGAAGATATTATCACAGAACAGGTCCTTGTGTCTGAAATGTGGTTTTAGGTGCTTAAGAAAGCTTATGACTGAAATGGTAGGAAAAGGCATTTGAAACACTTCTGGAAAGTGGTAAATTGCTTTGAATGTTCTCTGGAGCTAAATGGGTAAAATATTCATACACAGTATTGCTGATGGGAAGTATCAAAGAGCAGATGATATTTGGATTTTTGCACACAAAGCTGAGAATATTCATATTCTTATCACTTTTATTCATGCATTTTCTGCGTTCTTTTCAGTGTTTTTCATTGTATTTTTTCACCTTCATTAAAATATAGCATTATATTTCTGACTAAGAGAAGCTTGCAGTTCAGAAGAAATTGATAGTGACTTTTAGAGACTGTTAATGCCAGTATAATTCTTCATATTGCAAATAATTATACCACATGGGCATTTCATGTATATATATTGTAGTGATCTGAGAAGGTAGTAAGAAGGAATTCTGATTTCTTAGGTGTTTAAGCTAAAAGTCTTTCTAGTGGTAGTGGATGTGTGCTTAAAATGATGTAGCTTTTTCTCTTCATTGATTTAATGTAGTTTTACAGTATCCTTTAATGTAATTTTACAACTATCCTTTAATTAAATTAATACATTCTATACAATTAGTATAGAAACTAAGCACTGGTTTGTATATTATTATTTGTATTGACAGAGGTCTGGAAGTTTTTTTCCTAGCAGAAATGTCAAAAAAGAAAAGTACTACATTAATTAATTAGCAGATTTGTCAGAGCAATCTGTGCTTACCATATGTACCACTGAAGCTTTGTAACAGGAATTGCAAATTATTAAGGTGATTCATTTTGAGGTTAAATCCTGATGAAGATAGAAGCAGAATATGAGTAGAAATACTTAGTATCTGCATTTATGTTATAACTAGAATTCCCATTTGTCTGTTGTGAGCATTGGTGAAAAATATTGATGTTGTAATGAAACCATAACTTATAAAGGATCAGCACTTTCATGTTTTGTTCAACATGTAATATTTGTTCACAGATTTTGCACCATTTTTGAACAACTCAAGTAAGTGAGGAGACAGTTGTTTAAGCTAACTTTGAAGAATAGGAACACTTGAGAGCTCTATACTAACACTGATCCAGTGTTTTGCTATACATGTATATGTAGAAGTCAATTGTAAAAAAAATATTTTTATAATTTGACAATGTTATTCCTCTGATGGTAATTATACATTACTGTAGTAATTAAAAAATGTACTTGTCTTCGTGAAATCCTACCCATTTAAGGAG
The DNA here is from genome assembly GCA_003676055.1 of Chloebia gouldiae. Classification (NCBI taxonomy): domain Eukaryota; kingdom Metazoa; phylum Chordata; class Aves; order Passeriformes; family Passeridae; genus Chloebia; species Chloebia gouldiae. The sequence goes on from QUSF01000002.1 coordinate 27,027,049, forward strand.
TCATGGGAAGGGAGAGTGAAATAACCTTACATAAAATATTGGAAGGTATAATCTATTTTTTCCAACCCTCCCCACCACCACTGAAATAACATTCTTGTTCTAGCATTTTTTATTGTCTGCACATGGCTTTTTGTTGTAGCAAAACTCTGGAATCAACATAATTTAACAACTATTTTTCTAGCACACAAACTAACCTCAGGTAATGGTTTCTTCTGAATAGAACCACAGTTCTATAGCACCAAGTAGAGGCTCCATTGGCTGCTTAGCATTCCTGTTCTCTAGACTTAGCCTTGGATTTACACATGCCTAGGGGTAGAAATGAGCCTTAGCAATTACCATTGCAGTACAAAAAGTATTTAATGCTTAATACTTAAGCATTTATCTGCTGGGATAAATGTTCAGACAATTTGTAGAAAGTTGAATTAGTTTTTTATATATTCTGTTTCCCTGTAAGGTGTGTGTTTTATCAGAGTTGATGTATAAAATTAGCATTCACGTGTTAAAATCTGGGTGTTTTTTTCTTTTATTGTTTATTGTTAATGCACACATTAAAAAAGGAGATTCAATATGTATAACATGTGGTGGATTTTTGAGGTTCTGCTCTTCAGGTTTAGAAAAATTATTTTTGCTTGAATCTAAGCAGAAGAAATTTCAAGATGCAGTTTTTAGTCTATATTAGTCCTGTTCATGACTGTAAAAATAAGTTATTAAAAGTAATTGTAATTTTTCATATTATTAAATGTTAGCTCAGAAATTACCTTTGTTGCTCAATAGACAAGGAAAAAATTGAATTCACTTTTAATTATTCCTTTCATGTTGAAACATATAAAAAATTAATACTGATTTTTTTCTGTAGAGATGGTAAAGGTTCTTGAGCAGGGTATCTGTAACAGTGGTGTAAACCACTAAAACAAGATCTGTAACAAACTTTTGCAGGGGTGGTTATTAAAGGAAAGGATGTTGCTTTTAAGAGCATTTACTATTTAAACTAATTATGATAGTATATGTGTAAGATTAAGAAGGTTGATCATTTGATGAATTAACTTAGAGAGTATGTGCTTTTATTTGAAAGCAAGTTTCTCTTCAGAGTCTGAAATATGGGGAACTGAAAAAGTCCAAAAATTTGTGTGGAAAATATTTACCAAAAATATATATGAAACTTGAAAAAAATTGTATGTAACTTTCTCCTTTAGAAGTTCACTCAGCTGATCCTAATGGTCTGGGATAATTCCTTGAAAAAAGAAAGCAGCCAGAAATTACTTCTAATGCCAGATTTGACATACAGAAATCTAGGCAGAAAATTGTTTGGTGGAAGCTTTGTAATAAACAGTATTTATTGTCAACATTTCTATTAACAAATTAGTAATTTCTAACAGTATTATACATCCTTTTGTGTTGACTGTCAAACATCAAGTGATGCTTTGTATGTTTGTAACTGAAAATGCTTTTGTGCACTGCAATCTTTTTTACAAAGAAATGGACTGAACAAAAGCAATTACTGATAAATGTTTCTGGTTGGTAAGAAATTTTATATGGGAAGTTTTACCTTAAATATTGATTTAAAGCAGAATATGTAATTTTATTTACTTTCTTTTGTTTAAATATGCAGTTGGGCCACATGTAGATACAGCAGTTAACATGAGCCTTTTTTGAGCAGTGTTTTAGCTGTTGCGATTCACAGAATGCACATTATATGAGATGGGAGTACTTTTTAGGTACTTTTATTTACATTTTAGGTAATTTTTAGTACTTTTTGCTGAGACTTCAGATGACCTTGAGAGAGAATCTCTTGGGTTTTGGGGGGGTTTATTTGTTTTTTTGTGTTCTTGTGTTCTGTTGTTTTGTTTTTTTTAATGTGCTGGCTAATAAAGCAAATAATATGGCTTTCTTGTTTTCTAATTGTCTTTTTCACTTATTTTTGGGGGGATATTTTGTATGATAGCACAACAGAACCCCACAGCCCAGCTACCAGGCAGACAACAGGAGATTGAAATAAACAGACAACAGCGCTACTTCCGCATTCCCTTCATCCGCCCTGCGGACCAGTACAAAGACCCGCAGAACAAGAAGAAGGGCTGGTGGTATGCACACTTCGATGGGCCCTGGATTGCTCGGCAAATGGAGCTTCACCCTGACAAGGCACCCATTCTGCTTGTAGCAGGTTGGTACTGAAAGCAACATTGCAACTTCAAAAAACTTCACAGGTTCTTCTTTTTATCATCAGCTGTTCTTATCTGGGCAGAATTTGAGGATTCGGGACTGCTGTTGGTGGTGGCCAAATGTTTCAGAATATCATTTGGACGTGTAGCTGGTCCTGTATTTTACTTGTACACAGATTTCAAGTTAGAAAGCCATAGAGTGGGAATCCAAATGGCCAGGGTTTTATTATTACAAATCCTCAGATTATTCATTGAACTGGAGACAGCGTGAAGATTAAGCATCACAATTTGTCTGGGGATGGTCCACTCATTATTATACTGTTTCTTAGTTAGCTGTAAAGGATTGCAAGCAGTTTGAATCAAAACAATTTGTACATATGTTACATTGTCTTTCCATATCATGGGGCTAATAGCAAGCTGATGCTTTTATCCTATTTATGCTACTTAGTATTGGAGAGTAGGTTTTTAATCTTAAAAATCTAAAATAACTGTTGCAGTGGACAGGTAGAGATTTATCTGGTAGTGAAATGTATCCTCCTTTTCTGGAGGATGAGGGGCAGGGGAAAAAACACTGGAGAAATGCTTACACTTCTGTGATTTGAGATTCTGTATTTAACTTAGGGGCTGAGGAAAGGCCATAGCCAATTTGTTTCACTTCAGAATTATGCTTTACTAGCAACAAAAGTTTATTTTCTGCAAATTATTTTAAAGTAGAATTCCTTATACCAACTGTTGCTGTTCAGTGCCAAAGCCCATAGCTAAAAGTAGCACTGCTGTCATGAGTATCTGTTAAAAATAAGTTTGCAATTGGATTGCCTGTGTTGGTCTCATTTGGTAAACACTTTGTTTTGAGTGGTAGCCTGACAGATTAGCTACTTGATCTGAAGTCTGGAATTATTAGTTGCTTTGATATATTTAACCAAAAGTAAAGAAGTTCACTGTGAAGTGGCCTGAAACTGAAAATATATGTAATCTGAATGTGGTTGTCATCCTGTAATGGGTTTCAGAAGACTATATTGAGATGATGATCTTTCAGCATCTTCCCTTTATTCCTCTTTGCTTGCCGTTTAAGCACAGTTTTGTCAATTGCAGCATCTGATACTATTTTATTCTCATAGTGCTTTAATGTTCTCTGTGTAACAAAAAGCCAGGAAACTGAAAAATGCCTGTGTCTGAGGACTTCCTCATAAGCTCTGAAGTCTACTAGTAAACCAGATCTACAGAGAGGAAATCTTATTAACAAGGATCTAATTTTTATTGATGGGACCTTTGAATGATGTAAAATATGTTTTCTTTTTCCCTTTACCGTTTTAGGTAAGGATGATATGGATATGTGTGAGCTTAATCTTGAAGAGACTGGCTTGACCCGAAAGCGAGGTGCTGAAATTTTACCGAGACAGTTTGAAGAAATTTGGGAACGCTGTGGAGGCATCCAGTATCTCCAAAACGCCATTGCAAGCAGACAAGCTCGCCCTACCTACGCTACGGCCATGCTGCAGAACCTGTTGAAATAACTGGGCAGTCGGCACAGGAGCCTTCGAGATGAGAACCGTGCCCACGATACAAAGGGAAGAGTTCCTCTGGGCTACAGGGGGCCTAAACATTCTGTAATCACAGTAGAGATGTTTAATATAAAGTGAACAGATTTTATTAATCATGTGGTTTGTTAATTTGTACTTCATGATGTTTAATTTGTGTAGTGAACTTTACTAGGTATGAGGACCCTGAAGAAACTTCAGTCAGTGTAGTTTGCTGCATTTTGTTTATATGTTGCATTTTCTTTAACAGTTTCTGTTATAACTCTTAACACTTTTAAGCAATCTGTCTGTACTTGGGTACATATTGCAAAGAACTGCACTGCAACCACCTTTTTATAAGATTCCTTCTTTAAAACATTGAGTAGTTGGCTTCAAGTGGTGGCCTAGAAAAGAGAATATGCTATTTCTAATAACTGGAATTGTGAGGCCTTAGCTTTGACTTCTGTTACGGAGAAGTTGGAGTATGCTTTTATATAATCTGAGACATTTTATGTCCTGATTTGCAAACTGGTTAGTGTCTGTATTTAATGATTTTTGTTTTTGCAGAACCTGATGGGAAATCCTCCTAAACTTGAGACCTATAAACCCCTGTTTAATGCATTCTCTCTCTTGGTTTAAGAGAAATTATTTTCTGTACATTCCAAGAAAAGCATTCATATTACGTCAGAATAGTATAATATTGGAGGTCCTCAAAGAATGTACTGCTCTTTAGGGCTTATACCACTTCTCTCTTTTTTTTTTTTTTTTCCTCCTTAGTACAAATCTGCTTTAGGCTTTATTTTTCTGACCACATTTCTATTAGCAATTCTTGGACAGTTTGTTTAGCCACATAGCATAATTTCAACATATTACACAAAATTGTCCAAGCTTTGTATCTGAAGATTAAGGATAGCATTAAGGGAAATATGTTCAGCTTTTTGCTGGCAGTATAACTTAACTGAATATTGAAGCCTGAGCTTCAGAAATCCTCTTTATTTTAATTGTAATGAGATATACAAGGTCTGTAACTTCTGTTAGACTGTAAAAAATTGGTCCAATAACAGAGTGCATCTTAATACAATGTGCTGATGAAATAGCTACAATTTTTAGTGTACTGGAATATCATAGTGATTCGGATGCTGAGCTGTATATTAATCTCCTCTATTAAGCTTCATAGCTTGTAACAATTCCTTTATTAAGCTGTTTGGGGAGTTTTTGTGGGTGGGAATCATTAATTTCATACAGTTTTAAGACGCATCTCTTTCACTTATATGAATGAACATTGCTTTACCTTGCTGGCTATTATTTCAACAAATTAAACATGACCATTTGTTATCTCTCTGATAAAAATCCAAAATATAAGTAGTGTGATGTCCAGTTACATAGCCTGATTTAAAAATCAGTTTTTGCCCTTTTTAATTGACAGTTTGCTTACAGTATAAAATAATTTCCACACTCCTTACTGAGCATGAAACCTCTCGGAAACTTTAATTTTTAAATGCATAAATATACTTAATTTTCAAGAGGGGTGGTTCTGTAGCACAGAGAAAGTTCCTTGCTGACCTTAGACCGTGGTTGCGTGCCACAGTCTGCTTGTTGTTATAAATGCACTCCTTATGGGAATAATGTGGAGATACTCAAGTGGTATTTAACTCTCTACACATCCACTGCATCAGGGAATCTCAAATTCTGCTGCAGACCCACTCTACTTCCTGGTCATGTGGTTGCAAATGAGAAAATTGTTTTCAGTTTACCCAAATTCTTCACAGAAACAGTCATTTTTGGCTGGAAGATGAAAGGAGAATTGCATCAGACTTCTGGCTGGAAAGTTGTGTGCAAACTCATACAGTGTTGCGTGAGTTTAAAGGTGCAGCTTATGAAATTTAGATTACTGGTTTAATGTATTGCTGCCTTGGAACCAAAATGTGACAACTTCCAGTCCCCAAACACTTAACACTGCAAGAAGCTGTGCTCACTCAAGCAATCCAAGAAAAAAATCACCGACTTGACCTGTGTTTGTTTCTGTCTGTGTTTTTCTGGTTGACTCAGCACATTCCATCTCAGTGTATATATCTTTAAAATCCATGGATCTTATGAGACTGAATATTGTAAGCAAAGAACCTCGAATGCTTACATGTGGGGAGGTATATACACATATATGTGCTTAAATATTTCAGTATGTATGTGTGTAAACATACCTGCAAGTAACTTTAAATAAAATTAACTGAATTTTTCCACTCTGTTACTTTAGTTATGTCAGGATTTCCTTGACTGGCATTGAAAAGAAAATTTATTCGTCAGAATGGGATGTATGGAAATTTTTCTTTACTAAATAACTAACAAATATGAGCTATCATGAAAATAAAATGGACTTTGAAATAGTGGAAGAGCCTCTGGTGGCCGGACATCTCAAATGAGATGTTCCCACCTCCCAGCATTGCTCCAGAAGTATGCCTGAGGGAAGCAGAAGATGCATTCCAAAAATCAGGGTATTTTAGTTTGCACAGTAGCAGGCTGCCTTTTTCTCCCTTTTTTTTTCACTCCACACCAAAAGCAGCTTCTGCTCTTAGTTTTACTTATCTTTTTGTGAAACAAAATTAATTTTCAGTTAGTTTCAGATTTTTTTTTTTGACCTGTCTGGCAATATTTAATTGCCTACCAGTTGTTTCCATGGTCCCTTGTACTCTGTCAGATAATTATAGCTGGTTGATTTGGAGAGGAAATAAAAAATGAGGGGAGAGTGTTTATCTTTAGGACTGTAGGATGACCTGATGCCTATCTGATCTATAATTATAGAGAAAATTATAGAGGTTTTTAAAGCACATTGGCTTGGTTCTCTGTGTGTTTCATTTAAAAAAAAAAAAAAAAAAAAGTCTTCCTGCCTGTCACTGAAGCTGTCCATTATAGGTGAGATCTGCTTAAAATGCTCCACAAAACAAAGGATAGGAAGAGAATCACCACACTGAGCTAAATTCCTGACTAGGTGACCCAGGACTATGCATTTTCTTGAGAATGCTACTCTGAAGATCCTAAGGTCATTCAATACTTGTCTTTTATCCACTGATAAGATTGTGTTTTTCTTTACCTAGTTGAATCCTCTGGGTTTTTTTTTTCAAATATCTTTATTTTAAGTATTTAAATGACTTCTTAATACTGTACTGAAAATTAAAAATAAAAAATAAACACATTCCATGTTGAAATCTTACTTGTTTCTTACTGTTTTTGTCTTTGAAGAGTTGAAGCATAAGGATTAATTATGTTATGAGAAAGATAAAAATATTCCTTTGCTGGTTCTGTCTGCTGTTTTTCCATGAGATATTTTTGGTACTTAAACCTACTTTTTAAAGCTTTATTCTAATATAGATTTTGTCTTTACTTTTTAAGGTAAGTGTTCCTCCAAAATGACATTCTGATATTAGAAAATTCTGATTTTGTTATCTTAAACCTCATACTTCATTTCTCAGTATTTATTGAAACAAGTATCTTTTTACTTTCAATGCTTTTTTAACATTTATTGCTATCACTTTTAATATATCATTTGCTGTGCTATGTACTCTGTATCCTTTTAATTTTAGATTGTGTCTGTCAGTGACTGTGACACCACCTCTGTTGCTTTGAATGTGTGTGCTGTGGTGGAAGCTTTATGTTTGAGAAGGGGATGAGGTATTGCTTTTATGGGGCTTTGTTTGTTTGTATTCCCCTTAGAGTCTTAGGGAACTTTCTCATCTTAAGGGCCAACTCACCATGGCTAAATTAAAAGTTTTTTAATTTAAAAAGATTTAAGTCATACTTTATCTAGGAAATGTAATTTTTTTTTCAGTTTCCTTATGTCTTTTATCTCCAACTGTAACTTTACATCAGTTTTAAAGTAACATGATGAGCTTTAGTGTAATATTAGGTACCACTTCAATTCCCTGTGAAATTTTCAAGGAAATAATTTTATTATGTTTTATTGAAATACAAAAGGTTTACGTCCAGCAAATATATTTGGTAATTAATAGTTGAGAGTGATAAATACAATCATGAGTAATCATTATTAAAATGCACATTTTAAAATTACTTAGTTTTTAATCTGGCTAATGATAACTAGTATAAGTTGAAATACACTAAACACATACAAAAATACATTTGTAATGGAAAAAATGGAATGCTATCAGCATTCTTAATGCATTCTTAGCTTACATGAGCAATAGTGAAAAGCTAGCATTTGTAGGCAAGGATGACTTCCAGTGCCCTGCAAAAAGTACTTTTAAAGTAATTTTATTCTGAAGTGTAACTGTGTAAAAACACATCTTAGGTTTCTTCTTTATTTTTCTTTCCTACTTATATAAAGTAAGTAAAACTACTATTTCAGCTTAGAAACTCAACCTTGTGTTCTTGATGCACTGCCTTCATTTGTACTCAGTCACCAGTTCCAGTGGTTTTTTTACAGGCAAACCCGTGCAGTTGTTTGGAATTTGTAAACAGTTCTGAGCAGACTTGAGAAGGGAAACCAAAGTTCAGTCTTTGCTGTGGTAACTGCACGGCACGAAGTAAAAATTGTCACCAAAGTCAGCTGCTGTCCTGAATACACAGAAGTTTCACATCTGAATGAGGGATTGTCATCCAGGATAGTCATGAACTTTGCAGAAGCTCAGTTTGAGCTGTAAGTACGACTTCTGGTGTGCACCAAGCAGCAAACCAGTGCCTGAATACAACACTGGTGCAGAATATAAATGGAGATATTTACTCAAGAAAAAGATACTCAAGGTAAAATAATGCTCCTACTTCAATCAGGATTGTGGATTCATAGTGCATAAATTAATAGGCCTACAGAATACTTAATGGCCACCCATTGTCTGCTTGAATTTCTCCTACAAAAACTAACAGTAGCTTCTCAAAATTATTTGTGTGGATACTGATTCTAAAGTATAGGTTCTCATGTGCAATTCTAATTTACTCACTACCAGGAGGATGGTTGTGAATATAAATCTCATGTTCTGGAAAGATGAAACTCCACATATTAGACCTCAGCGAAAAGTCTGAAGTCTTAGGATAACCTGATAGTTTTCCTGTCACCGGAATTAAACAGTTAAGTGAATATGTACTTAGTAAAAATGACATGTTTATTAACAGAAAAATAGGAATCTGATGTTCATAAAAACCCTTGAAAAATCCAACTTCTGTGTGATTTGTCATGTGAATATTCAGGGAGGGAATAAAGAAGTTCCCAAATGCTTTTAATGTAGCCTCTGGTCAATGACAGCTCTAATTTCCATTCACTATTTGCATCACTGTGTGTAAGGAAGGTTAATAAAGGGGTATAGAAATGCATTGAAACTCCACTGACATTTTTACCAGAATGACTGTAACATACAATATTGAAATATGTCACTTCTCAGCAAAATCTGTTTCTAGCACTCAGCTCTTAAATAAAACAGTTAAGATATGTAAGCACCAGAAGCTTAATGCATGCATCTCAATAGTGGGGAACTTCCTACCAGGTATTTTAGACATGCTCAAAAGGTGCTCAACTCGGTTTCTTTCCTTCAGTAAAACTATTTTTTTATATGTGCACTGATTTTAGAGCCAAAATACTGTATCTTTAGGAATCCTTTATTTCTTTTTTCATACTCATCCTGAAGTCCAATCTTGAATAATGCAGACCTTCTTTCTTGAATACCTATAAGAGAAAGTCTCTTAATAAGACATTTGAAAAGTGTTGTTGAATTTGAAAGTGTACTATTTATCTAATATCTAATAGGCAAGGCCATCAAAATAGGTAGTTCATTATAAGAACTGAGCTTTGAGAAGGCTTCAGGGAGCCATTCTAAAGGCCTGCCGGTATCTACGGGGGGCCCAAGAAGGAGGGAGAGAGACTTTTTGCAAGGAAAGGGAGTGATAGGACTAGAGGGAATGGCTTTAAAATGAAAGAAATTTAGATTAGATGTAAGGAAGAAATTCTTAACTGTGAAGGTGGTGAGGTACTGGAAGAGATTGCCTAGAGAAATTGTGGATGCCTCATCCCTGGATATGTTAAAATTTGTTAGTGTTTGAATGACTAACTGGGTAAAACTCCACCCAATCAAAACCCCCTCTGATGAGTAAGTTTGCAATAATTTTCCATGCAATGGTTCAATCACTAAACTGGAAGCATTTTTCATGTTTGGGAAGGATTTGAAGGTTTTTTTAGCTTCTTGGAATTTTATGCCTATTTTCATATATGCCTTTATAAATACAGAGCTGTACTTAGTCTAGATAATATGTCCTAAAAAGCTGTTAATGCTGTCATACATATTGCAGGCCAGAATTTAGATACTGAATTATCAATTTGGCCTACAAGCTGTAGATAGCCACATCCTGAAAATTCAGTTCAAGTGCTATATTCTATTTAAAAAATTTTAGCCCTGAAGGCTAAAATAGTGCTCCTTTTAGTTTCAGCTAATGAAAGGTTTCATTTTCTTCTACCACTGGCTATTTTCAAATCATTGAAAATATCTTGAATCTAAGGGTGATGTAAACAATCACAGTAAATTTAAGTAACAGTGAAAAATAGCCACCTAATTTTTTTAAACCCAATTCAATTTTGTGGTTGCTGATTTCTCACTAAATTAATTTATTTAACTAGATCTTGAGAAGAGCTTTGTCAGTGTACTTTTGACAATTCAAATATTGTCTAGATGTCACAGACCTGGTTTTCTTTCACAGATGTGCCATTTTATTACTTTAATGAAATATTTAATGCTTTTCTATGTAGTATTTTAAGTAGTTTAGCTATTATGAAAGTTTATTGGTCTACAATTGCCCACAGGCACATTTCTTTTAAGGTGGGTATAAAATACTAATTGCAAACATCTGTGCTCATGCTTTTATGACCAGTGAAGCGAGTTCATTCTTGAGCTTTTCCACACTGCTACTCCCTGCTGCTTCATCCATCTCCATCTTTGTCCGTCTCTAACTTTGTGTTCCAGTCCCCCCATTTTCAGCTCAGTCTGTTACTGTACTTGAAGAGACCAGGCCTGGGTATGATGAAGATCAGTGGTAATAAATCTTTCTTTATGGTATCTTTGCTTGTTCCTTTATTTACATAACAACAAACATGTTAGGAACCCAAGATTCATGTAGTTGCTATCCTGTCTTCCAAAATCCTGTCTTCCATCTAGTGCCAAGGGCACTCCTGTACTGGTATTCCCCACAATAACAATGGGTGCTAACAGCTAGAGCAAAACCTTTTTATTCCTAATTGGGCTGTAATTCAGAAAAATGAAAAATAGCAAAGTAAAAGGTTTTTTTGGTATCTATCAAGAGGACATACTCAGATACATCAGAAACAGTCTGCCAGACTCATCTTTTCTCCTTTCTGTCTTTTCTTCCCCCCACAATGATACAAGGGGTTTCAAGTAGCAAAACTTGAAATAATACTTGAGATATGAGCAGTGTCCTGTTCAAATTAGAATTCCTACTTGTCAAACTCTATGTAGCTTAATCAGATTGAGTGATCTGAGATTTTAAGTGAGCTAGTACTGCTATTTAAACCTCTCCTTTGGATTGTGTTTTGTGTTAATTTGTAATTTCAGGTATTTCTTCTTCCTTCACATGTTCCAGTGACTGCCGCATTAGCACAAGGTTCTATGAAATAGAACTTTGTTGCATAAAAACATTTAAGAAGAACATGTAGTTGTCATATCAAGCATCAAAAACATCTGAGCTTTTCTTTGTATGAAATTACTACAAAGAGGCTCCCTGGTGACATTAACAATGGGACACAACAGATTTTTAAGTTCTTGAAAATAATCACAAACCTTGGTCTTGTCTGGCTGATGCTGGAAACGAAGAATTCCAGGGACTAACTTGTCAGTCTTGGTTTTGTAAACTCATCTGGTGACCTACAAGAGTAAAAACACCAAACCACCAATTATTTCTCTAAATGACTAAAAGTACTCATCTAGGATAGACTGCCAGAGCCATGCAAGAGAGCTGTAAGAAAAGTAGTTCTACAGTCCTGTTGTGAAAACTACACTGCAGTAAATGTGGAAAGCAATGAATGCATTAGTATTTTCAGTTCTGAAATGGCCAAGCAAGAGAGTAGCTTCAAGTTTGATTTAGTTGTGGAGTTAATACATGAAGATGGACCTGTTATTTCAGGTGGGACTGTTTGTTGAGGGATGAGAAAGGGATTTCCATGCAGTTTACCTCCAGGATGAATTGTGTTTTCAAGTTCATGTAATGCTTCGTGATCAAGGATCTCTGAGGAACTGAGACAAGCACTTACACTGCAAGCCGTGTGACAAAAGCTAGATAGGGATTCGTCGTGTTCGAAAGCAGGATTAATCCTTACAGCATTTTCTGAATTGCAGCTGCTGAGAGTAGGACTTCTACAATGCAGAACATTTTTGTTTAGGTAAGATTTTAAATTGCAAAAGAAACAAAAGGAATATTTTGAAATGTGAAGGAAAAGACTGTGAGCAGCTTACTGCATATTAGAGTTTCTTTTGCATTTTCTTCTTATCTTAATAATTAAAATGATGAAAAGAAAACCAAGGCTTCCTAAGCCAAGAATTAGAGGTTTAAAACTGAAGGGTTGTATGGGTTCTGGACCAAATTTTGCACAGCGCTGTCCTTGGTAAAGCTGGTGTCTACGTACAGGGCATCTAAAATAAGGAAAGGAAGAGAAAAAATGTACAGAACTTTAAGGCAAAAAATACTGAGTATCTTAAAGAAAAAGAAAAGAAATTCTGCAATGTATTATGAACTCATGATTTCCACTACAAATAATTATGTGTCTGCATGAAAATAATGTGATTGATGATAGGGAAAGATAATATTTTTAGAGTGAGATTTAAATAAAAAGACACTGATGTATATCTTTCCAACCTACAAATTTTAAGGAAATAATGCATTTTAAATGTCTCTGACAAATTTCTAACCCCACAGGTAACATTTGTGGTTTAGAACTTTAGAAGTTCAGGTATATTTTAAGGTAGTGTCTGAACACAATTTTGAAGCTTATATTCTGTTTACTGGTGATTTCACTCTGGGGAGTAAGGTCTGAAATAAGAGTTCTTGTACAAATAGCAGAATTCTACTCCTCTTTTAAGACTGGGAGAGTGAATTTACATGGAGCACAAGGGCAAACAGTAGGCCATAATTTTCTCTCTGACAGTACAAGTTTGCACAAGCTATCAGTCTGACAGTGGTGGGAATTTGTGACTTGCTATAATTCACAAAAAATTTCATTTATTATTTTTAATACTTTTATAACTCCTGATGATGGTTTGGTTATACCTCTACATTCAGGGTTTTTCTGAATGGGGAAAGAGTTATTTTCTTTAGTGCATCAGTCTTGGAGGAGTAGATCAGACCCCTTGCTACCTCAGCAAGGCTGTGAAGAGGACCTTTCTAGCTCACAGGATGATTTCCAATACTAAATGCTGCAGCTGCTCTACTGGGACTCTGAAAGTCAGGAATTTGGCAGTAACTGTGGTGAATTCAATATAATTCCTGTGATACCCATTGAAGAAAAGTAATTTTGGTAGTTGGGTTGTTACAGTGAATAATTTGAATAATTTGTCCAGTGGTTTTATTTTTTGGTGTTCTATCCTAAGTAAGGTAAAAGATGTATCATTAATCTAGTCAAAATATTAAGAAAGAATACACAAATGCAAGAATTGTAACTTGATTCTTCCTTATGTACATGACTGGTCAGCTACGGTGGGCCAGTCTAGTATACAATTTCACATAATTGTCTAGCTCACATAATTGTCTGAATTGTCTAGTCTTACAACAAGAAGAAACTTGGTACTTTGTAAAAGAGACTTAATGTGTTCAAGTACTGTGTAGTTCTCAGTATTGACTTAAGATAGTTCCATTTAAAAATGCTTAAGAAATATATTTGCAGTAAGGAAGAGATGTTAATCTTCAAGTCTTTTCCAGAAATCCCTGAAAGCAGCTTCAGCCATCATGTGCTTTATTGTGTGGTCTGGAATCACAGTCTGTATGAATAAAGATTTCCTTTTTAATATATCCTAGAAAAATGTAATTTCTTAAAATGCTACCATGTAATCAGTAGCAAAACTGTGAATGTGTTATTTCATTTTTCCAAAATGTGTTTGGAAATCTGAAATGAATGCATGCCTTTGTGTGTGTCATCTCTGCCAATGATGCTGAATTCCATTTCTGAAACATCTTTAAAAATAACTAGATCATAATGTTCTGTGTATACTAACAGGCAGAAATGGATTTATCCATTATGAGATTATTTATACTTCAGAAGGGTATTTGCAGTGTGACTTACAGCATCTGAATGTCAAGCTTTTGGCTTATTAGCATGGTTTATGGGGCTGTTAAGAGAATTCATCAATCTGTTTACCTGCAGACAGCTCCTCTTCCTGGCACCAGCTCGCATTTGCCTCCATTGACACAGAGATGGGGCTGCAGCTCGCACAGGCTCCGGCAGGGCAATCCATCCCGGCTGGCGTAGCCAGGCTTGCAAAGGCAGTCGGCCTCCTTTGTCCACTCGTTCAGGACGCACTCGGAAAACTTGTCACAAGCCATGAATTTGCAGGGGTCTGCCTGATCAGCTGTAAAGGATGGGTAAATCATTAACTGGAGATTACCCCAAAGGGCCTTGGCAGGGCTTGTGGCAGCCAGAGAAAACAGCTCACGTTCAGTGGGCTGCCACTTGGGCGTGCTGACGGGAGGATGTCGTTGAGCATGGGAAGACACACAGCCTCTTCCTGTACAGGACACAGATGTTCATGTTGACACCTGCACTGATTTACCCCATCTTTGTTAAGCAAACAGCTTACTTTTATCTCGAGGAGAAGGATTTTCACATTTGGTTGTTTTTATCCTGTTTTTGCAGTGAGTGCTATCATCATACTCATGGAACCTGCGCTACAGACTTATGTGAGAGAAATAATTTCAACTATAATTACGTGTTCTTAAACACATAATTTATTATTTAATTATGTGTTCTTAAACACATAATTTAGGACATGACAGAGGAATGGAATTAGATTATTGAATATTGCACAATACTAAGACCTGCAATGTAGAAATACTGTCATATCCAAAGAATAAGTTTGCAGGCTTTGTAGTGTTGGGCTTTTGTGTGTATAGGGTTTTGTGTTTGTTTGGGATTTTTTGTTTGTTTTGTTGTTGCTGTTGTTACTGTTGTTGTTTTGGGGGTTTTGTTTCTTTGTTTGTTTGTTTATTGGGGGTTTTGTTTGTTTTTGTTTGTTTAAGTTTTTTGTTTTGTGGTATGTTAACATTGGGAAGGCTTGCTTGGTTTTTTTGTGTTGTTTTTAAAATATTAGTAAGGAATGCTTCTGTGAGATTAAGGGAAAAGAATCCTGGTGATGTTCATAGGAAGGCCCAAATCAGAGACAACTGTTACACAAGTCTGCTTTTCCTGTCTCATTCCCTGCTTCTTACTAGAAATGAATTTGAAAAAAAAAAAAAAGATTTGTACTGGATATTGCAGCTTGTAGCTGGGATGAGTTTTCTTCTGCAGCCATTCATGCTCCATATACCAGATGCTCAGTAATACTAATTTAAATGAAAAATGAAGATTACATTTCTTATAGGAGTACTGGAAATCTCAGACACACATTAGGATATGCTTCAGTGACAGAAATTAATCCATCTGAGCTGATCACTTATAATCCCTCAATAATTTTATGGTTAATTCCTGTTTTGAATTTTTTCCTTTGCCATATACAATGTGCATGTTGGTTTGATGTGTCCTTTGCTCCTATTTGAGCACAGGTAAACTCCAACAAGAAGTAGAGCTTGACTAGAGCATTTGGCTGGGCTGAGTTCTTGTGATAATATTTCATCTTCCTTAACACATATGTACATACTTTGTTATATTTTCTGCTTCCACAAAAATTAATTATTAATGAAAGAAATTTAAATAAATTACAAAAAATAATTATTGGTTATTAATTATTCATTATTAAGTATTAATGAAATATTTTGTGCAGGTAGTTTGAAAAGTCGTTCTTTGTGGTATTATTTATGATCATTGCAGTCAGCCCTTTGCAGCTGCTGACTCTTGGTATAGATTTTGCACTGTTCCCATACATGTTTCACATTGGTAGAACATCATTACCACTAGATGGCTCTCAGTTTCACAATAAAGAGGAGTTTTCTTATATTACCTTAACTTGCTACACAGGTTGGTGGGGATTTTTTGGTTTTGTTTTTGTTTGTTTTGTTTGTTTGTTTTTATTATTAATTTTTTGTTTGTTTGTTTTCTGAAATTAAAACGCCCTTGACACACCTGTACTGGAATATACTGGCTTTGTAAACACAATTTCTGTTTTGACTCTATACTACTTTATAAGCTTAGAAGCCTTGAAAAAGCAGCTCTCTCCACAAAGTCTCTGAAATGAACTCTCTGTTTCCTTGAATTAATGTTGAAATACCACATCAGTAAAGCACATCAGATGAAGATGAAGGATTTTAAAATTTTTCTGAATTTGCATTTTAGGATCTTTCTTATTTTAATTTTTATTTAATGAAAATGTATTACTAAGGCAGGGAACATATGGCAGCCCAAAGTTCACTCTTTATAATTAACTAATTTGATACTTTATTTATCAAACATCAGTTTATCATGGTTTATTTGAAGGGTAGAATACTGTGATTTTGTTACCTTTCTCTACCACAAGTTACCTATGCTTTTAGTGGCCACAAAAACATATGTAAAATGAAAACTGGTTAGAAACTGAGTTGTAAATGAATTTTTGTTCCAGAATTGTCATAGATCTCTACATAAAAAAGACAGCTTAACCAAAACTCCTTGAGGCATCTGCATACCTTTGCTATTGTACTTCTCCATGACAATGAAATTAAATTCAATCCTGAAATAATTACCAGAGCCTGAAAATAGAGTCAGGCTTCAATTTTATAATTAGTGTAGTTTTTGAAAACACTAAGTTTTGGACATAAGAATAGTGTCCAGATATGTAGTTACTGACTTTCTACTGTTTAGCAAAGACTACAAACTTATTTGAAAGATATAAATCCAGAGGGATTCTAGAATTACAAATCTATGGAGTACTACATAAAGTCATGCCCAATTAGTGAGTATCTGTAGAATCCAGTTATTCCTACATATTGTCTCCTTTTGTTTTGAATGCTGTATCCCTTTAAAAAAGTTATAACAATACTCTAAACCATGGTTTGCTTGCAACAATTCAATAATCAGAAATTATGTTTCCATACTTCAGTGCAAGACCTGCAAATGAACATGAGCATTTCTTACACCTGTCTTCACCCAGTACTTATTCTAGAGGTCACTCTGTCTCTGAAAAGCAGCTAGTGAACATGCACAGCCCAACAGCTCCACCCAGCTATTCATTACAGTATGAAAACATATCTGCAGAGAATTTGCAACTTATTTTTTTGTCTTATTACCCCTATCACTGGGAGGATATTGCTAATGTGGTTATTTCCAAGACAGTCATACTTCTGAAGCTGTAACAGTCTGAAAAAAGATTGTCTGCTTAGTTTTGATTTAGCACATAGATTAGTAATGCAGCCTTACCTGGTTCAATATCCAGGGAATAGCTGTCAATCTCCAAATTGAGGTGCTGGGCTGCAGCATCACAGAAATCTTCCAAAACACAGTGTACTGCTTCTGTGATATTGTATGGCACTGTCTTGGCAAATTTCATTTTGCTGTTCACAATCACACTTCCATTCCTGAAGTTGAGAATTTCCAAGTGCTTAAAACCTGTAAGGTTGGACTGAAGGTATGGAAGTAACTGCAAAACAGAAATTTGCTTTATTTTAACTTACTGTCAGTGTCTACCTGATATTAATTTCTCTTATAGTCAATTTTAATTATCAAGTACACACATCACAGATTTATTTCCCTGAGTTTAATTCAATTGTTAAGCTCCATGAACAAATTAACTTTTCTTTTTAGCAGTATCTTCTTCTGGATTTCTGCTCTTTTCTCAATAATGTATTGACATGGATGGACAGCAATTTCCCCTGTAATGAAATGCATAGCAGCTGGGAAGTTTATTCATCTGGAAGAGAAAAAAATTACCTCACTCAAAAGCCAACTTTAATTATTTTCAAACTTTCAATCCAGGCAGGTTATACTAGGGCATAGTATAACAGGCTGTTATGTTATAGCTGAGCTGACCTGTGCCCTATTGTACCAAGAGAGAAAATCCATATCTAATCACAGTCTATGCTATGATATATTTTTTAAAGCCTATTTTTAAATGCAGCAAGCAGACACAAGTCTCAGATATAATCAGCACTGCTGTACTGTTGATGTGGATCTAAGAAAAAGCCAAATAAATTACATGTTAGGCATATATCTGGGTTCTCTTGATCAAGTAAAATCTTTCATCACTGACTTCATAAAACCTGTCTTCAGACTTCAAGAGCATCCCAGGCTTATGGATCCTTTAAAATACAGCTTATCAGACTGTAGAAGGGTTTAGTATTGTTAAAATACTGTGCACTTCAGTGTATTCCTTTAAACGGCACCCAACGACCACGCATGCTGTTCAAGTTGATTTTCACCCACCAATTGCATGAACTGTTGTTCCAGTGCTTTGTACTCCGTGGAGCTCCTGTTGAAGAGGTCGTCAGAGAAGTGCATGTTGGTTACCCTGAGGCTGAAGAAAACCACGAGCTCTTTGCCTTTGGCTGCAGTTGTCATGGAGCTGGTGGTTACGTACTTGAGCACCGGCGCTGGGGTGGTTTCTGCAGTGGTCAGCACTGGGACGTGGCCGCTGCCCTGCTCCCCTTCGTCCAGCGCGGCCGCGCTCACGGCGCCCATCTGATCCAGCTCGGCGGCGATGTCCTGCACGCCCATCCCGGTGCCACCCGCTGGAACGCCCTCAGGGGCTGCCGCTGAGGGACCTGGTAGCTCAAGGGACTGCTCGATGATCTCAGAGGAGCTGTAGGATGGGCTGGTGGCTGCAGGCAGCGGCGCTATTGATGGCAGCACATCTGTAACAGCAGCTCCAGGCTGCACGGTGGAGACATCACTTGGACCAGTAAAGAAAGGCAACCTTTCATAAGTGCTGGCTGTAACAAAAATGTCATCACCTGATGATTCTGGTTCTTCCATGACCTTAACTGCTGCAGGAAAACATGATAGAATCAAATTAGCTGTGCTGAAAAGCAAGCATAAAAAACATCAAGCATGGAAAAACCCCGTGTATATGGTATTTCCACTGAAAAAAATTCAACAATAAGTTTGACAGTATCTAAATGTGAAAATATTAACACCATCACCAAGAAGGTCTGCTGGAGCAAAATACCTCATGTTTGAGTGGTGGGATTTCTGCAGGTTCTGTGTTTAATAGTTATGTTTGGCAAGTATTTCCTGAATCTCTAAAGCACATTCTTGTTCTGAAGGTACATAATCACTATGTCAGTTTATATTGTCTGAAAAGGGAGATTGGAGATTTGAGCTCTCTGCTTGGAACGCTTGTTTGCCAGAGTCATTCTGTTTCCCTCTGCAAAAAGTTAAAGCTATTATTTGCCAATTATCATAAAATGTGATTGCAAAAACAACACAGCCCCTCCAGATGCAAACTGTGTCAATTTACCTAAAAGACAACAGCAGCAATGAAAAAAAATTCAAACCTTAAGAAGCCATCTACTGCATCTGAAGCAGAATTTTTATGATATTCCCATCAGGGCTTGGTGTGGATCTAGGATATATGATAACTGTAGCTGAAATCCAAATCTAAAGTTTCAGGAATGTGACTCAGAATTCGGCTTGCAGCTACCTGCCCATAATGACTTCACAATAAATGATGTCTACCAAGTCACCTGCCGAAATGGGTGACTTTGTCCTTTTCTAGTGATAGACCATTCTTCACGTGGAACTTTTAGCAGCCCCCTTCAGGCAAAATCACTTATCAGCAGTAAGGAAAGAAATTTTTCTTCCACTGATGAACTCTTCCTGCATCCTAATTTCCTCCCAGTGGCCAATAAAAATATGAAAGGAGAGCATTGGGAATATCCTTGACTGAATGAGGTGGCAATTGTCCTGCCACCTTATTTCAATAAAAGCTTCAGATGCTCTTCTCTTGCCATGTCCTCGTGTTTCCAGTATGATTAAGGATATGGACAGATTAGAAAAGCAAAGCCTAGTGATGTTCTCTGTTTACAAAGTTCTTGCTATTACTTGTTATGCTGATAAGGAGTGAGAGTCACTTATCAGTTAAGAGAACTCAGAACAGCTTTGCTAGCATTAGTGCTTGAGGCATTAATGCAGGATGATCTACTGATGGGATAAACCTGCAGCTCCACAGACATCTCTCTCAAGATGATCTCAGCACAAGAGCACACACTCAAGCACACACCATTGTGATGGCATTTGTTAGGCAGATTATATTTTAGAAAGATAACTACAGGAGAAAGATGTACTGAAGTGGCTTTGAAATTGCAGCAAATTTGAAGCAGAAATGTACAGCCATATATATATTGCATGCCTGGCATGTGGCTGTGTATATATATCCATATGGTCTATACATAGACTATAAAGGTCTTCTGGCATCCTCTTATTACAAGCAAAGTAACTTAAAAGGCCTTGAGGGCATACCAAGAAGATCTCTGGGCATGTATCACCTGTTTTCATAAGCCGCCGGTTCTTAGCAATCAGTGTGTCTCCAGCTGAAAGAGACAGACAGCAAGTGACCCCACAGTGTGTGTTGGTTCCTGTTAGTAAATGGGCTCACATCAAGGGCTGCTGGGCACCTACTGTGGCACAGCACCAGTCTCAAACCCAGGGATCACTGACCTGTTTGTTACTGCTGCAAGACTTGCCTACACAAGTGACATGTTGAAATCAGCAGTACAATGATTTGCAGCTGGCTTTACCATATTTTCCTCTGTCTACACAAGGCTTCAATAAAATTCCATCCTAAGGAGTTAGGAACTATGGATGAAAGAGAGAAGACCTAGACATTTCATTGAATCAAAGAATAGTTTGGGTTGAAAAGGAACCAAAGCATTTTCTAGTCCAACGCCCCTGCCATGGGCAGGGACACCTTCCACTACACTATTTTGCTCAAGTCTACATCCGACCTGGTCTTGAACTTCCAGGGATGGGGCATTCACAACTTGCCTGGGTAACCTGTTCCAGTGCTTCACCACCCTCACAGTAAAGAATTTCTTCCTAATATCTAACCTACATCTACACTCTTTCTATTTAAAGCCATTCTTCCTTGTCCTGTCACTACACGACTTTGTAAAAATCCCTGTCCAACTTTCTTGTACACCTCTTTTAGGTACTGGAATGCACAGTAAGGCTCTCCCCAGAGCTTTCTCTTCTCCAGGCTCGACAAGCCCAGCTCTGTCAGCCTGTCTCCTGAGAAGGGCTCCTGACTTCTGACCATCTTCATGGCCCTCCTGTGGACTCCATGGTCTTTTTTGTGTTGGGAGGCCAGAGCTGAACTGAGTACTCTGGTTGGGTTGTGACAAGAGTGGAGTTTAGAACTGAATTACCTCCCTTGACCTGCTAGTTGGTGAAATGAAAAAAAAAATCCCAACTCTCTGCATTTAAAATTTTGGGTTTATATATAACATCAATATATATTGATTTTCAGAGTAGATGTGAAGAGGACAGTTTTTTTATTATGAGATTGGTGAAACACTGGAACATGTTGCGCAGAGAGGTGGTGGATGGTGCATCCCTGGAAATGTTGAAGGTCAGATTGAATGGGACTCTGAGCAACCTAATCTAGCTGAAGATGTTCCTGTTTATTGTAAAGGGGTTGAACTAGATGGCCTTTAAAGGTCCCTCCCAATCAAACTGATTCTATGAATCTGTGAATCCATATACACATAAAAATATGTATAAAATTTTGCAACAGAACACGAAATACACTTACATTGTTATCATAAAGAAATTATTTGTAAAACTTCACCAATTTGCTTTGTAGATGAGATTTCCACATCAGAAGACAGTTATGTTATGAAACCTCTACAAGTACAATCTCAGAAGACTTAGACACTCAATCTCAGCATATTTCATTTCAGCATAAAGTTTAGTCTACAGAACTATCATTCAGGTGTAGGGAATCCACAGAGGGCACAAAATAAGACAATTAAATCAAATCTACTCCCAGAGAAACCACATTGAAGGTTAAACAATACAATGGAATTAAAAGCTGATGTCTGAAATAAAAACTGCAAGTCAAATTTCAGCCACCTCTTATCTTCCCACAAAGCTGTTCACTGAACTCCCCAGATGTTTTTTTTCTACTGCATAGCCAAAGCAGGACAGTATTGTACTGAGAGTGTTATAACAAAAATTAAACACCCGTTGGCAAAGACATGAAAATACTAAATTAAGAGGCAATTTCCTGTGTCCATTAAATCTTTGTAAAAGGAGCTTTCCATGTAGGCATTTATTCCCTGCTGAGGGAATGAATTACAGAGACTTGACTTCTCAGAAAAAAATCAACTGTCATTTCAACAACTTTATTTTAGGTATCTGATTACTTGGTCCTCATATTTTTTTTAAATGAGGGGAAACCCTTCTAATTGACCATGAATAAGGAGTAATTGTTTGGGAAAGGTCAAATTGACATGAGACATGTCCCTAGTGGATTTGCATTAATGAGCAGGCCCAGAATGTTATACATTAAGAGGTCCTGGCATTTTCTTTCATTCATGAGCATAATAAGCACAGACATATTTTTCCAAGTCCACTGGTGGGTATTCTGTACATGTTCTGTATATTGAAGTTACAGTGCTACAATTTCTATGTATATATTTACATACTTGCTGGCTGAAAGAACCAAAGAGGGGAAAATTCTGCAGCTAAGAGATTTGTTCATTATACAAAGTAAGAATCACCTTGTGTGCAGCTCTGCTGATACCAATACCAGATGGATACAGAAGGTAGCTGCATTCAAATTTGTATACTTTGTTGGTGCCTGAAATGTCACTAAATCCCTGGACACAGACTGCTGTGTACAGACAAAGTGCTGAATTTATGTTTGAGGCCTTTAATTTTTAACTAGGGCACAAGTAATATGAGGATTAATAGAATTAAGAGAAGAGGATCATTAACCTAATGTGTCACAAGTGCCTCCCGACACATGATTACTCATTCCATTCATCTTTTCTAACTCTAAAGCCAGGCCAAAAGGGCCACAATGATCTAAGACTGTCATTCTGTCTGCCTGTATGGACCCTCCAGAAACAAGGTTCAATGTCCATTAAATCCATAGAACTCTCTCCACTGACTCCAGAGAGCCTGAATTCACTGGGAATCCATGCCATCTCTCCTCCATCCTCCAGTCCTAAAATCTCTTTTCTCTATTAACCTTTTTCCTTAGCATTCCCACTGGAGCTCTTTGAGTAGTCTAACTTTTCACAGGACAGCCTGAGGGTAGCTCTAGCTCTGCTACTCACTCCACTACTGTGGTGTCCTATGTAACTTAGAGAAGCCTTAATGTTATTTTGAAATTTCCATACCTTGCAGCTGTGCTTCATTAGCAATGTTCTCAACATCAAAGATAAATGTCATTCTCACATGATGTCACAAGAAGAGTATTTTCCGTCTTAATAAAGATATTTTCTATCATAATAAAATGCTGCTTAATAATGGTAATCTCTCATTATTCTCAGGACTATTCACTTCTACCTGACACTGAAAACTTAAAGAGCATGATAAAATTTGTGAATCAAGACCTGAAAATCTAAACCACTACAGAATTCAGGTCACTGAGCAACTAAAGCTTACCAATCCTGTCTATGTTCATTATGAACAAAGGATGCTTCTTTAGCTATCTCCACATGGGTATCAAGGCCAACCTTCCATTCAGTACTAGACAACCCTGACTTTCCTGCTTAGCTAAGTAATTTGTGAAGGGCCACAGACTGTGTGTTTGATTTGGGATGTGTTATGACACTGCCCTCATCTCATTGGGATCTTTACCTGAATTCTTTATGGGAGGTCAGTAGTATTATTTACTCCTGCAATGACTGAAGAAATAAAAAGCAAAAAACTCTTCACTTGTTCCAATGCATAAAGATTAAGAGCAAACCATTAAGAAAAAAGCTAAACCCTGACTGCTTTTATGGCTCTGCAACTTTTCCCTCCCAGTAGCCAAGTCTGCCCAAGAGCAGCAGAATGATGCAGATGCAAGTCTGACTGTCCATAAATATTGCACTGGTGCAAGTGAGCCAGACTTACTCAACTCACAATTTTCAGTACAGGTGAAGAATTCTCTTTACATAATGCCTGAAGGTCAGTATTTTGATTGAACCATCTGTCCTTGGGAAATGGAAGCTCCCCTAGACTTTGTGGAAGTCAGTGTTGCAGAAGGGAGTGACATCTGCCTTAACGTATTTGGTCACTGTACCTGTAAAAGCACCCTGAAATATCAGTTTCTTGTGGGATCAAAAATTAATTCTTTTTTGATTACCATTTTCACATGCATAGCATGGCTGAAGATAGTAATTCAGCTTGTCATTGCCATTTGCTGTTTTATGAAGGACTTCTGTTACTTCAATTAAAATTTTCTGAAAAAGAGTCTTTCTATAAAGTTTTGAAACAATGAAATCAATAAACTTTTTTTTTTTAATGTTTGACTTCAAGTTAATAATTTAGGTACAACAGGTGGAGATACCACAGATAACTATTAACTGAGTAATCTTACTTTATAGACCTGTGTCAAATTCATATGCTGAGAAACCTGATGTGAAACCTTAATGACTGTCTTTGGCATTCTCACATTTCAGCAGTTTTAGAGGATCAAGCATTTCAGAAACACAGATATGCTTTAAACAATAAGGAATAGCTGGTGTTGAAAGCATACTCAAAATTCTGAGTAGAATATAAGAATATTATACAGAAAGGTGAGGTGTATAATAGATACCTTGTATGGACAGCAGGTCAGTGGTAGGTTATTTCCATAATGTGACAAGTCACTTTCACCATTTACAGAACCTTTTACCTTTTCTGTTACTGAGATTGCCAGATAAAATTACATACTAGTGCTCAAGCACTCTGAAAGTCAGTTTTCTGAGTAAAGTCCTTGTTAAAAAACTATGCAACCAAGATTAAAATGCTCTTGTGAAGTAAGGGGATTTGTAAGTACATTTACATAAAAACATGTCAAAAATGCCAGGGATACCATAGCTGTTTTGTATTGTAAGCTATTTTGTATTGAAGTTCTGCACTATTTGCTACCACAGTAATATCATATTAAAATATATATTAAACAAGAAAGGTACCATGCTAATCTTGGAAACAAACTCAAGCAGCAGTGAATTTGCAAAGAGAAATGCACTTATACCAAGGAATAGGATCAAAACCAAGTAAGAAAACTCTCACTTAAAACAATAGCTTCAGGAGGATTTAACATCTCTTATTCCCATTGTTGAATGTTCTCAGTTAAATTTGAAAAAAATATTTCATTAATTTAAAATAATGAGATCTATGTGAAAACAGCCTGGGTCTTTAAAAACACCTGGAAACATAAAGACACATCCATCTAAATGTTGCAAACATTGCTGTATGACACTGTAACAGTTTTAGAGCACCCCAAACTGAGAACTTGGAATATTCTTTTTGATTTATTTTATTTTGGAAAGTTTGGAAAAAAATCTGACAAATTACAATGCTTGCCCTTCATAACTTAAAGTGCTCTCCAAATTTCTGCCCATTTTCTCTATTTTTCTCAACTGTGCAACAGGAAAAAAATCAGAGCAAATTTTTGTAGAGGATGGGACCATCAGACAGTTTTGTGGTATCAAATTTTATTACTTTACAAAATGGTAAAAACAAAACAACAAAATAGAAGTTACGTCATACAATTCAGGTAATGTGTTGACCAAAGACCTAAAACAGAAAAGAAAAACATGAAATTAGAAAGATAAAACCAGTGATTCTCTTAAAATTTCATCATCCAATGAGCACTTTAAGACTTACCAAGAAAAATGAAAACACTGAACATACTTTTTTTTCCCCCTTGTACTATGTAGTCACTTGTATGAGAAAACAGTTCATGGAATGAAAGTTATAGAATAAGGAGTGTTTTGGTCTTCTAAATCGTGCCCTGGATTTAAGTAGTCTGATTTTTCTCAAAGTTTTGAAATGGAAAATGTGACTCCATGAAAGAGATAGAAGGAGATATTTAAGAGGGAAGACCCTTCTGGCTTTATGTTGCATTGTAGGAACGCATTTCAATCTTACTGATATTGAAAAGGACTTTGGGCCAGATGCCTTAGTGCAGACTTGGCTTGTTAAATGCACCCATCGTGCTTGGATTGTGGACCTGAGCAGCCCAGACCAGCCAGAGCACTGGCAGGGGACAGGCAAAATGCTGAATGCTAAACCCACAGTGCAGTAAAATTGTCCTTACAGCCATTCGCCTCAGCTTTGTGTGCAATCCCTCAAGAGACCTTCACTGGGGTGCAGAAGTCTTATGCCATAAGCTAGTTTTTCAAAAAATGACAGTTAAATTAATATTTGGGATTGTTCTCACATAAAATGACTGGATTAAGGTACATGAGTTTCATTTAACTTTTCCAATTGTTGCTGAGTAGCAGTGACAATACAATGATGAAACACTGTTACTCTAACTGCTCATAGAACTTAGAGATTCCTTGGGAAGCTAAAATTAGGAAAAAAATAACTAGTGAGCTGTCCATAAAATACTCTCTTCACTCCCCATGAAAGAACTACTAAGTATTACTAACACTAACCTTCTGGCCATAGTTTTTAAAGGAAATGTTAATAAGAGAGCAAAAACTCCTTTTAACAAGCAGAGGGGAAAAAAAATCATTATCTTTTGTAACTGCAGCTGATGCTGACTCTATTCTCTTCTCTTCTACCCTGCCACATATCACCATTGAAATAATCTGCCTTGAATGCTTTCAGTCATGCATTCTCCTCAAGCCACGCTACTTTTAAAAATTATTATTATTGAAGCTTTGCAGTACCATGTAGGCATATTGTGAAGTTCTTCAAGATTTATTCAGCATAATTTTGATTTTTATTGTTTCATTTTGAAGTGTGTCTGATTCTAAAATGGTGAAGAAGATACAGGGATAGCTAGGTGTAGATATAAAGGGTATAGACTAGGGATGAGAATGGAACTTTGAGCTTATTTTGATTATTTAAGACAAGTTTAACCAGGGATTCAGACACTGCTTTAGGCTACATATACATTTAGGAGAAAGGACTGAGATGTGTTAAAGTATTTTCCCAACTTCATTCCTTTCAATCTCTAGAAAGAGAAATTAAAACTATGGCAATTGTTATGGGAAGATGGACCTTAGGAACTGAAATCCTCAGCTATGAAGATGCCATTCATGAATAATGCTTTTTTATTTCTCAGTCAACCCCAGCAGACTTTTCTCTGCCACTAATTCCCTGCTTCAATTCTGCTTGAAAGCCCATTGTTCCAAACTGCATGGCAATAAAGGTGGTTATTAAAGGAATGTTTGACCCTGTATAAAATTTTGATTGTAAAACTCTGTTATTGGCAGCACTATTCTACAAATACTGTATGCTACAATAATTTAATTTTAAAAAGTCTACCAACTGGGGAAGAATGAAAGAGAAGGCCAAACATGTAAATACAGTAAAATGAAGAAGAAAATAAATATTTTGCATCCAGGCTTGGTTTAATCATGTTCCTACTGATGCATGTAATGATCTTACCATTCTACAGAATGTAAGTGAAATTTCTGTATCCTTCTAATTTACACCTGGATATTATTGCTTGAAATTGAGTTTAGTTTTTTCCTCTACAGAATTTCATAGAAAGTTTAATTGAGAAAGAAATGCTAAGGACTTATGGGAGAAAAACTGCATGTTATCTTCAACCAAAATTCAGAAATTATTTGTGCATTGCAATCAAAACCAAAAAGTATATGACACCCCTGACAGGAGTTTAAGTTGTAAATATTCATAAACAAGAATCACATTAAATTTAGTACAAACATTATTGAAAATATGTCTCCATTTAAGATTTTTATGTATTTTTGTTTGCTATTTTTAAACACTAGTGTTTAAAACTGACTAATTAGCAGTTGAAACTGATATTAGCATCAGTGCTATCTATGTAAGGCATCTCAGATGGCTGAGAAGATCCAAGTGGGAAGGCCAAGCCTTGTCTATATAGACAGAGATACAAAATTCTACTGAGATACAGAGCAGGTGGTGGAGCAGAGATGATTCAGAGCACCCAAGTTACAACTTGTCTATAACAGTCCAATGCAGGTGGCATGAGTTTTTCTTTAACAAGGAACTGACTGAAAAAATTTCCAGGCTGAGGTCAAGTGGAGTCTCCTATGCTGGAGAATATTGAATTCTCCAAAGAGAGGAGACTAATAATTTAGAAAGTCTAAGTTTTAGTACCATTTGATCATAACACAAGTTTTTTTCAAACCCAGCATTGCTAGCAAGACCAAGGATTTTTAAGAAGTGAGAGAAATACATTATTTAGGGAGTGTTAGTCTCAGCAGTGTCAGTGCCTAATGTTCCTTCCAACTGGACTACATGACATGTAAACTTCATTAGTCTCATTCATTTATGACACGACAAATGTTAACCTTACAGTCCCAGCACAGAAGTCTGTATTATTTGTTTTAAATAGAATCCTTCTGATTATATTGTTGCAAAGGCCAGGGGTTTTAAATTAATTTTATGCAGGACAATAATATATTTAAAATACATATTTAAAACTATTTGTGATACTGGCTCTTCAAATTCTGAACTTATTTCTGCCTTCTATATTAGCCTTTATAAGACAATTAGAATTATTGCAGGCATGTCTAAAAACTGTAAACTGCCTCAAGTTTTTAGCCTTTTAGTTCTAAAGAAAATTAATTTTCTGGAACAAAGTGGAATTAGACCACATGCAGCAACACATATATATCCCTCCTGGAGGGAGAGCTCCTTCATGCACTGTAACAAAGAGGAAGAATTATGGGTACTTTGTAGGCTAGACTACAAAGTGTGACTGAACAAGTGGTGGAGCACTGAGGTCTGTCTTCCTGCTATTTTCATAGGTGCACAATGAAGTGTTACATTTCTTAATTATTATATGTTATTATACATTTTTTTTCATTATACAAGAAGATTTGTATCTGCATAAGCAAATTTTCTTAGCGGCAATATAAATTGTTTTCAGTACTTCACACAGTCATTTCAATGAGTCATTGGAATTACCAATTGAGTTTAAAGAAAGTTATCACTTGTTTTGGTTCATTTGTGTTGTGTATTTGGGGGGTCATGAATAAGAAATAATATTTGAAGGAAGAAAAGCTTAGCCTTAAAGTAAAACAGAAGTGGTTGGATAGCTTAATAATTTAAACAAGTCATGTGTTAAATTGGAAAAATAGATTGTGCTCACTTTCTCTCAAACTTTTTCGCTTGGATTAGTAATTTCATTTCAGCATTTCTAAGTATGTTTTGAAAACATGATGTAGATTTTGTTCTATTCCAATTTCTCCTGCTGTTCCTAGCACAGAGACAGCTGGGCAGAATGCTGTCATTAAATACTGATAAGATGCTAATAACTTTTTCTAATATGTTTAGAATTCCTCAGGAAAACCCAGAGTAGGCAGTCCTACCTGATCAAAACTTTTCCTTCAATTAAACATATCCTAATATGGGCCTGCTGGAAGTCTTCAATTCACCCTCATCTTCAATTTATAGATAACTTTCAGACTACTGAATATTGCATAAGGTGCTTGAGAAAATGACATTGCTAGACCTACCAGTTCACTTCTCCAAACGTCAGGCAACCTTCACAAAAAAAACCTCCTTGCACATCTGAAGCAGCAAGAGACAAGTAGAAGGGCACAGCGAGAAGCTGATGGGGGAAAATGTCAAAAAAATCCTGTCAGTTTATGATCCAAGAAAACAAGGAAAACATAAAAATATTCAAGGGAACAGAAGAACTCTTACCCTCTATATCCATCAATGTGAAAAAAATGGTGAGCATTCCTGGCACAATGAGTGGGTAAATTCCAATCCTGGGAACATCCGGAGAGCTTCTTGCAAGAAACAACGGGGTTTTCTTTTCTGTGACAATGCTGGTCATGTCAAATAGAAAATTGTGCTAAGCAAAGACAGTGCTTAGGCAGCTGAGGTTGAACCAGAGATGGGAAAAATCCACAAATATGCAGAACCCTGAGATTTTTTCCTAGAGTTTACTTTGAAATCAGACTGAGTGAAGAGTGTGCCACCTAATTAACTGTTGGGTAGCAGGATAACATTAATGGGGACAACTCACAGCAGGTTTGTGGACATGAGATTAATTATGGCAATAATTAATGAGGCTTTTACCAGTTACACACACAGAGATGTGACCATCGCGTACTCCTTTATCAGTGGTTTCTTCTCACAGAAAAAACCCTGTGATAAACCCTGCAGAGTCTTTGTCTCTCAGAGTCCTTCTTGAAAGCCTGAGGATGACCCAGGCTCCTCAAACTGAGATGCAGTATGTCTGAGTAGCTGAAGGATTTTACTGCTAGCTTTGCTTTGTTTTGAAATAACTTCTCCAGAATAATGCTTCCTCCATGAGAGCCAGGATTTTGGGACAAAAATTTACCTGGACTGTTCAATTTGTTAGTGGCTACAATTAAAACAAATTCAAATTAAATTTCTTCTTACTGTTTAGGAAGCCAAATATTTTTGTTTGGTTTACTGCTGAAATTTTCTTGGTTTTTGAAATAACATCTGTCAAAATCGTCATACTGTTTTAGACAGTCACAGGAGGACTGCAAAGAGAAGAAATTTAACTATATAGAAGAAATGTTAATGACTTTGTGTGTATGAGGCTGAGGCTCATTATCTTTTTGGGAGATGTGAAAGACATTTTATTATTACTTGCTGGGTGACCTCAGGCAGGCACAGTTAAAGTAGTTGGTGTAGGATGTAGACATTCAATATTCAGGAGCCTGCAGCACACACATGTGACAGGCAGTGCAATAAAGCCCATCTCTGAAACATAGCTAATACCTAAAAGAACCTCAGACTATATTATTTTTGGTAGCCAGTTTTCCTTTTCGTGGAAAAGATGAGTGAATTTAGATTTCTAAGCATATGATGAAGAAAATGTTCTCCATCTTCTGGACAGAAGGGTGGGGAAATGGCTGGACACTAATACAGTAGAATTTCAGACAACTGTTTAGACCCTAATCCACTGTCCAGCCTTATACAGCACTGTCTGAGTAGTTCCTGCTATTTCACACCAAAAACAGTTTAAAGACTTTTTTTTTTCTTTAATGTTACTAAGAAAAGCAGCTATGAAATGCAGCCAGGAAAAAAAGTGTGAAATATTCTGTACCAGGTAGGTTGTGCTTGCCATATTAAAATTAACAGTAATAACAATAACATTGCTGACATTAATAAAACCTGAATTTCCAGACTGAATTCCATCAGTTCCCGTGAAATACACAATATATCAGGAAATAAAAGACTACAGGAAATACCGTACACACAGGACTGCCAGAATTGAAAAAGGTTTTTAAAAGGGAAAAAGTTTTAAAGAGTAAAGAGTATACATTTTAAAAACTCAATAAATAGGTTTTCAACAGCTCCCCTGACTGTTAGGCATGCAGTATACTTTGTGTACTATAAGCTTTTAAGAAAATATAAAAAGCTGCATCTTTGAGTCATTGCTAACATGTCATCCCTACTTTTTAGACAGGGAGCAATTATTTTTTTTTCTCCTGCTACCCAGCTGCAGAAATAATGATGGAATTCTTATACTCTGGGGCTTGTTTCATACATAACTTTTGTTCAACAAGGAGAAACAAGATAGGATGCCTTATTTTGGGGTAGGCTTTGTTTACAGCTCTAGATTTTGTTCTGTTTTGCAGCTTGGCATGTTCTAACCTAAATATGCAGCAAATAATTTCTTAAGGGGTGAGTGCAAATGAGTTAAAGATCCTCTCTCTCCTTCTTCCCTTCAGTCATTTGGAGCTCATAGGCAAGACAAATTTAAGAAATTAAGAAATTGGGAAATAGATATATGACTTGATGCAATTTTTATGGCATCAAGTCCCGAACGCAATGAGTGAATAGAATGAAAAATGTATGACTTTCCTTTCCCTGCAAATGTAGCACTTTTCCACAGTTATAATGAATGTTATTTGAAGGTATGCTATGCTTTTATCACTAGCACTACAAGACTTCTCAGCATGCATTTGAAAATAGTTGCATGTAAGACTTTTCATCATAAACATTATTTGCAGGAACATTTGACAACTGATTCTTGTAAGAAGTGATTTTTCTAAACTTTAAGTCACTCTGCTAATCATAAACTATTTGCTTTTCTCTCATTTCTGAAATCTGTGTATAAAGGGGAGATTGCAGAATGGGAAGTTTATATTCCATGTATTATCTACAACGCAATATGACCATGAAATGTGCTGTGCTCTTCCCAGTTGGGGATCGATGGTTGTGTGTTCCCAAGTGGGATTGTGTGCTCCCAACTGGCACCTTTTATATCCTCCACTCTCTAAAATACTGATGTAGTGATTTGCTTGAGCCAGACGAACAATCCCACAGGCTGTACGATAAATGGACATTCCCCACCCCACGCTTCTGCCAGGCAGGTCCATTGTGCAGGATTGTGAAGGATGTTATCACCATGCAGAGAGTGTCTCCAATCAGCTCTGCAAACTTCCCTGTTTGCCTTTACAGGATGTGGCCAGGCAGCAGGGATGAAGGTCCCTTCCTGCTGGTTTTGGACATGCTGGATAAGGAAGAACATCTTGAAAGGAGGAGGAGGGTTCAGTCTTCTCACTTCAAGAGATTTCTGGAGTACAGGAGGGACATTAAAGGCCAAGGCCTGGGCAAGGAAGGAGATGGTTGGGCTGGGACAGAGTAGAACCTCCCATGGGAACAAGGAACTTTCCTGCAGCAGGGAGCAAACTTACAGGCTTTGAGCATGACATTCTTGGATATCCAGAAACACCGAGAGTGTTGAGTGTCGTTGTGCAAGCTAATGCATGCTGTTGGAATTTTGCCCTAAAATTGCCTTTTGTTTGTTTTCCTCTGCAGATTCCTTTAGTATTGCTTAGAAACTATGTGGGGACATCAAAGAATCCTGCTGAATCCTATGATGTGCTTACCTGCCCTCTGTTCTTCTTTTGAGAGAATCAGTGAAAAATCTGAGACAAAGCATATATGAATATTCATCCAAGAACTAATTCGTCCCTTGTGCCTGTAGTGATCTCTGTCATCTTATACAAGAAGCACAGGCTTTGAAGTGTAAATAAAATTTAAGTTTACTGACCTAACACTGAGATGGTAAGGCTGGGGACCCGGACTGGAGAGGGAGCAGACAAGAGCTGGGACAGCTGGAGGGCAACTCCTCCTAATCATGGCTATTCCTGCTTTGCCAGTGGAGGCTCCTGCCCTACACAATTCAGTTACCTGCACACAGTGGCTTGTATGGATTTGTAGCTGCTGGTGGAGGTGATGGAAGCAGTAACCTTACAGATATTTTGCTGTTCTGGGGGAAAGCCTAAATTACTTGTGCCCTAAAGCTGACCCACTATCTTTGTCTGAACTTCCTGCATGGTCAGCTGTGGGAAATGTGTCTATCACATATTTTTCATTTGAAAGGCTGCATTATCCAGACTTTTCTCCACATACATACATACATACATAAATACATACATACACACACACACATATATATGTCCTTTTTTCTTTTATTTTGTATTTTTCCTCATATAGATAGGTGCCTCCATGACTACTGCATGGATAAAATGGAATAAACAAATACAGAAAGCAGAAATTTATAAATAAAATCACATTAATCAGACCTGTAGATATGTAAGCTTTTCTGAGCCATGGAACTCTTTGCTTGGAAGAAATTGCGTCATGTTATTCTTGCTGCTATCATCCACAACTGTCAGTAGAGCCCAAAATAATTTACTTTCCATGTTCTAAGTACCAAATTTTTTTATGTTAATCTGGAACTTCCTTTTTTTTTTTCCCCTGACATGTCTTTTTGCTCTGCCTTTTTGAAAATTTATCATAATACCCTGTACTAAGTGTTCCTTATCCTTTGGCATTTGTTGTTGGGTTTGACAACCTCGAACTAAGGTGCATGAGGATTGTGCTGAAGAGATCATCAGAAATGTACATTTTTCACCTTTGGTTGTGAAGGAGAATTTTCTGTCACAATTGAAAGGAATGCTTACTGCTCTGTATGTGCCACAACAGCTGCACCTCTCCTACTCTCTCTTACACAAAAATCTCATGTGTCTTACCTTGTCCAGACAGGCTGTCTTGGTCGACTTCCTTGAAAGGAGGTTCTGCTATATCAGTCAGTTCTTGCTTCTCTTCAGCTTCCTTCTCCACCTCTCCAGCAGGCAGGAGATGGGGTGTGGTGAAACTTCCTGCAGTGGCCAGCTCCACTGGAGACTCATAGCCATCGGTGAGTAAGTCTTTGCCAGCAGAGTCATCTGCTGGGGGAGGCAAATAGGAATCCTCGGATTTTGGAGGACTGCTGGTGCTACCCAGAGCACTGAAAGGCACTGTGAAACTTGGGTGGTCGGTAGCAATAACTTGGGTGTATGGATATCTGTCCTGAAATGGTTCTCTGGAGGGTTTGGTAGGAAAATCAGGTTCAGATGTAATAAAATTATTAAATTCTTCAGGGATACTGATTTCTTCACTTAGAGCAGGGCTTTCAGTTGTAAATTCATCAACAAATACATCTCCTCTTTGATCCACTGTTGCTGGACTGGGATAACCTAGTGGGAGTTCCTCCTAAAAAAGTTTTTAAAAAGCAGCATTCATTATTATGTTTGAGTTTCATTGCTAAACAGGCAATAACCTTTAGCCACATGAGCTATCAATAGCTAAGTCAACATGGAATCATATTATGGGTTGGGTTGGAACGGACCTGAGAGCCCATCTAGTCACAACTCCCCCTGCCATGGTAAGTGACATCTTGCACCAGACCACGTTGCTCAATGCCACATCCAACCTGTCCTGGAAGACTGCCAGGGCTGGGGCATCCTTAACCTTCTCAGGCACCCTGTACCAGTGTCTCACCATCCTCACAGTAAAGAACATCTACTGCATATCTAACTTATATTTCCCATCTTTCAGTTTGGACAATTATCCTTGTCCTGTCACTACAGATCCTGACAGGATCTGTCTGGCAGAGTCCCTCTCCAGCCTCCCTGTAGCCCCCCTTCAGACATAGGAAGGCTGCTGCAAAGTCATAGGATGTGTAAAATGTTTGGCATGTGCATGTGATACTAATCACAGTTCCTGTAATTTTAAAAGTGATCAAAGACAGATGACCTTAACTAGCCCTGTAAACTGTTCTCTTTCCGTCATTAAGATGTACTACTGAACTGATGAGACACTGTTTACTTTGTAATTAAATCTGGAAACCATAATCAAACTGTAATAGTCACCTGTAAATGCTCTAAGCAATATCTCTGTTGCAGTAAAAAACCACAACATTCATCCTTACAGAATGTACAAAAGGCACATATGTTATTCTAGCATAAGAAATTTTTTGTATGTTTATCTACGTCTTAACACTATTTAATTTATTTTCTCATGGAGAAATAAATAAAAATGAAAGATTTTATTAACCTACCAAATCAGGGCCTGCCAGAGGAATAGTGACCACACCTTGGATATCATTGTCTAAATCACTAGGTGATATAACAGTTTCTGCAAAGAAAATCAAAAACATTAACAAGAGAGAGAGAGATAGCACAGAATACTGCAGCACCAGCACATTGAAAACTGATCAAAACACATAAACTCAATTAAAAAAAAACAGTACTAAAATGTTCTCCATCAAAAAATTTTTAGCTTTAGTGCTCAAGTTGCTCCTTTCACCTCTCAGACATCTTAAAAGTACTTGCATGCAAGCTGTTCTTCTAAAATTGGTTATTAAAAGTAACTACTCGGAGAAAGTTGATTACAATATTTATGTTGAGGTATTCTATATAATTTTTTTCTTGGGACTGTAAGCATGAAAAACTGTAGCTAAAATTAGGTATGGGTTTTGAGGTTGTTTCAGTAAATATGCATATGAAAAAATATTTCAAATTATTCTTCCCCCTTTTTAGCACATCTCTGCAAAAGTAGTTTGCTAACTTTGCAAAAATAATTCATGAATTAGAAAGGGGTATTTATTAGCTGGATCACTGATCAGGCTGCAGACCTTCAGCTTCTGCTGGAGGTTTTCACACACAGCTTGTCTTCTACACTCCCTCTGTGTTTCAGAGTGTGAGTGAAACACATCTTTACTGATTTTATCTTCAGATCAAATGCTGTTTAAGGTGTCAATCTCTCTGATGTTGCTGAGAGGTTAGATGGATTGTTTACAACCAAGATAGAGCTTTCAGAAAGCTAATCTGATGTTAGAGGCAGATCTCACGTTTTTTTCCGTGTTAAAGAAAGGATAGTGTCCATACTGGAGGTTAAAATGATACATTGAATACTCGCAGTATTTATTTAATTTTTCTCCTCTTAATGATCTTAGTGCTCAAAAAAAACCAAAAAACCAACCAAACAAAAAACAAACAAACAAAAAACAAACAACAACAAAAAAGAAAAAGTCTTCTAACATGGTTTTATGGTTGCAAGTTAGGCTGTATAAAGACACATTTTATTATAAAATTTAAATTATTTCAACACCAAGGAGAATAGACTATGTCAGATGAAAATAATCTGTTAGAGAAGCAAAGCCCACCTTACTCAAATTGCATCAGTTTGGAAAGACAAGATTCAGGCTTGTGCCTGGCACCTGCCACCTGCTTTACTGACCATCAGTAAACTGAAGTGTTCCAAGGTCCACTGGCAGGGACTGGTCTTCATGGAGTGCAGTGGCAACCAGCTGCTGAAGGTCTGTTACTGTCAGTTTAGTTGCTGATATTTCCCTCTCTTCAACTGGAGAAATTGGTATTTTTTCACTTTCAACCTTGTTAGATCCAATAGTTGAGACGTCATCGCCTGTGCCTTTGGTTTCTGAGCCATCTCTCTCAAAGTTCACCACGTATCGAGCTATTGTGCTGCTTGATCTGCAAAGGGGAAAGGTGAAAATGTCCAGAGCAGAAAAATCAGTCACTGGCTGAGAAATGATTTTACACACAAGCAAACAAATGTGCAACCATAACATATTCTCTTATGTGAGAGTAATGCAAATTTATTTCTTTCTAATGAGACTGTCACCTTCAAATTACTTTTCATTCACCTAACTCCCTTTTTTTCCCATGCATAATTTCTAATAAAAATTCCCACATTGAAGATAATTGCAAAAATCTTCTAACATAATCTGATTTAATCTGACTACTCAGAATCTGTAGAACTGGTAACTGGTAATGTAGTCTGAAGTCCTTGAATACTGATTCAAACGGCTATAAAGGCATGCTGGAGTTATTAGAGCCCATAATCACACATTAATTATTCAGGAACTTGTAAAAAGAGATTAGATAGTTCATAAAACTGCAGATAAGCAAAAATCTTATCACAAGAGACATTTTTGTTTGCTCTTTTTCAAAGAACAGCAAGCTAATGTGGCAAGCAAATCAATTTTTCACAATGGGAGTTAGCTTTTCAGAGTCCCAGTGGGTGTGTATGGCTTCTCCCTAGACATTCATGTTTAACAGAAGTCTCAAATATTCACCACTTTTAATACATCATTTTTATACACGTTAAATTCACCTAATTAAATCAAAAATAGTGAGTTCATTGTAAACATTTCTATTCCACTATGTTACTTTTTTTACAATGTCAGATAACTATAGAGATAAGAATTTAAATTTATCTAGTGTGTGCTATATATTTGCATTTATATGACATTGCAAGAATTCAGGAAACACATTAGAAAATTCTGCCTTTTAAAGCATGAACAAAGAGAAATTCTGGGAAACTGCTAGACAAATTATTCCCCAGTAGCACTTTATAGCAGCAACAACAATACATCCTGTAGATGTTTGTATTACCAGTGAAAATCTCCCTGCATTTTATCAAGCTAGTAACTGGTCTCTTTGCTATACTATCTGGCTTGATAATAGAGATAACAAATCAAATTCTACATACTTATTGGAAATATTGTGTACATGGGAATACAGCTAGAAAACAGCATATCAAAAATGAAAATTTGAATATAAAGGTTCCCTACTTATTTTTAACTTTCAGTATATGACTGATATATATCTTTAGTCATATAAATGTGAATTTTCTTAGGTAAAACATTTTCTTTTCTTCAGAGACATCCTGATAAAATTTGATTATATGAAGCATTCAGATTAAAGTTAAAGGTGTCCCTGACACTTTATATCACAGATTTTGTACTTAGGTGGAACACAATCAATTCACTTTGTCACATCAAGATAACAACATTTACTGATTTATCTATGCACATCGTAAAATTATTAATAATCATAATTATTATAATTAATCTATAAAATTATTAATGATAGAAAGATTACCCATCTTTCTCCTTCTTCTGTCTTCATTTCATCACAGAATAAAGAAT
Organism: Chloebia gouldiae; assembly: GCA_003676055.1. Taxonomy (NCBI): domain Eukaryota; kingdom Metazoa; phylum Chordata; class Aves; order Passeriformes; family Passeridae; genus Chloebia; species Chloebia gouldiae. The sequence goes on from QUSF01000002.1 coordinate 27,065,200, forward strand.
GTGAGAAAGGATTGCAAAAGAAAGAAAAAAAAGGATTCATGTTTACTGGTAAATCACACATGTCACAATCATCTTTTGACAATTTATCTTATCTTCTATGTGCCATCTATAATTTTATCTACTCTCCATCAGTTCTCTTTTCCCTTCCAAACAATGAGAATCACTGTGGTTTGCAAGGGGAAACAGGAATTTTACTTTACCATGGCAGTCTGAAATATCAGCTTTCCTATTTCTGTCATCAAATGGTGCAGTTTGAGCCCTGTCATTGCTAATCTCTGTGGTGGCAATGGGCACTTGTGGCAGTACTTTCCATGACCACAGTTACCACCCATGATGTCTACTCAGACTGTAGTCACAGGGGTAACTTGAACCATTCATTACCTCTGGAAGACATGCCTGTGTTGACCTTCTACATATAATGCCCAGTTTTTTTCCCTGGTGAGTTCTCCAGAATACCTATGATGTTGTCTTCACTGCCTTGTGGGAAATGCTGCTAAAATAGGTAGCACTATAGCCAAGGGAGAATGGACAGCAACACCCATCTTTGCTGATCTGTAACTCCCAAAGCTGTCTAAATTACTGGATAATGGGAATCAGTCAAATTTTTCCGCACTGATGAATGTTCTTTCATACCAGCAAAGTCCAAGATATGAAACCAAAATGGATGCCAGACCTTCTGGTGTCACAACTAAACAAGGTTAGGTATTGCAAGTTGTAACTATGACATGCTACTACATATTTTCTCTGCTTGTACTGTAGTAGGCAGCTTTTTGTTTTATTATTTTTATATAAAAAAACTTACTAATTTTCAGACTATTTTGCTCTTCTCTCTCCTTTTCCCCAGCAATTTTTGCAGAGAGAAATGCTAAGAAGAAGGATGTTCTTGTCTAAAATTGCATTGCAATATGAGTGTTCTTCAACATTTATTAAATATTGCTAGAAGTACTGAGTGTTCCTGATGCTGTGCCATAAGACCACATAAATTTGTCTTTTTTCCCCTGCTCTTTTTTTCCTTTTTGCAGTTTCTTACTATTATTTGTTTTTCATTTGATTCGTTGTGCAATGTCCTCCCCCTCCCCTGTACATTCTCTATTGAAAAGGTACACAAGAGGTTGTGTTAGTAGTAAACACACAAGGAAGCTAAAACTAAAAGAAATGGCAAGACAGAACACAAATTTAATGAAAAAGTGAAACTTTTAAATTTGTTAGAAAGGCCTGAGAAAGAACTACTGGAAAAGTTTTATATGTGCAAACACATATCCTCCTGCAACCCTCAATTGCCAAGGCACCTTCACTGGGACTTATGAAGGGCGACAAAAAAGTTGTCACCTAAATAATCATGCTACTAAATTTCTTTATCTTGTCATTAAAAAATATTCTTAATACAGGGTTGTTAACAAACAATTAAAAGAATTTATTGTGTCCTTCAAGCTTTAGGGAATCAAAGCTACTTTTGCTAATTCAAAATTTGGGATGTGTCTGCAGTTCCTGTCATATTGTCCCTATGATATTCCCATGACATTGCTTTCTGTTTACAGCATTACACACCTCACTGTTCTACAGCTCTCTTCCTTTTTGAGGACAAGAAAGAAGAGGAGAACCCTAGAAGCCAACAAAAAAGAGAGTCCCATTTTCTTACTTACTTGAATCCTAACACGCGGATTTCTTTGAATCCTGGAAGTTTCTCAAATATTTTTTTCATCTATAGAAAACCATAAAAACATATCAGCATAGGATCTATGACTAAAAGGCAATCACAAGTTGACTACCTAGACAATATTTTTCATATTTCAGAAAGAGCTTTAGGAAACAGTCTCGACTGTGCTCTTTTGGGTATCATAATTGCTCAGCTTAAACACAATATTTGCTTTGTATACACTTGTTGTATTACCTGTTAATAGGCAACAAGAAGCACAAAATATTGCTTTTCTTAGTAATGTAATTATGCAAACAAGTGATAATCTATTTCATAACACAGCGAGTAAAACAACATTAATCAAATGTTTTTCTCATTTTCAGTAGTTTTGATTCATGAATAATTTTGTGATTCAAGTCACCTGTAAATTGTTAATTATTTAGAAATATTAAGCAACTGCAAATGGGTTTAGATTATCTGACAAATCATTTAGAAATTAAACAGTTTTAACTGTCTTGTACAAACAGAATAACTTTTTAAATTCTATTGTTAATAATAGTATAATTACATGGTTTTGAATAGAAGAGGCATTACATGTGCACTATACAATGTCTGCAGGTACTTCTGTTTGAGGGTAATACTGAAAATCTTCAGAGAAACCATTTTTCTGCCAGCTCTGCCAATGCATCCTTCACTATTTTTCTACACATATCTGGACCTGAACCAGGAAAATGAAATAGCTTCCACTAAGGAATGCTCATGAAACTGATGAGAGGCTTTAGTTAATTTTACTAAGAAAACCTTTTGGGAACCTCAAGTCATTAACTGCTATCAGTTAAACTGATAGCTGAACATTCAGTTAATATTATTAACTGTATGAAAATAAGACAGATGTTCCAATTCTTACGTAAACCATGGTAATGCACAATGAGTATATGTCCTTTGAAGAATAGTTCAGACAACAGTAGCTAATTACTTTTAAGGTTTATATTACATTTCTCATTAGGTTTATTGTAGAAATTAAATTATGACAAAGTGCTGCCCATGAATTCCTGATTAAGTCTGAACAAAATTCCTAAAGTTATTCTGTTCATCCATTATCTGAGGTTTCTACTGATGTCAAAGATGTTGGCTTGTCAGCTTGCTGGCTGAATAGATGGCTTAAATGAGGGGATAAGCTGATACTACACATGAACAAAACATGGAGGTCTTGAGAAAAAAGGAATGACGTGTTTAAAGTGAGGGCAGTAGATTCAAATCCTATTTTGCGGTGAAGATAATTTCATAGTATGAACCTCAGCCAAGGTACAAAGTCAGCATTTTTTTGCATTCACTAGGCGTCCCTACCTGTAGCTGAAATTTAGCAGCTAGTTGTTGGTACTCTGGGGAGCTGGGGTCACTAAGTTCAGCTGTGTACTCCTGATCTGTGAGAGTCACACTGAATTCCACCATTTGCTCCACAGGCAGTTCGGGGACTGCATTTGTTCCCAGCTCCTGGAAAAGGCAAGGACAAAAAGGGTAGAAATAAAACTAAGCGATTTTCCCCCTCCACAATTCAGTATTTAATAGGAAGAAATGTTCCTGTTTAAACCCATTCCCAAAATATCTTTCTGAACTACATTCCACAAAAGGTGAAAGTTCCTAGGTATATGTGTTGACTTAATTCTTCTGTATTTGCAAGCAGTTTCTATTACTTGAGAGGTAACTCGAGAGTTTTCTTTGACATGCATAAATGAAGACGAAGCCTTTCTCGTGAAGACAAAATCAAGCCCTTCTTGCAGAGACTGTTACCAAGTCTCAGTTCCACCATCCTAAAGTCACACAGCTGTTTCATGTTCAGAGGTTTGCATTTGTTTTGCTGATCATAAAATGAAATTATCCCTACCCATGATACACCTTTCTTACGCAGTTGACTTTGCTGCTATTAAAAGCTGTATTTTGTTTGCTGTTTCCCGACAGTGTTTGCAGCTTTTCCCTCCACTGTGAGGGCCACATGTCTGTGCTGAGACCACAGCAGCCAGGACAGGGAAAACAGCAGCCCCTCGCAGCACCCCTCTCTCAGGGCTGTCTCTTAGTGGGCAGAGGGGCAGTCCCCAGTGCCCTGCTGCATGGCTGCTCTCAGGAGGCAGCAGTGGAGAACCCTCTGACAGCTGGCTGGGCAGAAAAAGGCAAGGAAGGCCCAGCCCAATCTCCTAGGTCATGGAAAGCACAGCAGGTATTCTTTTTTGGCATTACTTAATGAAGAGCAACATTATAAAATAGTACAAATAGGCAACAGGCCCCTACTTAAAAGAATGAAAGCTGCCCAAAAACTGGTTGCCATGCTTTTGTGCTTTCTACTACATACTCAAACAACATCAAGCCCTACTTCAGTATAGAACAGATGCTAATAAAACCCTTCAGTCCTGCTAGCTGAAACAGAGGGGAGTACTTGTTGCTTTTAAGCACTATCTATAAGGTTTCTCCCTCTTTCCTTTTAGCTGAGCTCAAAAGGAAAAGGTGAGTGAAAAAGTGGGTAGGAACACAGGCTGCTCTCACCTTCACAGCAGTCTTTGTGTCATTGAAAATTTCATTGAGCAATGTGCCATTAGGGGCAGACGGAGAGAGGGGTGTGCCAGGAGAGCCTGCGGGGTGGGGGAAAGAAAGAAAGAAAAGTCAGGAGAGAACAGTTTGCACATCAAAAGTCTTCCCCTTTGTGTGTTGGTCAGGGATCAGCTCACTGGAGCAGCTTTCCCTCAGGAGGGTGTGCTTGACCACAAGCCTGTGCCAGTGGAAGGTGGCCATGACTTAGGGTGTGGGTAAATTTGCTGCATTTTATACAATAAACAAGCTTTCCTCCAGGTCAAACATTAGTGGTGTGACTGAAGGCAAAAATGGCACTGACTGCATCAATGAAATTGTGTGAGTTAATAATATTTGTTCATTTCCTGTCATGCCACATCATATATCACTAAGTGTCGAGGCTTAATTTTGCCAATTGAGATCTTTGTCCCTGTGACAGCCACTTTTCTTTGGGGCTCAATTTAAAGTAACAAGAGACATTGACAGAGTTTTCCACCTAGAGGCCAAATTACCATGCTGGAAGTCCTTCCCAATAAAATTCTGTAATATTTCTTAAAAATATATGTTCAGGATGGTTTGTCCTTGAACATAAATGATAATATTTACAGATTTTTAGCACTGTGTGAATTGCTAACATTATTTTAAAGATTTGAAGTACACAACAGTTCTAATTGTAATAATTGGACCAATTTATTGTCTTGCCATCACTTTGATTTTCTTGCTTGTCAGTCCTTGCTTGCTTATTTTGGTTAACAAAATGCAGCAGTTGACATTCTAAATGGTATTTTTTAGCTGAAGAAAGATTAACACTATATTATATGTTTGAAACTAGGTAAACACATACATTTGAAGACAAACTTTGAATGCAACATTTGAGCAGCAAATCAAGAGATTAAAAAAATTTTTCTCAGATATTATTTTGCTTAAACATTTTCTTTCCACTGAACTTGTCATGCTTCTACAACATTTGTTAAATTATAGCCTTCTAAGACCTTCTAAGAATCATTTGCCTTAGCAATTTTATTTAACAGGCAGACACAGAACAAGCAGATTTCATTTTACCTGTAGAAATGGAGGGAATGTCTTCCACCTTTTTGCCTCCTGTTTTCTCTGCTGATATTTCATCTTTCCTATCAATCCAATAGAAATGAGCGATTTAATTATCTGCGTATTGTGCCAACAATGACAGAAGTGTAAAAAATCCAAAAACATATAGAAATTATTCCTATATTAACTGTAGTTTAAATGAGAGAAGTTATCTCTAATAGAACACTTTGTGACCTGATTAAACAGGCAGTAGAAAAGCATAAGGACTCCCAATCCTGTCATGAATCTGCTCATGAGGTTTTGTGACAGATTTTATCAATGCCATCAGAGGGATGGGATCACAGAGATTAAATCAGTGCATTGGGTCTGGGTTTTTTTTTTTTTTTATACTCTTGGAAGTCTTTGAAGGGTTGATCACTGTCTAAAACAGAAGGAAAGCTTCTTGTACATCACCTAAATCAGCCTTTGTCTTCTTCAAGGTAGTTCAGTGAGTGCTTTGCAATTCTTCTAATTTTAGAGCCAATGGACATTTCAGGTTCCAGGTGTGTTTCATATGGTGTGGTGTGAGAAAATAGTGGGTGGGCTTATTTTTCAGTTGTCAACCTGCATTATAATACACTATAAGGATGCTTCCAAATAATTATAGTATCAAATCAGATTCCTGAATCCAGATTATTTTGAGATATAGGAATGTTAGTGTTTGCTTCTGGATGTAATACTCATAGGTTAATGTGTACCATGGTCCCAAAGGAGGACAGCTAAAAACTCAAGTAAGAATATAGTGGGTATGATGTACCACAAGATTTGGTTTGGTTTCATTGATAATTATATTCTGGTTTGAATTTTACAATCTCCTGGTGGTGAATACATTTTTAATAGCTACTGTTAGCTTGCTTGAAAAAGAGAAATAGTATCTAAGTACATTTAAAAATAAATAGATGTATTAAATATTCTTTTACTTAGAATAGAAATTATTCTATATCCTTAAAACCAAATTGTTATATAATTTGTAGCTTTGGGGAAAATTTAGGTTCTTAGAATAGAAACTTTTAAGGGATATTTTGAGGTTTTTCTCTCCTGAAATTAGGGAGTAAAGTATAATTCCTCAAAATTTCTATAGTGCATACAGATTTGTATGCACTATAGAAATTTGTATTGTGAGTATTTATTAAATTTGCATTATGAGTATTTGTGAAAACTGGTATGAATGAAAGAAATAAGGGCACTGCAAATGTGTGGTGTGGTGTTACCTGAGACAGTATAAAGCTTCTAGCATAGACAGAAAAGGTGTCCTGAGCTACAGGAACAACATAGATGTTTCATAACATAGTTTTCACAATGTTAACTAGCTGTGTGTTGTATCTATACTTGGAGACTGATTTCTCTACATGAAATCCACAGAAGATACAAAATATTTTCTAGGCCACACAGTAGTAAAGATGAAGCCCAACCACACATAATCATTGCTGTCTGTATTTCCAGCTAAAATACAAGAAATTTCATGGAAATTCACCTTCAGTATTATGTCTAGGGAAAACAGTACTGTTCACAGAGAACCTAAGATCTCTGAGATCAGTCACTTCATGCCTTGCTGCTGCTGCTTGCACTAGGATGAATGAAAAGGCCTCCCTTTGGACTTCCAAGGGAGTTCAATTAGGCCCTACATTATTAAAAGTATGTCAGATCTCCCATGTCAGAATGAATTAAGATACATAAGACCTCTGTGATCAGGAGACAGTGTAACCTATGGACGGAAAAGATTATTTGCCTGAAAATCTCTTGAAAATCAGAGAAAACTTGAAGGAAAAAGCCATCAGTCAGTAGTTGTGGATAATGATTTGTCTGTCTGCACTGTAGTATTTATACACAGAGAATCAGAGTTCAGAATGGTAGTTTTAATCCTGCCATTCTCCAACTTCTGAGCATTGCCAGGAGCATACTTTTTCCTAGGAGTTTACAGAACAAAGTATCACATTAATTAACACTGCCATGATGTATAAAAATACAGGAGAAATCTAAAGTGAAGACATGAGTTTTCATGTTATCGTTTAAAGTAACCTCTCAGCTAAACTTTTATTAAGCTGACTTTCCTTTTGAGAATTACAGCAAGTTTTGTCACACTCCCAATCAACACCAGCCTAATGCCAAGCCATGTCTCTGTCAGGGTTTCATGCTCACATTAGTCTGAGAAAACATTCAGTCTTGAAATGAACAGGTAGCTCAGACATTTGACCATATCCATTATTTGTAATTCAATCACTGTGTCCTATGATATATCCAGTATACACATCTCTCACAGCACACACCAAATATGCTACAGTGCTATCTGAATATCTGCTCACATCCACACACATCTACACATATCTTTACAAAGAAGGCAGTAACATCAAGTGGCAAGGTTCTACTTGTGCTACTTACCTTTCCTGGAAGGTTCTATGTTTTACTCGCTGCAAAAAGATTAAGAAAAACAGCATTTTACTAGTGGGTGTATCCAAAAATTGAGCCTGTTAGCTCTTTTGTTTACCATACTTTTATGTTTTCCTTCTAAGACATGCCCCCTCCTTTTCCTGAGCAATACTTTGCCCTTAAATAAGCAGGTGGGGAGGGCCTTGAAAGTCTCTCCCAGCTTCTAAACAAGTATCAGTAATCCTTACCCGTTGAATTATTTCCAGATGCTCTTGGGAATTGCTGAAGTTTTTACCAATGTCAAATATGCAAAAGGTTTCTCTCTGGCAGGCAGTAACCCAGTTCTGATATTCAGAAGTATCAGGAATCCGATCCAGAAAAATACGGAAGGCTTCCCACACAGCTTCCTGGCAGACTGAGTAAGAAGAAAGGGGCTGGGGATAGATGCTTTGTACGAAATGGTAAACTTGAAAGCCTTTTAACAGTGATTTGGCATTTACAAATTCATGACACAAGATGAAGGAACACACTTCAAAATTTTAGAGAAGGGTATTTTCAAACTTATTAGAAAAAACATTTTAACCAAAACTCTCTGGTAATTTAAAAGCTGTTGCCCTTAGCACTTTACTTTGCAAAGCTCATTACTGTGAGATGGGACATTTATTTTCAGTACTTGATACCTACTTTGGCTTAGAGTGAGTTCATTATCTGCATTATCTAAAATATGGGTGTCTCTGAGATTAGTGCAGTAAATATACTCTAAACTTGCTGTAGGGATGTACTCACCTAGCTGTGTTAGGGCCCCTCAAAAAAACCTCAGGAACAACCTGCCCTCCCAGTAGAGCAGCTGCACGTGGAGCAGATGTGGTCAGGTTATTAAAAAGGAACAGGCTATCTTTTGAAAAGATTTATTTATTATGAGCTAGCAATCAAAGCTAGTTTCTATCTCCTTTTTGTTGCAACTCTCTGGTATTTGTTTTTCTGAGCAGTCACTGCTGAATAAAGAAATACTATCTGATGATGAGTAATCCAGTTACCAGATAAATGTGACACATGACCAGTTGAGGAGGCATTGTAGTGTGTTCTCCCAGTTTGCCCCACGTAGGGGCCTGTCCTCATGGTGACCTAAGCTATGTTGTGTTACTTCAGAGTTGGTATAAGGTCACAGGAGGCTGAAGTGTCCAACAGCAACTGTCTGAGCTCCTACATCTGAGCTGTTTTGTGTTGTGTGCTTATCCCTGGAAGCAGGGAATACATATATATGTAAAAAAGAATAAAATTGTCTAAATTTTCTTAGCAGAAAAATTCTTTAGATGGCTGATATGATCCACAGTGCTTTTTCAGTTACAAATGTGTCATGGGCCTTGAAGGTGGGGAGGTCATCTCCTAGGCTTTAGACACAGAAAAGAACCTGAAAATGTATATTTAAAGCAAAACGAAGGTAAGATTGTCCCACAGGTGTGCACAAGCTCTCAGGCTCCAGCATGGCTACCAGATTACCTTTACATGAAGGATTGTATTGTGGTCACAGATTCAAGGATGATTCTTATATCACCACATTTTCAAGTGTACCTCTTTTTTGCTTACATTTATCACTTTTGTCAGATAAATTATCATGCTCAACTGGGAGGGCAGAAGTCTTTACCAGAAGTTCTGGTCTTTCCTTGAAGGAAAATTTTTTTTGAGGTTTTGATGAAAGACATTGTAATGGAAAATATAAAATTGTTCAAGGGAGCAGAAACACCTTCTTATGAATGAGTGTACAAATTATTCAGCTGCAGAGTGTGTTTTGTTGCTTTCCTTATGGGAAGTACTCCAGTTTCAGTTGAAGAACTGGATGACACCTGCTTCGAAAATTTTGTGAGTGTAGGACACTGCTGGATAAAAGGAATATTTAAGTTTAAACCTTCTTGCACTACAAGACTTCTAGAGTCCAATATCCCAGCTGATGTGCTGCTCTCCAAAAAGCTGGTAGTACTGTCATAAATCAGTTTTTTAAATGAAAGGGCCATAGTTATAGTTTTTTGAGTTCAGGTTAATGATCCCTGACTGTTTCAGGATAGCTTGTTTTCAGCCCAATCGGAGATGTAATCAGGAAATTTCAGGGACTTTGAGGATTAATTTCGATTTAGGAAATGCTTTTTGGATCAGCCTCTGTGACACATTTCAGATTTCTGTCTAATGTCCATTGGATGCTACAATGGATATAAAATAGTTTTAGATCTATAGGAATATCCACAGATGTCAATGTAGCTCTCCCATGCTGCCTATATCAAAGGGTTGCTGGAGTAAAATTTTTGCAGCTCCACATCCAGGTCTCATTTCAATGGGAAATTGAAATTGGTTCCCCAAAAAAGAGCTGAGGAGCAGCCAGGTTACACATATTAATGTGAATGGATGATATCTGATAAAGAGATAAAAATAGGCAAGGAAAGGTGATTCAGGGAGTAGGTATTGCCTTAGATACTTGTATCCCAGAAATGCTGATTAGGTTTTAGAATTAGCTTTGGACCCTCCAGCTGCAGTGGAAATACACACATTTTTCGAATACAAAGTAGAACAGCAATAGGATAAAAGAGTGGGAGGGGTAGATGAAGGAAGAGAGAAAACTGGACCAAAAATTGGAATGGTAATGCAATAGGCTTTCTGTAGGCAAGGGAAGTAAAAAAAAAAAGAGCCGGGAAGTAACTGACCTGTTGAGAAAGTCTTATTTTTAAAATGTCTCAAATATTTCTTCTTTCCTAAGTTTTTTTCATTACTTGCTAGCAATTATCTCAGTGTTTATTGTATACCAATACTGCCATAGACTTAGTATAACTACAGATACACCAAAACGATTGTGCAATGACCATTTAATAATCCCAGTACTTGTCTTAAACTGGTGCTATTGACTTTGCATAGCAATGATGGTACCTGCTCTTTTGAGAAAGGTGGTACTTCTTTCAACACTAATGCAAGCACAATTTGTTCATGTTTAGCCATGCTAGAACACTGTGCAGTTACTCTGAGTTCATTAGTCTTTTAATTGCATTGTCTTATTTTCTTCTGGTAACTGATTATCTATGTAAAAATAAAGCATAAAGTTTATCACATGCACTGCCTAAAGGTGAAGAACAAGATAGATTCTGGAAAATTACTGTGTTTCCTCAGTTTAAGGGAACACTTTGAAAGAGGAAGTACATACTACGATAATAATCTTACCTCTTAATCTATAGTAAGCTTGGTGACTGGCTAAAATCTGCTTCACTGATTCTTGTGGGCAAACTTTCACACCAGTTGAGAAAAAGGATGACCTCTTTGTTCGGTGTTTTGCCATGTCAAATATCCGCCTTATGGTTGATATCCTGGACCTCTTTGTTGTTCTTTCTGTTTTGTCTGACCCTGAGGTGACTGCAAGATGTTTGGCTTCAGCATGGTTTATTTTATCAGGAATTTCTGTAAAAAAAAAACCAAGAAAGTACGTAAACATACTTTGCCTAGGCAGTAGGTATTGGATGCAAGTTCGTGTCTTGAAAATGGAAGCGAACTTGAGAATTCCTGTTGTTACATTCTAGCGGAGTCAATGCACTGATTGAATGGTTGTGCTGAGGAAAAGCGGCCTCTGACCACTCAGGGGAACTGCAGCTCAAGTGATTTAGTAACTCATTTCCTTGTATGTCAACACGTGACCCCAGGACACACAGGGTAAAAGTTTCAGAAGATCTAAATCCTATTTTCAAAAGTGATTTGGATTAGATCCACAAAAGACACTCAAGTGCTTGAACTTTGTGCTACAGCATCTCATTTGTGAGCATATCACCCTGTAGGGAAATTTACAATACAGTGATAAGTAATGTCTACACTAGCAGATAAGTAAAATGAGAAATTGTTGTACCTTTAGTCTTTAAAACCTTATCTTTCCTTTGGGCTTCAAGGAACATCTCCCTTCAAATCAGGTTCATAACCTTGAAGCTATCCCAAGAACTAGACCCTGAAACTTTCAGAAGTTGAACAGGAGTTTTATTGCCTTTGGGAAAACAAAGACCTGTTTCCAGTCTCTCTTTTAGTCCACAGTGCACTCCTCTATCCTTTCCTCACATAAACTGAAGTATTAACCAGAACAGACTTTTATTGTTTCTTTGCAACTGGATGATAAGTGCTGTGAATTTTCTGGCATCATATTTAAATAAACCTTTAAATGTTCTTGGCACTGTGAAACAGTTACAGTAGAAAAAAAGTGAAATCAGTGACTAGAAATTAAAGACCTAGGATTCAATTTTACATACAAAGCTATTAAATTATGAAAAATGGAAAAGCTTCCAGGCTGTCAAGATAACCTCAAGCATAGGAACCCCCATCACAAAAATTCAGGACTCATCTGGTTCCAGTTCCTAAGTATTTGTGTTGCAGTATTACATGCAAAATTAATAGCAGCTAAATTTTATGTGAAAAAGTTAATGTTTAAAATAGTGTATATATGACAGATTCAAATGAGCTGAAATACAGCTTTTTGCAGGATCATGTGACAGCAGCAATGAGTATCTTTTAGGTTATCTTCCAAAATTTTGTATACATTTTAATAAAGAAGTTAAAGTAAATTTGGAAACACCCTTTTTTTTTGCTGTAGCTTGACACAGTGGTTACAGATGAAAAATAATGAAAAATATTAGCAGAATAGAAGACAATTTGAAAGAATTAGAAAGCTTTAAGCAAGGTATGTGTGTTCCTGAATCCTAATGAATCAAGTGAAAAAATTACTTGAAAAATTGTTTTAAAGCTTCTAATGGAAGAATAAGGGGAAATAATAGGATTTAAAAGGAGTAAGTGCAGTAGGACTAGCACTATCAAGAAAAATAAGAGCAAAAAATTATCAGTTTGCTGGAGAAAGAAGTGTTATGCTACATATAACAAACACTAATTATCCTATTCTTAGACAAATCAGGAGAAAATAAGGAAGGTTAAAAACACATTATCTTGACACTTTGGAGTAGTGTTAATTAAATGTTTAAAGAAATTTGGGGAGATAAACGATAAAAGAAAAAATAATTGAAAAACATACTTTTATAAAAGAACAGTATATGAAATGAAGAATGGGGAACGTTCTACTATGTGTGTCAGTAGACATATATATTTATATCTATATATGTCTCAATTCTTATCTAATTCCAAAGGAACATCTATTGTTCACTGTTCATCATTGTGTGGAAATCATTGTAGTAACATCTATATTTTTAGATAGGTGCTACTCTGATATGGAAAAAAGTCAACTGCTTGGTTGTGACGAGTATTGCCTGAAAGGAAGGAAGTTATAAAACAAAGGCAATAGGCCATTGTTATAACTTTTTAATGCATGCCAGGGACAGTGACCTGCAGACCTAGAACTGCCTAATTGTTGCAAGGTAATTTAAAGTGATGATGCAGTCATGCAATGTTTGACATGAAATGAAACTGAAGTAATTTTTCCATTTTAATGTCAGGCCATGAACCATAAACTGCATAAAAGAAATTTCCTGTGTGGAAACACATTGTTGGCTTCAACAGAATCTCCAAGAGGCCAAACACTGAGTCAGCTGAGAGACAGAGTTATCTGAAAGTTATATTCAAATAACTGAAGTTTTCTAGAAGAGAAAAATCAAAATCCCCATGGAAATTAGCCAGTTGTAAGTCTGTTACCTTTGACAAGGTTTATTAACTGAGATAGATCAGCTGCCCATGCAGACCAACCAACTGAGGCAGAGGATTTTGTCACTAAGCTCTTTGATAGCTTTTGTATGGAGCAGAGGCCTTTCTTGAAGGATTTGCTTCTTCTCCAGGATTTATCTCTAAGTCTTTAACTTGAATTATGAATTATACTATTCATAAAACTGACCAAGGAGATTCTTCTCAAATGATTGTTGCAATGATTTCAAAGTCTCTGTGTTAGGGTGCCTGTTCGGGCTTTTCATTCTGATAAGTGACCAGTTGTTTTCTGCTTTCAATTTGCACTTTTCTGCCAACTTATTTAGGGTAGTTATAAATATTTAAAATTTTATTTTCATTCTTTTCCTTCAATTTTTTTCTTTCCTTTTTTTTTTTTTTATGGAGCTTTGTTTCTAAAATATATCTATTGCAATAGGCTTAATTTACTTTATATCTTGTGGTTAGTAAATTTCTCTTGCTAGAATAACTTTTATTGTCATAATTCTTTGAAATAACTTTTTTACTAAAACAAAATTTGAATTGGAGAAAGCATCAGCCTTTCTCTCTGCAAGATTGTCCAGTATGAATTTCCTAATATTTACTGATTGTGAATGGATAAAAACTTGCCTTCTATGATAAACATTTCCTCATAATTCTTCAGATCTGTATTTTCCACTGTGACTGGAGAAATTATGAAGAATTTTTACCTAAGCTTCACAGATGTTTCAGCCATAAACTTTACTAAAATATGCCTCCATCTATACCTTTTTAGATGCTTTGATTTCAGTGTCCTGTGTTGAAAAAAAATCAAAAAGACATACGCTAATATGAAGTTGAATCCATAGATATTAGTGGATCCCTTTTCTTTTTTACTATGCAACATAATAATTGAATACACTGGAGTGATGCAAATTTTACAGGTACATCATTTGGTCATGTAAATCCAAAAACCACTAGGTTGGTTAACTTTTCTTAAAATAAATAACATCTGTATTTTTTTTTCTAATTTTTTTATACAAGCACATGCAAATAAAATATTCAGAGTTTACCACAAATATACACTGCCCAATTTGACTTTTTATATTTAACCCTATTGTTTCACAGAGGTGACTGTCTCAGTTTTACTTTTAAAAGGTATGTTTATGTTTTTTAGTTTTCTTTGATAGTTCTAAGGCGGAAGGACAATAACTTTAGAAGTCTGATAATGCTTTACTCTACTTCAGCTAATCTCCAAGATGCCTTAAACAAAGTCTAACTTTACTTTATTCTCACATGAAAGAATCTACACCATGTTCAAATTTTCCAGGTGACATACTTGCAGAAAAATACTGAGGTAGTTTTACCAAGGTTATCTACAGAATAACTGTCATCTGTTATTAAATTCTGGAGTTTCTGACATCTAGTCCTGAACTTTGACAAAAATAACAAAATTTTTTTAAAACATCATAAAGCAATTTTCCAAATATGATACAGCAATCTAATTCATATGGGATCTAATCAAAGTGCTTTGATAACCAATCTCTCGAGTGCATAGTATGCTCTTCAGGTTTTGGTTTCAGGCAGATAAATGGTATTTGTTTCACATATTAAAAAATGAAATTCTTGAAATTAGGCCAGGCCTTTCCTCTGTGTCTCTTGAGACCTGCATTATCAAATTTATACCCCAACTAAAACAACGCAGAAGGAGCAGATTTCAAAAGTTCCTATATGTTCTTAATAATCTGCATGTTAAAAAAGGAAAAGTACATTACTATTGAAATGGATTCTAGAGAAAAAGAGTTTAAAGTTATTCAGATAATTGGTCAGCTTTGTTTTTTTCTTTAAATTTGTTTTTATAAACATAGGACCAAGAAGGTCTTATTCATACTTTTTTGTGTAAATGGAGTGGAGATGCCATTGAATAGAAAGAGAAGAATTAAAAATATGGTAGCTAAAGATTTGCCAGCAAAATTCAAGATGACAAAATTGTTGCAGTCTGAATAATTAATCATTAAAATCATCAAAAGGTTTGAAATGTGCAAAAAGGCATATTAATCTGAAAAATCAATGTATCTTAGGATAGAGAGGAACGCTTGATGATAAATGAGACATATTGCCTGCACAACACAATAATAATTAAAAGACCAGGCTTATGTAAAGGAAAATGTTGAAATAAAATGGGGAAATCTTATCAGGAGGGTTAATTCAACAAAGATCTGTAAATATGTTGAGGTTAAATTTATAGTGGGGCCAACATTTTGTTGGTAATTGAGTCAGTAACAAAAGCATGGCTGACTAAACCTGAAAAGTTGACCTTGAGATTTCTTAGTCAGCTGGTCAATGTAAACACCAGATGGAGCATAGAAAGTACAAAGAGGTAATACCTGGACTCTTCACCTAGAGACATTCTCCTCATGTCAACAGTGAGGATCTCACATTTAATGGCACTTGCCAGTGACAGACAGGGTGTCTATGACATGTCCTCTCCTCATATTCCTTTTAAAATCTTTTTTTTTTCCATGGCTTGTTTCCTCAGGTCTGTTGCATAGGAAGAGTCTAAATAGATTTAAAGGGGCTTAGATGAGCAGGGACAGATTAAAATGTGGCAAGAACTTATGAAGAAATGCTGCCTGTATCCTTTCTGCATCAATCTCTATCTTCCCATGCAAATGTGAAAGTGGAGGTTTAACTCTTGCTGATGTTCAGGGCTGCTTTGCCAGTGCTTTGTCAGATACTGCTACTTTGGCTATGTTTATTTTGCATTTCTAAGTGTGTTTTCATGGCCATAAAGACTCACAATTTTGAAAAGTTTAGGGTATGGAATTCCATACTAGAAAAATTAATGCTAATATTTAATCTGCTCAGGTCTTGTCTGAGAGCTCAATGCCCTTAAACCCAAGGAAATATGGCTTGCATGAACTTATCTTCATGTCCAATACGTTATTGGACTGTTTTTAATGCACACAGGGAAAGGACTTGGAAAGGAATTCCTGAGGGACTCAGCCATGATGATTGCTGCATTCTGGTGGGACTTATGTGGTCTGTAACTGGGGTAGCTGAGGCACAGGGGGGAACTCACTTTGGATCTCACTTCTTCAGGTTTAGTGCACTTTGCCAGTGAACTGCTGAGTAAGAGGGCAGTATCCACTACTCTGGGGAAGTTTTGCTGAAAGATAAGCTGCTGACATTGATCTTTAGTTTCAGTAGAAGAGGAATTGTGGCTGGGAATGCCTCAATTTCCAAAACAGGAAAGTGGGCTAAGACATATATATTAAAAGTAAGTAATTTTAATTTCTCAGAATGATTATGGACAATGATGAGCTTGGTAATTCCTGTTTGGTATGTTTGCTTTGTAAATTCCATTCTTAAGTGTGACTAAACAGTAGCATTGCCTGTGGAATGAGGCCTGGATCTCTAATTTTGGCAATTCTGTATATATGGGGGACAGGTCCAGGCCTCAAGTTTGGAAGATTCTGTGTCTAGCTGGCTAAAATTCACTTGTGAACTTCCTGCACAAGAACCACAAAGATGATGGCTACACACATGCACTATAGAACCCTTTCTGTACCTACTAATATCTTGTATTGTGCAAGATTCAGCATCACCTTTACATGTCAGGATGATGCCAGGCTCTGCTTGTGCAGTGGAGACTTTATACAAAAGACAAAATATTCCTGATCCCGGTATCTCTTGCTTGGGTTCAGCATGACAAAACATCACCTTCACATATTCAGAAGTTGCACTCAAGCTGTCTGGGACACCAAAGAGGCATTCCAGGCTTCTGCTTAAAAGGTAAGTTCTATAATTTTCAACCTTTTAAAGGCTATGTTAATTTTAAAAATTAGATCTATACTAAGGGGCTTGCTTCTCAAGAATCCAGGAAAATGGTGGGTTTTCATAAATCCTGCTTCTTGTCAGAAACACATGACAATGATTCTTTAAATGTCTATGAAAGGTGAAGAATCTGGTACTATTGACATAGTGCTGTAATAAGGTAAGTCTCCCATGAGTTTTTGTGATACATTCCTACTGAAATTCTTATGTTAAAAATACTAAATGTTTGGTTATAATGAAACAATCTAAACCTCAGAACATGTATGGAAATAAATCTGAAGAAGAAGGTGAGAAATTATTCTGAAATATATGGTATAATCAATGCCATTGGTAAATGTGAAAATTTTAATAAAACTCCAAAATTTTTTGTTTTAATGGTTTTAAGTTCAAAGCTAGGAGATGGCATTAGGTAATGGTTCTTTTTTAGAACCCTTCAAATTAACCTGGATTTATATTTTGGTACTAAAGATCATGGCTGTCATCAGCTAATATGCTCTTGGATTTCAGTAAGTGTGGAGAATTTAATTTCTGCAAGTCAGTAACACTGGGAAGCTAAAATAGATATCAGAATTCCTCAGCTGTTCCCCTTCTCCTCTGCTCATACATATCTGTGTGGTTTTCTATGACAAGTGGAGAAATGCAATTGAAAACCAACTTCAAGAAGAAACAAAGAATTTGGAACAAGTTTTATGAAATTTATGCATGGGCCTTAGATAAAGAGTTATGTCTCTTTCTCTCTAGAGCAGATAATTCAGTAACTTCTTTGAATTATACTAATTATGCAATTCATGGGAAAATAATTGTAACAAATTATCTACCTATTATAGATGAGAATAGAAAGCTTAACATGCAACTGGCAAGATTTTCCTGCTTTTTTTTCCCTGATTATAGTTGTCATATACTAATGATGAAGCCACATTCACAATAAATGCTGTCTGTACATACCACAAATATTGAACATGCTGAGATTTTTGAGTCAACAAATGATTTTGACACATTTTCTTGTAACCTGACAAAAACGTAGTAAGAAACTAATGTATTCATAGATGTAATATATCTCATTAAAGGCAGAAATTTTTACATTCTCTTTCAGACAGAAAGGTGAAAATTTTTATTCATCAGCTGTGCTCACTTCTGCTGCTGGAATTTGTAAAAAATATCAAAGCCCATCTATGCTTTCATTGCCAGATTGTGAATCTTGCAACAGTCTGCTTAAAGTCCAGAACCTGGACTAGAAACAGCATTGAAGAGTCACTAGTTTTAATGCTCATGTATGAAACATGTATCTATTTAGATTTCTTTGGCCATCTTAGAAGCATTTGACCTGAAAGGAGGTTCTATTAATTGATATGGATATGATATCAAAGGATGCAAGAAAATGCTTTAAATGTTTCAGTAGCTCTTAATTTTCTGATTAGTCATTCTCAAGATGTGCAGCCTTCTCTGAGAAAGTCAATGACACAGTAAGTTCCAGTGATGCTTGGCCACATATGTCAACATTTCAACAGCTTTGATGGTAGGAGTCAAAGAGTTGCAGTGTAGAATGGGTTTATTGAGGTAACTCAATACATGTATTATCCTATTCACATATGATAACAACTAGGATGTCTGGTGTATGAAAAGGTGCCAGAAGCCCCCGTGTCATCTCTTTACTTCAGCTTGTGTAATTGGAACTGGTCGATTTTCCTCACAGTTTGGGGTCACTCATTCTGCAGTACAATCTACACTCTCTGGCTAATTGGCTTCTCCTCATTTTGGCAGAGCATGACTTGCACTTAACCTTACTTAACCTTTAGTATCAAACTGCATAGACCAAGTTTGGTTTGGAGAACACCTAATCCAATTCTTGATCTAAGTAAGATGACTGATTCTTCTAGTTTTGACAGATAAGGGGAAAGGAACAAGAACTTGAATAGAAATGTATTCATTTTGTACCATCACCATGAGATCGCAAAGTTAAAGAGGAGTGCATTGTTGTTTCCTGCCTGAAACTGCAGGGTTTCTGTGCTGAGTCATATGTATGAAAATATATCTGCAACACAGCCATTAAAACCAGTATTTCAGGTAACAGGAGTACCAAGTTGGGTAAAGTCTGAGGGAGGTATTGAAACATTTGAGTGGCCAGGAAGAAGGTAATTTTGGCTCTGCACTGAAGCAGAACTTTAGAAGCCAGTAGAACCTCACCAATGGAAAGACAAGCATGGTGGCCTAAGTACAATTAATTATGTAGCTGTGAGCCTGGGTCCTACTGGTCTGTGTAACCAGAATCAGCCCAGCAACCCTTACTGCTGTCCTGCTTTATAACTGCAATGCCTCTTACAAGCCAGGACTTCAGTTTGTCACACCTCAGGCCCTCATGCTTTTGTGAAATGAGGACAACAGTGTTACTCTGTCAGAGCAGGTGAGGGGGAAACTGATGCTTCCATACAATGATAAGGCATGCTACAATTATGTAAGGGTATATAAACACACCTGCTCTGTGGAAGGTGTCAGGGTACTCCCAGATGATTGTTAAACTTATGTTTTTCAGACAGGTTACTGTTCTGAAGTCTCTGTCTGGTAAATAGCAGTTGACAGTGACTAAATGCCAACAGACTTGTATAGGAAAGCACATAGATATCTTTCTTTTTAAGAAGTGTGTTGTTCAGTATCACACATTCTGAAGGGGAAGAAATTGAAACACTGTTGGGCTTACAAAGTACAAACCTCATGGAGTGTACAAGATAGTGCACGTAATTCCTGATTAACATGGAAAAATTATGTGACAGAGAATGATCAGAAGACTAATTTTAATCCCAAAAGGACTAGGCTGGACAGAGGTAAAAAAGGAATGAAAACATATTTAAAATATTTCCAAGCATTAAAATACAACCAAATGCATACAGAACTTTTCTCTGGCGAAGAAAAACAGTATTCTGGAAAGAAAATCATGTTTGCTCTGTGGTGGTGTTGGCCATATCACTTAGCACACTGCTTAAACCACAAAGACTCCAAAATTAGCTGAGAAATGAACATGGACAATCTGAATTTCTAGTTGTTTAAGACTCCCAGTTATTTTATTCTAGCCTGTAAGTTGATGTCCTGTAGAAGGAGAAAACCTTGGATCATTAATATTGACCATCTTGTCCACGGGTGTTTTCTGAGAAAAATCCCATATATCTTGCTGTTCATTCACATGCAATTCACTAATCCCTATGGCACAGGTGTGACTATTCCTGGAATTAATCTTTAGGATTCAGTGACAATGGTCTAGTATTTATATTAAAGTTTGGCTTTTAGCCAGAAAACAGAAAATATCAAATCCCATATATAGTGCAGTGTTTATATATTGTTTTATTTCTTTGTTTGAAGCTTTATATTCCTTGATTTTCCTTTTCCTTAGGCACAAAATTGTTTAAATATTTTCTTTTTATTTTTTGAGGTCAATTATAGTAATGAAGATCTGAAACATTTCTTGTGGAATTAGAACAGCCTAGTGGGAAGGGGTGAGTCAGAGTGAATTAAAATGATTTCATAGAGCACACACAAAGCCTTTGTGTCCTAAGGAATGGCTGAGTAAATAACAGATATTTGCTTGCTGAATAAAAAAAGCCACAAAATAGCCTTGAATACACTCTTCCCCACTACATACTCACTATTTTGTGCTAAGATGTACCCAGCATCAAGGCATAGTTTTGAGAGTTCAGGGCTCCTCTGCATTTTGGTATTTAGTCTGGCCGTTCAATAGTTTACTATTCAGATTGTGTGCACAGATCTTTTGCTCTCACAAAGGTTTTATCCCTCTCACTTTCCCTTTCCAGTGCTAGAGACATTTTTGTTAGGACAGTGGCAAAATTATGGTCAAAGTTAAACACCGTACGCTTATTTTGCTCTCTACAGTTTCCTGTTTATTTACTGTGGAATTGGAGGTGCTCCTGGAGAGCCTCCAAATGACTGGGAGAAGGACTCTATTAACCTACCTTTTGTTAAATATAAATGTAAAAAAAAAAGAATTTGAATTTTAGTTTTACATGAGGGAAAAAATCAACTGACTAACCCTTTAAATATTTAAAAATTATTTCTAATTTTTTTAAGATGGGGATGTTTCGTATCTTAGTCTCTTATTTCCTAGTCTGTCAAAGTTTACATGTATTGCAATTTTGAATGACCATAAAGCTCTCAAAACTCCTAGGAACCCTAATGAGTGATTCATGCAAATATTCAGACTGCTGGGCGAGCCTATATACTTTCAAAAAGTATTTTCTGTAAGTATCTGACCCTAACGTTAAGTCATAAAATAAGAGCTCTGGAAGTATCTCTGGAACTTCTCTGAAAAAGAAGTTTCTTAATACAAGCATTACGTGTTTTGAGAGCTGTGTGAATATATTTGAAATGAAATAGTTTAAAAATATTATGTGTGGCATGACTAAATGTAAAAAAAATATTATACATTTATACATACCACATGCACTTTATTGAACTAGTGGCAAGGAATATTTCTAGTTATTTAGTATTCCTCTTTGTCAAGATAGTCCCCCATTATTTTGCCGGTCTTTTATGGAGAGTGTTTGTAATATACAATCACAGTTTGCACTTGGTGAAACTATGTGATGCCACTTTTCCCACTATTGCTTTCTAAGTTGTAGTTATAAATAGGGGCTGCAACGATGCCATCAAACATTCATGAATTGCCTGGAATTCATTCTGTCCCTTTCCATCACAGAATATGCAAGTTAAATGCAAAAACAACACATCTTGATAAGACTTGTTTTCTTGTCAGACATGAAATATCATCATTCTCTCATGTTTTGCCACATTTCCAAAATATCATTAGTGATTAAATGAAACTATTTACATACAATCTAAAAGTAAAATCAAAGGGCCACAAAACACAATTCTAGTGCTAGCTATATATTTTCTCAAGGATATTTTTCAGTACTTTGTCCACTAGAGAAGATTTACATTATTTAACTGAGCTGCAAGAACTGTGGTCTGTATTTCTTTAAGAAAACCAGGAGCTTCTTAAAAAAACGCAGACGTGTAAATAAAACTTTCCAGATAGTATTGACAGTAGGCTATATTTCATACGGTCTCCCTAACAAATATTTAGATAACATTGAGGAGACTTATCTTTTATAATCTTACATTCCTTGCATTTAAATAGCAGGCCTGACAGAAAAATAGGAGGTCATTGACTTGAGCACACATAGCAGTTGTAATGTTAGCTTTTAATTCAATTATGCAAATATCAAAGCATAGATGGAAAATTTAATGAGAAACCTCTTCCAAAATTAAATGCATTCCCCAAAGCTCTAAATCTTTTGAATATGGGACTAACCAGAGAAAATTATGTCACCATATTTTCTTTTTTGTTGTTGAAGTAGCTTTATAAATGTTGTGAACTTCTAAATGTTTTAAAATAGAGCAATATGTAAATATTTTTAAACTGAGCTTATGTACTAAGTACAGAGCAGTTCCCTGTATTTATGTTTTCTTGCAAATAATTTTGTAGTTATTATTACATTAATCCTTAGTGGCATTGCCATTTTTGTATATTTGCCAGTATGTTGTATTCTTCCAGAATTTGTCTATCTAGAGATTTTTGAAGTTGTTTTTAATAATTAACTGTCTTCCCTAGCAATGCAGATATATATTTTGCTACTTTCTCTTAATTTCAGTGATGAAAGACCATCTTTAACCATGTCAACACTTAGATGATCTTTCAGCCATTTTTAACTTTACATATATTTGTCTCACAGATGTTTTTTTCATAACAGAACATGTTCAGGTAAAATGAAGCTAAATTGCATCTCTTATAGATATTGTAAAACCTGCAAAACACACATATGAAATAATGCAAATATTTCCTTTTTCAGGTTTATAGCACCATCAGTAACCATAGTGTCTCTAGTAGAATTGTCAAAACACCACATTCTAAACTAAACATTCTGTAATATGAAAGCCCTTGATCTTGCAAATATTTTATTTCTCAACATATGCAATGTAAAATTCATCTAAACCTTATAGATTAAGATGAACTTACCTCTGCTTCCCTGAACTTGGAGAGCAAGGCAAATGATCAAAAATATTAATCCAGTTTTCAAATGCATGCTGTCTATTGATCATTCACAGTTTTCAAGACCAGTCATGCAGGAAACAAGAATATTTTGGTAAAGTAGAAGAGTTCTGTTTTCTTAGAGAACTAAAATCCCCAAATGTCTCTATTTATCAGGTGTTTCCAACCTTGGCCTGCATTGAATTGCAACTGGGCAGAGTGCAACAGGTGCCAGAATGCAAGAGCTGGGCGAACCCCTCCGACGCCCACACTTCTAGCCTGGGGAACTGGAGCGGTAAGACAAGAGTGACGAAGTTTTAAAAAAAAGCAGTGTCTGTTTCTGGAATAATCTGTTTATCTGCTGCTCAGACATAATCCCTCTTACGGTCCAGCTGGAAGAGCTTTCTTCATCTTATTAACCTTCTGGAGCGGCATCTGTCAACCCCAGGAGACTTCAACAACACCATGATAAACAACGGAAGTCTCTTCTAGTTCCCATTGCCTTGGAGTGTTGATCTTTTGGGCTTTCTGGAGGTATGGCATGCGAGCATGGGGAGAGATGTTTCCAAACCAGTGACCACAAACCCCAGGGAACTTCCTTAAGATAGCTTTTTCCTGAAAGAACATTCAATGCTCAGCTTTTCCGCTGACCATGTCTTGCAATCCTCTCTCCCTTGTACCACAGGGTTGCTGGTGCAATATTCCTCTCGGAGCCGTGACAATGATGTTCTGTGACAGGGGTGAAGTGATGACTCAGCAGTACTGGCAGCAGTGTTCAGGGCTGGAACAATCTGATGCCAAACTGTGACTGGGGCAGGGAAAGTGCTGCATGGTGGGAGGAAAAGAGAAAGTGGTGGGAAATGCTGTTTCAAGGACACAGTTCTAACTAGGCCAAGACTTGGCAGTGGCTGAATACACTGTTCAAACAGCTCTGCTCCACTTTCACAGATAACTATTCCAGTTACATACTGGCAAGTGTAAGTGTTTCATACTTACCCTTTTATTTTCCACCACCTTTCTTACAGTTGCATTACACCTGAAAATGCTCCCAGGTAGGCATTTCTAGTGGTCTCTCCCCCTTAAAATTTTTTTCAAAGGGCTTTAACATGAGAAGTCTCTCAACTGGCATCAAGAATCTGTAAGCACAAGTTACTTTAAGAGCAACCTTCATTTGAACCCAATCAGTATTCTATTTTTACTTAGGATTTAAACAATGGTAACCTCCCTCCCTTTCCAAGATTGACTGATTTTAACTACTCAGATCAGCTACTGTGCAGACTGGACTGGGTCCACACAAGATTTGCTTTTATTTAGTGTATAAACTTTCATACACATTGTTTTATCAATCCAACAAAACAAATTAACAATACCTTGCCAGCAGTACAATGCAAAGCAACAGTGGAGATGATTAGGATTTCTACTGAAGAAAAATGTATTATTGTATAAGGATCTTTAGTAGTACCAATATTTGTCTTTACATGTTTTACATATAATAATCATATTATATAGAGTGAAATCATAGAAGTAGTACCTGTGTGAACCAGGTAATCTTCAGCAAACATTTATAACAGCTTTATATTTGGAAGATGAAGCTTTCCCCATATGTTATCTTATTTTTAGTTACTTTTAGTTATTTTTAGTTTAGCTTTCAATCTGCAACAACTGAAAGAGAATTTTTCTCAGGGTGGTGGAATCTGCCATTTCTGGTGTCATCTGAGAATGTGGAATTGGT
The DNA here is from genome assembly GCA_003676055.1 of Chloebia gouldiae. Taxonomy (NCBI): domain Eukaryota; kingdom Metazoa; phylum Chordata; class Aves; order Passeriformes; family Passeridae; genus Chloebia; species Chloebia gouldiae. The sequence goes on from QUSF01000002.1 coordinate 27,090,088, forward strand.
GAAAGGGAGATTATTTCCTCAGAGCACTCTGAGTACCAAACTCCATATGGAATTTGGTAGCAATGTGATCCTTTAATTCCATTAGGAATCTAATTTGTCAGACTACATTTTGAAAATGTGCAATAAAGAGATTTACTTAATTACTCTAGAAACTGCTTAGTGAAGCCTGGGCCAGGAATCAGAAATCCTATATCAAAGCTTTCATATAAAAGTATTTCTGAGCCATTCACACGTTGGACAAAGCAGACATTCAATAACACATTCTTATTTTTCAGAGATAAAGGAACAAGAAAAATCCTAAAATATGGCACTGTTTTTACTGTCAAGATATGACTTAAGGAAAAGATTGAGTTCTATAGGCAAACTATGATTAAAAATTTATAGGGCAGGAGTTTGCACACTTTGAGATTATGCTTAAATCATGAATATTTCAAGCTGTTTTCTGCTAAGACTGTACCTTCTATGTAGTTCCATTTAATTAAGAAATTTTGTAACTAACCTTGATAACTGCCACAGGGGAAGCAAACAAGAATGATAAACACTCATTAAAACTAAAGCAATATTATCTAGGGACCACTCCATCTCTAAGTACTGCAGAGTTTAATTATAGGTCACTGTTAATTAATCTAGAAGTGTTTCTTCTAGTTGGTTTGCTGTCAACAATAATTATATATTGTTTAAAAGGTGATTAAAAAATTCTACTGAAATTGAATAGTGCTTTACAAATATACTACCAAAACATGGGAAGGGCAAAACGGGAAGCCAAAATATCCATTCACCCAGGGTAAGTGCTTAAAAATGGGTTAAATTCAACTTGTTACTGGTCATCTGAGTGCATTGCTGCACATATCTAGAATAATCACTGATATAGTGTTTAAATACAACTAAAGCTGTTACCTTTGATCGAAAAACAATAAGGAAACCTGGATTCTTCTGGTCCTTTTTCTGCTTTTGAATTTGGCCTAATCAAGACTTGTCTCTCAGCTTCCTGATCTGCAAGGATAAAATGGAAAGAAAAACTTAAAAAAAATTGAAATGGTCCTGCAATGGCAATAGTGCCTAGTAAGACTAGAAATTTGAATGTGATGGTGGTGAAAGTTATCAGAAGAATGGAAGAATTTCCTATAAGGAAATATTACCAAGCCTTGAAATCTTTGGTCTGAAAGACAGATGACATAAAAATTGAGTGAATGATTGTCTCAGTTTTTCTTGTAAAATAGAAGAAAGAAGAGGAATATTTCATTTCAGACATCTATTGCCTACCTTTTCCTGAGGTTTTATATTTTTCATCTTGGCAGCTTGCTGAGACGAAATAATTTGCAATTTAACTATGACATTATAAAAATTTTTTTCTTTTAAGAATGAGAAGGAATTTGAGATATTTTGGAACAGTAACACCATCTGGGAATGGGATACACAAGCTTTTCCAGTTGCAGCAAAATTAGATTCTACAAAATCAGTCAAATGCACTAAAGGCAGCTGGGAACTAGGTCACTTTTGCTTTCCTTTTCTTTTTGTTATTTCTTTACCCATTTATTTGCCATAAACACAGATGAGATAGTAGATTAACTCAGTCTTTGATCTCATCCATGAATACCTTTAGGCACTGAGCTGTAGTCCCTAACTCAGACTTAAGTCAAGCTTACTGCTCAGGCTGAAAGCAAACTCGTCTATTTTCTGTGACACCTCTCTCCTCCAAAACACGGAGCCTGATGTTCTGCTGCTCTGCAGAGACCATGGAGGAGTTCTAATGTGAGCACAAAACTGAAGCAGTGATGCATGAATGCAGTTCTTCATTGCCTTTCATGGACATAACCCTAGACTACTTCTGCACTTGAAAAATATCTCCAGGTTTCTCTGGGGCCTTCAAGAATCTTTGCTGTTATGCTGTTGCTATCACATTTGTGAAGTCCTAGAACCCCTTGTCAGTTATAACAGGAAAAAGTATAATGTGCCTACATTTACACAACGAGTTATCAGTCAGTAGATCTCTCAAGGCTGCTTAACCCCATTACCTCTGCTTTCTTCTGAAACATTTTTAGACTGTGCATTCTTAAAAGGATTTATGTACTTAGACACTGTTTATTGTGACAAGGGAGATAAGGGTATGAAAAAAGCAGGGTAGTAATTGAGAAATTCAGCATAATTATGAGGAAAATACCTCAGCCTGCTTTAAGACGATCACTGGTAAACAAATGATGCTCATGTTGATAGTGATATGACTTTGGTATTTTCTAACATCTAAATGGAACTAAAATGATTTTTTTTTCCTAGTAAGCAGCAAAACAGCAAGCTGACCACCAGGTTCCAGTCAATGGAGATAAAGACTACAGTACATCTGCCCAAAGAGATTATCATTCACCTGCTTGCATACCAATACACAACCTTCTGTTACTCATGGGGCTGCCTTAAGCTCCTATCATGGGGAGTCATAAGGAACTGAAACATGTTTCTTCCTATGCTTGGCACGTTGCTTTTCTCTTGATGCTGGGAAAGGATCTTACTAGATTTATCTGATAGAGTAACAGGTAGATTTACTGGTCACAAATCTATCCTCAGCAGGATAGCAAATTAAGTTGAACATAGTAGTTAACAGCTTTAAAAAAAATGAAGCTATCAAAGTCTCTTTATGTGAAGAAAGCCTGCAGAGATGGGGTCTTTTGCCATATATTTTCTCCAAACAGAAGAAGAAAGCTGGTAGCTCAGTTTCTTTTATCGTAATAGAAGTTGTTTAGCAATGAAAGAGAAGGCAAGGAGGGAGATATCTAAAGTGCTATTTGTGCTTGTATCTTTACACTAGCTTAGTTTTTCCCTCTTTGAGTGTAAGATAATAGTTCCTCTTTCTTGCTTAGCCTAGCAATGTTCACTTTTTTCTTTCACAGTTTGTAGCTATTGCTTGTCATCCACAGTGTCTGCATTTGTTCATCAGGGTTTTACTGTCTACCTTTACCATGTGAGAGTGAAGTATGAAATGACTGTATTTCCTGTGCACAAGACTGATCTAGTAGGCAGGAGTTTCTGGAAAGGTCTTGCAAAACATCCTAATGTGTGCTCCAGGCTTCTGTGCCACTGAAGCTGTGGTTAGAGGGACCCAGAGAGAGAGAAAAATATATGCAAATGTATGGAAATTTATCTTTATTGTGGAAACTATATATTTTTTACCTAAGAGTTTCTTACTCTTTTTTTTCAGGAGGGGATGGGTGTTGCTATTGTTTTATGAAAGGGACAGGTGACATTAAGCAGGACTCTAAGGAGCTGACCTGAAACTTTTTAATCTACATGTGTGATGAGAACTGTCATTAACAAAGTTAGTGGATGACATAATTCATAGTCCAGCAGAAGTAACTATAAAATTTTAATTTCAATCTTTTTAACAAAATATAGGAATATAGGAAAGTTGGAAATAGTGTGGAGATTGCCTTTAATTAGACCTGGCAAAGCTTGAGAATTTTAAAATAATTTAAACACTACTATTATGTATATTGCTAGAATTTTTGCTTCAGTTGCTTTTAGTAATCTACTATGTTTAAACTCAATGAAATGCTGTGAAAAACCTCTTCTGCCAGAGTTGCTTTGGGAAGCAGGTTGTCCTTCAACTGTACAAGAATTAGCCTCTCATCTGATAAGATTGTTTTATGCTTTTGATGGAATCTTATCTCTAAGAGTCCAACAGTATCATGCTTATCATTGTTTACATAATGGAGTCTGTGTACATGCAAAAGATGGTTTTCCCATGATTCCCTCCATGGAACCTCACAAAATTAATTTTGATATTGTTCTTACCACCAATAAACTCCCTTATGGTTTAGATATTATAACATTATAACAGTGTGACACTGCCATTACTCATATCATGCTTTGTTCTTTGTATCCCATGTTACTTTTAACAGTGCAAGTACTATTAAAGGATTTTAATAATAATAACAACAACAACAACAAAACAACAACAACAACAACAACAACAACAACAACAACAATAATAATTTATTATTATTATTATTATTATTATTATTATTATTATTATTATTATTATTATTATTATTATTATTATTATTATTATTATTATTATTATTATTATTATTTATTATTATTATTATTTTCCATTATTTCTGAAAGGCTCTCAGCCAACAGGGTTTTATGCAGATGCAAATCTTGTAGATTTTTGGAAATGTAGCTGATGCAAAATAAGGGTATGGAAACATTTTCTCTCTTTAAAACCATGCTATAATTCTCGGTTTTATTGCTCAGTTGGTCTTTCTCATTTTGGTATTGAACAGCTTTAATGGAAATCGCAATTAGATTTTGGTGTTGAAGAGCTTTAAGGAAAATATCAATTAGATGAGTTCTTAGTTGGTGTTCCTTTCAAACAGAAAAATTTTGAATATTTTTTGGCTATTTTATGTGAGGATGGGTGTATTTTTATTGCTTCCAAAAGTAGGCATTGTAAAGTTGTTCTCATACTTAGAAATTGCTTCTTCACTTTCATTAAACTGATTGAGAAGTTGTTATGTATAATTTAATATGGTTGTGACCTTGTTTTTCTATGAAGATGTCAGTTACCTCTCACTTCCAGTTTTTTTTTCCCCTTCCCCTTTCCAGATTTGTATGTCTGGAAGTGTTTGTGGTTTAGTGTAGTATTCTACAAGGCCAAATGTATTATGCATGTATTACTCTGCATGCTGAATACAGCTGGGATTGTTTAGCTTTCACAAGAGATGACTCAGGGGGGAGTCTTAACAACATTTAAAAATACCTGACGAGAGGGAGTAAAGAGGCAGAACCAGGCCCCTCAGTGTTGCCAAGTGAAAAGACATGAGGCAATGGGTACAAACTGAAATATAAAAAAAAAAAATCTATTTGAACAGATTTTTTTAAATATAAGAATGATTGAACACTGGGACAGCGGTCTCCAGAGAGGCTGTAAAATCTACATTCTTGGAAAAACAGCTAAGCAGCCTGTTCTAGCTGACCCTGGTCTTTTGGGGGGGTTGGACAGTGTGATCAGCACGGGCCCCTTGCTCACTCAGCCATTCTATGACACTCTTATAGTGAGCAGCACTTCAGATTACTGCAGGGCCTCTGTAAGACACATTCAGCTCCAACCAGTATTTTCAAAGGGATTCTTTGATGTGGCAAATATATTCATACACAAAGATTTCAGAGTATAATACACACAGAGCAGGAAGAATTATTCCATGTACAATTAGGAGTCTAGGAAGATGAATTACACTTCAAAGAAGGAAAAGTTTGGTCTGAATAGAAAGAAAAAGATTACAGAATTTGTTCATTTCTGGAACTGAATTCTGTGATGAGCCAAAAGTTTGTGGGCTATTAGAAATGATGTTAATAACCTGGTCAGACTTTTATTATAATCATTCTTTCCATGGTTCCCAGAATGTGATTCAATATTTCAAAAAACATTATACATACAAATTCTCAATTAAAGATGACCCTTTCCCAGGAATGAATGCAAGAATTGATCAAAGTAATAGGATGGGAGTTCAAAAATATTTTCGCAATATAGGATCAATTGTGGCTAAGTTAATTCCAGTGTAAAACCTGCATCCTGAGATGCACTGATGGCGCATATGGTTGGCAGGAAGGGAGGAGCTGAGAAGAAAATCTATTGTACACAAATCCCATTTTCTTTCCCTTCCAGTCCAGAATAAACCCTACATTCTCAGTCTTTGATTGATATTTTGTATCCATTTTTTAAAATCACATTTTCCAACAAATTATTTATCCAAGTACCATTTTTTGATTTTTTTCCCCTGGTCACCATCTGGCCTCTCGTCTGGTCTCTTTTTCCCATGTTGCCATCTGCTTTCTCTGCTTTCTGACCTTCCTATTTCATTCCATCTCCTAATTTCATTCTGCTTTTTTTCTGCAGTTTTCTCATCTCCTCTGTGTCTTGGCCTGAAGTTGTTTTCCAGCCCACTATGGTATGTTATTTTGAAAGCTATGAATGGAGTAAAGGATTGTTGTGTTTATTAGCTACCCCGGTAGATAATGGCAAGGTAAGAAGTGAGAAACTACTTATTTTATCTTATACAATACCACCATCCACTGGCAGTTCCTCCATCTTTCCCTCTGCATGTCACTGATGACTACAGCAATTTACAAGTAGATCCTGTCTTCCAAATTTACGACAGAATTACAATTTAAAAAGCCAAATAGCTTATCTTTTATTAGGAAAAAATAAGTAACTGCAGTGTACCTTCTTTCTACCTCCCAGCATACTGTGTTAACTTGAGGGTTTATTTAGCTCCTCTTCAGACACCTTTTTATTTCAATTTCTCATTCATCATTGCTACCTTCAGGTTCCCACAGTGGCCCCAGCTTCTTCTTGCCTCAATGCAATGAGTGCCATCCCTGGAGGATGCAGGCTTCAGAAACCAGGCTCTGTTGTCAGCTGAGCTTGATGCTCCACTTGATGCTGATGGAAGAGGATGTGTTATGTGGGTTCCTCTCACCTTATTCCTGAGATAACTGAGCAGTGAACTGGGATTCCTCATCATTCTGGTCTGAGTCAGCAGGGAATAGGCCCCCTCTGGGATCCAGCAGCTTTTTGCATCACACTGATGATCCGCCAGACAAATGGTTTTGGAGGAGCCAGTTCAAGGCTGATTCTGGCACAGAAGAAATGAAACCCAGCAACTTTTCTGCATAGCCTCATACCTGTGTGAGATGCTCTGGCTGGCTATGTGTCCTTATTACCAATTCAAGGCTGCCTCTGTGCTATGCACTTGTTAGAGGCAAGACAGGGTAGTGCCTCTGTCCCCATACAGTTCACACATAGACTGGTTTTTACAGTTCCAGTTAGGAACAGTGCTGCCCTGTGCCATGCAGCCACCTTCTGCAACCCCCTGAGCTTCATTTCTTACAGACTGTGAGCTCAGCCTCATTCCAGACTCTTTCTGTGTGCCTCCCCTCCCTCCCTCTGGCCATCTTTAATATCTATCCCCTGTCCTCTTTTTGTCAAGTAACCCCTTACAAATTAAACTCTGCCCAAAGGACAAATATACAAAAGTATGTGAGCTGACATGAAATTTGCAGGCTCTTACTCCTCTTGTTCTTTTTGTGTGTTTAATCCTCTCTCTAGCTTTTATCGGCCTGTCTATTTAGATAAGAATAAGGACGTGGAATAAGGATGTTGTGTGTGTATTGTACAAGCCCCACTTTCATAAACACTCTGGTAACAAATAAATGCTATTATCACACTATATTGAAGGTCATCATACTATTTCTCAAAGGTGTTAGTGGCAGCTGTTCTACTGCTGTCTGAGATCTGTTTGGGACTCTGCTTCTGCAAAAAAGAATTTTTTGTGAAACTGCTCACATTCTCACCAGACTGGAAGCTTTTTTTTGGGCTCAGATGCTTTCCTGGATGCTAGATTACATGGAAATGTTCCAGGAGAATTTTCTAGACCAGCACTTTAAAACAAACAGGTCTCCTTATCTTCACATGTGAGGACTTGGCATTAGCTGCAACTTATCCCCTCAAACATCTTGAATAACTTGAGAGGAAAGAAAATGAATGGTGTCTTTGGAGGGATGTCACTGCCCTGTGTTTCCTCCATTTACCACAGATGCCTGTTTTCAGTTTGAATGTGCATTTTTGAGAACTTCTGTAACTTGTGTAGCAGTTCCAAAAGTCCATCTGTATTTATGTGCAGCTAGTGTTGAAGCTGTAGCAGCACACACTCGCATTGCTAAGAGAGGAGACAAAGAAAAAAAATCAAGCAGCAGGAACTGCAAAGCTCCATATCAACTTTTTAGCAGTGATTTAATTAACTAATTTAAAACATGCATGGTCATCCTTTTTTAATGCACAGAACTCATAAAATCCCCTGCATGTCTTGTCTTGCCCTAGAGTCTCCACATGAGTAAATGTGGTCATGACATGCAAAGAAGTTCCTACTTTCCTGGGACCTGAGTTTTTTCTGAAAAATTTTTGTGGGCTCTACATGCGGCCCATTTGCCCAAATACCTTTGAGGCATTCATCAGTCAAATAATCTTGCTTTGTAGGAATTCTTTCAATAGAATGTTTGCTTTATCTTAAAGGAAAGTGATAAGCATATTATTGTCTAAGCTTACAAGAGCAAGGTGAAAACAGTATTCTGTCCTACCTTGACTCTCAAGTTAATATTGTTCCTTTATTTCTTTACATATATCTTCCCTATTTTCTCCCTTGCATACATGAAAAAATGTTGTATATCTTAGTGTTGAAGTTGGCTGTCTGTTTTTGGATGGAAGGTATTAACTATTTCGGGAAATTCAACACTTCAGGAACAATCCAAGAGAACACTTCACTAAGCTAAAATTCCTGAACTGGTATTGTTGTATCTTAGTAGTAATGCAAACTAGAGAGATGACTTTAAAATGGAACAGTACTTATTAAGCAACTTTTTTTGGTGTCCAGTAAGGGATTTCATGAATATCCTTGTGGGATGTCTCTAGATGATTCAAATTCCAGGTCAGGGTTTCAGGTCAGATATATGGGGCAGGGTGCAACACAAATTGCTGATATTCAGACTTTCTAACTGTCAAGAGGGGCAGTTTTCCATGCTGGCATTTCCAGGACTGTAGTTTCAGGGTTTGTGCCATCTAGGTTTGGACACAGGCATTTGTCACAGCTAGTCCGCAAAGAAAAATGTGGGACATTTTTTATGCCAGAGAAAGGATTTAAGGGTGAGATGCTCACTTTCACAGAAAGTGACACTGTTTGTATATGAAATCATCAGTGGCCACTTTTGAGAAAAACGGCATATTTTTTAAAAACTCTGTGCTATAAAGTATAACTTAACTACAAATAAAATTTCCAAACAAGTTGGGACTCATGAAGGTCAGAAAAGAGAAGTTATTTTACATAGATTAAAGGAATGAGTTCTTGGAGTTATGGAAATGATTAGAAAAAAATCACACTCTAATTAGCAAAAATTCCTCATGATGACCAGATTTTCATTCAGAAACAAAGTGTATCCAAATAAAAGCAAGTGTAAAATTCCAACAAACCTACAAAATAAAAAGAATTTGGAATGCAGATATTGTGATGAAATGGATCATAAGGAAGAAGTAGGAGGTCCAGTAGTAGCAAACACTTCATAGAAACAACGAGAAAAATAGAAATGCTAGAAAGCAATGAAATATAATGTTATCTATAATGACTCAGGAAACAGATGTAATTTTTACCTAAAATATACTAGAACTTTGCAAAACCAGTAAAAGGAATGCAGAGATGCACTGATTTTAATCTTACATAAACTTTATAAATCCATGAATAGAGCCACTGTCAGTATTCCTATGTTGGCTATGAAATGGATATAGTGTACTCCATGTTCTTCCATAATGCAATTCTTTGAATCTAGAAACTGGCTTCTGTTCTGCTGTAATAGGACAGTCTGATCAAATTTTTATCATATATAATACCTTCTTATCCATATTCAATTTTCTAATGGAGTAACAAAGTCTTATCACATATGTGACAAGACTCCTGATAATGAAGGTAAGATAGATTAAGTACCATGTTAAAAAATTTCAAATGCATTAGAATTCTCCCAGCAAGACTTTTGACATTGATTTCCTGATGTACCTTGGAAACAGTGCTTACCCAGCAAATTTCACAGCAAAAGAAATAAATAAGCAAAACTGGTGAATAAAACCTTTCATTACTGCATTTGTAGAAGCTGTATTGGAGCCATGTGTGCTGCATGCCTCATGGGAGCAGATTGGATAAAAATGGAATTCACTGAGAGGAAGAATGCTGATTGCACATACCTAGACCTAGGTATAAGTGATTTACCTGACAGAAATAACACTTTTATGTAAGACAAAGTATTGGCTATCACATGAGGATGATTGAGAAGCATAAAGCAAAGATGCAGAGCTCCTTATTCAATATCATAGAGCCTACCAAAAAGTACAGAAATGTTTCTGTAATGTATCATCATTACTTCAAAATTGGGTCTTTATTCACAATGGAGGAGAAATGTTTTCAAATTATATTTTGCTTTTCTGCAGGAAAGCAGTTAATGGCACATAAATTTAAATTGCTGTGAATTATGTTACATGCTTAATTTTATTGCATTCATTAAATTATATTACTTTCCACAAAGAACAGTGTGCTGTAGAATAGTTGTCAGTTTAAGTGTTTTTAAAACTAACTGAAAAGTCCCACATGGGACTTGATAATTTTCTTCTATAGAAGTCAGATATGAGTGCAGACAGTTCTTTTGAAAACTTGCAGAGACTGAAGACAGAGCTTCTGCTGAAAGGGAAGAAAGCTTCTCCTTCCAGAAAATTGCACAGATCCAGCAAGAGCAGATAAGTATCTTATATTTCCATTACTGAGTCTTCTGGTAACCATCTTAGTAGACTGGATTTGTGCTTTTTTAGTGAAAGTGCATTGCCTTTCAGCTCTTAAATTAGCTTTATTCTAATTCCCATTACCACACAGCAGATGGAGAGCTATAATCGGAAGGGTCCTGTAACTAAGTCTGCCAAGTGTACTTGTGTACAAAGGACATGATTCCATCATGGTTTTGCCTTGATTTCTACCAAATGGTATATCATTGACTTAAAGTAAAATGATCAGTTTCATAAAATCTACTGAATCAACTTTTGAGCAGAGTGTAGTTTACATGCATGTGTTTGTCTGACTGAAGCCCTGGGTACATTCCTTTCTTATGTTTATAATTTTCTACTTCAAAATAATACATGTATTTTATTTTTTTGATTGTCAGCTATGATTTACAGATGTAGAAATCTTAGAATGAGAAATAAGTGGCAAAGAGGTAGTATAAATAGGATGTTAAGACAAACTAGCAATTTGTTTGGGATTCACAATTTGTATTAGTTCTGGATTGTGACTGGATTGTAAAAGTAGGTTGTAGTTTTAGAGGCATCTTAAAGTTTTTTACACAAGAATCAAAATGCATCTGGTCTTTACAAAGGTTAGTGCAAATTTAGAATCAGAATGTATGACACTCACTTTCTCAGATCCTCTTTTATAATATATAGTTTTATAATATATAAATACAGAATACAAAAATAGTGAAAAGAGCAGCAAAAGGTTCATTAAAAATCTTTTTGCTTAGTGCTTGTTGAGGGTAAGGAAACTGACACAGTCCTACACATTCACAATCTACAAAACAGTATAAGTTTTGTGCAAAAATAAGAATGAACATATTTATTAAATTGCAGAGATTAACTTCCATCAAAGGGCCATAATTTCTTTCAGTGCTATAGGAAACCAATTAGAAAAGTTTCTACAGCTTTTGTTAAATGTAGAGAATTATTTACAGAGCAAAATGTTTAATATCAGGGAATTCTGATGCTTCTGAACATATTGCAACTTCATAATATGAAAGGACTTTGTGAAATTAAATGACAGCTCCTGAAGCACTAGGGAACGTAAAAACATTGTACAGCACTCATTCAGTTTGCCACTTCATAGAGAAGAAATGCACCTTTTCTTTCCTGTTTTTGTGATACTTATTTCACATCCACAAGTACAGAATGCATGCTTTGATACTGATGGTCAATTCTGAAAATTCCTGTTTGTTGAGTGCAAAAATGCATTCCTTCTGTTGAGAGAACAGAGTATCAGTTCTTTTGATATAAGGCAAACAGGCCTGTTCTACTTTAATTGTGCAGCTGGTGCTCTTGTTGAAGTTATTTATAGTCTCAAGGGAATCAGTGTGTAGTTTTTTACACCTGAGTTTGTATTTTAGAATTTATTGCTTATTTTTAAAGCTTAACTAATTTGTAGTTAAATTTGAGAGGGGATTGGTTATAAAATTACTGATTCCAGAAATCCCATCTAATGAGAAGCGACAACTTATGAGAAAATTAAAAGGCTTTCATCCCCACAGAACCTACTTATGAGAAAACCAACATGTTTGCTTCTCCACAGAAATTACTTCATTATTCTGGAGACTACATATTGCATAAGATGAGTAGAGAGCAAATGCCAGAGCTGTACAAAGACATAGACTCAAGCGGAGAGGGAAATTACAGATATAGTTATGGCACATGAACAAGCCAATTGTAGCTTTAATTGTCATTGATAAAACTATTAGTGTAAACTGGACAAACTGCAAGAGCTGACTTAAAGGACAGTCAACAGCATCTTGTCCTGCTGAATGGAAGGAATGATGCTATTTAACTAGAATTATTTAGCTGATATTTCTTGATATGTAAACAGCTGGATTACATCTTCAAATTAGTAAACAACAGTCATTCTTAAAGAGGAGACCCGTTAACAGGATAGTATCAAGCATAAATACTACAAGCAGACTTCCCAGAAACGACCTGGTTCAGCTTTATGTTGTTTACCAAGGACTACACCTCGTGCAGAATCCTACCAAGCACGCAGGGACATCTAATGACCGAATCAGAGACTGCAACTAAGCACACTTGGGCCACCTGAAGAAATGAGAGGTGTACACAGGAGAGGCAGAAAATTGCCTCACATGAGTGCAAATATCGCCTAATAACATACAAAGAAAATTGTTATCTGAACAGGAGTGCTGAATGAGGCTTTAATTGAAATAATCTGGACCAATGCAACATTAAAGCTAATTGAAACTATCTAAAACCAGCCAGCTCCCATTCCCTGTGTTTTGGCAACTGAACGGTGTGTAGTTTTTAAGTGACAGGATGTACTATGAGTAAAAAGTCAGAGTTCTGCTTATACAGGAAAATCATCTCAGCAATCTACTTAAGGCATAAGGATTTAGGGAAGTGTAATTAGACCAGTATTCTGGGAATTTAGAAAGCTGGATTGAATTCTGTGTTCATCTACAGACAACTCTATGACCTTCAGCAGAGTCCTTGGGTCAGATCACCAAGGTTGCAGCAGCGGGGAGTTAGAGGCTTAGAAGCCTTTGATGATCTGGAGCTTTGTTGATCAGTCTAGCTCATTTCCATAAAAATTTCCTCTCTCAAGGCAGACTGGGAGGATGAATGTGTTAAAAATGTGCTTTTATGGTGGTAAGAGAAGGACCACAAACTGTTCAAAACTGGAAGTTTTGAAGAACAGCTCTTGTGCACTGTTGCTGATCACAGCTCTGTCTTCAAAAGGTGCATGCCAGTGCTGGATTGAATAATAATAGTATAGATTTTCTTTCTTGCAAGGGAGAAGTACTTTTCTTGTGTTTTCTATTTTGGTGGTGGTTTTTTTTTTTTTGGTGCTTCTTTTTTATTTTTTTTTCTCTAGGTATCAGACAAGACATCTTCAAGTCTGGTTAATGGTCTGAATAAAAACAACAGCAAAGGAACTTTTAGCTGGTCAGTTCTGTTTTCATCATGAGATAATTCTACAGGTTATGTGAATTGTTATAAAAAATTTCATGGTACACTGATGTTATTAAGATGTGTAATGATGTTGTCATTACCTACTTAAATATTTTTCTAGCATTTTAAAAGCTCCTACTTTCCACAAAATTAATAAAAAAATAAAGGAATCAATGACAGATTTTTTTTTGTGTGTGTTGGAAATGTCAGTGGGCTCTGGGGACATCTTCTCTTACTGTATAGGCCTCTCTATTGCTTTTTAGTCATTGATATTTCTCCATACAATCCTTTTTCTCTTAATAAAATCTATATGAAAGTTTCACTCCTAAAGAATGAAAGCAAATTTCTATCTTTGAAGAGTCTCTCTGGATTTTCCCCTTATAAAATGGATTATCAGGAATCATCTTTATCATGTTTTCAGCAGTTCCTGAAGCAGAAGTGATAACTTATTTGTAGAAAAGATAAGGACTGTTTTAATTTTTTTTACACAAGACTAGAATAAGAATCTTACTTTTGGACTCAAAGTGATTGAATTATTTAACTGGGATTAATTGTCCACAGAATTTTGTGAACCTCCTAAACTGTGTTTATGGGCTTCCACTTTTTTTTTTTTTTTTTTTTTTAACCAAAACCAAAGAGTTAAGGCTTCTTTCACAGTTAAGCAGAGGATTCAGATTGACAGATCTGACACAGAGCCTCTGCTAGACCTGGGAGCTCCTGAATCACTATGTGGAGGCCAGACAGATAATTCTGGGTCATTTCAGGCCTGAGACGTCAACCATGGTGTGGCAGAAGCATTGTGGAAACTGTGTGAAGCATTGATGAGGTAAAATATGTTCAGTAGATTCTATGGATGTCGTTGCTGCTACTCTAAAATGACTCTCTCTGGGCCTGATCGAGAACTTCAAGGTCTTAGCCCAGGCCTTGCCTACTGCCCTTCCTTAAGGGAGCACCAACAGTGCTATCTCCCTTCCACTAGTTATCTTGTAGGTTGGTTTGTGGGCTAATTACCTCACTTGAAAATGTCTGGGAAATAAATGCCTCCATACCATATGTTTTTGTGGGGATTAATGTTGATTTAATTAAAAATTTGTTTGCATTTCTAGCATTTCACAGGCCATATCCAGAGGGGAATTAAGACTGCTGCACCCTGAACATCACTTGAGTTTCTCAGAGAGATGGAACAGTCTGGAGCTACGTTTCATCTGAATCATGTCCATGCCTATAATAAATTACTGGTTTTACAATCCACTGTAGCAGGGGAGTAGCTCTAGAAGCACTAAGGCTTTGAAGAAGTGCTTAGACACTGGTCCAGCTTAGTTGCTTTGTTCCTGTTAAAGAAGGATTTAGTCTGAACTGTTGGAATGTTTAAGCAATAATATGACTTGGAAGTAATTTATCTGAGTACGTTATGGTAAACCTCCATAAAAAGTCTGCAAATTTTTCTTGTAATCAGAGATTCTCAATAACATATATATAGGTTATATACATTAGCTACTATTTTCATGCCATTGAAGGAAAATTAATTAGGCAAATGTTTCTATTCTAGCATGGGTAGATGCGATTTAAAAAATTTTTTGAGATTGTTTCCAGGCCTTGAAAAGTTCTTGGTTTCAGGCTGTTTATTTTCTTGCATTATACATTTCTAGACATTCAAGGTAAGTGGAAACATTTGCACATTCTGGAAAAACTGAGAGTTGGGTGAAGTACTTATCCAAATTTCATGGCTTCAGAACTGCATTTAAAAGAATCTATTTGGTAATTTTGCAGCAAAGGTTCTATGAGTTAAATTTCTTTATGCAGTTGCATATGGAAAGTGTAGTTTTTGTTAACGTAATTGCCTTGTTTAACCAAGAAAGTAAATTCTAACTCACTCTGATAATTTAAAGAAACACACTTAGAAATTCCTTTTAATTTGAAAGATAACATTATGTTGTAGGTAGCATGTGAGATCTCTATGTTATGGAAGAAGAAATGTTTCAACTCTAGTTCATATTTGTCTTATTTCTTTCTTATCTTCTTTTCAGAGCCAACACTTCAAAAACCTCAGAAATGTAACTGAACACTGAAATAGCACTGTTTATGACTTCTATGTTTGGGTGTTGTGAAAAACTGAGGTGATGAGGCATTTCTCTATGTTGTAGCAAGGATTACTTCTATGAGATTCCAGACTGGTTGAAGTGATGATTTGGAAATTATTGTCTTTTTTGTGAACTTAATTTCGTGAAATAAATGGAAGGGACATAGAGATTGTGATGCATAAATGTGATAAAATTGTAGCAGTATACAATTGACTCAGAAAAAGAAATAATTTAACCTGATGCCTACTTATTTTGTGCCACATTTGAAGTTGATTGCAGGTTTGCAGTTTCAAACTGCAATATTTATGCCATAAAAATTATTTTCAAACACTCAGAGACACACCTTAGCATTTAATATGTAAACTGGGAAAATGAATGATAGGCTGTAGAACTAAAATCTTTATACTTTTTGACTGTGCTTTGCTGTGGCCATCTTTTCAAAGCCATAAGAGAAAATATTTGATGAAAGATTAGTTCTGGGATGTTGCTAAACAAAAAAAAGAAATTAGATAGGCTATGTCTTACAATTTTTTCACTTCTAGGTCAATAACGGAATTCCTATTTTTCCTTAGGACTCATGTTTTATTATTTGGTAATAAATTAATCTGTGTTAGATCTGAAGGAACTTTTTTTCAAATGGTTATTTAATGATACAATTATAAGATATATTTGACTTTGCAGCAATCATGGGCATATTAGAAGATATTCATATTGATATTCTCTGTGTTAAAATGTCAAAAGTCACATTTCAGGTATTTGCATAATCAAGGAAGCTCATTGAAAAAGAGTAATAAATTCATTGATCACTTAGTGATCACAGAATCCTACTGTTATCCTCTCAAGATGGTAAAAGCATAACTCTTCAACAGTTATTTTATCCAAAGACATTTAAAACTGTTTATAGGGGAGGAGTTCTTCACTGGTTTCTTATGCTGGTATGGTGTTATATTTTTATTTTGAAATCCTTGCACTCAGAATTATGTACCAGTTGTGAACTCTAGAAAATAAGGATCAACCTGGAGGAGCATCTGCCTTTCATGTGTGAACTGCTCTGTGTCAGGGTTTACAGCAGAAGCAGTGATGTTATTATCTGCTAGATACAAATGCATTCTGAACTTAACTGGACCTGCTTGAAAGTAATAGGAGTTCAACATGGCATTTAATTGTTTGAAAGCTTTCTGTTGAATATGTTTAACTTTGTCCAGAATACACAGAGGCACATACCCATCTAATTGCATGAAAAACATATCTTCCATTTCATTTATATCACTGTCTTGCTTTTGAAATTTTCTTCAATTTGCTAATCTGTGAAGATATTTATTAACAGTTAATTTACACATTTGTATTGAAGGTCAAGTGGTCACATGCTATTGAGCATTAAGTGCCCCTCTTTCTTTCATGTGGTGAATTTCTATATTAAGGTACTCTCACTTCAAGAAAAAGCTGTCAGAAAAAGAAATTAGCTTTTTGTTGTATTCCACTTGTGCTTATTGAAGAAATGTGCATTTGAATGAGGAATTTTCCTTCCTAGATACAACTTAATAGAAGTTGTCCTTTAGCTGTTGCTTGAAAGGCAGATTCTTATGTGTATAATATTACGCTCTTTTAGTAGGAAAGAATGTATCTTTTAATGACCTTGGATTGGCTAGGGACATTGCAGGATTTGTTAGAAAAAGATGCTATCTGAAAAATAAGGAAACACAAAAGCCTTATTCTGAAATTAATAGTTAAAACAAGAACCTTGAAAATTGTAAAAATATTTCTACAACTTGGGGATAGGAAGAGAAGTGAATTTCAGTGTATTTCATTATGAAAGTATTTCTCTGCCTTAAAATGTGTTATTTATGCACTTTATGTGTGAAATTCATACTTAAGACCAATTGTGGTGAAGGCTAGAATTAGGAAAATTGTTGCTTAGAAAAATGGACGAAACATCAATTTTGCTGTTTTGGGTTTGTTGTAACAGCGTATACTCCTGCAGGGGCTGAGTGAAGCTCTGCTCACCCCAGATGTAAAAGAAAAGGAATAATGAGGGATAAAGAAATAGTCAGAGTACAGGATTGTTGCTGTGAGAAAACACTAAACATGGTGATCTCACAGCCTGTAAGTGGGAAGAGGTATTCAGTGAAACCATCAGACACCATGCTCAAAACAAGCAGAAAGAAGGGCTGCTGTTCAAACTTAATTAAACTTTGGTATCTACTGCATTGGGATGCTGTGCAGAGCAAATACTTTACAGGTTTTGGTAACAGATGAATGTATGGAGTAACTGTCAAATCTGATTATCTACAACTTCTGACTGAAGCAGCCCCTCAGCAGGCTCTTTTCGGGAAGCTGGAGAATCCTCTAGGGAAAGGATCAATCTTTAATCACCTTATATTTCTTTCTTAAGCATAGTTACTGTCCCATGGGCAGATAAAGCCTGTTGGGCTAAGGAGATTTCCACTTAATTCTGTGTTCAAACGTGGTTTTTACCTAGCAGGGAATCCATGTGGCTTTTCTGGATGGCAGGATTGCTCCATACAACTGCTTCTTTCAAAGACTTCACTGCAGTAAACACAAAGCTGCGCTTAAATATTGGTAGAAAGACACAAGATCTAGAAATAGTTATCATGTAAAATATTAACATTGTTTTCTTATACCCTGCAGAAGTGTTTTCACAATTGCATTTAGCTGAGAAATTTCATATGGAAAAAGTACTGCAGAATATTTAAAAAATATTTTTGGTTTCTTCTTTTTTTTTCCTAATCTATCCAACAAAAGTTCAGTATTGTCCTTTAATTAGAATTTAGTCTAATTTTCCTTTGCCTTGGAGGAGATTCTGAACAACTGTGATAGCAAAGACAAAAAGAAGCTGGAAGAAATCATAAAACTGGATGGATATAGAAAAGGAGTTGGTGAAAACTGTTACAGTTTGGAGGTTTTTCCTACAGAGAGAAGTGCAGGAGCAGCTAATTGTACAGAAAATGCAGTTGCAGGAAATTTATTGTTACTTTGTTTCCCATTTAATTGTTTACCCAGGAACAGAAAGACATATAGGGAGTCTCCTTTTCTGTAATACATTCGGATGGCATGTCTGACTGCATGACTTTTCCTTCTTAGGTCCTATTCTCCTGTTCTGGACTAGGTTAGGAGGCATGAAGACATGTCAAAAGACAGTAGTTTATGTGTATTATTTGCATTTACACAATAATACATGTACATCATACAGCTGTATGTCTATTATTTATGTTTCTGCTTCCTTTCTTAAGCCTTTGCTGTCTACTAAAAATTCTTAGTAAAGCAACTGAACGCTTGATTGAAGTTATTCCCTTTCCTGTAACATGCCATGATAAACCATTCATCAAGCATCTGCTATTAGGTTGCAAAAATAATTCAGTGGCAATTATAAAAAAAATTCTCAGTGTTTCCTCAGTCTTCTCACCTAGACACTAAAGACATTTATTACTTTCTTTTACTATGATGGAAATTGAGTGAGGGGAAAAAAAAATTCTACCTGCTTTATAATGACATAATAAGAGATGCTGTTTTGAGGGGTAACTGCTTCTTTTAAGAATGTCAACATCTCTCTTGACAGAAAGGTCATCAGGAAAAGTATCATTACGGATATTTGCAGAGACCTGGATACTTCCATAAAATCTTGTTTGAATGATGTAGAATTATAAAAGAGTGAAGATAAGGCCAGGTGAATTAAAGGTGTGTGTACCTGTAGCTTTCATTAAAAATGTACATATTTATTTAAAGCATTTTTTGGCCTCATTTTCCTAGTATCTGGTTGTTCCTTAGCTAGTGATCACATATTAATACAATAGTTTGTTGATAAAGTACCTAGAAAAAAAAAAGCTATGCCTAAAATTTGTTCTGCCTGCTGAAGCTACTCCTAAATATTGCAGTGCCTAAGAGCCAGGTTTTGAGCCCAGCAGCATCAACAGATGGCTAGGTTCCCTACTTGAGCAGTTAGGAAATTATGGTTATTTTAGGTCAATCTCAAAAAGCCACAAATGGAGTTAGATGAATGCAAACACTGCATAAAAATATACAAAAATTTAATATAAAAATAGCAGGTTTGAGTTCTTTGTCTCTGGACCTCATGTTTAAAAGCTTAGAAGTGAGTAGGAATCCTGGTGGAATATGATAACCATACTCTATGTCAATACTCTCTAACAGCATGGATGTTGTGCCTATCCTGTTATAGACTTGTCTAATTATTTGACTTCTCCAGACAACTGGAAATGAGACTCTGTGCTCCCTTTTCTGAGGAAAGCCTAGCATTTGTATGGGGACTTCGAAACATGGATCCGATACTCAGAATTTGGCCAGTCCATCTTCAGCAGTGTTCAAATTTTAAATGATTTTTTAAAAATTTATTAAATGATTTGGGTTGTGCTGAGTGATGTCAGTATTTTCTATTTGTATTATGAATAACCATAATATGCTCAAAAAAAAAAAAAAAAAAAGGCTACTGTGCTGATTAGTTGCTTTAACTCCAGATTTTGTGATTTGTGTCACAGGCACTCCAGAACTGGTCATGAGGCCTGTATCTGAACTGTGCTGGTCATCGAGCCTCTTGAGGATATCATGAGGTACTCTGGTTGTAACTTTAAAGTAAAACAGAAAATAAAACTACCATCAGTTTCTAAAATTTTTTTCCCCACTTGTGCAAGATCCCTTTTAGAATTAAACCTATTTAAACTATATTCTGAAGCCATGCAGGGAACTATTTTTATTACTGTGGAGAATGAATGAGGGTGATTTGGGATAAGCATGTGAGATTCCCCCCCCCCCAATATTACCTTATATGTGTATAAAAAAGACATATTTTTGCATAAAGTATTATTTTCTTTCTTTTTCTGGGAATTATTCTCTTTTTCTGCCAATGTCTGATTAAGCAGAGGGATATAATATTCCGTGAACAAAAGAATTATGTTTTTTAATATAGCAGCATTTGAGGTTTAAATATACTCTAGCTGTTTGTCTAGGTTTTTTTTTTTTTTATGCCACTCTTGGAAAATTTTAGCAACTGTGGCATGTATGGCTAAGGAGAAACAGCAAGGAATGACGAGGTAAAATAAAGAGACATGTACAGAAGGATTGAAGGATCAGAGGTCAGACAGTGGGAGCTATTGTTTATCAAGATATCCTTCTGGAATAATTTGAGATGGAAAGGAACAAGGGGTTTTTATTATCTAGTAATCTCATTATTCACATAGAACATCTCTGAGGAACAAAAATTTCGACAGTGCTTCCACCCACTTTTTTTATCATACATTAATCACTTCTCAATCAGAAAGGGTAATCTCCTGCCCCTAGCCCTGGTACACTAAATCTCCTCTTTCAGCAAGTTTTTAATAAGAAAATATGCCTTTAGTGAGTGCCCAAGGTTAAGATTTTCTTCCTCCTTTATTAGTTAACTTCTTGAAACAAGAGGGAAGAGATGCTTGTTGTTTTAAGTCAGGTTATTATGTGTGTAAAATTTCTTTGCCCATGATGTCTCTGACAGTACTCGGGGCTTACTCTTTAATGTCCATTCTCTGCTTACACGTGTACTACAGAGAATTACTGAGTCGTAACTAAACATAGACACTGTGACTCCAGAAAAAAATCTTGTGATTTTTTTTTTCTACAGATGATGAATAAAATCATGCATTTTTGCATCTCTTTTTTTTAGAGATAAGCAGTCAGCTGGGATCTGATGCAATATTATTTGCTGAATGATGCCATTGTGTTACAGACAGGTAGAGAAATTATAAAAGAAAGGCCTCATAAAATCAGGCCTGCCCTGTTAAATCGATAGCTAGCCTGTCACTTCTAAGTGCAGCTAGTACTTTGCAAGTTCCCATGCAAAAACAATGTTAGTATGAATACTTCGTTAACATAACAACCAATTCCTGGGTGAAAAATAAGTGCATCTGCATAAACATTAGATCTGATCCATGAGAACACACAAAACAAAAATGTAAACAACCTGACTCCTAGCACGTACACACAAATCACCTTCTGGCCCCTAAATGAAGCAGTAAGAAAACTACCAGCCAGTAGATGTTGGACATGAGATCTGTGAAAACTGTATAAAATAAGTTATGTGAATAAAGACTCAGCTTTTCCTGCACGAAGAAAATGGAGTCTTGTTTGATTTATTCCAATGCTTAGTAAAATGTTCACAATAATGAAAATATATAAAAATATAATGATGGACAGCAGGTCCGTCAGTGTTGGCCAGAGAATTTCAATTGGTCTGGTTCCATTAATGTTCACCATTGCAGAATCAGGACAAACTACATCCTTAGATCTAAATAAGACAATCAATATAATTTTGGGAAAAAGCAAACAAACAAAAAAAAAATTCTTTCCTGTCTTTCTGACTCATTGCAAGGTAATAATGCAGAATCAGTGTGTCGTTAGGTTTGCACATGGGTTGGGAATTCACTAAGTATGTTGCACAGTACTCTCAAAGTAAGTATGGATGTCTTTGATCCCAGCAAAGAAGTGGTATCAATCTGTGCTGTGTAGCTGTCCTAGATTGAAAGGCAAGATGTATTCCATTTGCCATCATTGTAGCAGTGGTCTTCTGTTAAGTGGGCAGTTTTCCTTATCCCTTTCACAACCAATTCTCCCTCCGGGGAGACATCTGCTGATAATGGGCCATTGAATGTCACTGCATGGCTGGTAAGAACTATAACATCCCATTGTGAGATGCTCCACCCAGAGGGAGGAGCCAAGCATTCCTAACTGGATATAATCTGGGATTTTGACACAACAAACTCAGCCTTTCCTCTGGTTCCGAAGAGGAACAGCTGGGGTTTTAAACTTTCAGAGGAAGACTACACCCTTCTACAGAGTCACTGCTCAGACAGAACCACATCTGCTGCTCCAGGAGGAGTACAGCCATTCCAATTTGGATTGCTACCAACACGCTGGCCAAAGGGGTGTCAGCTTGTATTCTCACTCTGTCAGTGGTTTTTCTTTTGTATTATTGCATGTATTTTGTTTATTTTCCATTCTCCTAATAAATTGTATTTCTGACTTGGAGTCTCTCCCTGGTTTTCCTTTCAAACCAGAACAGTAGCCCAGTAAAAATAGCAGAGATATAAAAATTTCTTGCACTGTTTTGTTGTCAGTGCCCACTGTAGCTTTTCTGGTTGAAGTCTGGTAATAAAATTTTTTATATTCAGATTGTTCATGCGTGGGATTATACATCTATCATTCCAATTCTTTCTGGATATGTAGAGGGTGATTGCCATAGGTTAGGTAGAATGGAACCTAGCAATCTAATCAGAATTTAAATTACTTTATTGGTTATTCACTGCAAAATTATAGCACCTGCCTTTTCTGGGAGCAGAAAAGTATTCCTAGGATTAGACACAAAATAGGATTGTGATTTAAAATGGATCTCTCAGAAATGTACCAGTTTGTGTCAGTTCTGACTAAATTCAAGAACAGCCATACACAGGGCAGTCTGTATCCTGAGTATTAAATGCACTTCATTCCTGTGTACCTGCAACACTGAAGTTTTCTTCATGTAAGGTGTTTATTCAGTACCATTTGGCATAATGAGTTCCTTGCATAGATATTGACAAATACTACAGCAAATGTGATAAAATCCTGTCTTCCTTCCATTGTGGGTCTCTATCTATGCGTCTTTTTTCCTTGCAGACTTTTGCAGTGGACACCCTGGGATGCTGCCTAGAGCACCATTGTCAGCTTCATAGTCACTTCACTCCCTTTCCTACTGTGCAACAATCTTTCATTGCCTTGTCTTTTCAGTGGTTTTTCTGTCTTTTTTGTTTGCTCTTTGTTCTGTCATTTCATTGATCCACAATGTAGCAAGTTCCCACACAGAGAAACAATCCTGCCAACACCTATCATCCCCATTTCATAAAAAGCACCAAAGTGATAATATAATAGCTTCCCCTGTAATTTATACCACTTTATTGTGCTTTTTGTAAGTATCAGCTACTTAAGATCTGTTTATTCTGTTTTGCAAAATGGCCTGCAGAGTAGGATCTCACATTAATATGACTTCTAAAATGGACCAAAATTTCATGTTGCACTCTTGAGATACTTGTTAAGGCTTGTTCTTAGCTGCATGATTAATTATGTAAGGTAAATAACTAATTTATAAATTAAACTTGTATGCAACTTTTTAATATAGGTAAGTAATAATTTAATTTGTTCATGTATTTTAGAACTTCCAGTTAAACTATTATAATTAATGCTATTTTAAGAGCAAATGAGTATAAAATTGCAGATGTCTTTGAAAGAACAGACTTCACTTAGGCAGGAGGTGGTAATTGAAATAATTGAACTTCACATTGTAGTTAAATTTGCCTTCTGCTACTTTTTTTTTAACAGTCACAAAAGAATATGGAATTAAACCCTTTAAACTCTCAGATGAGATTAATTTCATGTCAATGTACTTGAGGCAAAGATAAAAGAAAGAAGACTGCTTCAAATGGGGCTTCCATGTTCTTCTTCACAAAACAACTACTGTTATAACAAATCTTTCTGACAGGACTTTCTCTCTGGATGTATAAAAAGGCAAGGCTGTGTAGTGTCAGAAACTGGCAGGCCTCAGGACTACTTTTTCCATACATTTCAAAATGCTTATGTGTCTGTAAGGCCCTTTCCTTGGAACAGGAGGCACACAGCCTTGAGAGCCAGACAGCCTTGTTGCGAATGCCCTTCGCAAAGCTGAGGGGCCAGCTCTGTGTGCCCAGGCTATAGCCCTCCCCCTGTGCCCAGCCATTTCCCCATCCCTGATGTGCCTGCTCCACTCTCCAGAACAACACCCAGGCAAGCTAGATAGATATTTCCTTCTGTCTCGGGCAGCAGAAACAGCTGAGGGGGCTTTGTTCTTGCCTTTTGTCCTGCTTCAATCCCATTCTCATGGCTTAACTTGGTCCCCATTTCTTGCTAGCTGTGCTGGAGTAATCTTGGTTAAATAAGTCTTCTAAAAGGTAGAGGTTTTCCTTCCCTCCATACCGTGCTGTGCAGACCATTGCCCCTTGCTGACACATCTTGAAGTATTCCAGCAGCACTCTCTGCCAACTGGGAATAGTGGATTCAGTGGATTCAGGGTCCTGCTGAGGGCTTGTAGTGTGTGGTTGACCTCTCTTGCAAATGAAGCAGAAATCACAAGCAATTGTGCAATCATAATATCTGAGAGCACATGACTGAGCCTAAATGTGTAGAGGGAGGGAACAAGGAGTAAAGGCTGGCTGTGTGTGAGCCAACAGTTTTAGGAGAAGTTAGGTTTTGGAATGAAGTGGGGAATATAGAGGTTAAAGCAAAAAGGAAATGAAAAATTAAGCCATGGGATCTGACATGGGATAAGAATGAGATCCAGCAGACTACTGGACATTAAGCACTGTTGTGCTTATTGAATAAGTTCCCATTTGAATAAGTCTCCATTTGGACAATACTGTTATCCATTTATCTTCTCTTTCTTATACTGGATGAGGTCTTCTTCACTTTCTGACTATCTTAGGGTTACTAAAACTGTGTTCATGCAATGCAGGTTTATACTGTGCCATTTTGTGTAACACTTT
This sequence comes from Chloebia gouldiae, assembly GCA_003676055.1. Classification (NCBI taxonomy): domain Eukaryota; kingdom Metazoa; phylum Chordata; class Aves; order Passeriformes; family Passeridae; genus Chloebia; species Chloebia gouldiae. Next base: position 27,115,014 of record QUSF01000002.1, read on the forward strand.
GCTTGTCTACTTCATACACCACACAGTTCTTGCAGTAGATACAAGACCCTGACAAGTTCCCAAAAGAATAAGTTCTCCTAAGTTATTGAAGTTTAAGTGTGAAACAAACAATGGTACCTTACAAAGAAAACAATCCCATTATTTTCTGTTGCTTTTTGACTGAAAGGCTGTTCCAAAGACAAAAGAAAATAATTTTTACTAAAATGAGATAAGAAAGAATGGTTATGATAACTATGGTGACAGAGTTTGCAGTAAATTCCAGTCTGTGTTTACACACAGGAGTGTGCCTTATGACTAGTTTAATGAGGGACAACCACCCACAACCCATTAGAACGTACAGGGAATGTATTTGTAACTACCCCCATATTAAACATCTCCTTTTGCTCATAGGATCCTTCAGACTCGAGTCATGCTGACCTAGAGCCACACCAAGAGACCTCTCTCTGCTTCTGAGACCCCTTTGTCAGAGAGCTTTTAAACAGTACAGTTTGTACCATTCTGTTTTGCCATCGCCATGGGCCTCTGGTTGTGTAATAATTAGCATTGACTCCATGATTCACAGAAGGCTGATCAATCACTTTATTATTCTATACTTATTAAGAAACCCATTGCTTCTATAGACACTTACGATACACCTGGACCTAATTGGTCCACCAGTCCAACCACCATCACCGTTGGCTAATAAATAAACTACTCTTTGGTAAATTAATCTCCATAACACATTCCACATGTTCACAACAGCAGGTGCAGCAGGTTAAGAATGATTTATCATTCTTTTCTCTGATCTTGTCACAGCCTTTCCCAGAGAGGCCTGGGAAAGTTATGTGTTGCTCTCTGTGACCAGAGAGCTGCTGCCACCACACTGTTTCAGTCAGGCTTTGGCTGACTTCTATGAACCTATTCTCCTTAGTGGCAACAGACTTCCTTTTCCAGTGTGACAGCTTAGGTGATCAGCTTTCATGTAACTACATTTCACTGGTTTCCTAAAGGCGAGCAACATTTTGCCTACATTTCTGAAACCTTTAATTTTATCTTCTGGTTTAAAGTGTAGCTTTGGAGCTCATACTAAATTACTAGAAAAGCTGGGCAATGTTTAGTAGAGAAACAGATTTGCCATCTGAGGGGTCCACAGCTAGATGCTGGGCTGCAGGTGGGGGTCTCATGAGAGTGAAGTCATAGGATCACTTCTCTCAAACTGCTGGCTGCACTTGTGATGCAGCCCAGGGTATGGTTGGCTTTTGGGCTGCAAATGCTCATTGCCAGGTCACCATGAGGCTCTCATTCATCCACAGCTCCAAGTCTGTGGAAACCCAGGGCAAGGGGAATATCCCCCTGTCTGCCCTGGGGTGCTCTGACTCCCAGGAAAACACTGACTTTGACCCTCATTCATGGAGAAAACTTCCAAAGCCTCAAGGTAAACTAGAAACCATAAAAGTGTGAAATAGATTGTAGAGATATTAGATAGTAGTGTAGTATGTCACATGGGTGAGAAATTTAGGTTTTAGAATTTTTAGTATGTTATAGATGGGTACAAGATGGAGGATATAGGGTGTTGTCTCTAATTCCTTTCTTCTCTCTTCTTCCTCTTTTTTCTTGGGTTTAGGTGGTATATTGTAATTGGGTAGAAAAATCTGCATTGCAGGTCTTTAGGGGTCAGTTATTGGGTTAGAAAGGAAAATAATTTAGGTGTCACTTCTTAATTGGGTAGTTTAGTATTTTGATTAAACTTAAAAAGACCTTGCAGCATGAGGTTGTTGGCCATTTTTGTGCTGTTTTCATGCATGCAAGGTCTGGGCGAAGACAGTGTGTTGAAGTTTTGATAAGATAACAATAAACAGAAGCTGAAGACTGAAAAAATCCAATGCATCTCTCGTTCCTGACACAGAACTGCTCCAGGAGGGTCTCCCCTGCCAGGGGAGCCCCCAGGGAGTTGCCCAACTCAGGGCCCGCAAACTCACACAAGTCCTTCTCAGTGATGCTCTCAATCCCCTCTCCACCCAACCTCTACTTCTCCTTAAAATGGCCTGGACCCAGGTGCAGGACCTTGCACTTGGCATTGTTTTTCTTCATGAGGTTCATGTGGGCCCACATTCCAAATCTTTCAAACCTTTTTGGCAGAGACAGAAATGTGCCAAAGAAGGAAGACTGAGCCTGAGATCTGGATGATCATTGATTTTGCTGAACTGACCTTAGCTCACTGAATATGGAAGGTAGAAAACCTGGCCATGGAGAGAGAGCCTGAATCTTCTCCATATTTTTTTTCATATTTTCTGAATAGTGGTTTATAAAATTGCAGGTTTTGATATGGGTTTTTTAATTATTTTATTTCATCCTATGGAAAGCAGAAAGAAGAACTTTCTGAAACCATATAGTGTGCTTTCTTTGTTAAGGTCTGTAAGGGTATACTTCAATGAGGTTCTGCATAGAAATAATGATCTGCTTGAAATTTAATGTATGCTAGAAAATTCAGTACCAAAATTATACTCATTAAATCAAACAAACAACTCCCCAAACAATTTCATGCACACACAGGTCCCTTTACCCACACCAGACAAATAAGCAAAGAACCTCCCTTGCTCATCAGAAGAATTAATTTACATGCCTCATTTGGATAAGAGTTACTTGGCCTGAAGGCATTATAACTACAACAATACATATGTTTACATCAAGTTCCTTCTTAAATTTTAGAATTCAGCTATAAAAGGGACTTCTGGGAATCTAGAAATTGGTAACTTCTGCCTACCCTGTAAGAGTCTGCAAATTCCTCATGTCACACAATCCACACAGATTCTCTGCATCTAGCCCTGCATGACCCCAGCAAAAAGTAAAGCTGGGGTAAAGTAAGTTTTCTCTCCTGTAGTCTATCTGTTCAGCTAAGATAGTAATGAATTTACAGGCTACCTAGCTTATCCAGCTAATGTAACAGTTCCTGGCAATTCTTTCAATTGTTAATGAGCATCATCTCTAATTCACCTGCTGAGACCTCATGCTGTCTGCTTACCTCCCTTTCCCTTGTAGGCAAATATGAACCTTTATGCAAGCATTTGTAATTCAGCTTTAAAGCTCAGTAATATTGTTGCTGAGTCCTGATTTGGATCTTGCTGACTTCCCTTTGCAACACGAACTTCAAAAGTATCACTCATGGTTCGTACTATAACTTCATAAACCTCATTGACAAGATGTGCCTACATTAGGGTCCTGGTTTGGGGCAGGAGTGCTTTTCTGAAGTGAGTTTCTTAGAGAGACCAGAGATGAATTAAATTCCTTCTGATAAAATCAATCCAGAAACTCACCTGCTCTAGTCCAACAGTCCATAGGACCAGAGTAGTGCTAGACTATAGTAAAAGATCCCAAAAGATGTATATTTGTGTATTGCTACCAAGAGTAACTCCTCAGAACTAATTGTTTTACCTATGAAACTGCTTCTATTGGCACCTCTACCTCTTGCTAATGGAAATGTAGCCTCGACAGCCCTCAGATGTTTTAATTTCTGTGTTATCTTTGTGTGACTTGTTGTAACTAAAATGGCTAGAGGCAAAATACTCAGTTCGATAAATTTAGCTGCAGTTAAGCAGTTACTGCTTCTCTTTATATGTTGCTGATGTAAAAGGGATTTTTTAGGCTACTGATGATGTGAATGCCCGTAATTGTAGTTCTAAGAGTGTGTAGGTGTAGGACTTGTAAAAAGGGTTATGTTAATCTGAGAAAATAAGTTTGAAAGAAAAGTTCTGAAAGCATGAATCCATCCTCTTGTCCCAAATCAAAAATGAATGCCTGCAAACCATTCTTGGTCAGTATTTGTGGAACCTAGAAAGACTTAGAGTTTCTTATTCTATAATTTAAATTGTAAGCACAGTATGCAAAATATTGCAATTTTTTCCTAATAATTAATTTAATTTCCCCAGAAGGACAGGAGTTAAAAGATACATAAACAGAGTTATAGAAATCCTTTTGCAGCATTTCCTTATAATAAGTGGCAATTGGAAACTTTTCTGAATAGGATGCCTTAATGGGTATGCAGCTTTTAACATTTTTATTTTGCATGTTTGAAATTTCTTTTGGAAAATGTCAGCCAAAGTGATCCTGTAATTTTTTTCAGTCATTTCCTTTCATCATTCTCTCTCCTTTGCTCCTCATAAACAGTAGTACCATCAGGGGAAAGATTTTTTTCTTTTGCCCATGCTATAATGTTCTGAAATTATATCTTTAGAAGTCCCTAGTCTTCAAATTTGTTTGAAAAGTTGTGGGGTCTTTTATTTATTTGCTTGGGTTTTTTGTTTGTTTGATTTTTTTTGTCATAGGCAACCTTTTCAATCTCTGTGAAAAATGAAACTGGTGAGTTCTTGGTAGAGAATTTTTAAATTTCTATAGCTAAAATGGCAAAAGAAATTCAAATGCCATTTTTCTTCAAACTGCTTTTCCTCAGACAGGTCCCAAAATGATGCTCAAGCTACATCTGTCCCATCCCTGTAGAATAATTGGATGTAGTTCTCATAGCTCAGAAATAACCATGCTGAATAACTGTTGCTGCTACAAATTACTTGAGTATGCTTGAGGTCAGGGCTACAGAAGCTTCAGTAGCTTTCCCTTAATTGATTTCTGATGAGCCTGGTCTCTTAAAGAAGAACAAGTAATCTTTTCTTGTCGTGGGGAGTAGAGTAAAAGCAGAAGTGGGAAATGGAATAAATTCAGTGTGGTTAGACAGAGACTGTGTGAAAGTCGGAAAACGGGAGAAGGACCTGGTGAAAGCATTTGGTAATGAATTAGAAAGAAAAGAAAGGAAAAAAATATTGGATTTTGCTGTGACAGTTTGGTGAGGAACAATGGATACCTATTGTTTGGATTGAAGTAGGGGGAATTAATGGGAAACTGGATATCAACTGTTCAAAACAGAATGATGAGAGCAGGAGTTAGAATTGAAGAGCTAAAGAATAATCTGGTCTGGTCATCAGTAACCTATTTACAGAACAGATTGGGCATCTCTTGAGTGAAGCAGTATCCTGGGCCTGTGAATCATGTGAGAAAAACTGATTTTAACATGTGCCTCAGATTCAGCCATACACAGCTAATGCCATTGACCTTTTTCACAGATGTGTTTTGGGAGGATGGCCGATGAAGTCTTCAGAAATTCTGTTGAGCAGCTCTGCAGAAAGAATTGTGAGAGAGTACTCATAATCATATACTGCCTATGTAAAAAATGCTTTAAGAATGTGCAGAAAAGAGACAAACCCCTTAACTGAGCTCAGTCCATTCTGCACATCAGATCAGACAGGCTGAAAGAATGATGTGTGCCTCGTGTTTTTTCTGTCTCTCTGTTCTCAATTCAATAAATCTGGACACTATGACAGGAAGTGGACCACGGTGGTGAATCACCAGGTGGCACATCACCTACCAGGTACAACCCGGTCCCAGGGCTTCATCTGTGGGCAGCACACTGACTTACTGACTGACTGACTCAGATCCACGTGCTCAGGGAGCCTGATGTGAAGTCACAGGATGAAAGCAAGATCCCAGTTTGTGCTGAGAGGTGTACAGCTGCAGTGGGAGAGAAAGGGATTTGAGCCCCTTGTGTACCTGTTACTCTGTGAGATTTGATCTGTCTGCACTTGGAATATGATTATGCAACAAAATGTTGTGATAGTTTATATATTTCAGGAGATGATGGCAGGTGAATGCTGATGTCTCTACAGACAGGTCTGTCACTTCCTAAGACTGAATTCCAGCAGCAGAATGGCAGCTTTAATAATGCTCTTTTAGCAAATTCTTCCGTGTATCATTAGTTTGTAATTTTGCAGTCTAGCTGTAATTTCAGGTATGCATTTATTGAGTTTGCTTCAAGAGGATGGGAACCTGCTTGCAATTAATGTGGTGTCATTATACTTCATTCAGTGAGGAATATAATTTGCCCCAATTATTTGTTTCTCTCTCTGCACCCATTCCAATACATTGCAATCTTTCTAGATATTGTGATGTGAGAATTAATCCTGTAGGAAGTTCTTTTCTCCAAAACCCCCCTTTTCTCCAAACCCTCTCTCTTCCACAGCAGGCCCTGACAATAGTGATAACCAAAATAGCATATTCTTTGTACAAGTAGATCACGGGCTTGCAAGCAACACAGGTAGAAATATCTCAGATTTCTTTCTTCTTTCTTATGTAACTTGCTCTCTTTCTTTAAGGCAACAGCTCTTGGGTGTGGAAAGGGAAGAAATAAGAAGATTGGGTTGCACTCCATCTTGAGGAAAATGAAAATTCTCTTGAATTCAGAAATGTCTTTTTAAATTCTGTACACATGGCGATTGTGAAGAGCTGAAAATATAGACAATAATGAAGTGATAGGTTGCTAGTTTGAGCTATTCCCAAAGGCATTGGAAATGGGAAGCCCAAGTTTCAGGGTATGCTGAAGTTGGGAGGGAATTGTCTTAGTAGTGGTCCATGACAGAGTTTACTTAGGGCTCAATTAAGCTGGTTCTATCAGGAACACCTGCTATTCAATAAAACTGTAATAATCTTTTGGTCCAATTAAATAGGATTTTTCTTCAATATTCTTCACCTCTTTGGATTCCTGTGCTGAAGAATTTGTATCCTGTCCAGTGCTGCACACTCAAATGTTTGGGAAGCTAAGTGCACATTCTCTGAATTGAATTTATTAAAATTTGAGGAATGCTTTTAATTTGTTTTCTTTGAAAACTGAGATTTTTAATAAAAGCTTTGAAGAAGAGGCGTTCACATCTAGTGTTTCAGTCAAGATGTCATATAATGCTTTTTTTTTGAAGACATTGTGGTTTTAGCTACCTTTCTGGGTACCAGATCATAGCCCATAAAAGAGAATTAGCATCAAAAAATATGTGGCCATATGAATTTCATAACCTCGAGAGACAGGATAAGTATTTTAAATTATTTATATTTTTTCCCTTTAGTACACCTCCTAGAACCTTAGAAATAAATGCCCAGTGAGCCACTGTAGTGACATATACAGCAGCTGGTATAAAGTGGTTAGTTTACTGTATTTAATTAATAATGTGCAAATATGCTATTTTTACCCTCATAAAAGTTCATGCAGCTCATTGGCCATGAATCAGTGCTGAGTCCAGGGATCTGATTTTAGAACAACATTCTTAGTACATGAGTTATCATCTTTCATTCATTCTGTTTCCTTCGGGCAGTGGTAGTGGCTTTGCTAAAGCAAGGAATAATTTGGATTTCAGCTTGGGACATAGGGGAGACCCTGCATTTTCACAGGACTCCCAACTTTGCACCTTCAAGCGCCCATTCTCAGACTGTCCTATATTGCTGTTTCAAGGCCGAGAGCTGATCCAACCAGTGTTTCTTTTAGAATTTATAACCTCTTCTGCTCCAGTGGGCTTCCATGACCAGTTCCTGAAATCACTTCTGCAGAGCTCTGTATGGATACTGTGCAAGGACTTTCTGTAGAGCAAAAGGTTTTGCTTCTTTGAAGGTTCAAGTTTATTCATACACAATATACCTTGACATATTTGAGACAGAGGTGGTCAACTAAGATTCTGATCCCTGTGCATTCTTGGAATATGTAATGTAGTTTTGCCATTTAAATATTGAATATCTAATTTTTGCCTCTAAATTTCTTCTTGATAAATCGTCTGTCATAATCTCTATTTTCAAGAACAAAAAGAGTGTTTTAGATAGTAATGGAGTTAGATATAAATATATTATTCTATATGGAAAATTGTATCTCAAAAGCTACAACATCTGATCAGCTGGCAGCTGCTACAGTCTGGCTGTTGCTTTGGAAGTGCTGTGGGCTTGCCAGCTGTCTGTCTTGATGAGTTGCTGTGGGTTTTTTGGGCAGTGTTGAATGATTCCCTAAAATCATTTCATCAGGTAATGCTTACATATTGGTTTTCTAATACTTGCTTCTGTTCTTTGGGAAGCATTCTTTATTAAAAAGGATGTGCATAGATGTGCTCCATCTAATGTGTTACCATAGCAAAAATATTTGCTTTTAAGTCACACCCACCTAGAAAACAAGGGTGGGCTTTGGCAGCTCCACTGAAGGTTATGGGGAGCTGTGTCCTTTAGCTCATCAGAGGTTGCCCATGTTAGACAGAGGAGCCCAGTAGAGACCCCTGAGCTCCAACACATCCCAGGACTCCAACAAGTACTCACCTGACTCCTTCCACCAAACTGGAGTTAGAGGCAGTGCAGCAGAAGTGAGCTAAGCATTGTTCATTTGCTAATGAAACACAGTTAATTGATTTAACCAAGTGTCACTGGGATAAACCTCGACTTTGGAACTCTGTCACTGTGTCTGCCCAGTGCCATTTTGCCATACAGGGAGGCTTGGGCTATTTCAGGGATTTCACTACCTCAGGTTATTCTGCCTTCACAGGCCTGTTTTGGCAGTTTGAAAACACTTTGACATCTGAGGTTTATCATGAGATTGAATTAGGGTTCACTTTGATAGTTAAAATATTGCCTGCTAATTCATGCCGGCTGAAATAGCAGCTCTTTCAACACTTCACCAGAAAAATAGAAGTGATTATTTTTGGTTGCCTGCGTGGTTATACAATTGAGCTGGGGTGCACTGCAGTCTTTTCCTAGTTTGGTATGTAAACCAAGATTTGGGAATTTTTCTTGTTTTTGTTTTGTTTAATATGGACCTACTAGGAAAAACAAACAAGAAAAAAATAGAGCAGAACATATGACAGACATCTGCAAAGATTTACAAGTCTTTTCAAGTACAAACTTTAACTAAAAACCAGTGATATTTTCAGATATCAGAGCCAGTAGGGAGACAACTTGCTATTTGAAGATACTGAAACAGACATTTCTTAAAATCCAGCTTTGTGTTTTACTCTAACTGTCAGAATTTTTTTTTTCCAGAAATGTCTGTGTGGCCTTTCGATCCATGATATAAACAGTTTAAGACTATTCTGTTTATCTAAGATATTAAAAATTATTTTAATGAAAAACTGTGACTTTTGAATTGGATTTTTCTTATTGTTTAGAAGAAGAAATATTTCAGAAAAATTAGAAACAGACAGTGCTTTCCAGAACTTTTAAACCAAATGTTCTGTAGCCTATTTTTGACCAAATTTTCCATAGATAAATTGTGAGCATGTCATCCCTCGTGGTTTGACCTGTGATTTTGCTTGCAGAAAATGCACTGTAGGCGAGGCACAGGCTTTTTATTAGGGTTTTTATTTCTGTTTCTAATGCAATGTAAAAGATACTCTTTATAAAATGTATTGGTGTCAAGAAGAGGGAATGTGAAGAATTTACTGAGTAATACACAGAAAGAAACTTGTTAGTAAAGTTGCTCTCCTTGGAGATAATGTTTGAATACCATCAAAAAAAAGCAAATGTGTTTGAACATGAGTCTTATAGGTGACGGAAAGGCCCTACTTTTAAGCTGCTTGGAGAACAAAGAAAAGAGAAGGCTCCACCTTCCCAATCAGTTCTACAATGTTCTTCTCAGTCTATTCCATAAATTGAAAATATTTAGGTGCTTAAAAAAAAAAAAAAAGGGATAAGAGAGACCCTTAATTCATCCTGAAATAAAAACCCTACTTATTTTGCTTTGTTCAAAACCACAATGATTTACATTTCTGATTCAAATATATAATTTTTCCACCTGATTTTTAATTGTTATTGAAATGCAAAATAATTCACTTGAATAAAGAGAAACATGGATTTCCAAGTTTGTATGGGAAATTAATTTCTCAATTGGAAGTATAGATAACACAACAGATAGCTCATATTATGCCTGATTTCTGAATTAGCAGGAAAAAAAATGGGAATGAACCATGCTTCTTCCTTCATTGAAATTTGCACTGTCCTTAGGATGGCCTGGGCAAAAAAATTTTCTCATCATGTCAATCTATGGTAATACTTAGAAATTTAATAAAGTACATTTGCAACTCAGAAAGTTCCTTTAAAACTGCATTAAACAAAACACATATCTCCATCACATAGCTCCATCACCATTACAAATAATGCGAGATTATTCAATTTCTAATTTTTGTTCTGAAATATTAATAGCACCAAAACCCATCAAATAAAAATTATTTAACCTGTTTAATACTGGAGATTTAATTAATTGTTTATCAAAGTAATTTTATCTAGACTGTGCTAAGTAACAGAATTGTGTTTTGCTTTTTGTTTGTTACCGATTTTTCTTCTCTTTTCATAGAATAGCTTATGTAAAATAGTTCTAGAGGGAGTTTTAAAAGCAGTCTGAACTTTGTGCCACCATCTACTGATGAAAAGATGGGATGTGAGTATAAATAACAGGATTTAGACTTAAAGTTGGATAAAGACACATGTGATGTCAGGCACATTTGATGTCATAAATTATCCTTCTGGACATAAACTTAAGGTCTGGATGGTCTTGGTTCTCAAAATTTGGTCCTAAAACTTGTACCAGAACTGAATTAATATAATGAATAAGATGAAGATGAATGAATATGATTAAGATTTCCTGAGACATAATTTTGATTGTACATTCAGTATTTATTTGAAATGTAATACGCTAATATATCAGTAATTTTTTTTTATTTTAACTGAACTCAGAATGATTATTTTTGCCTACTCTTCCTAGAACCATGGATAAAAAAGTTGCTCTGTTATTCTGTGTGTTTTGCTTTTGTAGTGCTATCAATTTAGTCAAACGATATTTACAGTTATTTGCTGCGGAATGAAAAGTTGAGTGTTGTTTCTCCTTGAAAACTTCTGTATCCTTTCAGTTTATCTGAAAAGAACCTTCCTTCCTCACAACAAGCCCATCTTGCTGAATGTTCCTCATGAACAAATTAACAAGGAGTCTAAAGTACCCTCTATTTTTGCAAAACAAGACTGATGTTAAATCACATTTTGTAACCATGCTTCATTAATGCTTGTCTCCTATGCAGTTTCAAAATGGTGCTTATCAAATCTGGTTAAATCAAATGTTAAAACACAGCACAGGTGTGCTGATATTTGTCTTAGCATTTGTAGCATTTGTACACAAGTTCCTTGTGTAAGAAATAACAAAAGACAAAAGAAAATGAGGAATTGAATACAAGAGTTAATAGGAAGATAACGAACCGAGGCACACTGCCTGCAGAATATGGGCAGTTGTACAGCTATATCAATCAGCTGTATTAAATTCTTAATTATTGCCAGTGAAAATTGGTAGGTCCTAGGGCTCTATTGGTCCAGGTCTGTACAGAGCTCAGGACAAAGGTCATCCTTGTCCCCAAAAGTATATGGTTTAACCATTGGGGTAAAATGGGCATATCATAAATGAAGTGTATAGTATATTAGGACAAAATAGCTCAGCAAGAAAGGAATTTTTTTACAGAGCATTAGCAGCCTAAATGTTCTCAAGCTTTTTGCAAGCATCCCAGACACGCAGGTGCAATTTGAAAGAAGGCAGCAGAGAGGTTGTTGAGAGCTGCTACCCCATACAGGGAAAAATTTATAAGAACAAGCTCTGAAAATCAAACTGTGAATAGTAGCAGAAGATATTATTCTTGGATGGCCAAAGCAGATACGTGTTTTAGAGCATTATAAGAGACTATAATTAGAAGCAGTCTGCTGGAACTCTCTGTCTGTGAGTGCTTTCCACCATGTGCTTCAGGTCTCACCGTTGGCTGTGGTTGTCCTTGGTGAGTCCTGATGCTGAATTTTGTGTCTCTTAGTATGTCTTTAGGAACTAATCTTTGAATACGGAATATGACAGATAAGTTCTGAATAGGCTGTGAAGAACTATGAAATTCAATCAGATACTAATCTAGATGACATCCACTTGAAATGTATGGGAAAATAAAGATATTTTTCATGGGGACTCCCTTCCTTTAAAAAAAAATTAACCATGTAATTTGACAAATAGTCAAAGTTCTATGAATTTTTTAAAAAAAGGTGGCTGTTATGTTCATTTAGTGACAGTCTCAAAGCTGCACATTATTTCTGCATAAGATATGGTACATGTTGAAAAAAAGGTATAACTCAGAAATAAAAAGTGACTGAATACACATCTGTCATAGTATTTTCCCAGTGATTCCTCAGGTTCACAGCTGAAATATAAACCTGAGGCTGAACTTCATATTTCATTGTTTTCTGGTTACTGGATCTCATTATACATTTTAAAAAAATATTATCTTACAGAGCTAAAAGCCATTAATATTTTACTTACATGTCTTTACAGAAGCTGAACAAGTAATATCTTAGCCTTCTAATTAATAAACTAATTATAGCTTATTAACACTTTTACAGATGGATTTTTCAGGTTACAAGTTATTTTGAAAACATTTTTAATCCCTTCTAACTTGTGACTCAGTAATTTTTAAATTGTGTACTACACCGCATGACATGATATTCCAGTAATGGTCTCACTAATGCTCTTTGCAGAGATAAATACTAGCTTTACAGTAATCTTAGTATTTGCTGGCTTAAGCATCCAGGAATCATAGTCACAGTCATTTTCTTACCTATAGCACTTAGCTGAATGTTCATGCTAAATTAGCTCATTTACTACATGACCTCAGGATCTTTCTCAGTGTTAACATGTTTCAGATTGTGGCTGACAATTTCACAGAATTGTAGGATAGTTTGGATTGGAAGGAATCTTAAAGAAGTGTTCCAAACTCCCCTTTCATGAAAGGGATATCTTCTTCTAGAATGTGTTGCCTTTACATCCCAATTTGCCCTTGGATCTCACTTTTGTCTTTGCAAATTTCATAGTTTTCAAAACAATTACATTTGGAGCAATCAGATTACTGTGCAGAGCATCTCTATACACTGTAACTTGGCACTGTACTGATTTTCATGTTATTTCAGACTTCATATTCGTAGCATTTACCATTTGTTCATCTATTAGCTAGCTTCAGTGTTTACAGCAGTAAGGGAGAATTTGTAGACATTTATTGAGACATTAACGAAATGCAGACAAAACCAGATGGATTAAAGTTGCATGGCTGAGGCAGCTGGTGCTTTCTCTTGCTTGTTCTGTAGCAGATCTTGCTGCAGCAAATGGCAGGATGAATTGAAGCAAACAGGAACCAGTTCCTGAGCTGAAGCACCTACAGTCAAGCACAGTAAGGCAACTGAAAATGAGTATCAGGGTCTATGACAACGCTTCAGTGGGTTTGGTGCTATTCTACCTTCCTGTCTAGCAACAGCAATCAAGGAGCATATGGTGAATATCTTGTGGCAGGAGCCTTCTAACTGCTGAGTTGAATACACCAACATTCACGAGCCAAATCTGCAAAATATGGTAATGTAGTTACCATATTTTAGGAATGATAATCTGAGGTACATCCTTCGCTTCAAACACTCTTTCTATCTGGAAAGTTTGCAGGAGGGTAATAGTGTTTCGTATGCTTTTGCTCTGGATTTTGCTGTTGAGTTGTGCTGCAGAAAGAAAACTGTTTCTCTGAGGAGATGGTTGGTGTACAGTGACAGAACAAGAGCTAAGAGCATGGGATTGTTTTTGAGCTCTGTGGATAAAAATAATGTGTTACTGTCAATGCACCTGCCTTTGGATGCTCTCTGCATATAAAAATACTTTTTTCTGTTTCATTTGAGGCAAAGAGTGTGCATGCCTGAAAAATAATGCATTATCTACCAGGTGCAAATATAGGATTTTGCTGCTTGTGTTGTCATTCAGGTGCTAATGGGCTTGGCCTCAAGGTTTGTTCATTAAAGACTGTTTAATTGCTAGAATGTAACATGGAGTTGTATAAGAAAATCAGGGCCTTGGAAGGCTGGCCAGAAAAGCTACGTGATCTTGTGTGTCTGCATACAAATGCTTCTCACAGCCCGTGTGACCTATAAACTGCATTTTTTGATACTCTGTGCACCAGCACTTGGAATATTAAATAATGAATGTCAAAATAAGAAAATTAAGATTTTCTAATCACATATTTTGAAACTGTGCAGCTGGAAAAAGTCCAATTTAGAACCCTGGTGACCAACAATCACGATAACTGATTGCACATATATACATAAAATATGAGAATTAGAATAAATGTGCCATATAACACTGCATGCCTTCAGTGAATTCAGATTAAATTATTGATATACCCATGTATGTTATGATTTCATTACATGATAAAGATGTCTCTAAAACAAAGACTGAATAATATCTAAAATTATTGCCATTTAGAGAACACTAATTAATTTGCAAAACATTTTAAAAGTTCTTTTTAATGCAACACCTGATGTAGTACTGATGTAGCAATGATGTGGCAGTTTGTCTACAGCTGCTTTTATAAGATCTGAGCTTAAACCAAAATATTTTTGTTTGCAGTAGTAAATAAATTATCAACATCTTGTCTGGGGATTCTTGGTAAACAGGCTGAGGTATTTCTTTTCAATCCCATATAGTTTTCAGTAATAAAATGTAAACAATTAAAAATTATTTATGAAAAGGTAATTGCAATAATGAAAGGCTAAATAAAAGAAGATACTGAAAAGATGCAAGGAAAATGTATTGTTTTTTGGTTGTTTTAATGAGACATTCTAGCAGTATACAGACTTTCATGGGTCTTCCCTCTTTTACTGATGTATTGCATCAAATTTTAGGAAAAATCACTTTTCACCAAACTACTGTTGTCTGCTATGGCATCTAGTTGCCTTACCCACTGATATAGCTCTTTTCCCCCGACTATTAAAACGGATCAAGTAGAATGCTGACAAATACACATCCTTCCCAGAGGAAAAACCTTCACATTCCTTTATTTAGGAATGAGCTTTTAAAACTCATTCAGTTTGTAAATGACCTATCTCAAACTAAATGGAAAACAATACCCTTCCTGGACTAGCACAACTGAGTTTTCAAGCATAAATTTATCTTGTGCTTTTTCATGTACTACTTTATTTTCCTATTTACAATCCCATTTGCCAGATATTTTCATGCTGACCATTGCATGATCTGAGTGGCTCAGCAGTGGAAAGAGCTAAGCTGAGAGTCCTTTCTCTGGAGAATGTCTTGTGGTATCCATTATTTAAAAGCACAGCAGTTGTGGTGACAAATACAAATTTTCATACTGAGTAAGTACAAGGCTTTGACCCACCATCCTCCTTATGTGACTATGCTCTGTAAGAGGAGAGAAGGTCATGAACGTGTCAAGTGCCATGCAATGCAAAACATTTTGGACTGGGTTTATGAATACTTCATCTGGCATTGGCTGTGAAGTGAAATTATTGAACATGGTATTACATTTTCTTTTATGAAATGAAAAAGACAAGAGAAGCAACAGTATGTGAGAGGCCAAATAACAGAAGGAGGCATATTTTCAAACTAATCTGCAAGTCTGGAGGTTGGGAAAGCTAAATAGTTGAAAACCCTCCATAGAAGAAGGAAAACAGAAGTTTCTCACACACCCTTGCAGAGACTTGATGCAGTTGGTAATGATGGGAAGGAGCTGCAGGAGCTGGTAAGTCTCAAAGAATTAAAAATGTGTATAGACTGCAGAGTCTTCGATTTTCTTTTTAAATTAAAAGTTCTGGTTCATAACATAATGTTTAGCTTTTAGAAGGCCTTTATGGAAATTTATCGTTTGCCGTTTGTCCAGACAAATGCCTCTTAAAGTGAGGTGACAGCCTTGTGCTTTGCTGTCAGGATGCTAACAGCTTTCATTCCACTCTTGCATGGCATGAGACAGGGAGGGTTATCTTGTGCAGAACACATACTGGAAAAAGTTGTTGGCCCATAAATAACATCATTTCTGTAGCAGAGGCATATTTCAGGTGAACTGTGTTACTGTGTTACTGACTGTGTTATGTTAAATAAGAAATGCTAAATATAAATCTGTTTAGAGATATGAATAGTAAGTATCAATTGATGTTGTGCATCAGCTGGAACTCTGCATATAGACATAAAGCAAGTAAAACAATTAAAATAATCTGAACAAACTCAAGATTCAATTTAGCCATACTACTCAAAATACATTACTTTTTTTTAGGGTTCCTGCGGTACCACAATAGAGGTCAGGGAAGGAAAATGGAGCTCTTAGAAAGAAACTGAAATTTAAGCTCAGTTCTCAGAATGCTTATTTTTCATGTTTTCTTATGGCAGCTACCCTATGTGTGTAGCCTCTGTTTTCTGCTCTTACAGGTTGTAGTTGGCCTTCCTTTCCCCAGCTGACTCCTGTCCACTCTCTTCACTGCCTTATTCCTAGGAGCTTTTTAGCTCTGTGAGAGGCATCTCTTCTGCTGCTCTTTTTTCAATGCTGCCATGTTTTTCATCTTAACTGATCTTTTATGAGGCAAAAATGGGCATAGGTGTGTGGGAAGAGATTTTTAGAGTACTTCAGAGCTATAGACTGAAGCTTACTCTATTTAAATTAATAATATAAAAGAAGATGGAGGAAGGTTTGAAGGCAATTTTGAAGAGCCTTTCAACATGGTGTTGCCTTTTTTTTTCTTTTTTTTCCTGTCTTAGTTTTGTTTTGCTATACTCATCTTCTCTTTCCAATTTGCTATATCTTATCTTCTCTTTTATTCCCTTTTTAGTCTCCTGATCAGCATTTCCAATAATGAATATGTCATCACCTAAGATTGTGGAGGTTGCCTGGTCTTTATTTCAGCAGGAGAAATGAGACTCAGTGTGTGTACTGGATTTTTGGGGCATGTTTTTGGTAGTAGGGCGCTACAGGGATGACTCACTCCTGTGTAGAGAAGAATCTGCCAGAAGCTTTCCCCATGCTTTGTGGAGCTAGTGCCAGCTGGCTGCAAGATAAGCTGCTGGCCACGGTGGTAGAGCCTCTGGAACAACAGATTCAAGAAGGAGAAGAGAGAGGAGTGAAACCATGTGAGAGAGAGCCCTGTGGACACCAAAGTCAGTGCAGAAGGAAGGGAAGGAGCTGCTCCAGGTGCCAGAGCAGAGATTCCCTGGCAGCCAGTGGAGAAGATTGTGGTGAGGCAGCTGTGCCCCTGCAGCCCACGGACATTCCCAGGGGAGCAGAGATCCACCTGCAGCTCCTGGAGGGTCTCATCCCAGAGCAATTGGACACCCAAAAGATGCTGTGACCATGTGGGAAGACTGCACTGGAACAGGCTCTTGGCAGAACCTGTGGACTCATGGAGAGAGGAGCCCACACTGGAACAGGTTGCTGGCAGGACTTGTGAGCCCATGGGTGACTCCACACTGGAGCAGTTTGTTCCTCAAGGATTGCACCCTGGGGGAGGGATCCACAGGGGATCAGGAGAAGAGTATGAGGAACGGAAGAGACAACCGGATAAAGTGACCACAACCCCCATCCCCCACGTTTCCTTCTTGCCCTGGGGAAGAGGTAGAAATAATTCAGGAGTGAAGTTGAGCCTGGGAAGAAGGGAGGGGTGGGGAGATGGTGTTTTGTGGTTTGGTTTTAGTTCTCATTATCCTACTCTGATTTTATTGGTAATAAATTAATTTTTCCACAAGTCCAGTCTGTTTTGCCTGTGGCAGTAAGTGGAGTGATCTCTCCCTGTCCTTATTTAAATCCACAAGCATTTTGTTGTATTTTCTTTCCCCTGACCAGCTGCAGATGGGAAGGATACTGTGGTTTGGTTTTGGTGGGCACCTGGCATCCAGTGAGTGTTAGCAGGTGTTATTTTAAAAACTACAAATAGGAATATCATCTATCCAGATTGACTTTTCCTGTGCTAACAGGATCAGTTCTTTTTAGACTTGTCAGACTATCTTCATTACATTGTGGTTCAATCTCATTTTTGGTGTTTTCATTTTAACATTGTTCATTAAAATAATCCCTGAACACAGATTAACAACTTGTTATGATTTTTTTGCCTGATCAACTACTTCTGTCTCTATACAGATACAGTGAATATTGGCAAAGTAATAAATATATAATAAATTGCAAGATCAGATCATTAATTGCAATTTTTATGCTTCTAATATGTTTTCTACTTCATCACTCTTCTGTCTACAAACCTAAGAACCTTGGCTAGAAAAAATTTAGTGCTCCAAGCCTCCAAGCTTTAAATATCTGCCAATATAAATTTTTTTAAATATCTGCCTTATCTTTATAAAATGAAATGAGGTTGTTCCTCTGATAAGGAATTTTACCTCCAAAACAAGCTGGTCTTAGTACAGGGGGACATTGCTCAGTCATGCACAAGGGATGGCTTAAAACCTATTTATTAGCACTGCAGGGTAATAAATGTGGACTTCATATCTCTTGACAATATAATGTCCTGGATGTCCAGCAGGGCCATGCAACTCAGCTTCTTAATCTTCAACTGTCTGAAAGATGGAAAATAAGCCGTGTTGTTTTTGATAGGAAAAATAGCAATTGGGTGCCTTTTTTTTTTTTAGTAAGAAACATGTGAAATATGTCTTCTATAATTTTATTTTTCTCAAACCTCCTTCCAGTTAGAAAAGCATAATAATTTTGATAAACCATTTTGTCTGCAAAATATTCCAGCATTTGACCATAGGTTTACCTCCCCTCCCCACCAAAACACAAAGCACTGCAGTACAAAAATTTTTAATGCTTTCTGGGACTGTCTGCAGAATTCCCAGCAGGAATGCTCCTCAGGTAATGCCCCTCTCAAAAAATTAAAGTGATTACGTATTTGATCAAAACCCCCTACTTTTTTACTTTAAGGGTATATCTGTATGTGTATTGCAATGTACATATATATATATATATATATAATACACACACATATTAAAATAGGCTGCAATGATGACTGGAGATGCATTTGCATATGTCTGAATTTACATATTGATAATTCAAACTAATTGATGTCATTTACTCTATGCTAATGAAACTCATAAAATAAAAAAAAAAAATTTTTCTCAGTGACTTTATGGTTTGTCATATACAATCTGAGTGTTTCAAGAGTATTTCGTAATGACACCACTCCAGAAAGTGAACATATCTATCTTATAGGAAAATTATGTGATCTGGGAGACTATATTATATTAAATTTTTCTCCTGCTTTGTGGTTCCTGGGGCTTGAATTTTATAGGTTTAGGTAAAATTAAACTACTTTTCACAGTGAATTCAGATGTTGCTGTGAGTCATAAGAATTTTTAAAAAATCTGTGCTGAAGATCAATGCAAGTCAGAAGCATTTCCAAATTGCTGTAGTTTATTTTGCTTCTTTCCCTGGATGCTGTTCATAGGTGCATGGATTGAAGCAGGAATGCTATGGTAAACAACTAAAACCACCATAGCCCAGAGATAGGAAAGTAGATGATGAATAATGGGAGAGGTATTGTAAAGGGAAATTTTTCATGGTGTTGGAGGTGGAGTTCAGAGCCTTTTATTTCAATAAAAAAATTAAGAAACAGTCAAATACAGGTGCAGTTGGAGGTGGGGATCAGAATAGGTACATGAGACAATAGGAATAAGGGTGAGCTGTTCTACTGCAGTTGAAAACTGAAATTCTCCAGATTTCCTGTCTTCATATTGAGAGGTGAGTAAACTTATGTCAGGTGAAGATTCATGATATTTTGAGGGTGTTGAACTGAAGAAAATAATAGAAAATCACTGGACATTTCACTACTGACTTATATATCCTATATTAATTTCCCTTTGTAAACCTAGTATTCAAAAAAGTGAGAGTTCAGTTTAAATGTGAAATCACCTTTTTTTTTTTTAACTTAAAAAGTAGTCTTTTGTTTGAGATGTCACTGCAGTATAATTTATCCTGCATTTATTATAATGTGCATTCAGTCACATTTCATTTTTTACTTCCGAGAGTTAATTAGTGTTTTAAAGTCTTTTGTATACTTACTCCCCCATGGCTGCATAATTACAGTTTATAATGAATAATCTCTGAGTTTTGATTGGCTACCCTGACTTTCAAAGTTTAACAGATAAACCTGAAAATAGAAAGCCCACTATTCCCTCACTATTTAGGGAAAAAAAGTTTCACCTAGTTTAGCCATCTGAAAGTTCAGTGTCTTATCTACCCTTCTTGAAAGGGCACCTCCTGTGACTGAGGAAATTTAAGTAATGGATAGAAGAGTTTGCCTCCATCATCATCACCTTTCACACCTGAATCAGAGCATCACAGGAGGGAAGACCCTGCTGTCACTGGAGACAGATCAGTAGTCTGCAATATCAAAACCATATAATTATCATATCATTTTACCCACTGGTCATGAAAGGACCTTTAGCTTCTTCAGATTAGGTCTTGTTGATGACAGCTCCAGGTATTGTCTGTTCTACTGAAAATACCAAAACCTTTGTATGTCTATCTGTATACATCTTGAGCACGTACAGGTTTTTCTGGCTTAAGGTCCAGAGTGGAAGTGGTGTGTTTTTTGCAGAGCTGCTTCTCAGACTAGAAAACAGTTTTATATTCATGTCCAAAGAAAGGAAGCCTGATTTAGGGAATGTCTCAAGAGGCAGCCATGCAGGGTGCAGTTCTGCAGTGAGAGATGCTGTGCTAAATGTTATATATTATTCCAATTTGTGTGAGGTAGACATAGTTCCTGGCCTGAGACTGGCCAAGGCTTTTAGTGGCATTTTGCTCTCATCAGCGTAGTGGTGGATGGACTGTGATTTGTCGGTCTGGAAATGGGGTTGTTTATATTAAAAGTACTTCAAGGAGAATTTGTAAATAGGCTTAGGCAAACCAACAGCAGTTTTTCAATATAAGTGCTTTTATTCATGTGAAGAGTTCAGGTCTCATTGAGTACTGTTATTGCCTTTGTGTGATCCATGGAACTCACTAAGAATATTGCTAGCTGAGAATGACTTAAATGAAGGGCTGAGACAGGAATTTGCAATTTTTTTCATCGTGAAAACATTTTATCATTGTTAAAATGTTAAGTATACTTTTTTTTTGATGAAAATATAAAATTTTTTCCTGGAGAAAATTAAATTATTAATTTAATTTAAAATTAAATTAGATTCTTCAATTAAAAGAGTTTATTTTAACATATTTTTATTGAAGGTTTAAAAAATAAAATTGAATATTTAGATTTAAAATGTTTTTAAAAAGGTTTACAAATCTGAGTGGTACCCTTGTCTTAAACAAATGTATCATCATGCAAAGAGAACAAACTACTTTCAGCCTTCATTTTGGAATTGTTTTGTGTACTTAGAGTTGTGGAGAAGTCCAGCTTGTTTCAAACCACAGTTTATGTGCTAGAGGGACTATGAAGTTTTACATTTAGTTGCTTCACATATTCTTTTCTTCTTTTAAAGATTGTTTTAGTGGATGATTCTTTGGCAAAAGAAGTAATTAAAAAGCAATATATTGATAATACTGCTTATTCAAGTTTTATATTTTACTTTTTCTTAGTAAACTGTGAAGAAATTTCAAAAGGACCGTATTGTGGGTTTGGGGTTTTTTTAATTACTGATAACACATGCTGAACTGACAGCAGTAGTGTGAAGACCTTAAGGAGAGATTGTGAGGCTGAAAGGCCCTAACTTTTAAAAATATGCCAGTTTGTGTCATTAAAAAAATTACTTCCACTTCTGAACCTTGCTTTTACTTAAACTTGTATCACCATAGATACAAAAATGTTGCATGGCAGAATATGTTTACACACAAAAGGAATAAAACTAAATAAAGAAAAAAAAAAAGAATCAGTGTGGAAATCTCTGCCTCTGTTGAAGCCAAACATCAAATTGTTCACAACAGGAAGGAGATTATTCTCTGTTTCCAGTGCTTCATCAAGTGTCCTTTAAGCAGTGAAAGTCCACACCGATTTTCAAGCTGGAACTACAAAAAATGTTCATGTTCACAAAAGTACTACACTGTGAATAACAAGGTCTTGACAGAATTGACTCCTTGAATAATATGGTAAAGTATCTTCAAAGATAGTGCATGTGTTTCTCCCATACACATTTATTTTCTTCAGATGAGAGCGGAATAATTTTACCTTCTTAAAATTTCACCCTCTTATTGTATTACTTTCAAATACCAATTATATGCATAGTTCCTGTATGAAAAAATTGTGACATGACTTTTACCCATGGTACACAAGAGCTGTTCCACTTGCTGAAAATTTTTCTCTTTGCATAATGAAAAACAATTGTAGTCTTTTTAAAATAATGATCTCTTGTACTGAAGAAAATGTAATGAATATAGTTCTGACGTATTCTAAATTAAAAGCTATTTTAAGCTATTTCAAACTTATGTCTCTAAAACTTTAGTACTTGGTCTAAAAGATACCCGAGCATAATTACCATTTTTTATTACTTATTCTCTGGCACATAATTTTTCAAGTCTATTGATTCTTAATCCACTTTAAAATTGTTATAGCTTCCATCATCCATGCTCTTTTATTGGGAATAAACTGTTTTCTTTGTATCTAAATCCACATATGGATCTTTTTTATCAATTAAGTTTTGAATAATGCTTATTGTATTTGCATAATACAATACAGTCTGTTTTCTGTCTTGAGCAGAGAGAGTGTGGAGATCTTCTGAGGAGATCTGAGGGCATTCTCACTGTTCCAGAGCAAATAAAGTGTTAAGTATCATGAACAAAGTGAAATGTTTTTAAAAGGGCATTTTTAGTGTGATGCTGTCCTGCCACAGTAATTATCAGCAAAAACCTCACACACATGACAATGTCTCTGGAAAGAGTCTCAGCACTTTGTGCCAATTCATCTAAATATTAACCTGTTCACATCTGACACACAGAGGGACTGGGACCTCCTTGCCAAAACAGGCAATCAGAATTTGGGTCCAAAGTGGATTTCTCACACCCCAGTGAGTACAGTAACCAAGGATGATCCCCTTGAAGATGCAGGGGTGGCTCTGCAAAGAGCAGTGCTGTTATTTGGTATTTTAAGGTGGCTGTCTTCTTCTTGCAGGAAGGACTAGAAATCCATGTAAGAAGGATTCTGCTTTTCATTTTGTTCATAGTTTCAACACAGTGGGCTTTATCATCTTTCTGCTAGCTTTGCCATGAAGCTGCTAAAAGTTCCAGTCAGGATTGCATAGGAGTGGCACAATGCTTTTCTGCTGCTGTTCAGAAAGACTGCAGTGGAAACTTCCTATGTAAAATCAGCTCTAACATTGAAATCAAGAGCTGACATATGAAAAATCTGTTACTTTTTTGCTCATTGCAGGAGAATTAGACTAGATGACCTTTAAAGGTCACTTCTAACTCAAATTATTCTATGATTCTATGATTTTATGTACTGAGTGAAGTATTTGGGATTTTTTTGCTTTTAATTTAGATAAATAATGATCTTTATTTTTTTTCCATAGGGGTAGAAGGAGAGAAAGAGCTGCTTATTTGTTTTTTTATGTTTAAACAATAGAAATGTTTATTCATTATTTCTAAGCTTTTGTTCATCTTCTACTTAGTCCAGCCCATCTGAGCACCCGCTGGATTGCAATCTTAAAATAATTGCTAATACTCTTGAGAAATGTTGTGTTCCGAAGCAAATTCTAGAAAGCTATTACATCAAAGCCAAACAAATAATTAAATGAATCATTACTTCCCACCTAGCACTCATTGCAGTATTATTGCATAATAAAACCATCTGAGTGGAAGGAGAAAGAATAAATCCAGAGAGAAATCAAGTCTATATGCTTGAAATGACTAGAATTCATTTGAATAGAAACAAAAGCAAGAAGGAATGATGGTGGTGATCAATATCAGCCTAGAAAATGTCTTTTATTATACCTATACTTGCTGCTGTATTACCTTTCCACAGCAATTTGTGATTGGAGCCCACACAAATCCAGTAGCTGGACTCCTCCAGGAGATCATTTTCTTCTACTGCTGCCACTGAAATCTCTGCCTTTAGCCTCGAGATCAGAAAGAAATAAGAGAGTATTACCATGCACAAAAGGCATGAGATGGGGAGTTATAGCACCTGAACTCTGATTCCTTCTTCCTAACATGCTTGCTCTTAAAACCAACTTTGTATTTTGCCCATCTGTACTAACAAGGACATCTGAGGAGTGGTTGGGTAATGGTCACAGCTCTTAATGACTTGATAGGACTAAGGGTGCTTGATGTCTTCCAAACCAAGTTCATGAATGCTGGAATTTCAGGTCCCTGGGCACAAGAAGAGAAAAATTCCTGATGCTGTAAGGCACTCCGTAATCCTGGTCATGGAGCAGACTGAGGCCATAGTTCCTGTTTCTCAACTTCAACCTTGCAGCTGTAAACAATGCAGCAGGAGGCTTACCAATGCTGCTTTGGTAGCAGATGTTGGAAAACTGCCACTTTGCCTCTGACCTGCACTGGACCTATCACAGCCTCTATTTCCCATCACCTTATCAGCCACCTCCTCCAGGAGAGGCAGGGCTGGGCTTTGCAGTGGGAGAACAGGCAGTTCCTGCAGAACCTGGTGGGAGGGAGGGAGAAGTGAAGGATCACCAGGGCAAATAGCAAAGGACTAGAGAGGATCTGAAAGTAACTTGTGGCATGAATCTCTGCGATGTACGTGAGAGTTCTCTTGGTTTGCATCCAGCTGATAAATAGGAGTTTTCAGTTGGTTATCCCTCAGTTCATAATGGATGGAGATATACTGAGACTGAACAGAGCTGAAATTAAAAATTAGGTATTTGAACATCTAATAACGACAAGGCGGTTTCAAGGTATCTGAAATGATGCTTTGTATTTGTAAAGTGTCTTTACCAAACCCAGGCATTTCTTTCTCACAATGGAAACCTGAACTAGTGTGGCTGTGCAACAGCCATAATTTCCATACAAATAACTGCCATAAGCAGTGTTTCCAATGAGAGAAAATCAAGGTATGTATGGTTGAGGTTTGCACAAGGTCAAGCAAAAGCTGATTACCTAAGTTTTCAATGGATTCATTTTAACAGAATAGTGCAAAATGACATGTCAAAACATATAACATTACGTACTCTATTGAGTTATAAGTGGTATTTCTTAGCCCTGTAGCTGTCACAACCATTCCCATAGCCCCAAGCTACAGACATATTAACTTAGAGTTCCAAGAGTGGATAAGACACGTTGTACAGCTCCAACATGATTTGTGGAATATAAGCACCACAGGGATAGCACATATGTTGCTATAATACTTATCAATAAGAGGAAACATTTGTCCATTTTGACAGAGGTGACTGGAAAGACATGAGAATAAACAGTATATGGCAGGAGATAAAGAGTAGATGCACTCTGAAATTAACTAGCAACATAATTATTTTGATCAGCCATTAAGCTGGAAACATATATAAGAAAAAATGAAGTCTTTGTGAGAAAAAGATTATACACATCCAAGCCTTAATTTTTGGCTGTTGTAATTTTACTCAATAACTACCTGTATAATAAGAAGTTCTGTAATATTCTGGATATTTCAATTGCAAAGTAAGAACCATTTCATAATATCAAGAATGGAATATAATTTTAATAAGAGAAAAAAATCATTAATAGGAATAAAAGAGAGATTTGCCATGTTATTTGCCAGTGACTGTCAGTGAAGTACAGAAAAAAATTGTATGTAGATAAAAAGTGAACCATTTCCATCATATTTATTTTCTGGATAATGTCACATTTGCCTGAATAAGTCATTATTAGGCTCCCTCTGGTTTGAAAAATGTATTTCAGCTGTCAGATTGTGTCTAAAGGCAGCCTTTCAATTCTTTGTTTTTAGTCCCAAATTACACTTGACATTTATTGTTAAACTCAAGGTGCCTCCTTACAAAACTGATTCAGTCTTTGTAACTGTGCATTTTCTACTAACTAATCAATAGATAAGCAGTTTACATGGCCTTTGGCTTCTAGTTCAGTCAGTAGCTTTTAACAAAAATCACTGCTTTGGAAGCAACAAAGACCTTTAAAGGTATTGAAACAGTCATACATAATTAAGCTTTTCTGCCTGTATATTTATGCTTTGATACCAGCACACAGAGAAAAAAAGTTAAATCTGCAGGGATTTTGCATCTTTCATTTTAAAAACCCCACGTGTTCTCAGTTTATGCATTTTCTTTACTCATGGACAAAGAGCTTTATGCTATTTGGCAAGAGAGAGCTAGGAAAAAGACAGAAATCAGTGGAATACTTGCAGAAAATGTAGTAGTGGTAACACCTCTTTGTAATTCTCTAGACATTTTGGAATTTAATCCTCGCTGAGAATTAATGGGTTTTGTACTGGGAGGTTGGCTAGGATCCATTGACTGCTGATGCAAAGAGTTGATGACCACTTCCTACCTCTTATTTGTGGCCCCTAGGAAATTGCTTTGTGAGAGTGCATAAAAATCCTAAAGATATATCTTTGATAACATGGAGGAAGAGGGAGAAAAGATGATTCACATTCTCAAGTTTTGTATTTCTAATTGCTGTCAGAAGACCAAAGAAATTTGTTTCATGCTCAGTGAAGAGTCCAGAACACTGTACTGCTGGTAAGTTGCACTATGTCATATTCATTATATTTTCAAATAAATATATTATTTCTCGTCACTGAAGTTAGGTGAGATGTGCACCTACAATGTATTTGATATCTAGCAGAACTATGGACTTTAAGAGAGCCTTCTGCATGAATTGTGGAGTAGCAGCATTTAATAATTTCCTTAGTGAGGGTGTAAATAGTTTCCATGAGTCAACAAATAAGTATTATTTCACCCGTCAGAAAGACAAAATGCTTGACAATATCTGCTGGATATCAGTAGAAAGCTGAAGCTTTCATACACATGAGATGAATTAAAGCAGGTAGGCAAAGGGAGACATTAAATTAAAGAGCTGACCCACTTTGTGAAGAGGATACTTAGATGTCCTGTTTCAGGTCTGGGAAACCTCAAGAATCTACTGCCTGCAGAGATCCAGGATTAGTGGAACACACCCTTTTAAGTTTCAGTCTCTGTGGCTCCCCTCCTGTGATAAAACGAGTTTATCTTCATCACATCTGCAGATTTGCCTGCAAAGGCAAAATGTTGTAAGTTGGACACTGGAGCAGTGAACACTGTAAAATGTACAAAAGTTCTTTCTGTGTGCTCTTTCTCTCCCTATTGCCTTGCAGTGTTGTCCAGGCTCATTCATTCAGTTCTCCAGTTTAGGGCCTTTTTTTCTTTTTATTAAAATCTTCAAAGATTTTCTGGCCTTGCAGTCTGTACCCTTGAAATGTAAGACATAATATAAGGATCTCTTGGAGACCAAGGGCTCTCATGCTCCATAAATCCTTTTGAGACTTGTTACCATCTGTCAATCATGAGCCTGATAAATCTTCCTACTTAAGGCAGTTTAGAACTTTTCAGTAGGTCACTTGAACTCACAGCATCTTTTAAAAAATTGCCTGAAAGGAAAAAACATTGATGAAAAGCAGAAGACAAATAACTTTCATTCCAGTGGGTGTTTCTTAAGTAGTTTTTTTCTGTTCCAGTGTCTGTCTTGAAGCCACCAAGCATATGCTTCTTAATAACTAACGTAGACACTGTTTTCCACTGTATTTTTTTTCAAGCTGCCAAATTCTGCACTCTAAGTGTGGTCTAACAAAGAAGGCAAATGCTGATTTAAGATGGATCAACAAACCAGAATCTCTCCATGAATGTATTTTACATTATTTAACAGAAGCATTGAATCCCCACCCTACTGAGTTAAGGAAAAACTAAGCCATGTTAAGGAAGAAACTAAGGGTAATTGATAACACTCAGTAAAGTACTTTTATCCTTTTTCCAGCCAGATGTTGAAGGTGACAGGTAATTGTGCACATAATTATTACTGGTGAAAACTGAGTACATGGAGATTTATGTGACTGCAAGATATATTTCATCTTTAACCATCAAAGCTTTTGACAAATATGTAACCAGTCTTCTGTCTGTTAATTGTATAAAATTTTGGACACGCATTGAGAGAGAGTAAAACCTGATATTTCTGCATTACAAAAGCAGAAGCAAACACTTTCATATTTGACTTGCTCAGAGTACTACAGAAATGATACCAGTAAAATACATTTGAAAACCTGGAATCACTGAGAACAGATAGTGAATAATTTCTGTCTGAAGTGATTTCAGGTGATGACCCTGCCAAAACAAGAGCCTGACACAGCACAACTTGCTGCAGTGTCACAAAATAAACTAAAAATATTTACAGTGGAAGCAATCATCCTCTCATAAAGACAATGTGGTAAATTTTATGTAGAAAAATGGGTATAAAAGCTTAGGGTTATTATTAACAAAATGAGTGACAAGTGCTTTTTATCTTTTCTTCCCTCCTGGAACCACAGTCACACTGTGTCACTGGTTAGAGGTGAAAACCAAATGGCTGGAACAAAGTATAAAGGAAATATAAGTACTTTTGGCTGCTTCTGTCATTCAAATAAACCTTGACTAATTACACAACCAAATTATTCAGCTGAATATCCATGAGAAAATACAGACCTTTTATCTGGGAGGTGGTTGAGAGTGTGCACAGCATCACATCAGGGTACCCTCTGGGGCTTCCACATAATGGCTTGCAAGTTAGCAAGGATCCTTTCTGAGCTCAAGAAATCCTAGAAACTAATCAAAATCCTCTTGCTTTGAGGCAAAAAATATATCCATATTTCTTTTCTCTAAGTATTTTTGTAATTAATTTTAAGAAAATCTAACCTGCAACAATAATTCATTTGTATTTCAGGAACATTGTATGTACTTGCAATGAATCAGAGTGAATCTCTTTCTCTGCAAAACAATTAGATATTATGAAGCTTTGTTTTGCCTTAGAAATGTAAATTTTGTAGAAATACGTTGACATGTTTAGCATTGTAACAATGTGTGTCCTAGTTTTGATTTGGAAAATTATTTGAGCAATGAAAAAACTGGAAATTGTCATATAGAGCAACAAGAGCTTAAAATTATATTAATTTTCTTAAATTTTGTATTATTTTGTTAAATATTAATTAATTTTGTTAAAATTATATTAATTTTGTTAAAGTAACAAAATAACCCTCCTGTAGCTTTACATCATTCTGAGCCTCAGAGTGGGGGTTTTTTATAATACTTAAGCAAATATTCTTCTGCAAATAGGAATTTCATTACAATGTTTTCCTACTAAGAAATGGAAATGGGTATTGGAGTTATGAGCTCCCTAAAAGCTGGGATAATGTATTATAAATGGGTGAAGAAGTGGTGGGTTTAGGCCAAACATCTATGAAATGTTGCATCCCTGTGGTTCCTAGAGAAGGAGTTGTGCTTTCTTTTCTTTGCACCTTCTCAGTTCAGATGGCTAAATCTTTGTTGTTAAAGTGCTGCTTGCTTTTATATCCTTTCCCTCCTTCAAACTCTCAGTTTAGCTACAAAATTGGTTGGACAGAGATTTTTTCAGTGGTTTTGGACAGTGGCAGCTAATCTTCCAGCCATGAGGATGGGAGAGCACCACTTCCTTCCTAGGCATGGGTTGAGTCTCTGCCGGCTCTCAGCTGTGGCACATACTCCTGACCTGAGGGGCTTGGAATTGACTTTGGGACTCACAGAAGCAGGTATTGCCATGAGCACCAGTCTTGTCTTGTCAGCAGGTGGTGTCTGTGGGCTGGTGTGCTGTGGTTGCTGATGACTGGGATTCTTTGACTTGTGATTTTCTCAGAAAAAAAAACAAAACACCATTAAGTAGGTAAAGAAACCATCAAAGGTTTTTGCTTATGAAGGCGAGGCATTGTGGCATGCAATTAACCCTCTGCATTAGAGGACACACATCATTCACCCCAATTAAGACTCTCCCAGCATTTTCTAAGAGTGAATAAAAGCACCAAAGCTTGGTCCTTCTCCAGCTGCATGTTGACATTAAATGCTGTCAAGACAAGCTCAAAGGTTAGACAACATTTCTGCCTACTGTGATGTATTGATCTTGTTTTTATGTTGTTAAAGTAATTAAAATTATGTCTGTGACAGTTTGTAAAGTCTCTCAGTTATAGAAATGAACTGCCTTTAGAGAAATGAACAGTCTTACAAAGAAGGAGATGCAGTGAAAAAGAACATTGAGCTAGGAAGAAAATTATATTCATTTTCACAAATTGAATTATCTGAAATAACTGCTAACAATTATACACAGCCATTCTTCATTCCAAATGGCAGCAAAGGTATTGAGGTAAACTTACACACTTGTGCTTTTTTGGATGACTATTTGACATACTCATAAAAAAAAAGAAATTTCACATGCTGGATTATGATCTCTTGTAGCATCCAGAAAATCATCAGTGGAAGGGGAGGAGGGGCAGGTTAATTGCAGGATTGGAGGAACTGAAAAGCTGCACAGCTGGGATGGACAAGAAGATTTAGCACATATTTTCTCAAATGGTTGCCCAATAGCTAAACTATTTACTATTATCCTTCAAAATTGCCATACAATTTTACTGTACTTTTAGACTATCCAAGTTATGCTTTCAGATATTTTTGTACTCCAAAAATAAATTTCGATGGAAGCAAAAGCTCTGTTTGTATAAATTGCAAATGCAAATACTACCATGTTTGTTGGGTTTTATGTCAAGTGACTGCTACAGTTATCTCACACAGTTACTGGACTTGTTCATCAAACCTAATAGATAGATTTCTATATTACCATATAGCAATGTGCTGTTCAGATTGCAAAATCAGAGAAATACAAATAAAAAAATTCTACCCTGCTTTTTTTTCCATGAATTTGAATGCTGTAGATACATAAAATATATTTAAATCTTGCATTCTGTGATTATCAAAAATTTGTACTATAATTCTTTTCAAGCATAGTATGCTCCTCAGTACGAGAGAGATATGAAGCTCTTGGGGTGGGTCCAGTGGAGAACTTTGAAGATGATTATATTTGGTCTGGGAAAGCTGAAGTTAATTTTCTTTTTGCAGCCCTCCCTGTGCTGAGCTTTGCATTGATAACTGGAAAGGTGTTGATAACCCAGGAGTGTTTGGGCTACTGCTGAGCAGTGCTGGCACAGCATCAGGCTCTTTCTCCAACTTTTCTTCCCCTCCATCAAGGAGCTGGAGGTGGGCAAGATCCTGGGAGGGAACACAACCAGGCCAGCTGACCAAAGCTGTCCAAAGGGCTATTCCTTACCATATGACATCAGCTGGGCTATGGAAAATAAGGAAAGGAGGATGAAGAGGAAGCATTGATTATTCACATTTGCCTTCTGGAGAAACTGCTATATGTGCTGAAGCCCTGGTTCCTGGGAAATACCCAGACATGACTTGCCAATGGGAAGTTTAACAAGAAGAGAGAATTTTGGCATTCTCCCTGCATAGCAAAAATTTTATTAAAAAAAAAAAGGGACAAAAAATCCCTCCCCACACACACATAGGAGGGGTAGAGTGAGTGCAAATGTTCTGATTAAGAAATAGGATCCTAAGAAGCAAATCAATTAGTAGGTACTCCTAGGTGCTACAAGAATCTTCCTTTTTAAAGTCTTTGTTCTTACTTGCTTACAAGTAACAAACTCGCATTGTCAAATGAAAACATAAATTAACAAACTAGAAGCAAAAATTATGTGTTCCTGATTCTTCCTAAAATGTTTTTATTCCAAGATAAAAGTAAATCAGTATATTAAATACTGGCATAGGAAATAATAAATATCTGGTAACATTGTGGAAGAAAAATGCTATGTCATATTGAAAGGAAGACAGATATCTGACTGTCATTAGAAACAGCAAAGACATCTGAGGGGCAAGGACACATCCAGAAGTATTCATGAGCAGCAAAAATCATCAGTGAAAGGTGAAAAATTTTCAAATGTCCATGATTATGAAAAATATTTGATCTTTGAAAGCAATGAATATGATGACTGTAATAGGAGAATCTGACAATTCTTGTGACATAAAATCCTTAGTCAAGAAAGTTTTCCTGGTAAAGAATATTTTGTTGGTTTTGGTTCACTTTTCAACTCCAAGATACTCTTAAAAATAGTGAGTCTCACTATAATTACTAATCACACTTTCTCAGTCCATGATAGTTATGCATTACCTTCTTATTGCAATTAAAAAGTAATAATAAAAGAAAGATCACTTATTTTCAACATTACTTGCTACTTCCTGTTCCTGGGAGAATTCCTCCCTATTGCCTGTCCCATTCTATCATATGTCTCAATTTATTTTCTTCTGTGTCACAATTTGTTTTCATCAAGAAGCTTGTTTATCTTATTAATGGGTTCCTTGTTTATAGAAGAGTACAGTTAAGCCACAAAATGCAGCATCT
>QUSF01000002.1:27147029-27205887 GCA_003676055.1 Chloebia gouldiae
AAGATTTTTCTTCTCTGCTGATCAACATTCTACCAAAACCCACCAGTTTCAATTTTGTGGTTGGAAGACTTTTTTGTTTATTATCAGATGGCCACAACCATTGTGTATTCAAAAAAACTCTTTAACATGTCTTTATTCCTCTCTGTACTGTTGTTTTATTTTACTTTGAGCCTCTTTCCATTACTGTAAAACAACATCTCATTTAACAGACCAACAATTCATGCTGCTGCATTGCAAACTGTCCGTCAGGTGATTCTGCAGCTGTATTGTGGTTCACCTTGGAGAACATAGATAAGCAATGCTTCTGGAATCCAAAACCAGTGACACTGCTGCAGAGAAGGAATACAAATTTGATTATTTTAATTATACTCTTGTTTTCAATATTATAATTGCCTGGACCTAATTATGACAGACGAGATTTTTTCTAATCAAGTTTAGCTCACCCTTTTTTCTGTCTGTGCTTATGATATGCATCAAACATCTGTCCATTTAGGATAAAAATTGACTTTATTCTTTTTACTTTGTTGTTTAACACTAGTACATTCTCTGGAATGTACCCAACTAGTGAAGGGGAAAATGAAACCTATAGATAAGCAGTTAAAAATAATTATTAACACAAAACTAAACAGCTTTACTGTAGTATTTGCATTATGTTAGGAGCAAGTGTATGGAAGAAAGAAGATTCTGCCAGTGAATAGCTTAATGGTACATGACATGAAGTTGAGGATTTTATGGAGCTATTCTCTATGTCCGATGAGTGATAGAGAATAAAATCGAGATGTCACAGGAAAGTCAAAGTTTTGATGGTCCTGAAGGGAAGATATTTTTTATTTCCTTGCTTACAAATAGTAAAAAACTTAATCATTAAACAGAGAGGGAGTTAATACTGTGTTAGCATAAAAGGGATTCTATTAATTATCACTAAATTGTTGAACATTGCTTTAATACAACTTGAAATTTCAAAAACTTTTCTGACAAGGAATTCATAGACAAACAGCCAAGAGAGAAGACATAAGAGACACTTAATGTCAAAACAGAATTTTCTTTTTTGGAATTACAGGCAACTCCAAAGCAAATAATCTCAGAAGTTCATAGATCAATATGGTAATAGATTAAGCACAAATTGGAAAACAGAATGATGAATCATTTAAATACCCACTTAGAAGAAGCAGGAAAAAATACCTGGTATTAGGGAGGACATTAATCTGGCCAACATATTCAGGAGGATTTATTCTGTCAATATGCAGTTTTCTAGAAAGTAAAACAAAGAAAAAAAATTTATAAGACAAGTTCTACAGGCAAAAACTTTGCCCTCAATTTCTGTTTAGATGAAAATAATAACTTTCATAGAACTAATAATATGTGATAATTTAAGTGCAAATGATCAAGACTTGATTAAATTTATTTTAAAAAATTACAAACAAGCAACATTCATGCTCAGAGTTTTAGGTCAAGCTGCATAGAGCAGAAAGCAATATGCTGAATCATTTGAAAAAAAGAATTCAAACAGAAAAATGGGAAATAAATTAGTTGCAGCTATTTTTTTGCATTGCCTACCGAGATAATTTCAACTGCATGTACCATTTGTGTGTGCTGACAACCTACTCCACATATGCTTTCATGAAAGAAAGCATAATTTCATCACGTTGCTATATCATTAGTAAACAAATCTGCAATAGGTTCAGATCTGATTATGGCAAACTTCTGTGCACATTGTGACTGCTCAGATCCACAGTTACTTTCAAATAAATCTTTGCCTTTTGCAAGTGTGAAGTTTATCTTTAATCCCTATTGAAGCAAATAAAAGTTTCAGCTAAGATGAACTCATATGCTGAAAAAGTGTTTTCCTCCAGTATCAGTACTTTATTTAAAAATAAAATCCTTTATATCTATTCTATCAATATTTGCTCCCTAATCACTGTCTTCTTTGATCAGTAGAAAAATGCTTCACATAATAATAAGTGTATATTTAATTTTATCATAAGAACAAGTAATTTTTGCTTGGAAGGATTTATCCATCATCATTTTGCACAGTTTAAGAAACACAACTCAATTAGTTTTTGCTTACTTACTGATAATTCAATATCTTCTAAACTGTTTTATTAAGAGAAAAAGATATGTATACAATATGATGCTTTGTCTTCAATCTCTCTTGAAGGCTGGTACTACTTTTACCTTCCTAAAGTCTTCATGTGAGTTGCAGCCCTTCATTGGTCATATCATAACACAATAAGCACCATGGATTGCTCTTTAAGCAGTGGCCTCGCAAAAACATTTGTAAATACATGACTTAATTTATACTACCCACTTTATTTTAACTATTAAAGTACCTTAGATTATGCATCAATTTGAAAGCTTGTAATATGATCTTCTGAAGACACTAAATTTATTCAAATACATATTCTAATAAAGGGTAAATATGCCATTGTCAAGCACTCCTAGATAAATCTCAAATGTGCTTCTCCCTGGAAGAACAGACTTTTCTTTTAGTTTACTGTGAAGTTTAGGAGGAAACCTACAGGCTATCATGAGAGAAAGAGAGAGGTTTTAGAGGAGTGCTAAAGCAGTGGGTTTTTTTACTTCCTGGGAATGCCTAACAGGACAATGTATATTCTCATTTTTCAAGTTTTAGCAAATTTTCTCATGTTTTGAAATGAATTTCACAATTATTTTGTTTCTTAGCAGTCTTTAACAGTTTTATTATGTTCTCTTGCTGGACTTCCAGTTTGGAATTTTTTGTCTATAGAGGCTATGTTTACAAGGCAACTTCTGCACAGCTGTATATGAATTCCTTGGGGTAACATCAAAGCACTGTTTCATAGATGATTCTCTGAAGCATGAAAGAGGAGATAGTGGAAAAAAAAATAAATGACAATATCTCAAATAAATAACAATGGATTTTGTCTACAACAGGTGAATATATATTTAAAGAACATAATTTTTTTCTGCTCTCTATGGCATCCCTTTTCTTAAATGGCAAGAGACAAATTGTTAGAAAATCTCCAAGATCTTTATTACAGACATCAGAAAATAAAGAAAAGCACTTCTAAAATTGGTTTTAAAACATTTTAACACTATATTAATGCTCACTGTGAATCATGTCAGTTGCTTTAAGTGAGAGCAAAATTTGGTTTCCTTCCTTGAATACCTTATGAAGAAGAGTTATAGAAAAATATCAGTTTTAAGCTGATACTTCTGGCAGTTCTAAAGATAACATTCCTCACCAACTGTGTGAATGTTTGGAGAGTAGATAGAGGCAGAAACCTGAAAATTACCTAGCCCATTGTGTGTTTTCTTTTCAAACAGACAAGACAGAATTTGTGAAAAAGGTGGTATAGCCGTATTTCACAATAAAATGTATGATAGCATATAACTCACATTTTTCTTTATATAGCTTGAATGTCAAGACTGCAAACTGCCTCAACCTGTAAAAGCTTTATCAGGAAAAAAATGTATAAACAATGTTTTTTAAGCATTCATGAATCCATTCATTCAATAAATAACAACAATATTTCTTAGAGATTTTTCATGGAGGGCAATGCTACCGGCAAGATTCTCAAAACAGGAATCTACAGCAAATGGGTACACATGCATAGTGCTGGAGAATCAAGTGGTCTCACAGATACAGGGCCGATCACACCAGAGGCAGGCTGGAGCTAAAACTGTGCCTGCAGAGAACAGGCCTGCTTTCAGTCACATTGCAGCTGAACTTAGATAAGGGAATAAAGAAGCTTACCCAGCAGGGCACTGTGTTATCACTCCCATGCGAAGTCTTTTTCCACTTTCTCTGCAATGCTTGTCCTTACTCCTATGTCCTTGCACTCCTGATTTCAGTGGTCGAAGCTACTGGATGCAATTGCCTGAAAATCAATCAGCAATTGCTGAAATTGCCTTCTACATAGGTGGAAAAATACTGTAAACATCAATGACTTAAGAGGTTTTTTTTAAAACCTGTACCCTTGCCAGTGCCCACAAGGAGACAATACTTCCTTTTGTTGCCATCTCCAGGGAAAATCACCATGAAATGGGAAGTGGTACAGAGACATCTATCTAGCAGAGACCTTTGCTGGAAAAATACTGCATGGAGTCATGTTTGTGCATGGAAAAGTTGTGTTAGACATTGCTACTTCTGGGCTAACTGACCATAACTGATGTTCACTCTTGTAGTTACTTTTATTATGCTCTTTTGGGAAGGAGCCATGACACAGAGTAGAAAATTTTCTTGCTGGTTTATTCCTCTAAAAATTATTTCTGAGAACTCCTTTGGGAGTAAAAAGTTTGGAAGGGCTTCCTGACACTAAGGCTTCAAAAAACAGAGGTGGACAGTGAACCATATCTTGAAGCATCAAGACCAGTGTTGATTACCCAAGTTCCTCTTGTCATTTAAAGTACCTGTTTTATTGGGGATTAACTGCTGAGAACTTCACCTGCTGCCTGATGGAGGAAGGCTGGCTCTTGCATTAGAAAAGAGACCACAGTATTAAAAATACAGACTATTCAGCAAACCAAATCCTGGCTGGGGAGTTTTGCTTGTTTTTATATAAGATTACAAGGTAGGTATTAAATTCTCCATCCAGATGATGTGTCAGTATGCTCCTTGGTTCTGGTTTGTCTTTTGCCTTCTAACATCTTCACAAAGGATATCTAGGCATTTCTTGGGGAGTAGTGTAGTGCTTTTAATTGTTCATGTAGATGAAACCACCGTGTGCTGGGTTGGAGAAGGGTTTAGTTGCAGGGTACCAGCTCTGCTGTGCCAATTGGCTACAGCATCAGAAGATGATCACCAGCTCATTTTACTTACTAACTACCCTTTTTACTTACTACCTCTGTTGCCTTTGTACAACTTGTATAGTATCACCTAGAGCTGAGTTAGGTTATCAGCATCTTTGGAATAAGACAGTTCTGTAAATGATTTTGTTTTGTAGGAAAAAACCTCTCCTATTTTGCACTGGATAGATGTTTCCAAGTGTTCATCAAACACCTCTCCAGATATACTCAGCCATCTTAATTTATTCAATAATACAGCAATTCAGTGTTTATTTTAAATCTTCCTCTGAAGCAAAACCTAAATTATGTGTTGCCAGACTTTAAACCAGTGGTTTTCCTATTGCTCATGTTTCCCAGTAAACTTTAATAAGGATAATATATTATGCCTGGATCCCAAGGAAGGAACTGGAAAACTGTATTTGGTTCTGGTTTTCTCCATCCTCTACCCCTGCAGAAAGCAGACTTTGACAGCAGATGTATAGTACTGGGGAACTTGCAAGTTTCTTTCTGTAAAAGTTGCCAATTGCGACAAATTATGCTCAGGTTTATGAGCAGTGGCCACTGGAGACTGAACTAAATTGGATTTGCACTCAAATCCCACAGCCCATGCCTTCTTAGGAGCAGCTGCTGCTTGGATAATGGTAGGATTTAAATATGTTTATTTATGATATGCTAGAAATCTACTTCTGTAAACAAAAGTATTTTCATTTGGAAGAGGAAAAGGAGGATGCCAAGAAGAAAAGGGACTGATGGTAGCTGCTGCACAGTATCCATATTTTCTAAATAAGTGTATTATTAATTTAATAGAGCTTTAAAAAATTCTACAGTATTGCAAGCTGATGTTCAGATTGTATGAATCCATTAAGCTGATGATCAATAGCAACCCATTTTCTATATTTTCTAAATAAGTGTATTATTAATTTAATATAGCTTCACAAAATTCTGACAGTATTGCAAGCTGATGTTCAGATTGTATGAATTGATTAAGCTGATGATCAATAGCAACCCATGTCTTTCCAACTAAATTAAAAATTCAGAGTAGGTATACTGCAGAAAATTGAACACCTAGGAGGAAGGGAAATAGTGCTGAAGCAAAAGTTGTTACCTCTTTTCATTCCTATTTGGCCAAAATTCAGGGATTTTTCTGTTTGGATGAAAAGTTCCATCTCTCTTTGATGTGAATTTGTTGATTCACAAAGAAAGTGAAATGTCTTCTTTGTCTGAACACAGAGGACCTAATTTCTTTTAGCTCCAGGGATCTTTCAAGCCCTCTTAGCTAAGACACATCTTCAGAAACTTTTGCTTTTAAACCTCAGAAATGTTGGCAAATTTCTGTTGGACTTACTAAGCAAACCTTGACTTGGCAGAGGTATTGACTGAAGTCATGTGGGGTGATTTTCAGCAGAGTGGCAAAAGACATATTCTTGCTAAAAAAGTTCATCCCTGAAAAATGGTCTTTTTGCAGAGTCAGAGGCCAATGGTACTTCTGTAAGAAAGGATAAAAGCTTTTAACATCTAAATAATTTTTTTTTCTGGATGTGCTCCTAGCTGAAATATTCTGGAATTTCTCCATTAAAGTGTGATCTCAGGCAAACACCTGGACGGAAAAAATTCAGTTTTGCAAGCTTAAAAATATTAGTAAGCAAAGTACTACAGTGGAAAGTCCCTGACATCATTAGGAGATGGTGGTGTCAACCAAACTGCATAAGAGTGAATAATTACTGTAAAATTCAGGTGAACCCCGTGGGAAGAAATGATGATGTCCGACTCTAGTTCAGAAGGCAGAATGATTTCTTTATTATAACTATGCTACAATACATTAATATACTACATAAAGGAAGATACGAAAACTACAAACTTACTTGTTCTAACTACCATATCTAACTAACCCACAACTTGTGACCCTCTTCTCGAGAGTCCAGACACAGGGGGATTGGATTGGCCACCAGGCTCAAACAATCCTCACCAGAATCCAATCAAGCACTCACCCCAGGTAAATTCTCCAATGTGAATTTTTCACATTCCACATGTGAAAAACAAGGAGCAGAAATAGAAATTGTTTGCTCTTTCTTTCCTCTGTGCTGCTCTGTGAAAAATCCTGAAAGAAAGAAAGATGTCCCTGCAACAAATAATAATTCTATAATGTATGCATACACAAATGAAGCTCAGTGGCAGACTCCCAAATGGAGCAATCACATGATTTGTAGGAACTCCTGAGCAAGTATAATCAGAAGCCTTGCTATTTGAATAAGTCAAATTGAGAGCTTTTACCACTATGTGCAATATTTGCTGGTAAAGGGTTTCTCTGCAGACTGCTGTTTGCACTGTGCCTATGGGGCTCTCTAAATCATTCATTCAATGCTGTTAAGATG
The DNA here is from genome assembly GCA_003676055.1 of Chloebia gouldiae. Taxonomy (NCBI): domain Eukaryota; kingdom Metazoa; phylum Chordata; class Aves; order Passeriformes; family Passeridae; genus Chloebia; species Chloebia gouldiae. Next base: position 27,154,169 of record QUSF01000002.1, read on the forward strand.
ACAGTCTCCATATCCTGAAGGAGGAATTTTTTTTTTTTTGCTCATGTTACTGGCCTTGGAGACATAAAACTACATTACGTAAAGCTATGGCAAATTATGGAGTCCCATCCTTTTCATGGTTCTTGGTTTGCTGGTAACATTGTCTATGTAACTGGTTCTCAGAACCAAAGAATCACAGAATATGCTGAGTTGGACGGACCCACAATGATTATCATGCTCTTAGCCCTACAGAGGACATTCCCAAGACTCACACCATGTGCCAGAGGGCATTGTCCAAATGCTTCTTGAACTCTCTCAGGCTGTGACCCCTTCCCTGGGGAGCCTGTTCCAGTGCCCAACCACCCTGCGGGTGAAGAACTTTTACTAATGACCAACCTAAACCTTCCCCGACAGAGCTTCACGCCATTCCCTTGGGTCTTGTCACTGATCACCACAGAGAAGAAATCAGTGCCTGCCCTTCCTGCCTACCCGCCATTTCATTTGAATCTAAATTTTGGTTTGAGAGTTGTGACAAGGGATTAGGAATAACTTCACCTTCTGTGAAACTTCTCTTGTCTGAAAGAAAGAGGTGAGATGAGAGAAGAAAAAAGAAGACTTTTACATGACTTCATCTAAACTGGTACTTGTCCTCTAGTTGTCTTGATCAAATGGTCTTGGTACAGTACATGGGGCACCATTACTTGGGGCAATGGTAATTTTTTAGACTCTTGTCTTAAAAGCTGCTCAGGAAGGCTGAATACATAAAAATCCCTTCTAAATTTGTATGGGCTTGTTAATGGAAAATGACCAGAGGCAACCATAGTGAAGGCATTGAAATGTATCTTCATCAGAAAATTTAGGAATGATAACTTAATGAAGTTCATTTTAAACTCTATAATTTTCTTTGCTCAATACAAAAATTAAGCACTCACCTCTTAACAATGAAGTCCATTTCACAATATCCAAGTCTGATTTTGTGATATATTGTTTCCTATAAAACCCGTAGATGATCCTCTGCTGAGGGCTGTACCTGTAAGATACGTTACTCTGACATTCTCTTCTCCTGAAAGAAGCTTCACAACTTTATTCAGAAAAGTCTTGTTTATATATATATATATATGTATTAATATAAAATTTTTCCATTTCTACTGAAGACTTGCTTATACAGTGATCTCACAGAAAGTGCGTCATGGCAATTTAATGAAATGTGTGCATACCTATGTTCCTGCAAATTTTTTTCCTCATGTTTATACTATTATACTATTGTCTTGTTAAATTTTTCCACCTATTTAATGAATTCATGTTAGCTAGATTTCAGATATACTGGATTGGAGACTGAACTTTGTAATTACTTGTTTGATATCCTGAAATGTATGCATGTATGTACGTATGTATGTACGTATGTATGTATGTATGTATGTATCTATCTATCTATCTATCTATCTATCTATCTATCTATCTATCTATCTCTAAATAGAAACACAAACAATGGTGATAAACCTAAACTGATAAGTGGAGACTGGGTTTCTTTTCAAGGCCTGCTGGTAGAAAACAAGATGCTTGAGTCCAAATCCTGGAATTATCTCAGATTTACTGTGACCTTGGAAAGGTCAACAAGGTCCTGAATTGACATAAAGGGCTGTAGAGCTTCTTTTTGGCAGTAATGCCATCCTAAGAAGCAGTGGGATTACTCATACATGTGCTTAAGGGTTTTGCTGTATAACGCCCTTAATCTCTTCTGCATTAGTTCCTTGCCCACACCAGCATGTACAGATAACACTGTCTCTTTCTAGCCAGACTCACCCTCTGATTTAGGTTTCCATTTTTTTTATGGCCTGGACTGGTTATGCAATTATTTTTTGAGTATCACACTATAATCCAGCATGAACAAGGGAAGGTGCTGAATTCTGCCCCTGGGATGGGCAGCCTTGGATGTATGGACAGACTGGGAATGAGGTGCTGGAAACAGTGCCATGGAAGGGGACCTGGGGTCCCAGTCAATGGAAAACTGAACATGAGTCAGCAGTGCCCTGGAGCCAGGAGGGCTGACCCTGTCCTGGCATCTATCAGGTTCAGCATCACCAACTGGGCAAGGGAAGGGATTGTCCTGCTCTGCTCTGCACTGGGGCAGCCTCACCTCGAGAGCTGGGAGCAGTTTTGGGCACCGCAATGTAAGAAGACATTAAACTATTAGAGGGTGTCCAAGGAGGGCAGCAAGGATGGTGAAGGGCCTTGAGGGGAAGCTGTGTGAGGAGCAGCTGAGGGCACGGGGTCTGTTCAGCCTGGAGAAGCCTGAGGGGAGACCTCACTGCAGTTACAACTTCTGGTGAGGGGAAGAGGAAGGGCAGGCACTGATTTCTCCTCTGTGGTGACCAATGACAGGACCCAAGGGAATGGCCTGAAGTCGTTTCAGGGAAGGTTTAGGTTGGTCATTAGTAAAAGTTCTTCACCTGCAGGGTGGTTGGGCACTGGAACAGGCTCCCCATGGAAGTAGCTCCCCAGCACCAAGCCTGAGTTCAAGAAGCAATGGGACAATGCTCTCAGGAACATGGAGATGTGCCTTTTGGGGATCACTCTTGGGGATGGTGCTGTGCAGGGCCAGGATTTGGACTTGATTGTTGTGGGATCCTTCCAACTCAGCATATTCTATGATTATGTGATTCTGTGAAATTTTTTCTGCTTTTAAACTTCACTATTGACTAGTAAGTTGGTAATGTCTTATTTAGAATGATCAAGGGAAAGGAGGCTTACAAAATTTTGCAAAGTATAGGCATCAAGAAAATTTTTTATGAAGACTTTCTATTGAAAGTTTTAAATAGTCAAACCTGTGGCTATTTCAGGGAAAGAATTTGGTTTAATATAATTGCTCAGTGACGTTCTCTTACTTTTGTTTGCAAATTCTCGATGCCTCATTGTTTTGATAATAAAAAATAAACTTTTAAAACTTTTTGATTTAAAAATATATTCAAATTTAATCTATTTTATTTAAAAGAAGTAATCAAAGTCAACAGTATCAAAATAAAACAACTTAACTGGCTTATAGCTCTATTTCTCAGATTTTGTCAATATTTTTGGAAAGTAATTTTAGTAACTGATTTAAGACGTAGAGATTCTTCCAGAGGTAATCTTAGTTTGAAACATTTTTCCAGTAACCTACTTAGGGATGCTAGGAAAGCTAAGCTTTTCCAGCAGAACTTAACTAGGAACTGGTGGTGCACCTACAAGTAAGAAGAACAAGCATGTTGTCTGTACTAACCTAATCCTGGGTTATCTTCACTGTTAAAAATGAAAGGTACTGCTAAGAAAAATGAGAAAAGAAGCATAAATCTCAAGAATTATATCTGAGAGAGGCACAAGTGAGAGAGAGCAGGAAAGGAACTAGATCTCTCCTATGTTTCTCTGTGTGACCATAAGCCGTAGGTTGGCCTTATTGTATGAATTTCAAGGGTGAAGGATGAGATGTATTTGGAGTTTGGCCCCATTAGGAAGTTATCCTTGGAAGTCACTAAACCAACATCAGAATATGAATAAATTTTCTTGCTCCAAGTTTTTTCTTTGTTCACCATGACCTGAGTGTAATACATCTAAACCAGATAAGAATCATCATATTTCAGATACTGTGCAGAACTTAACTACAGAATTATAAGTCTCCCATCACTAATTATCTACTAAAAAGGGGTTAAGTTGGATTGCTCACTTACTGATTAAACAGCATCTGATTTAGCTGTTAGCTAATTTAACACAAAGTATGTCCTTCTTTTTCTATTGTGTTATTTCTACATTCATATGGTATTTCCTATCATATGCTGTACCTATATTCTCTTTTTATATGCTTTTTTTGGGCATTGCTGTAGTATGGATATACTTGAGCAATTTACTGCCAAAATCAGCTGCTGATTTACCAGTGGGGAAGAGCAGACTGCTAACTGAGTTTTTGTTTCTCCTCATTGTCCTGGCTCAATTACAGCCTGGTACTATGAAATATTGCAGCCTCTTCTTTTCAGCTGCACTGCAAATCTCCATTTTCCAATGAGAGTTGCAAAGTCTAGCAGTCAACTAAGCCTTGTACCACCTCTTTGTAGGTACTCCAAGTAAGACAGTAAAGTAGTGCTTTAGTCTCAATGTCCTTCTGCTGGGGTACTTATGTAAAAGAACTTCAGGTTTGTCACTAAAAAGACTGTATTTTAGAGAGAGGTCTGATTAACAGTGTGCTGAGAGTAATGTCTCTCCTTTGTCCTTGAACAGACCCAAACTAAAATAGAGTAAAAAAATTCTGTGCTCAAAGTATCTCAGTACCTGAACCTGGGAACCTCCAAGCCCACGCATGAAGCTCTGCTACTTAAGCTAAGCAAGCAGCTATGCCAGATGGTAACTGGAATAAACTGCTCTTCTGTGGAGTACTCAGAACACAGGAATGAGATAGAGAATTAGAGCCTCCTATCTTACAAGCATATTGTAAAGACAGGAGATTAACATACACATTTTTTGAAGGCCTCACTTGTTATACCTTTGCAGTTGTAGGATCAAGAGAAATGCAGAAGCATGTGAAGGCAGTTTACAGGATTGCTGCATGCAGCAAACCACCTGCTGAGGCACATGTATTGCCTCACACACCCAGGGCAGCCTCAGACCACAGCAGGAGCAGTGCTCTATTGTTGTGATTGAATGGTTGGTCAACCTGTTCTTGAGTTCCACCATGTGCAGACTAGAATATGTGATATTTCCTCCCTCTCCCTCAAAAAACTTCATAAATGGAAACAGTTACATAAAACAAAGAAAGGCCCCAGCAATTCTTTCAATCCATGGAAGTGCTTCAGCTGTGAGAAGGAAATAACTCTTCAAAGACATAGGACATCTGAGAAAATTATTCTTGATTTGTTTGGATCAATTCGGCCTTGAAGTGAAATTGCTCCTTATTCAACTGACAAGAAAACACTAAGGAGACTGCTGCAGTGTTTTTGTGCTCTTGGTGTCAGCTGACACCATATGATTTTCAGAAATACTGGCAGCTGTTTTAACGGAAGAAGTGAACAAGTGAACTGAAATGACATCACAATTACAAATAAATCTAAGTGAAAATAGTGCCATTCTTTGCTATCTCACAGGAATTTAATTTCTGGAGGAAGAAGTAGTGTGCTTTTCTCTGTGTGTTGAACAATGTATTCCTTGTACTGATTGATCAATTTGTACAGAATGACATAGCTTTTTCTCAAGCTGATCTGGAATGTGTTTGTCTTCCTAAATCTGTGTCTAGAATTTTTTTTTCTAAAATTCATTAAGATTTCTAAAACATATTAGGTCTAGCATGAATACTTAAAAGAATATGGCTTTATGCAAGACAGAGTCCATTAGACATTTTGTATATGTGCTTGTGTCATCCAGAACTTCAGGACTCTATCCACTTTAGAAGCTCTTGCATTTACAGCTCTGCTACAAATGGTACAAACCAAGAACTAACAGCTAAACCACTGCTCCTTTGTCATGTTAATGTTTTGTTTTGTGCTGTTATTTTTTGTGTAGATTAGTTGCTTTCTGTGCTGTGTTAAAGTACTAACAGATTTCTTACCGTATTATTCTCTAAAATGTGTTCCTGGTATGTCGTAGATGCTGCTGGCTGTACATTGTATGTTGGCTCATGTGCACTACTGCATGTGAAACTGTAGGTCAGTGCTTGTTTGTACAGACATCACAGCAACCTGTGAATCTCCAAACCTTGTACTGAGGATGACAGTGTATTGCTCTGTGAATAAATTCAGGTGAAGAATTCTAACAGAGCTCACTGGATGTACAATGATGAGCCAGTGAGTTTGGGGTAAGAACTTTCTGTTTAGATTTACATAGAGCAGGAGTGCTTTGAATCACAAAGACTATATCCTGAAATAATAAATATTCATAGGTATTTAATGAACGACAACTGAAATAGCTGTGCACTGACTGTCTTAAAAGTAGATCCAATAATACAATTTGCCCAGGGTTCAGTTTTGGGGGCTGGGCTTGCTTAGAACAGGAGCTGGAATGGGTGATTTCCATCCATAGGTCTCTCCCAGCCTACAGATTCTATGACATAAATAACAGCAAGTATATAGTTCAGTCACGAAACACTTACTAAAAACATGTTGTTCTTGCTGTAGTCATCTCTGCACTTCTGTGGGAGATAGGATTCCCCGGGTAACGGGAAGGCTGGTTACTTTAGAGCTGCCACATGGGCTGCATTATTGTCCTGTCCTGAAAGCTGCCCCTGAAAAGTCACCTGGGCATCTCTGTATCATGCTCCAGACAAATACAAGGAGCCACTGTAAGCTTGGCATTGCATTCAAGCAAATGCACCCGGCTGCAATCTGGAGTAATGTGGGTGTGTGCCACAGCTTTAGCCACAGGGCTCTGCTCAGAACTGTCTGGGTGTACTTGGTGCTCTGGTTTCAAGTCCATGCCAGCCTTGCAGAATGGAAACTGACTGTGCATAGATGTTATGGGCCTCCCTGCACACAATTTTCTCCAACAGATCTGGGGACGAGTGTGAATACAAATGCCAGTCTGTGCTGTGGCGCAGAGCCAGCCTTGGCCTTCAAGGCTTATTGGCACAGGACGTGCTCTGGGCAAACATGGCAATACTGTTCATCAGATGTAGCTGGCAGTGGAAGCAAGGTAGCCGTGTTCAGCACTGAGCAGGAGTCTGCAGAGAGCCAGGCTGTGATGTTTGTGGCATAAAGAGTCACTTACCATGAAATGATCTGCCCATGATAATTAGCTCCCAATGATAAAAGCCTCAACTTTTCATGTAATGTTTGAGACAAAAGGAACCCATGCTTACTGTTCATCCACCATGCCCCCATGCTGGCTGGTCTGCCTCAAGCCTAGCTCCAGCTGACTTCAGCTTGGGCGTGCGGCATGCAGAAGTCTTGCATTGCATTAAGCTGTGGCCTCTGCAAACATCACAAACTGACTTGGAAAGGCAGAAATTTCCAAATATATGAATGAATTGAGGTAAGAGAGGTGGTACCTAGTTGAATTAAAATCTTGAATTACAAAAATATGATAGTAAATTAGTTATTCTTCTTAACAGAAAGAGTGATTGGACATTGGAATGGGCTGCCCAGGGAGGTGGTGGAGTCACCGTCCCTGGAGTGTTTAAGGAAGGACTGGTTGTGGTCCTCAGTGCCATGGTCTAGTTGATAAGGTGGTGTTGGGTCATAGGTGAGACTTGATGATCTCAGAGGTCTTTTCCAACCTAGTTAATTCTGTGATTTTGTGTACTTAGAGTGAATATATTCCTAGTTAGAAAACTGGCTTCAGGTTTAAAATTCGTCCTGCTCAACAGAAAAATTCTTTTAAAGGTAAACATGCAATTCCAATTTCAACTTCAAATGGAACTTGACATAAATCACAAATTGATCACTTCTCTCTAATTAAGTTGTTCATAATTTCCAATCATTGGACTGAACAAAAGCAAAGGGTTTGAATTAATGTGTCACATAATCACACAATTATAGTAGCATATTTGCCACGAGAAGTAAATACAAGATTTAAGATAATTAAGTGATAGGTTTTTTTACTGATACTTTAAACTATGTTTGGAATCATTATAATTGCAACCAATCTCCTTGATCCCTTGCAGCTTCTGTAGATCTTTCAGGTTGCAACAAAGGTAGAATTTTAAAACATATAAAAGTTACTGTAAAAATCCCTAGAGCTCATGGAGGAGCTCAGAAATGAAAATGCAGTTACAGGCTCTACAACTAACTTTGTGTTAGAAGATAATTTTGGTTTCAAAGTGCCAGCAGTCTTTTCAATTTGCATTTATTGGATTTCACTTCTGTTTGAATGCCTGTGTCTGAGGAGTCTAACTAACAAATCTTGTTTGCTTTTAGTAATTTTATTGCCAGATTGCCAGATGTTCAAGAATCAAAGTTAATGAATATTCTGAAATGTGCTATAATGATATTAATACTGAATAATCTGAACATAATGAAATACAGAAAAAGTAAAGATTTTATAAAACAAAATACCTTTAAAAGCATTTCTATGGCAGTAGTAATTTGAAGGAACATTTCTTCTATGGTGTAGGGGAAATATAATAACATAAAATTAGGATATTCACATTCAAATGTGAAGTAACTAGTAAAAACCAAAATCTTAAATAATAATACTATATTTATGAAAAGTAATCAGTAATTTTGATCTGGATCTTAATCTCTGGAGATGTTAACCCTCATTTTCCTCCTCAAAAGTCAATTGACATGTAAATAAAGAGTGCAGTCTGCTGTATTGATTATTCTAATACTATTGTTTGGCATAATTTGGCTTTCTCTGTAGAGAAAATTGTGTAAGAACTCATGGGTCCTGTATTTACTGACTTTACACCAGACTGATAAAAGGAGTCAGAGTGACTCCACAAGGAGTTTTTGCAACTGTAAGTATGTGCTGGGAGCTTATTTGTTCCTGTTTTAAGTAGGCATTGTGAGGCAGACCTGACCCAAAGCTTCTCAGAAGTATGAGGAAACTTGAAATCTGATACCTCAAGGATGATAAGGATAAGGTTTTTTTTCCTCATCATAAATGGCAGCAAAATCAACGGTTATGTTGCTGGCATGGTTTAGGGAAGCTGGGAAAAGGCATTGGCGAAGGCAGAGCAGAGTCAGCACCTGGATAATGAGGAAAAATCTTTCTTGAAGCAGTCTACTACCAGAGGCAGCCACCTACCCTGTGTCTGTCTAAGGGAGGCTCTGTCTGTGTGACAGCTTTAAATGTTTATTTGAAACAGATTCATCCAGACCAGTGCAATACAGATATGCACATACATAAAAAAAAAAAAAAGTTGCAAGTAATTTGCTATATTTTTTTTTATGCTGTGTTCTGAAACAGAAAAAGAAAAATGCTGGACAATTTCAAGAATTATATTTAAAGTTATCAGTCATACTAACTGGACTTTTCTAGTGTGAGTGCCTAGACATATATTTCTGTGAAATACAATAGCCAGAGCTGTTCAGCATTTGCAGTAATATTCTCCCATCATTCTGCAGAAAAAAAAAAAACACAAAAAAAAACCAAAACTAAAGGGAGGAGAATTTTTTTTCTTCCTTTTATTCCTAATTTTTCCTCCATTATTTCCTAGGTGATAAATATGTCAAAATATTTTAAAGAAAAAAGATGGGAACTGATGCCTAAAATTTAATTTGCTGTTTTATCTTGGATGTGGGACAGTAACAAGCAAGGAAGGTGGCAGCAAAAATATTTAGCAATCTCTTTTTTCCCTTTGCCAAAGTATTGCTCTTTCCACTATTGATTTTCTGCCCCAGTCACTGCTGCTGACCTGATTTGCATGAAAAGAATTTTCTTGTTTAAATAAATACACCCAAAATGTACAATGTTAAAAATTATGGGGAAAAAAAAAGTTGATATAAAGGGAAGAACTATACTTTTTATTAGTAGTATTTGAGCTTTGGATGAAAAAGATGAAAGGTTTGCTTTTTCTCTTTGCTTAGGGAAGCAACAGATAAAGCATACAAATTCATGTAAGTGAAAATAACATTGAGAAGTCTCAGACATTGTGCCTCTTCAGCTGCTCATTTCCCCAGCCTTGGGAACCCTTGGGAGAGGGCATTACAGAATATGTCCTCTGCTAATAAGACTTTTGAAAGTACATCACTGAATAAATAAATCTTTCAGGCATCTTAGGCCCAAAAAAATTACTGATCTCATTATTCTTTTTCAAATTCAAAGAGATTGGATCCATTGAGATACAAAAATAAAAGTATAAGGGTCCTTAAATACTTATGTAAGATAGTGTAGTTATTACCTTACTAATCTACAATGTATACAGAAATAAATAATAAACATTGTTGTGATGAACCTTAACTTTCTCCTGATTGAATTATGTATTTAACCTTAAAAGTTTTGAGTTAATTTGTAGCCTTTTATACTTCCTTTTCTTTCTTTTTGTTTTCCCCTTTTTGACGATTTATTTCCTTGTTTGTAACTTTCCTTTTCTGAAGAGTTCATCCCTTTTCCCATTGCTCCATCGCTTTTTTGGTTTTGGTGCATTCATGCATGCTATTATCCTAGAGGCATTATCTGTTTTTGCAGAGTTGAGTGTATTTTACTGTTCTGCTTAAAAAAAATACACTGTTGAGAAACTTGCAGGTTTTACATCTTTGCATTCTCTCATTAGTTCAAAGTTACGTTTATTTGCTGGTGTTAAGGTAGTTCATTTCATATTATGTTGTCAATAGGCACAATACCTAGTGTGGGGTAGGGGCAATGCAAGAATATTAGACAAATACCAGTGAAAATAAGACTGAAATATGATTAAAACTAGCTATGCATGTTTTGCTCTTTTCATACAGAAACTATGGAGGTGGCAACTGCTGCACCTTCATTATCCTACACATGTTTCTGCTCTTTTCACACCAAAATGGGTTTTGGGAACAGGGCTAAGGGAAAAGATAACTGTGGTAATGCTGGAGTAGTGGATAAAAAAAAATAAAAGAAGTTGAACAAATTATAATGAAGGGTAAGGGATGGAATAATTTTCCAATGTTAACCTTGAAAGTCATCAGAGAGAGTCCAATGCTAACAGAAAGCAGAATGAGGACTTCCATTCTGACAAATGCTTTTGGAATAGAAAATTCTATGCAAGATTTCCAGGATGTTATTTTTACTGACAGTAAGATAACTCCAGCTGAAGGTATGTGAGTGCAAACCAGTTTAGTGTTAGTATTACTTGTAGCCATAGCTACAGCCTTTACAGTGCATGAGACTTACTAAAAGCCAATTAATCTAGAACAAAAGAGTTTTTGCAAAATACTACAGTTTGTTATGGACTAAGGGGTAAACAGAATGCATTACCTGTAAGTTCACCATTTTATCACAGGCAGAACTGCACAGTTTGTGTTTGCAAATGCTTGGAGTTCTGATGATTCCATACACTTTCTGAATAGCTCAAATACCTCTACATTGGTGAGTACAGATTACTAAATTGAATCTTTAATATACCAATGTAATTTTAAAAATAGAAACATGCAGTATTTATCAATAAAATTGTAATGAAATATGGGTTTTTTTCTTAAAGAGATGCCTTCAAATAGGTCAGAACTAAACCATGAACTTTGAATCCAGAGATATAATGTACAGGTTTTAATGCATAGGTTTATAATATATCAGTGTCAAAGGATTTAATATATAGGCTTTAATACCAGAAGGATTTAGGAGATTGTGAGCAACATAAAAAATGAAGTACAATTAAATGGAATTTAAACTTCATCTATCTTGACATGGTGACTTTAAAAAGAGAAAAGCCAGATATTCTGGCGCTGATGCATAATGACCCTCAATTTAAAAATTTATGCACTATTTCTCATTTCACTGTCTCTAGCTTTATTTTATATCATTACCTCTAGTTATATTTTATGTCTTGATTCTGTCTGCCTGAGCAGACGTAATTGCTCCCCTAAAACATTTGTATTGACCGAGGCAACTTTATCATCTAATGAATCAACAAAGCACTAGCCCAAATGCTTAATATAAAGGATCTTGAAGTCAATGGGACTTTAATTAAATGAATGTTTAAGGGCTTCATTGAAGGGCTTGAATTGTTAAAACTCATATATCTGATATACTTTTTTTTTCCTGTCTGGACAGTGACCTGCTCATGTCACCAAAGGCATCAGTTAAGAGGCAAAGGGTTTTTTTTGTGTCTCCATTAAAAAGCAAGAAAATTCTGTGTCTGTATCCCATTTTGGGACTTTTTTTATTTGACAAAATTTACTGCTGGGCAGTACTGTATTTGATCAACTGATCTCTCTCCTTTTTCAGATCAGATTCATAAAGGCTAAGCTGAGTGTATTTTGTTGTGAGAGAACAGTTTCTGAGATCATGGTAACTTCCATTTTTGTTTTACTTCACGTGCCTTTTAATAACAGAAAACCCTAACAATATAGAGGGAACCCTGGTACTAAAACAAAACTTTTACTTTCAAATGGATTTTAGAGAGTGGAGAACTAATGTGAAAAGAATTGAGCATGATCAAGAAATGTGAGTGCCTAAAAATAGACATCCAGTGACATTTTAGAAGATGTAGGGTACCTATATTAAACTGACAGATGCTATTAGCCCTACAGGAGATCCATGCCTTTCTTCTCTCGTAGATGGCATCCACATTTTACCTCCTGATATTGGATTGACTAGGCTTATATGCTTCCATATAAATCTTGTATCAATATTTATTTGTCCTTCAAAACACCAAGTTTCTTCTATGAAAATATTTACAATAGGATGCCAGCCTTCATGTGAAACTCTCACATTTGACACCTTTGCCATATTTATTCATATGTAAATTTGGTTAAAGAAAAGGTCCTTGTAGAGCCTTTATGCTGTTAGTAAAATAACAGCATAAAAAGCATTATTCGTGTATTAGAAAGATTAAAGCTGACATAAGAACCTGTCTAAACAAAAGAAATAAATTTGAATAAACCTTTTATAGACTAGAAGTTCTGTGTCAACTATTGGTACTCAACTAGCTCTTTGTTTTTACTTTTGCCAGCTGTCATATTCAGATTGACCTATAGCATCACTGTTTAGACATAGCAATTTCCAGTAGCTATCCAGCCTTATGCTTACCCTTTTTCTCCCTTCTTGTGTTCTAAATTATAGAAAAATTAATTACACATTGTTCACCTTGATTGTATCCACCTATCATTTAATAAATTGTTTCATTACATCAGGACCTAAGTCCAAGCATTGTGCCTGCTAAGTATGAGCATCCTCCCCTCTTTTAACTTGGGGGTAATTCTGTGAGTAATGTGCAGTTGCAAATTTATGTACTTTGTGCCACATGCCTTTCATTCACTGCTTCTACTGGGTGTTTGTCAATTGCTCTCTTTTAGATACCATATTTTAGTCTGAGTGCTTCCATTTGGTCTGAGTAAGGAGTGTTTCAGAACACAAAAATATCGGATGGAGAAAAGCCTCTTCTAAAGTTTTTCAAGGAAGACTGCAGTTATCAACTATAAACTAAAGCTTCAACCAGGAACAGTCACAGTTTAATAATTATGATTACTGCAAATCACAAGGAAAGGAGGACGGAGACTCTCATGTCTGTGTTTTCATGTGTCTGTGTTTCTGACAGAGAAGAATAAACTTGATTAAAAAAGAGATGCCTTGTATATCTCATATTCTATTTTTCTTTGCTCTTTCTGTTCATTATCTGTCTGTTGGGATGTTTAAAGGAACTGCCAGAGGATCCCCTTGATCCCCAGCTTGTGCCAGTTCAGTGAATGGTTGGATGAATGGTTAATCACTGAGGGAATGACTGGCCACAAAACAGTAATCATATAACTGGTGCCAATGCGAACTTCCAGTGCACAATCCACCATTATTTACAGATTAGCTCAATGAGACAGAGGGAATACGCATCTGCAAAACTATCCTTCAGTAAAGGGGCAAGTGATCCACAGACAGCAGATTGTGAATATTCATAATTTGGGCAGGATGAACAGCACAGAAACTGCCAAATCATTTCGAGAGCCCAGAAAGCTTTTAGAAAAAAGTGAAGATTAGCTGTCCTCATCTCTATTGTTATGAGGTGATGAGCTGGAGATGAGAGGTTCTTTGTTCTCTTCACAGTCCCATGAAAACACTGTGTTCCAAGGAATCTGTTCCAAGGGAAGCTGAATTTTGTTTTTAACTTTTCATTGGATATCATCAGGTGCACCTCTTGCCTTAGGGTTGGTTATTTTTTTTTTTAATTTTGTGATCCACATGCCTTTTTTCAGGTTGTCAGTATTTCTGTTTAAAACTAGGAAGAATAATTTCCAAATGTAACCTGTGTAACTGATCCCATGTGATCTCCTTAAGCCTGCATTCAGACAAAGCAAGATTTGTGGCAAGAAATTCACTGTTTCTGCATCATCTTATTGGGTGATCATCATTCAGAGAAGAAACTGAGTCAAAACCAGGGGTTTTTGCAGATGGAGACATTTTTTTGTCTGTCTCAATAGTGACATCCAAGAGTGGCATAATGCAACAAGGATATTGCAAACCTGGTACAGACTTGTTACGGTATGTAGTTTATCTCCTCAGATGTGTACATTTTAAATAGCACTTAAATGTGCTACCTAATTGTTAAACATTTGTGTTTGCAAGGTCAGCATGCCCTGGGATCTCACTGGTCATCCCAAGCTCACAGAGCTGAACATGTATCAGCCTAAGCTGAGCACAGAAAGGCACACAAGGCAAAATAATATGCAATTTTTTCATGGAAATAGGCAATTTTTCTGGTTTTTTTCTGGGATTTTTGTCTTGTTACTATTACTTTGGCTGTGATTAAGCAATGCTGATCTTTTTTACAATATAGTTCTCTTAAACCTCTGTTGTGGCAAAAGTGTGGGCACATAAAAACAACAACCAGAAGAAATTTTGTTTTGAGGAGTCTGTGGGTTATAACGATTAGAGCTGCCCCTGCTGCAAGCATTAACTATGTTAATGCCAAATTAATTTTAGAATGAAGGATGTAATTATGCCAGGTAGAACAGGAGTAAGTAGAAGGAAAAAATAAAAATGTTGGAGAGAACTGAAAGATGAGAAGATGGGGGAGAAGGTGAGTAAAGGAGCAAAGGATGTAACACAGGGATTCACAGTGAATTCTCCCTCTCAAAGGGGAAAAAGACAGTAGTCAGCAGGTCTCATTAAAATACTTTTAAATTAGATTTGAAAGGGGGAAGGGATAAAATAACCAAGCTTGCTAGAAATAAGCCTGGGGTGCCACACCAGTGTTTGAGGGACAGTGTTGGTGAGGCCCTTTGGTCTGCTGTCTCAGTGGAGATAGGAAATGGAAATCCATGCAGCAGCAAAGCTGCAAGAGTTATTTAAGAGTTAGATGCCACAGATGCACCTGAGAATGGTCACATTAGGAACTGTGTGGGCTTCTTCACCCAAAAAGGTGGTGGGATCAATCACCCAGCTGAAGTGCATCTAAGCCAATGCACGCAGCATGGGTAACAGACAAGACAAGTGGAAAGCCATGGCATAGCAGGAAAACTGTGACACAGCTGTCATCATGAAACACAGTGGGATGACTCACAAAATAGGAGTGCTGCCATGGATGGCTATAAACTCTTCATAAAGCACAGGTGAGGAAGGAGACATAGTGGGACAGCCTTGTATGTTAGGGAGGGTCTGCACTGTCTGGAGTTTAATGATGGTGAAGATAGAACAGAGTGTTTATGGGTAAGAATTAGGGGGAAGGGTAACTAGGCAGATATTCTGGTAGGAGTTTGTTCTGACTACTCAATTAGGATGAATATTTTATAAGCAGCTGGGAGAAGTCTCACAACCCATAATTCTTGTTCTTATGGGGAACTTCAACTTACCAGATGTCTGCTGGAAATACAAGGCAGCAGAGAGGCAACAGTTTGGGAGGTTCCCAGAGTGTGTGGAGATAATTTCCTGTCACAGCTGGAAAAGAAGCCAACTGGGGAAGATGCCCTGCTGGACCTGCTGCCTATGAACAGAGAAGGACTGGTGGGTGCTGTAGTGGTTGTAGGCCTCTTAGTGGTCATCAAATGAGATTTTCCCATTCTCATATGGATGGGGATAGCAGAACAGACAGTTGCCTTGGACTTCTTGGGGCAGACTTTAGTCTCTTTAGAAGTCTAGCTGACAGTCTTATCATGACAGAGGCCATTTACAAGGAGGTTCAGAAGGAGGATTTAAGGATTGCTGGACTGACCTGGATGCTGGGGAATGTCTTGGAAAGGATCATCTTGAATGCCATCACATGGCACGTGCAGGACAACGAGGGGATCAGACTCAGCTAGCATGGGTTTAGGAAAGGCAGGTCCTGCTTGACCAACCTGACTTGCTTCTATGACAAGGTCAAATCTCCTGCTATGCTCAGTCCCCTTATTTTCCAAATTACAGAAAAAATGAGCAGCAAGGATCTGTGGGACAAGGTACACCAATGGTACACCTAGATGGGTCACATTTACTTTTCATTTGAGCTTGGTGAAGGCAAAGCTTCTTCTAACAGCTCTCTCTGACTTAATATATAAATTATTAAGCAGCTGCTGGCATGATTTCCAAATGATTTTGGTCTGCCTTGCTTATTTAAAGCACATTTTCTTCTTTTGAGCTATTCTGCAGATTCTCAGTTATGCTAACATTTCTGCACTTCTGAAGTCTCAGCTTAGTTTTATTTTCAGGCAGTTTGATTAGTCAGTCCTTTCAAGCTACTGATCAGTTTTTGTTTTACATCTAGTTGCTTCAGAAATCATAGCTTTTTTCTATATTGAAAATTAATTTTTCCTTTGTCCCACTGCTGTACTAATTTCATCTTATTGGAAATAGAACTTGCCACCTTTTCTGTGATTGCAAAGCCATATCTCTATTTACCACTTTTTATATGTGCCTATGGTTTCATTTAATTTCAGCAATGTTACACTTTGACTGGAGCAAGCTCAGGCTTCTCAGATGTCCAGCTGTCCATGCTGGTCCCAGCCTGGCTGTGCTACTTGTGCTCTTGTCTTGCCAGGGCCTGGTACCCATGGCTTGTTCAGATGCTGTGCTGAACTCACTGGCTCTTGCTTCAAGGTGCAGGGGCAGTGTGGCCAGAAGCAGGAGGGCAGTTTTGAGGGAATCTTTAATTTTTGCATAAGACAGTGCTTCATGGAAAAGGGAGGAAACCAGTTTCTGAGTATTCTCCTGGCACTTGGGGGTATCAGTGCTCATTTGAGGCCTGAAATGAATTGGCTGCACTTCTGCAAAAGCCATGGCAGATGGATCATGGCTGTGGATGAGCTATACTTATTTACCATGGCATTTTTGTGCCATGAGATTCTGGCAAAAATCACCAGAATCATCTTTCCATGCTGGCAGCAGCTGGTTATGGGCATAAAACTGTGAGACTTAAACGCCTGGCTGAGGTGCTCTGTACCAAAGATTGTGTCATGCTCAGTGTTTTCCTTCGAGCACACTAGACCACAATTCCCTGAAACCTTTTGAACAGAAGATAATTAGAAGATATTTTTGTACAGGGCAGACTCCAAATGAATTCTGCTGGTGTATTCAGCCAAAGGGGTAGATTTACCTTTCCTTTCCTTGGAATCCACTAGCATGGCAATAAATACAAGACCCATAATAATTATTGTGGTTCTTGTTACATGAGGTCTATCAATTCTTGGCTTCAAAAGTGATCTCTTCATGCTTAAACTCCTTAAGCACAGCTTAAACTTGTCTGAGACACTTTGGCCTGACTACAACTGTCCAAACTCTTGTATCTGCAACTCCAGTAGCATGCAAATGTCTCAAAGGCCTTGGGTTGCACCAACTTTCTGAGTGTCTTAGAATCCTAAATAAAATGTAACAAGATAACAATTAGCTCAACTGAACTGTGTCCTTCACTCCCACTTCTCACGTGTGAACCTCTAAGAAACGCATTTGTAAATTCGGTCTTGGCAAACTTTTAGGGACCCAGAATGCAATTCATCTTTTAAAATAAAGGTAAAACTCCTTTTATTCTAAATAGGCATTCAAAAGTAAGTATTGCATATAATATTAATCTCTTGTTCCAGAAAGAATCAGAGTGCGTTGGTGCGTTTGGCCTTTTATACTTCCCTTTGATTGGCTAAATATGCCATTTTAGCCTACACAACTCAGTAGGGATCTTGCTAGCTTCCAAAAAACTGGAAAACTGTGCTGCATGTTAATTTTCCTTGTGCAGATAAGAATGCGCACCCTAATTTGGAATTTTTATTTGTGAAAGAAGAAAGCTGTATTCAGCAACAGAGATGAGGGACTTCAATGTGAAAACGAAGCCAGGTTTTACGAAGAGAAGTTAGAGCTTTTGATAAACTGTACAATTAGAGGAAACTGTGAATCTCATTATTAATGTAAATGCAAATGAGAGCCCTTTTTCCTTTGGCATCAAACCTCCACCCTCAATCTACAAAAGCATATACTTATTTTGAAAGGACTGCCATAGATTATTATTTAGAACCTTAGGTTATGAACTGGGGACAACAAAACTCACAGCAATGTCCTCAAGCATTGCATTAACCAATGAAAATGCCAGGTAACACACCATTATTTGGTAAATATACTTTCTCACCACCACTGACTGGAAAACTGGGAAGGCAAGCAATTATCACTGTGTTGGCAGTTTGTGTTTGAAGTGTATAATTATCTCTCCAACTCTTGACGCAAATGCGTTTCACCCTATTTTAGAGGTGCTTAATGAACATTTAATGACATAAATGAAATTCAACAACCATCAGAAAAATTTAGTAAAATTATTTGTTCCTGCTTTTAAATTCATAGAGCCATAGAATGGTTTGGGTTGAAAGGGGACATTAGGGATGATCTACTTCCAACCCCTGTTCCATCCCTAAACTTTAATCTAAACCAAAAGAAAAATACTTCAAATCTTTCTTTCATTAAGTGTTAAGTTCTCATAATCTTTCTGATATTTTCATGACATAAACACCAAACATATAAACATAGACTAAATACAAGATGAACCCTGAGGGTTTGCAGTGGCGCACCGGAACCTGGGCTAGCTCTGCACACTCCAGGAGCCATGACGGGAGTGGGGAACAGCAGCGGACTGGGGTTTGCCCACAGCTGAACCTGAACGAGCTGTGAGCTCTGAGGTGCACACTGTTACAGCCACAGCAGGGACCAGGCAAAGGAGGCTCTTTGTCTTCAGGTTCCACAGAGAACATTCACTCCCCGTGAAAGGATAAGGCAGAACAGGGCCAAGCATCTCCATCTCCATCCCCAATACAAGGGGTTAAATAATAAGTTTAGGACTAAAGTCAGGGTCCCATTCTCAGGACACATGGAAAGTGTGTTATAACCTTATGCTCACCATGTTCAGCGGGACAGCAACTTGATTAGCAAAATACTTCAGGAGAAAGCCTGATGTTAAAAGTGATTGCCTATTATGTGTTAAAATGGTTATTGTGAGAACTCAGAAATTATTTCTATTGAAGAATATATCTGAGTTTTGCTTATCCATGTTTAAAAGTAGATTTTTGAATGGATTGCAACACTTGGAAAATATTCATTGCTCAAAAGGAATTCATTGCTCAAAAGCACTTATCAACTTATTAGGCATCTTTTTTTTTTTTTTTTTCCCTCACTTGAAATCTGGTGCTGTTTTGTTGTGGTTAAGTGTTCTTTGTGGTTTATAACAAAGATGGAATTACTGTTTTGCTTTTCATAACAGACCAGAATGTCTACCCCAAGAACTGCAAATTAAATATTATTATGTTGTTTTGTGAGAAATATTCATAGCAGTAAAGTTCAGCTGCCTAAAAATTCATCAAAGAATATAAAGATTATGAAAGTAAAAATTAGAATTAATGTGATTACATTGTGCATTACCCAGCATACTGGCACACTCTGCCATGTTTACAATGAGATACACATTTCAAAAAGGCCTATTTTCCTTCTGTTTTCCTCTCCCTTCAGCCTATTGTAATTAGTTCTATTGTAATTTTAAAATTAATCAATTTTTCCTGATGCCACATAGCATTTGGAGAGCATCTGCAATTAGGCTCAACACCATAAGGAGTAGGTTTGGTCCTATATTACATTTCAGTGAGGAACATTCTGAGTGAGTTTAGTGCTCCATGAAGTTAGTCAGAGTCTTGTAACCTTTACCATGTAGGCTGGTCTACACGATGTAGATTTTGCATTAGAAGTGCTCGAGCCAGAAGACTCCAAGAGACTTCTGTGCTAAAACAGAGGGTACCTGGCTTTTCTGAGCCTCACTTTTGAGATTTGGATCTTATTCTGCTTAAAAGCTTGGGTGATGTTAACAATCCTTTTTATTTGAAGCCAAATTCATGTTGCATGACTAGGATAAAACACTAAATTGTGGAGGAGAGTGAGCTGAAGTTCTGTGGATATACCTTTGTTTTTCACTGTAACCTAGAAATCCAATGCTTTGCCTTTCAAATACCTCTTTTTATCTATGTTCAGCAAACTTTATATGAACATGAAGTAGCCAGCTATGGTAATTTTTTCTAAATTTGCTAAGTGACACTTGCCATTGTATTCCTAACCGTGAGTCTCTTCTCAAATGACTGAGTTTTGTAACTGAGTTTTTTAGTCACATCTATTTTGAATGCCTCCAGGTAGATGCAGAAAATTGCAATGTTCTCCAAATCACTAAATACTCCAAATCACTTAAATGTACCTGGGTATTTTGACAGTGCTAATGAATAGCTGGCAGCCAAATATAAAGCAGAAAGATTATGTCAATGGAGAGTGAATAACATTTTAAAATAAAGCTGTACACATATTTAAAAAGTAAAGGGTGATAAAATATTTAACTCATTATATAAGTAACATTACCAATTTTGTTACTTGATTAAAAAAGAAATTAAAAATCCTTAGAATGTGACTGTTTTACAAAGTACAGTAGCCAATATTAAGTCAACACAACTTATACTCAACAATATTTAAAATATGTCCTCTACTACTTAGAAAGAGCACTTTACAAAGATTTCTTCTGAAACAATCAAATTGCAATCAATATGATCTTCATAACATCTGTTTTTCTCTACTCAAAATTTCAAATTATTATCAATTTCGCTTTTTAATGTAAGACTAATTGCAAAATACACCCTTCAACTTTGTTACAAGCAATTAAGCAACTGTGATCTGTGTGTACATAATTTGAATGTTTATATAAAGAAAATAGAGGATGGAAAATTTGTGGATGGAGCTTGTTATATTTTGAGCATATAATCCAGAACTAGAGCTCATTAGTGTATTTGGTCTGCTTATTTACATGCAAAACATGCAAAAGTACAAGTGATGGCAAAAGCATTATGTAAATGAATTTAAAAAAACTCTGGCTTATCTATTAGAAATTGTAGATGTCAGTATTGTGCAGTCCAGCAGTATTGCAAGAGAACAGCCCAGGAGAGGCATATTTGAAGATCCCTAGAAGAGCAATCAGATAAGAAGAACTACTTGGAATGCCTTGTCTAGAAGAGCTTTGTTTCACCAAAAAAAAAAAAGTCTTCAACAGCACATCCAATTTAAAGGCATCTTTCAACTGAAAATATTTTCCCAATTGTCCTGATTTTTGTACTTGCATTCGGTCAGATATCAAAATAAGAAAATTTACACCAATGGAAAATGTGATCATTTCTGAGAAAATGGAAACTCTGAGCTGGAAATAATGGGTGAAAGTTCTCGATGGCACAGGCAGTTAATTGTGCTTTGTGCAGCAATGAGAAGCAGTTTAAACCTCTGGAGAGCCCACCTGAGCTTCAGTGATACAGTGGTGAATTTGCTGGGCAGTGGGAAAGTCATTCTGTGAGACAGTCAGTTCTATTGCATCCATTCACCATCAGAGGGAAGGAGTGCCATGTGTAATGGACACTGACTCATGATGCGTGGCAGAATTATACTCTGATATGGTTTAATTTCATTTTTGCCATGGTGATTCGTTTCACTTTGTG
Source organism: Chloebia gouldiae (assembly GCA_003676055.1). Lineage (NCBI taxonomy): Eukaryota > Metazoa > Chordata > Aves > Passeriformes > Passeridae > Chloebia > Chloebia gouldiae. The sequence continues at coordinate 27,175,618 of QUSF01000002.1, forward strand.
AATGAAGTAGAACTGATAGAAGTTTCACAAGTGCAGAAATCCTGCATGGAATGGCTTCCCATTTTTCATCATCATTCTCTCTCTGGAACAATTTTCACTGTGCCACAGTGAAAGAAGGAATCTGCTATTCTAGTCTAACTAGAACTACCATTCGAATTTGACTCTGTCCCTCCTTCCCTACTCTTTCCCATGCCTGAAAGCACCCATTGTTGGGGAGATACCGTGAGTTCACAGCCCCCCTGGAGGGGTTCCTATTCAAGACAAGCTGTGCAGAAGCCAGGAGAAAAATCAGCGCTGGCTCTGCCTTTTCTAAGCAGTCCTTTTTCCTTTTTTTCCTTTGTTCTATCTGTTCTGAATGGTACTACACTGTGCACATCTGCTGAAATCCTAATCAAAACTTATTGTGCATGAAATTAACTTATAGTGTATTAGGTGCCCAACTGGGTGTGCAACTAGACTCTGCCTGCACATCTCTGGAAAAAAAGCCTGGAGTCTGAGGTAGATTTTGTTCAGTTTTGATGATTTCTATTAGAAAAAGGTTGTGTCTCTTACAGTGGTGGATGATAGAAAACTACTCTGCTTCAGCATCAACTCTTTATTGCCTTGTACTTCAGTTCCTGCCCAGCTGCTGCAGCTGACATGTAGCCCAATAACTGCCAGGTGCCAGCCACAAGACTGCATTTAGGATTGGTTTCTAATAGGAGCAGGAGTCTTTGCTCTCCATTCCTGCTGTCAGGCACCTGCAAAACATGACTAAAAAAAGGGTGAAGCTGACTTTTCCCAATTTATTAGACTATAACCCACAGAACTCCCTGGAGCATGACTTGAATGTTGAATTTTATCACCCAGACAAATCTTTCTCTTACATTTTGGTTGCTTGTCCATTGAGTGTGTTGTATTCTGTAATTGCAAGTTAATGCAGTGCAGCTGGGTCAGGTCATACTCTTGACACGTAGAACTTTTAATCCTTTACAGTGGCCCTTAAAATCAATGTCACACTCAGGGAAGTATAATTAGGCACTGGAGGTCCAGATAGTTGCCTCTAACCAGTTTGCTTAAAACTTCTCAAGCCTTATTTCAGGAAAAAGTATGAAAGCACTGACACCTCCATGTCTTCTTTTGTATTGCAAACTGCTTCTGAGTTTTTAGTGTGCTTTCCTTGAGATCCCCTGTGCGCCACAGTCACGGGTGTTACATCCCTTTCCACCTGTGGTCTCCTCCAACTGCAGCCTTTGGGGCTAGAAGCACTGCTCCAGTGAACAGCACATGAAAATGATTGAGACAAGAAATAAATTTTTAATTTTAATACTTATACTCAGTTTACAAACATGGCAGTAATTTGCAGAAATATCATAACCAAATGCATGTAAATTCTTCCTAGTTCCCTACAATTGTGAATGATGAGTCAGACCTAGTAGTGTTGCTGTCACTCCTCAGAGAATGCCTTCAGGTTTCATAGGTTTTCTTTTGTCCCAAGGGTAATATTCTGCAGTCTGACAATGGTGGAAAGGCCTGCCTTTCCACCTGGAAAGAATGACAGCAAGAGGATGAAAAGTGACATTCATTTAAAGGAGATGCTAGATGGTGGAACAACGAGATAGGGAGTGTGATTTCATGAGGCTGTCCAGATCTGTTCAGAGGAAATGACTGAACACACAAGGAAGGTTCTACTGTACCTCGAGAAGCGTTACAGAGCAGTGTGTGCTGGTGAGCTGCTCTCACAGCAAATCCTACTTGATCTCTCTAAAGCTTTCCTGGCAATGGGCACATGCTCATCTGTGTCTGCCCAGGTCTGCCTTGGAACATGAAGGCTGGGCTGTTGCTCTGAACAAATATGAGCAGAAACAGAAGCATTCAAACAATGTGATGGTGAAAATGCATATCCAACTCTGCACAAATATTGTCCTGGGGAATTATTACTGTGCACGTCTCCAAGCAGGGGCTTATTCTCAATTAAAAAATGCCTGTTGCAGAAGAATTACTCAGGTCTAATAATTTATGAAGACAGATGATAAATCTGTGTAGAGGTTTAAACTTATAAAAATCTATTGTAAGGTATGTGTTTGACTGGCTTTTCTCCAACTAACACCATATTTCTAACATTCCCCTAAGATTATTGTTCTCTGTGTAACTTTCTATCCCAATGACATTCCTGTCTCATTGCTAATTAAAATTTAAGTGCTTGGTTTAAACAAGTCATCATCTACTAAGGTGCTTGTTAAATTGGTAAAGTTATCATTCACTACAGATGCCTTAATCTTACCTATTTTACAGAGGGGTCTTGAATGGTAAGGCTATAACAGGTATCAGTTTGTGAGGTAGTAAAACTGGAAGAGAATGCTACTTTCATTTTTCTCAGGTATATATATTTCTGTTATAGTGTTATGAGCATTGTCTGTGACATGTTGGGTATTGTTCTTTGTAATTTAATCCCCTCTGGGACAACTAGTTTATCTGCAAGCATGAGATTTGGGGTGATAGTACTGGATAGCTGAGTAAAATAATGATCTTTTTCCAAAGGAAAATGAACTTTCCAGCAAAACGAAAAGTTTGTGTATGTCATTACACTTCAGTTACTGCCTGTGCTTTCTTGGTTGACCAGCCTGTTCACAGAATGGCATAAGGGCAGTATGGCCGGGATAAGAAGGCACCTCTGGAGCTCATCCAGTCTCTTTTCCACTGAAATTTTGAATATCTTCAGACTTTATGAAGGAAGGAAATACTTTTTTTGAGGATATACACATTCCTGCAATGCAATCTGAGCTTAGAGCCACCAAATGTCTTCCACTGACCCTTTCAAATGATGATATTGTCTGTTTTCATCCATTCTACCTTTATGATGGGTGGGATTTTTATTTAAGACTGTATTCAGTGGCAGGGGCACACTTAAAATGTTTTTAATTAATTTATCATGCACTGAGCAGATCTTTGCCTATCAGCTGCAGCTCCCTGCTGGGTTGTGTTTTGATTTTGGAATTAATTTAGTGCTCATGTCATAAAAAATATTAGAGCATCCAAACCAAAACTAAATTTTATTTAACAGCATTTATGATAACTTTTCAAAGAAGTATGAAAAATTAAGAAATATATTTTATTTTTCCATGCCCTAGGGAAAGTAATTATGTAAATTGCATATTGTGTGTAACATCAGTTATAACTTATGAAAGACTGATTTGTGTGTGTGCCCACATTCTCACACAACGAAATTTGATTTAATAATATCTGTGCTGCAAAACATAATTTGTACTAATTATTTTCTTAAATTATGTATTCAGCTTCAAAGTGAGGTTACTATTAAATAAGGTTAATAATATTACAGCACTATGATAAAAACCTAACAAATATAAATGTATATCTTCCTTCTTCATCGAGCCTAGTTAGAAATCTCTTTACTGGTATCAGGCCTAAGATTTTCCTGTAATCCACAAGGGTTACCATTTGGAACTTCTCTTTAAACTAGTATTTGCATTCAAATAGTTAGTTTTGTTATGAAATATTGAAAGCAATTTAAAGGACTTTGTAAACCTTGTTGAAATCAGGAAGGTTTTCTTCTAGTTGAAGGCACATGGAAGTACCACATACTACAGAGGACAATGGAGTGCTATAGCTGGAGGGTTAGGCTTTTAAATTCAGCCCCAGAGCTAAAGAAGCAATGTTGGTTTTAGAGAGAAATCATTTTGCATGTCTGCCTTCTGGAAGTTCCTTTTAACAGTCCATCTGATTTGAATGTCCTGACTCATAACATCACAACCTCCTTCAAAAATTCCCTGTCAAGTTGTAAAACATTGAAAATATAACTAGATATACGGAAGAAGCAATACCCTCTCAGCATGACCCCTAAAGCAGATTTGATCATTTACACTGGTGCTATTTAATGAGTAGTGTGATATGAATTGAGATGCAGTTGCCGTTTCCACTTCAGGATTGCTATTTGTTCCTTTCAAAATCTCTTCATTTGCTTTGAGGCTTATCTTGGCAATCCACAGAAATACTGGTTTAGTTGATGAAGCTCCCTGTGCTGCCAAGAGAAAGACATGCACAGTAAACAAAGCACCTTGTTTAATTTGGGCAGTGAGAGACGGGTGAATTCGCCTTAAGAGATGACTTGCATATTAAAGAAGGAGCCTTATAGTGCTTATCTAACTTTCAGATGTCAAAAGTGAGCTGATATGAATCACAAACTCTAAAATATAAAATAGATAAATAGATTAAATATTATGATTCTTTCCTATAGATTGTAATCACAGATTTTTTCAATATACAAAAGATGCAAAGTTGTTTCCAAGCTTTGTCTTCCAGCAGACACAATATTCCATCAATTACATATAACAATTACAAATGAATTTAAGCATGACAGCTAAGGTTGCATTTCCTCCCAAAATTGCTGTGTGAAGGAACACTTATCTGTACGAGCATCACAACACAGGACCAAGAAGGAGCTCATTAGATCCTCAGTAGGTTCTTCTGCTCTGTGACAAGGGTGACTGGGTCCTGGTCATTCCTGTCAGATGTTTGTTTAAGCATTTCTCAAGAATCTCCATTGCCAGAGCCTCAATAGCTTCTCCAGGTTGATTCCTGTGCTCTACTACACTTAATGTCAGAAAATTTTTGTTTGTATTTAATATAATCCTTCATGCTAATTCAAATCAATTACTTCTTCCACAATCCACCACTGGCATGGCAAATCATTTTATTTTTCATTTTAGCAGCCTTTCAGGTATTTGAATAATGTTGCAGGGCTCTGGCATGCTTTAATTTAAATGACCCTCCAAACTTTCTTTATAGATCATGATTTCCTACTTCTTCATTGTTCTCCTAAGGATTCTCCTCAGCTGGTCCACAGCATTCTTGAAGAACAATTCCTGAAATTAGAGAAATATGAGTCCTTTCTAATGTTGATCAGAGAGAAGGGATTACTTCTAGTGTTTTGCACACTGTATATATTTTATATGTTCCAGTACAATGTCAACTTTTTTCCTAAACTTGTATATGAAAATGAAAAAATGCAAACACTATGATGCTGATAAAGCTGAAACCATGGAAAAAGCGGCCTCATTTTTCTGAGACCCTTTATTTTTGTAGTATCAGGAGCTATCTAGCACCAAATGCAGATATTAATAGTCAGATATATTAAAAAATGCAACCATGAAATTCCTATTTCAGAAACAAGTGTAGAGATTAGACAGTTGATATCTGTCCTTTGATTGTGATTACTTGATAGAGGAGCCAAACACATATAGTTTCTTGTGCCTTGTATAGCAGGCAAGTCTTAAGCATTAGGAGTTCAAGCATGCCCTTACTGTTCTGCTTGGTGTCTTGAACTGTGTCTTGGGCTCCCTTCCTGGAATGGAAGAGCACTGCTGCCATGACTACTGCTGACATTAACTGCCAGGCAAGCTTCCCTTTAGTGGCTGAGCTATGACAGTAAAAACGATCAGAGTTCAAATGAGATGAAGCACTTATGGAGTATGCAACTGGTTAATAAAAAGTCAGTATCAGCATGAGCTCAACATGACCCAACAATGTGCATTTGTTGTTTGGAAAGCTAGCTGTATTCTGGGCTGCATCCAAAGCAGTGTGGCCAGCTGGTTGAAGGAGGAGATTCTGCCCCTCTGCTCCTCTGCAGTGAGATCCCACAGGCAGTGCTGCTTCCAGTTCTGGGACCCCAGGGTAAGGACAAGGACCCGTTGAAGAGAGTCCAGAGGAGGGCCATGAAGATGGTCAGAGGGCTGGAGCACTTCCTCATGAAGACAGGTTGAGAAAGTTGCAGCTATTCAGCCTGGAGCAGAAAACACTCCAGGGAAAATTTATAGCAGTCTTCCAGTACCTGAAGGGGGCTAAAAAAAAGCTATAGAGAGATTTTTTACATGGGCAGGTCACTGAATAGGAAACACAAAAAGGACCAGTTTAGGTAAGATATTAGGAAGAAATTCTTTACTGTGGGGTAGGTGACACAGGTTGCCCAGAGAAGCTGCGGCTTCTCCATCCCTGGAAGTGGTCAAGGCCAGGTTGGATGGGACACTGAGCAGCCTGGGTTAGTGGCAGGTGTCCTGTGTGTTCCGAGAAGGCTGAAGCTAGATGTTAAGGTCCCTTCTGACCCAAACTATTCTGTAATTCTATGATCAAGTCAGAAGCCTGTCAACATTTCTCTCTTCTGTAGACAGTATTTTTGACCTTTGATGGAGAAAGGAAGACTCAGTTGCAAAGGCCACCCTTCAGATGCTACACAGATGATTTCCTTTTGTCCCCACAAATGCCCTCGAGGCTGGAGCTGCTGGAGCTGTGGTTGCATGCACTCCATGGCCAGTGGAGTTTGAATGTGGTGCTACTATGGCTACTGCTTCCTCCTGGGCTCTTAAGAGTGGACATAATGGCATGCATGATGTGTTCTCATTGATTAGTGAAGCCTTCCAAGACGTGCTGCTTCTGTTTTCTGTGCTCCCCAACAGAAAACAAAATTCTCAAGTCCATATTTGGAGTTTTTAAACCATTTTTTGAAGAATGGATTTGTGCTTTGGTAACTAAAACCCCTGCATTATAAATAAATAAATTTATTAGTCCCATCCCATTCATGTCTGCATAGCCACTTGCCATTTAGTTGTCAGTGATTTGACAAAACAAAGGCCAAATCTCTATTTTTAATTGTGTGGGCACACACAGATTAATATATTATATCATGGTTTATATTTATAATTATAAATGGTAAGAATAATATTTAAATGTTTACAAAAGTCTATTTTATGCAGGTAAAAGACTATGTCTTCAAAAGCCTGTAGAGAGTATGGAACTTTAGAAATTATAATTGCATAAGCTACAGAATAAAATAGATGGGTAAATTTTGCCACAATTTGCCAAACTTGACATTTTTTGTTAGTTCTCTATATAGTGATTAGCTTCTACGGTTATTTTAATATAATTCAGAAACTGCATTCTGCCCTTGAATATGATCTGTATGGGTCTTCATGACCTGACACTCTAGATGTGGTTGTCAGGGCTCTTTTTTAAACTAATAATTTAGCCTAGGTTAGTGCACTAACATTCAGCTTGTTTTATGAAGACAATACCTAAAGTTAAAACTTGCTTTACATAGTGCCAGAAAGATACTGGGGTTATATTTAATTGAAATAAATTCATATAGCAGTAATTATAATTTGATGTTTCCTTTTCTCCTGAATTTATTTTCCTAAGCAAAACAAGGACTTCTAAAGTTATGTGTTATTTTCCTATTTAGATAAATTATTTAAAATTGCCTTGAATTTAATTTATGTTTGGAGCTTACTGCAACACATTCATGTTCTAAGGCAACTTTTGTAAAACTTTGCTCTGATGATGTGCATTTAGCAGGGTTCCAGCTGGCAGCTGGACACTTTTGAACCCTCAGCAAGATTCAGACTCTGTGGAACCTCAGTGGTAAAATGTAGTACTGGAAGTGCAAAACATCCTTTTCCAACTCATTAATAGAGTTCAGAAGGTTTCAATAGAGAGCTCCTGTCAGCAAGAAAGTCTAAAATTGCTGTAATGCTCATTTTACTGCAGGCTCTGTCTGTTGATGACAAAATCATTTTTTTAATGCATCAAAAAAATAGAAATCTAAGCAACCCATGAGGCAAGCACAGCCATTTAAGGCATACATCTTGCACTTAGTGTAAGGATTGGAACTCTGCTGTGCCAGTGTGCCGTCTGCATTCCAGGGGCTTTGGGCTCTTGCCTGGGCAATGTATAATCTATGTGTCCATGGGTGCACACTATTACTCATATGCAGTAGATTGAAGGAATATTTAATCAGATCTGCTGTTTCTGAACTTACAACTGATGGAAATAAGCATTTATTTTTAATAATGAATCTTTTTATCATATGTCACTGATATGGGAAATGCAATTCCAATTTACAGATATATATGAGAGAGCAATTGCAGGTCTTATATTCAGAGATTCCATTCTTGAACAAATAATAAAAAAAGATCTTAAAATGCATGATACAGAAATGCTTTTGTTTTCTTGAGAAAACAGGCAAAACTACCACCAAGTTGTGAACACTGAGTATAAAAACTAGTAAGGAAAGCAAAGCTTTCTGCGCCAATGAAAGGCAATTTTTTTTCTCTAACATATACACAGCTTGAGAAAACAGTTGAATTGCTATCCCACCTCTTGATTCTCTTTGTCATTGACCCTGGAGCAGTCAGTACTTAGTCTTAAGCAGCAACCTCAAGTCAGGGATGTCCTACGAGGTTTTTTTCAGGGCTCAGAATATGTTGTGGTGCTGGAGGAGGAGGTTGGGAGGGCAGTGGGAAAGGGAGGCCAGAGGGAAGGCTGTGCTGCCTGGGTGCCTTCGAGTCTGGGGGGTGGCAGAGTCCCCTGAGGGCAGTGCAGACCTGGAGATGTTGATGTTTTCTGCATAACCGACCCCATTTTTCTCCTTCTTCCTCTGTACAGGCTGGCACTGCAGTGTTCCTCTGCTGACACAGGGGGACTCCTTGCCTTCCAAGTTTATGCAGTGAGGCAAGTGGAAGAATGCAAAGATTCTTACCCTCAAGTCTTCTGCTGTAACCTGGCTGAATGCTATGAAATACGACTTACTGTTCCTCCAGATAAATAGTGTTTCAAGGAGTAAGTTTTTTGGTGGTTTTGTATTTGTTTGCTTTTTCTAGGTGGAGTGTGTGTGTGGGCTTTTTTTTTTAGTTTAAAAGTGATAATTTACTTTTCAGTCAGGGCTACCACAGAAATTTAAAATAGTAAAATATTGCTGCAAATTAAATAAATAAAATAATTGATGTTTTAGAATAGCAACATCTAAAATAGTGCATTCTTGTTCAAGATATCCTTATAACTTTGTCTTTTTTTCTGAAGGAAGATACTGAAGAAAAAACAGATCTCATTTCTTCTGTGAGCTGAAATGCTGGGATTCTTTTCTAAAGTCTTCTTTTAGTTTTCAGGGATATGGTAGCTATGGCAAGTAATCTACTCTTTTATCCTTCCATAGCCTCTAACTAACGTGTCCTGCAGTGTTGTCTTCAGTTTTGCCCTCACACTTGCTGATGGCAGACAGAGTGAGTTGTAACAGCAGAACTGTATTAACATTTACCACAGATTAGCAGATACGTAGATTATTAACAACCTTTCTTCTTGCTAGGCCTTTAAGTGAAATGGGACTTTGTATTGCTTCTACCACTCATTTCCTCAGAAATCCTAACGCCATGAAATAATATTTAAGTCTTTTTTCTTGTGAAATCTTGGACACGCGAGTTACAAAATTGCAACCTGACCTCTTGTTTTCTTAACTGCCATCAGAAAATTAGTTTTTTCTTTCTGCTGCAGGGCTGAACTCTTATATGAGGTGCAAAGCAGCATGTGTAGGTATAATTGCAAAATTGAATTTATGACTGAGGAAAAACTGGTTACACTGTGGTTGCATGCCCTCTAGCTGAGGAAATTGGCCTTTTCATCTCATGTTCACACAAGCCCCCTCCTCTGGAGATTTAAATTTGCAAATTTCAGGATGTCTTAGCTACTGTGTTCTCCTGTATTCCACTGTCTCTCTGCCACTTTATAGAGGCTAAATATTCTCTAAGACAATTAAAAAAAAAAGAGTAAGTGCAACTTGCTTAGAGTACATTCCTGAGAAAAGAGAGACCTTGATTCTTAATTCTGCTTTCAATCAAAACATGGACTTGAGCCAAGATTTGTCACCTTCCAGGAAAGTGTTCAGGAAAGTGCTTTAATACTGAGTAATTTTCCTTCTCACTGGCTTAATGAATATTTAAATAGTCCATACAAGATGGAACAGAATCAGTGGGAGAGACTGTGAATAAACCTCTCTAGAATATCTTACAATGTTGTAGCTAGGTCATTGTCAAGGGGTGACACGGCTTCAGATCCTGTCAGGAAACAAAAAGAATTGCATCTCCCTCCTATGGTTTGAGTGAATATGCTTCTGTTTCCTTAGCTTTCTTCTTTGTCTCCTTTCCTCCTGCCTTCTCCCACAAGTGGTACCAAATAAAACATTTAGAACACAGGGAAATAAGTAACTTTGGATATTTCAAATATTAAGTCTTTCACCACTGCTACAGAGAAGTTTTATCTTCATTCACATGAAAGACAAAAAGGAAGCAGAGGGATAGCTGATGTGGTTTCCTAAAGGGTTATGTCAGTTTATGAGGCATTACATTATACACAGAAAAGTGATTTTCTAACACTAGGATGTGGCTGTTGAGCTCATTTTTCCTAAAAAGTACACAAAGGTGAGACAGATTGGGCTTTCTGGCAGTTTAAGCTGACATAAGTCTGCCCTGAGGCTGAAGAGTCTCATCCTCTTCTAGCCTTGGCATGGCATCTTCTGCTCTGGCACTCGTCATCCCACAAATGTAGTTTGGATATGACTGGCTCACTAGTCTGAGAAAAAAGCAGTTGTGGGTTTTTTTTTTTTCTTCTTCCTTTTTCTTTTTTTATTTTTACTCTGTGCTGCTTCTGTGTTGGTTCACCAGTCTTGTCCACTCAATGGCTATCTAATTCCTCAGGCCTTTTGGCAGATTTTCTGTCTTAGACTTTCTACACAGCTAGAAGGTGAGGGATAAAAGAAAAAAAAATTAAAGAAACAAATGGATGCCAAGAATGGACAGCTGATGCTAGTAGAACTACATTATAAAGCAGAGACCTCCATACATCCATCTGTGAAAGCCTTTAAAAAAGGCAGTACATATCCTTTTTTTTTTGTGTTGTAACTGTATGGCTTGCTGTATTTGCATAAGCATGAAGTTAGACTAAAATTAGACATTATTACCCTTTCCTAGCTAGAAGTCATGAATTTGTTTAGCTGCAGCTGTTCTACCCAGGTAAAGCAGATCCCTAGGATAAGCTGACCAAAAGTAAGTTTGCCTTTAAAATCCCTATTCACCACAGTGGAGTCACTCAGGCTTTCTCTTCCTAACAGGAAGATCCTGAAGAGAAATCTTTTAAAGAGTTAAACTTACTTTTTAACTTTGCATAATTAAAATGATTCACTACAATGCTTCTATTAAGAGTCATAGTTTTTGCAGCTGATGCATCTTTAGGAAGATAAATGTAATGTTTCAGTGTCTTTGTTCACACAATTCTATAGCTTAATCAATGATGAACAGTGTGATATGTACAGTATTGCTATTTCTTAAATTATTCAATTGTATTATTTTTCACATATTTCTAGTACTTCTTATACCTTAACATCTATACCTAAACAATAGCAACTGTTGCTATGGTATTGTTCTCTCTTATAGAAGGACATTGTCAACCATAAACTATATTTCTAACCTTCTCAGCTATTAAAGGAGGTAACACCTCCTTTCTTTCTGATGAAATTGTATTATGTCTCATGATAGATGTTGTTAATTTGATTTTCAGGGCTAGAGTGGTTCCAGAACTGATTAATCTATTTGCATAAAGTCTCAGTCTCGTGCCTGTCATGGATAGGCTGTGTTCATTATTAAAATAATGAGTTTTGGAGGAATCACTCAGTGTTAAAGAATCTCTTCCTCTACTCTTTCTGCCTTTGCTTTGTTATTTGTATTGTGATAGCAGGCACAGCAAGCTGGATGTTGGCTACACGCTCAGGATGAGTGTGTAAAACACTGTCTGTAAAACAACAGGACTCACAACCAGATTCCAACCTCTGCGGATTCTCTACCAGCACAGAAAATTTCCAGTGTTTGGACAGTCATATTGGAGTCAATGTTTTGGTTTAAAGTATCAAACTAATAAAATGGTCTTTGAAACAGAATAAAGATATTTCAAAAATGTTGACCTTAAGTGAAATAAATATTCCCAAAGTTTACTAGGTCTTCTTCTGTTCTTGTTGAAGGCTTTATTTTGCAGAAAAAACCCAAAGAATAAGAATGAAATCTTTGACTTAGGCAATTTTTTGTTTTCTTTATATGATGTGTCCTTTTTCAGTGCATTCAATGATAAAATAAATAATAATCTAAAATGTCTAAATATCTCCATGGTTTTGGACTTCATACAGTAGACCATGAGGTGTGGACAGAAATGTGAAAAAACCTGAACAGAAGGAATTTACTAGTTACTAAAGCTAGGAGCCAGATTGAACCATTAGGCATGTGAACATAAATCTGGAGTCATGCTCTCAAGAGCAATCAGATTGCTCCAGACTTACACTTTAGCTACCTGAGATCAGCATGTGGCAAAGGGTTTTTTCTGTAAGTACCTTGTTGTAATTAGTACTGTCAGTAATATATCAAGACTGTCAGAGTCTCCAAATTTTGATAAATACCTTGAAATGTAAGTTTTTTCATCAGGCATTCTTTATTTTGAATTAAAAGGAACAGAGCTGCATGGCAGATTCAGTTTGCATTTAATTTCTTTCAAGCTGTATCATAAACACTGAAACAATAATTTGAAACAATGTCTAATGCTGAATTAGAACCTTTCACCTTCCTTTCCCCATCAAGATATTTTCTATTGCCTTTACATAAAAGATGGAACAGCAATTGTATGGAGATTGATATACTGAGAGATGAACTTTTTCTACAGTTAACCATCATGTATGAATAGTATTTATTGGGCTAGTCTAATAGTACGCCTGCAGCATCATGTCTGAAATGATTGCTTTAATTCCCAAAAATGTTGTTAATACATAAAAATTAATTCTTTAGGGAATTTAAAAACAGCAATTTCCTAGCTATATTTCCAGGTAAATTCTACATGAGAAGTTATATTGCTCCCTTGTAAAGAAAATCTTCACTGGTGGGTTTTCATGCCAACTGACTCATATTTGGACAGAGTTTTCATGTCCTCGAGTTGTCAAACGTTTCTGTGGTCTCTTTATTCTCTTTTATTTTAACATTAGAATTTCTGCTCAGTTTTAGGAATTAACCAAAGTCTTGCTGTGATTTTCTTCCTAATACAAACATCATGTTCCCTAAAATCTTAGCCCTGTCAAAGGCATTTTTTTCTTTAGGCTAGCCTTCATTTATTTTTTCACTACTGTAACTTGATTTTCCTAATAGAACATTTCCTTACAGCTTTTTCTGTCTTAGTAGCAAACAATGACTTTCCAATCAGCCGTGATAATTTTGCTTCTCTTTCTTGATATACAAGAAGGGGAAAATTTTTCCTCTCTTTTAGACTTCCTCATCTAGGAATACAAATTTTAAAAAGATATTATTATATGGGAAAAAATCCCAAACTATAAAAATTTCTTTGGGGAAATGATGATTCATAACAAATTCAGGTAAAAGTATTGGATTGCAAAATTTCAAGTACATGCTGTATGGTTTTTTGCATCTCTAAAAAAGGGATGGTTTATGGTCCTTGAAGGTCTGCTTCAGGTGACTGATCATAAAATGGATTTTTAAAAGGGAAATTACCAGCTTAGGAATCTTGGGTATCTTAGGAAAAAATAACCTTCTTGAGGACTGCTGAAGAAATCATGGGAGTATGCAGAAGGAAAAAGGCCTCACTTTATATATGTACCAGAATAAAATTAAAGTAAAGGCTAAAATGGTGATTGATATCTGAAACAAAAGAGTAGGTAAAATGGAAAGTTATTAAGAAAGGGTCCTGATGTTTGACTTTGGAAAGGGTCCTGGAGACATCTTCAGTGGAGCCAAAATACTGGAAGTGAAGTTGGAAGGCACCCACGTACAGAAGAGGAAACTCATGCATTTGTTGTAGGAAGTGCATGTCATGATTTTAGAGACTGAGGGGATATCTGAAATGGAAAGGAGTCAGAAAGGAGTAAAGAAACTGGGGAATTTTCCAAAACAGAAAAAGGAAATGTAAGACAGTGAGAGACTGAGACTGGTGATGAAGGGCTATATAAGGAAAGAAGGCAAACTGTAACTGGGGCAGAAGAGAGAGTTAAATATCTAGTACAGAGTTGAAAACTACTGGTAACTGCAGAGACCTGCCAGGGCAGGACTGAAACATATGGTGTTCCCAACATGTCAAGTTTGAGGAGCAGTTACTCAGATTTGGCAGTTTACACTAAGAGGATCAGCTCTTAGGTTTATTGTTATCACCATGACAGAGAGAGGCAGCGTTTCTTTTAAAGATACTATCACCAAGGAATTAATTAGCTTTGACAGAAGTCAGTTTGACAGTGGTACTCGAGTGAATATGATAGTCAAAAGGGAAACAATGTCAACAGACAGAGCAAGATTATCCTTTTTGCCAAGCATTAGACAAATATATTCATTGGCTCATACAATGAATCAGGATGTCTTCAAACTCTTGGATTATACCTCATTGCTTTGCTATATTATACCTCATTGCTGTGCTGTGCAAAAGCTGAAATTTTAGCAGTCCATTCACAGCAAGATGAATTAATGATTGGCAGAGAAACAAGAAACACAGAAAAATAATTCAGATAATTAAAGGATCAAAGCAATTTGGGCTCTGGTGAGGCAAACAAATAATTTAAAATTTGAAGGGGAAAAAGAGCATAAGAAATAAGAACAAACCCAAATATTAACTTGGAGCAAAACTAGAAAAATATGTTCTTTTTTAGTTCTTTTCTCTCTTCAACTTGCAACTCAGTTGCAAAGGAGGGAGATTTTGAAGTTTATTTAATTTACACTGTCTAAGACAAATCAAGGATACTATATAAGTAAATTTTTTTTTAATGTGGGGTTGTTTTATCTACAAAAGATTGTTCCTATACATAGTGACTGAAATAGAATGTGTATGCAGTGAACCTGAAAGTGCAATTGAAATTTCTTATATATGTAATAAATGCACATAAAAAAGTTAGTCTCAAGGAATCTCAATAACAGTTGATCATAGTGCCAAACAGATTCTCATCAAATTTAGTTTTTGGTAAGAGGACCTTAAATGACATTGCAGACTGTTTTCATACAGCTTGGATTCACCTATGAGAAAGAGATATATAGTAGAATTTCAAATATGATCTGAAATGAAGCCTGCCATAGGTATATCTACCTTTCAGAAACATTGCATCTTGCACAATTCATGCTTTCAAACTTCTCTCTTTCAAGAACACTGGAGGATTTTGTCCTGCCATCCCTTCTGTCCATCTTAATTCCTGTCATGGGAAAATGGCACTGTTGAATCATTGATATTTCTTGTATTTCTGTTGAGAGACCTGTTTTCCTATCCTTACTTCCTTACATCATTAGTTTGTACCTTAGAAAAATGCATCCTTCTGCTTTCATTTCTATGCTATCAAGAGATTTCTAGGCAAAACAAATACTTCCTAGTTTTAAACTCTGCGCCTTGCAATGGACTTATTCTATTAACTGAATGTTTCAGCTGCAGTGTGTTGGAGAGGACTGCAGCCTTGACTTATGGGTCACTGTTGTATTAGGGCCTAGGTCTTGAAAGAAACATCTTAGTTTTGTTTTGTACTAAATATGAGCTTCCTCTGACAGCATCCATGGGTCACCATGTGTGATCTCAGTGAGTCTGATCACTCCATTAGGTGGGTTGTGACAACACAGAAAAATAAGTGTCCCAGAAGCCAGTTACCAAGTACATAATAACCCAAGTAGCAGGGGGTGATATTCTGGGGAAAGACATTCAGAATATACCAAAATGACTCCATTAAAAAGTTGAAGTCATCTTCTATACAACCTCAGCAGGTGGTGCTGGAGGGTGACTTGGTTCTCATGAGGATACTAGAGCAAATAGTACATATAAAGAGATAATAACATTGGTCTCAGCTGTAGATTTAACAATGATTATGAAACCTGGATTTCTTTCTGATAGGCGTTTCTGTGCACAGAAATGTTAGCCCTTCTTGTACATTCTCCCTTAATTGCTATTACCAGAAAACTATCTTTTTTTTTTGCTTAGGAAACAATAAAGCTCTTCCTAAAAGTGTGTTTTCTTGCACTCTGTGTTACAGGGGATTTTTGAAGGATTTTTCTATAACATAACACAGAAAAATTTGAATGTGAATCTGATTTTTTCCAAATTTGGGAGTATTTGGATCTGAGTTTTGCATAACTACTTAGTGAAACACAGAATGACAGAAAGTTACTAAAATGAGACTTGTTTTTTTCCTTAAGCTGTCACAGATCAAATTACAAGTTATGAGTGGGAAGGAGGGGAGAGGGAAGAGAAAAACAGAATTATGATATTAGACCTTTGAAGAAAGTGGAGTGTTTCTGACAGAGAAAGTGGAAAAAGTTTAGAGACAAGTTAATGTAAAAAAAGAAAGATTATTGGGTGATAGTTTCTCTCTCGGTATGTGCTTCAGTTGATCAAAAAATGGCTTGCAGATAGAGGCTGTTACGAAAATCAGTAATAGTGACCATAAAAAATTGATTTCTCAGATATAAAGAGTGGCTTTGGTCCAAAAATCAAATTGAATATTAAATTACAGAAAGCAGTAATATAGCAAGATAATTGCCAGTATGTTCAGATGAGATAACAGATAACAGAAAATTACTCATTTAGAAAATGACAATAATATATCAAAAAACACTTTTTAAAGTCACTATTTTTATTGTCTACAGGGAATAAAAACATATTTTAAGAAAATTAAGATTATGCCAGATTTTCTGGAATAAGAATTTAATAATGGCTGGATAACAAAGACCTTGCAAAAAGGTCTTATTTAAATTCCTACTGAATATATTTCTTTCAAGATGACTTAGATGATCATAATTTAGTGGTTTTATAATGTCTTGCTTTACAATACCTGAAAGCAGATACACATGAAACAACAGGAACGCTTTGGGACAGAGCTCAGGATGAAAGTGAGCCCAGACCTGGTGAAGGTATGGTGAATGTCATGACTGCAGCAGGCTGAAGCCATGTGACTGGGATAAACCATCTCCTGACATGGACCAACGGGTCTGAAGAGAACGATGTTGCCCCATCTTGCTGTAGCCATAGGATTTGTCTCTTTTTCCTTTGCCTTTTAGCAGTTGCACCAGGATGGTGCTGGGGCTATGTCTAGAGACTAGAGAATAGGGTTGAAAAAGGACAGCCAAAAGAGGCCCTATCACTTTCTGTCAATGTAAACCTGCCCCTGACACCGTAGCTGGGTGAGATTCAGGTAGCTGAAATTCAGCATCTACATGAGTGCTCTACATCTAAGCTCCTTTTTTAATCAGTGAAGGTCCAGCCAACATCTAGTGGAATATCTGCCCAGGTTTCTTTGGCTGCACTGAGGTTCCACTATATGGACATCAGCCTCTGCATGCGGTCTTCTTCTAGTACAAGGTACTATGTTTAAAGGCATAAAGCAGTTCTTTGTTTGTTGAATGTGTGCAATAGATAGTCAGGACTAATGAGCTCCTAGGGCAGGCAGTATTATGCTTTTCATCTCCACTAAACTGACAATGAGATTTTGTTGATCAGAAATCATGTCAGGAAGGGAAGAGTGATCCTCTGGTGTTCACTGATTGGCCTGATCCTTGTTGCTTCTGACTTGTTATCTTCTGACTCCCAGGTGTTTCACTAAGACCTCTATATGTTTCCTGATCACAGCTTTTCCTTTGAGCTGTGGTCTATGGACGTTCTCACACTTCTTCCTTATAACTTAGCAATATCTTAAGAAGTCTGAACTGTTCTTATGCAGTGGAGATCTGTCAAAGCTAGACCTGAGGAGCAGGTAGACAGAAAGCTGGGGAGATAGGAAGAATATCTAGGTGATCCAGGAGAAAAGGCAGGCAGACACTGGTCCTATGGGGAATTGCACACTCTGGAGAGTAAGCCAGGCAGAAGACTGGAAATGGTTTTAAGTGTCAGTCAACTGAATTAAGTCCTATACAAGGCAAATGTAAATGCCCAGTACACCTGCAGACATCTATGTGTGGATGCTTAAATGTAGGCATCTGAATCTTGAAAGGAATCTTTCCCTAGATGCCTTGCTGAGAACAGCCACCCAGATGCTCAATAGCATAAACTGGGTGAGATGAATTTAGGCTCATGTGCTAGGGTGACTTTATGATCCTTGTATCCCCAGTCATCTGTTAGTTCTGCACCTTTAATACTGCTTTGGAGAGCGAAAGTGGGGAAAAGAAGAGATGAAGAGTAGGATTGTCTGTGAAGAACCTACCCTCCAAAATCATTGGATCATTCCAAATGTACCCTTTTTTGTCTGCTACATTTGGATGCTGCTTTGTTTTATGTTTGTCAGACTCTGCCTATTTCATTTATTCTGGAAATGCTGGCTGTTCATATATCAGACTAGCATTTCCACAGGCTTTCTAGGATAATGGAGAATCATTCCAATTTAGCCAGTGCAAGATGATTTGCCCTCTCCTTCTGACTCTAGCAGCTGCTGTCTTCCATGGCTCTGGCTTTGGGGTTGTTGCTAGTCACACTATATTTTCTTCTTTATTTTGCAAAGATGTCTTTTTAGTATAAGACTACCATTTATGATGCTTGCAGCTGCCAGTAAAAATCCACACCCAGTAAAATTCTGGGTGCAATGTATATAAAAAAAGTATGCAGGAGGGACAAGGGATAGATGTGTCAATTGTGTTTTCATGTCAAATGCAAAAAGGTGGGCCTGGGACAGAAAACTAGAGGAGTACTGTAGGTCCCTATTCCCCTTGTGAAAAAAAGAATGTTCACAGGGAACATCTTGCTCTTCAGAATTAAGGCTCATTTCATCTTTGTATTGAGTAGGAAGGAAATGGATAACCCATACATATTGAACTGGACTAATTTAAATTTAATTAAATGCATAAGGGATTATTTATTTTAAAAAATTAAGGGTAATTCTTTGTATTTTTCTGAGTTGATCACCTAAGGTGAGCCTTTTAATTGTTCTGTGTAGATTGCATAGATACTTAATAGAACACCCTGACATAGCTACATTTCTTGCAACTGAATGGAAAACAGTAATTATTGAAACAAAACAGCTTAAAAATATGTGAAAAACAGTTCAGTGACATTAGTTCCACTGACTGCTAGCAAGAAGCAAATTCAATTTTACACTGTCAGATAAGGTACAATATAAAAAATATAACACTAACTAAGCCTAGAGTATTTATAAATTGCTCAGGAGGTGATGCAGGACCAGTTGCCTGAAAAACTCATGGTGGTTTTGTTCCTTTCCAGTCTTTACTTTCATCTACACAGGGAACAAGGGTGAAGTGGCTGTTTGTCTGTAAATGAAACTTCCATAGAATCAGGTGTGCTCATGCTTATACTGAATCAAGCAGAGACATGTGCCTGAAAGTCCAGAGTCCATGTGGGGATTTCAGGGATTTGGTATCAGTCTGAGTAGGTGCTTCATTACATTTTGGTAGTCCTTGCTTGGTATTGTCTGTGACTTGTTTTCTTTCTCCTCCCAGCAGTTCTGTCTGTGTACTCAGGTTCCAGGGAATGGAGCCTGGACTTCAAGATATTTGTAAAATGTGCTTCCTCCCACCCAGGTCATACATGGCAGAACACTATTTACAGTATTTCATCCTCCCTTATTTGTGAGCCTGATTATATTAGAGAGGTAATGAACAATGACCAAGGAAATAGGTTGTCACAACAAAGGAAGCCTTTGGGGGTTTTCTGTCTTTTTAATTTCCAGGGAAAAAAAAAAAAACACAAACTTGACTGCAGATGCACTGTGTAGTATAATTTTAATAAAATGTAAAATGTAGTATAATTTTAATAAAATGGCTTTAGCTTACTGCAGGGGAAGTTTTTTCTTTTTACCTTGTGTTGGCCTACCAGAAACACTGATATTTCAGAGGCATCTGAAAAGAGAGCATGAATTCCAAACCAGTGTGTAGCCTTTTCTGGATGTATGCAAAGAAGATTTTTAAAGAAGCTAACAAAAGGTCAGATAAAAGAGGCTGTGTCTTATCATGAAGGTGAACCAGAAGCTGGCTGTCCCTGACAACCTATGGAGAAAAATTCTTCCATATGGCTGATTTGAAAACTCCACATCACAGAGGAGTAGCTAAAATGTGGAAAGATGGTCATAGATGGCAAGAGTGCAGTTTGATAGCTAAGTTGCAGATCTGCAACATTATTCTCCCCTGCCTGCCCCGAGGCTGGAGACCCACTGAAATGAAAGATAAAGACATTGTCACCTTTTCTCCATTGCTGGAATAGATGATTGTCTGATACAAGAGCCATGAAATATGAACTGGAAACCACTCTTAAAGAAATGAAAGAAATATGAAACTCTCTGTCAGAGGTCTACATCCACAGCCTGTCCCATCCTCCTCTCACACCTATTTCCCCATCCCTGTGACATCATCCCAGAGGAAAGGCATTAACAGTCATGGAACTGATTTCTGGTGACTTATAATTCTTATGAGTGTTATTTACAGAAGAAATTGTTTAACTTGTAACAGACACACCATTCTAGTTTGATGTTGAAGTACAAAATGTTAAAGGGAGGCTGTTAAGAACTGGGGGAATTTTTTTTAAATTGAGAAAAACCCTTTGATTTTTCTTTGTAAGAAGTTCTATAGGTTCTGATCAGGTCAAAGCAAAATGACTTATTCTGCAGGAGAAAGAATAGCATAAAAAGTATGTAATGGATGGATGTCACTTGTGATGAACTGACCTTAACCTCCATTCCCCATTTCCCTGCACTGCTGGGGACATTGAGTTAGACCTGGGAAGGAGAGATGGGTGGGGGGAAGGTGTTGACAAGATTTATTTTACTTCTTTTTATCCTGGTCTGCTTTTGCTGCTAATATCCTCAATTCCAATCTGTTTTGCCAGTGAGGGTATTTGGTGAGTGATCTTTCCTGGTCCTATCTCAGCTCATGAACCCTTTGGTATATTTTCTCTCCTATGTCCAGTTGTAGAGGGGAGTGATAGAGTGGCTTTGGTGGGTCCCTGGCATCCAGCCATGGTCAAAACACCAAAACATCTGTTCATTAATGCAAGCTTTTGTTTTGCTTGTTTTATAGCCTAGCCATGGAGATTTGAAGGCTAAGTCTGCACAACCCAGATATAGTCCAAGGCTTTTTACTACATTAGAAAGAAAGCTGAGGGACATGTGTAAGTCAGCTTTATTTTCCTCTGTGAGTAGAAATAATGCAGTTACTACATTTTTGTTCTATGAAATTTATGAAAAAGTGAGTATGTTTTGTCTTTCTGAGCTATGTACTTGTCCTGAAGGTAAGAACTGCAGACTTTTTCAAACTTTTCAAAAATTTATATCTCCTTTAACCATGCAAATCCTATGCAACAGGTAAAAAAAAAGAAAAAAAATTACCTTTGAAAACTTTTTTTACAATAGTACTCCTTTTGATGAGTAATTTTTTTATGTACCTTTTGACTTAAGACTTCCATCTTTTCACCACAACCAAAATAATGAGAAAGGTACTTAAAAAGTGAAAGCTAAATTTCTCTTGAAATTGCTTATTTAATCAGCTGAGTACCAAGCCAATACATGAAATAGAACTAATCCCAGAGAAGCTGACAACACCTTGTTTTCACCACAGTTCTTTTATTGGATCTTGTTTGCTGAGAAATGTAAGGGCATGAAGAATTCACATTTAGAATTTAGGTTTTGTTTAAAATGAGCAAAAATTTGTTTCCCTTTTTTTTCCTCATGAATCCAGCAGGAAATGGCAAACTAACAATAGAGATTCTTTATTTTCTAGATATATATGAATCCTCTATGACAAGTAATGAGTTAGCTTTCAGATCCTCTCTAGCTGAAACTTTGGTCTGTGTATGGTTTTTGATGGAACAAAACTAAAAATTTGCACCTTTAGAGAGAGAAAAGCAGCAATTAATAACAGTAGCAAATGTATGGGAGTTCAACAGTATCTGTTGGGTAAGAATGGATATAAATATTCATATGCAAATATAAAATAGATCAGAATAAAAAATTATGTATTTAAAAAGCAATTGTATCTTACAGTGTAAATTATTTATATGCACATATTTGCACACTTCTTAGACATGACATGTGCTTAAGCCCTGAAGTTAATCTATTTTCTGACTCATTTTGGTCAGCAGTTGATCCTGATCTGACCCCTTAGCTGAAAGTTTAATTCTGTCAGAATACCACTTTTTGTAGTGGTTTTGAAACCCAAAAGCTACAATGCTGGCTTGCACATAGACCTAGTTTTATCTCCAAGTTCTAGCTTCACTCAGCTCCTCTTTGAGGGAGTGCTTTTCTGCCCAAAAATGCAGATGTGGAAATTCGTCTGCTCCGGTGGCACTTCAGTGGAAACAGAATGGTTTCTAAATAGACCTGATGATCACACCAGTGTCTTTTCTGCTACTTTATCTCACCCACAGGACAGCGCAGGAGACAGGGAGTCTCATGACTCAACAATTTGCTATGGGTTACCCCTGGTATGCAAAGCATGAAATGAAATTGCCCAGGTGGACAGCTGGCCAGCATTACATTTTGTTTGGATTTGGCTCTTCTCCAGTAACAGGGGGAACTGAAATAGGAAGATTTGTACTAAAATAGGATTAAAAAAAAGATGCAAATTCGAGGCCACCCCAAGTCTTGGTAAAAGAAGAAGAGTAGAAATTGCATTAATATTGTGCCCCTACAATAGTCAAAAGATTTAATCCTAAATTTGCATTATTTTGAATCTTGGAATAGAGTAAATTTATAGTGAATTTTTAGTCAGAGTAAGTTACTGTTTGAGGTTGTTCTTTAACCTGCTAGGCTAGTGAAATTCACAAACTGAGTTTTCAGAACTGTGGTTTTTCTGATATCAGTGACCTCTCCTTTTTCCCAAAAGATACAGTATGTATCTTTGAGGAAGGACTGTGAATGGAAGTGGTTGGGATTATATATTTGTACCAGTGATCTGAAGGATAACATGAAATGATAACAGGAAAAAGGAGAAAGTGCAAGGGCAAATACCTCTACTTTAATTCAGCACAAGGTCCTAGATTTAGGTGTTCTGTGGATGGATTTGTTCATTGTAACACACTAAGGAAATAACTCATACTAGAAGAAAAGGGGTTTGTGTTGGCTATTTTTCTTTCTTTCTGCCAGTGGCCAGCACAAGCCCCTCAAATGCAAATTTATTGCCATGGTATGAAAACAATCTATACAGGCTATGATTGTCTATACATTTCCATTTACATCCTAACAGAAGAAAACATGTGCAAGGGCTAAGTGAGATACTGCCACATACCTGATATTGGTGTTATTCACATGGCTTTCCAATACTTTTTTAGCCTTGCTAAAATTTGTTTTCAGTATTATTGACAGACCATGCATTTCACAGTGTGATTGTACATTGTATGGAAAATTATTTTTGTATTGAATTTCTCTTTCCTATCCAACTTTTCATTTCTATGACTAACTGATATTCTTGCATTCTAAACAATGCAAATAGAAATTCCTGATAGATCTTCTCTGTAGAAATAATAGCTTTGAATATTTTATCATGTTCATTTCTGTTCTCATTAGTGAAAAGATTTTAAATTTTCATTTAAATATTCAGTCATGTACTCTTTTTAATTTGCATTGGGTGTTTGTGGAAAACTCTTCTGCTCCATTAACCATGAGACTAAGTGATGGCAGTCCAACTGAGTTTGAAACACTGCCTGCTATTATTTTATTAGAACAATTTTGGAATTATTTTTATCCCATTCTTCAGTAATCTTGTTAAATATTTCCTTTGCCTCCAATTACTGCTGCACACTGGGTGAAAATCTTAATTAACTAGAGTGCAATGACATTCATGTCTACTTCCTGACCTGCAATCATCACTTTAGACCCTAAATGGGGTAAAAATATTTCAGTGTTTCACCTCTAATGTTTGTTTTTATTGGTATGGATGTTAATTTGTCATTATGATTCACTGCAGTTTTTCATGTCTTCTGAAGGCTTTTCATGCTGCTTTCTGATTCTAACAGAACTGTTCTATCTCATTACAAACTGAGCTGCCTTGGTATTCCCTCTTGCTGCATTCTAAATCACTTGCATGTGTATTAAATATCAAACCTGGTAAAGCAGGTAAAGATAGATCATCACGAAGTTATAATGAAGAAAGAAATATAATGCAGTTGAATCCCCTAATTTAATTAGCAGTTTCTACCCAGTCATCAATTAATGGTTTTCGTTTTTTGCCTTTTACCTCAAGACCAAGCCTGCCTAGTTAGCATTCTGTGGAACACCTGTCAAGGTTTATCAGAATAAAAAAAGCTTTCAAGAACTTAATGACACTAAGGAGATGGAACAATAATAATAATTTTGGTTTATGTCTCCCTCTCCTTTAGTTAGTATAATCAGAAGAAAAGGAAAAGGAAAAGGAAAAGGAAAAGGAAAAGGAAAAGGAAAAGGAAAAGGAAAGAAAGATATTACTTTTTTGATTAAGAACTTAATATATCAGTAAAACATGGCCCAAGTCAGTAAGTACTGTAAATAAATGAGTTGTTTTGACAGGTTTGTAAATACACATTTAAAAATAAATGTGTGTATTAACCTTGCATATCACTGCATATCTAGATCTTCTTGCATGTATAATTTTTAATTGGCAAATATGTCTATACTAGAAGTATCTTCATCAAATCCATGACTAAGAATTGCATCTGCATTTATACTATTTAAGGATAAAAATAGGTCAGTAATATTTGTTTAGTCTGCTTTCAAATCCTTCTGTCACTCTTCTAAATATATGATGGATAACTTCTCATGCTCCTATTTGAAATTATAGATGAGATGCTGGTACTAAGGAGTCAACGAGTCAAGTTTTGTTGATTTCATTTGGGCCGTTGCTTCACTCTCAGCTTAAACCCAGTAGTTTTTAATTAAAGAAATACTATATTATCAGTAAATTTGTCTTTTGTTATGAAGGAAAGAACATCAGTAGAGTAAATAGAGTATTACTAACCCCTAAAGCAGAGGGAACAGTCAATAAAAAAAATTTAGTAGAGAAGATACTCATCAAGAAACAACTGAATGAATTTATACATTTCTGTGTACAAATATATGTGGTTAGAAATGTTACCAGCATCTGAACTATAACAAACATAATGTACAGAGAAAGCTAAAAAGACATGAACATAGACATCCAAGCTACAAACCCTTCTAAAATATTTATTTTGGAGAAGTCTCATTACAAATTGCAGACTGGCTGAGATTGTGTGAACAGGAAAAGAGAACATGCATTCCTTAGCAGCTCTGCTTTTTTTTTGTCTAACAATTTCTATGGCCCAGAAGCCTTAGAACTTCATAAGTAAATTGCTGCTTTTCTTCAGGGAGGCTGACTGTAATGTTAATCTTACTTTAATTTGCTTTTTGTACCATATGACATAGAAATTTTTGAAGAGAATGAGAAGTTTACAATCTCATATGCTGGCATGGGTTTTTACACTAATACAAATAATAAATTATATTTTTTAAAGAATTTTAGAATATAAATTAGGTTTGATGAAACAGAGAGTGGGAAAAGAGGGAAAAAGTACTGTGTAAATAGTAGAAGAGCAAAACTGTAAAGTAAAGTAGACATGTGTGATGAATATACCTTGACACTGAGAACTAGAAAGTTTTCTACACTGATAAATATGATTTATCTGTAGCATGTTCTCAGCCTGCATTACTTGTAAAGGGATCTAGGGATTGTCTAAAATACTGCATGAACATCAGTATGCCTTTTCAACTTTATTTTGATTAATTTCACTTACAAGTAAGTATACTTTTTGCTATTCTAACTTTATTGATGAACACAGTTACCAGTATCCATCCTTATCCTCTGTGTATGTTTCCTATAACTGACGAGCTTTAGAAGAACTTTCTGATTAATTCTCATAACTTTTTAAAATGAGTCTAATTGATTGTGCCTGCATAGTCACTGCTTAAGTGCAGCTGGGAAATAATTCAGCTGAAGTCGTAAGATTACTTTGTGATTGTATTTTTTTTAATACACAGTCTGTAGTGTTGCAGATTTGATAATAACAGAATTTCAAATAAATCTACTATGCAGTTTCCTGGACTTGAGGCTTTTCTCTTCCTGCACTTCCTTCAGGCCATGTATTCTTTACAACTAAAGGGTATTTTCTGTGAATTGTTCCCACGAGTCACAAACTGCCTAAAAAAGCAGTAGTGCTATGACAGGCGGTAAAAACCTAGAAAATCAGTTGCAGAGGCTTGTATTGACCTAGCAGGAAACTTAGGATTCATGTATATGGAAATGATACCAGCTCTTCAAGAGAAGAGAGAAGACAATTTGCTGGTGATTCACTTGGAAAGGAAGCCTCTAAAAAAGGAGTCTACCTAAAGTAGACACTCAGGTAAACCTCCTTGCCAGTCCTTCAGATGCTCTGAGAAAACTGGATCATAAAAGAAAAGATCTGGATCCTGTTTCCAACTGGTTTGGTAAAACCTCTCTAGGAGTGAAGCGAAAATGGAGCAGTCAAATGCAAAAGATTTGATGTTTACTAAAATGAAAAATATATTGAGTGGTCATATTAATCATACTCTGATATTACTGTGATGTGTGTTCCACTAGAGGGAGAGGGGACCTAGGCTTTAGTACTTCTGCAGTAGAGCAGCAGGATTGTGGAAAGGCTGATAAGGGACTTACACCAAAGGGAAAGCCAGAGCAAGCTGCATTTTTCCATCCTACCAGACATCTGCAAGAAATTCCTCTGTGTGAAGTGGTAAACAGAGGAAATCAACAGGTAAGGGTGGTGGAAGGAAAAAAAAGGCTAACAAAATCTGAAAGCAAAATATGTAATTTGACCTGATGACATTGATTCTGGAATGAAGAGCAATCTAGGATATAGGAACCTTATAAGATCAAAGTTGGATTCCATCTAGTTTAACACTGCCAAAAGCAGAGTGCATTTCATTAAAGAAAGAAGACTGACAGAAGCTCTGACTGAGAGTTTTTTACCATTTGAAAGTTTTGAGGGACAAAAGTGATATGGCCCAGAAAGAACAATATGATAACAAGTTATTTGAAACATAAAGTGCTTGACTTCCTCTACAGCAGCAGAAGATGCTGCAACAGAAGGTAGGCAAGCCCTAGGCTATTATGTTTATCCCCTTTCTTATTTTCCAATACTGCCTTGCTTACAGATTCAAATGGCCCACATCTTGTAGTGTCTGAGATCAAAATGATTGTCTAATAAATGTATAATAAAGATGACACAATTTTCATTAAGCATTGAATGGCTAGGTTTTGGGGTAGTAAGGACATCTGATTGCACTCCGATGATCTGTTATTTGATGTGCAGCAACAAAGGTAAAAAAAGGGTCACCTTTATTTAATATGAAAGAGTGGAGGGGAGGGTGATGACTGGATTTATGCTGGTAATTAACAGAACAGTAAGACGACTTGCCAATGTCCCTTCAGTAACACCAGGACTTTTTCTCACCTTCCTTAAACTTGACATATATTGTACTATTCAAACAGTTTCACTTTCCAACTGTAGAAATGAGGCAACTTTGCTCAGGCTTGGAACAATGACAAAGAAGTGAAGACAATCGGCATTAAAAACAATGGGCAGGAAATAAATGCCAAACTGTGAATGCTGTGAACATCAATTTCTAACCATGTTGGTGTGGTGCCATTTGTCTAATGTCTGGACTAATTTTCCTAAGTATTGTGGCGGCATGAGGTGAAATAAATTCATGTTGCTGGTTTTGCCCTTTTCTAACTAATGTGAAGTCCATTTCCATTTCATTGTCCAGTATCAATGAAAGTTGTTCTTTCTAAAGGATTCTAAAAGGAAGCCACTACTTGAGTACAATTAAGTAAACACTGTCAATATATCCTTGAGAGAAAGCTGACAGGCTCACTCTCCAGTTCTGATGAGCAATCCATTCTCACTCACATCCACCTGATAACTCTTTTCCTTCTGTTATCTGAGCCACACAAAAGATCCAGGCTAAACACATGCCAGGACATGTTCAGTCATCATTTTGCAACTCTTATATATAAGGTTTATGAGAATCCTGATCTATGTTCAAAGTCATAAGTACACATAATTGCTCAGCATGACAGCCGTTGATGCTGGCAAGGACTGTGGGTGGCTTTCAGTACTATATGAGGTCTTCTAACTAATATCTGAGTTTTTCTGGTTGATTCCCATACAAGCTTGCATTCTTTTACAACTAAAATAAAACTGAATTTTATATTTAAATTTTTATATTTAACATTATTAAATATAATGTTTAAAAACAAAAGCTAAATGTCACACCTTGCAGGAGATGAGACTCTTTAAATTAAATAATTGTTGCTTTATTCAGGAAACTACTGGTGTGTGAAGCTGACACCCTTACAATAGCTGTATTGAGAAAAGAAACATTCTTTTCTTTGCACAAAATGATCCAATAATGCTCTGGCCAGCCTAGAAAAAGAATAAGTAGAACTGCTTTTTTTAGTTTAATTAGTAGAATTAATTATCTGAATAGTGCTTCTCTGCTTGCATACAGCCTGTCCTACCAAGAAGCAAAATTAATGCCTTTATAAAAAAGTGTTCTGAACAAGGCAGGTCCTTATCTGACTACTCAAGCTGGCTTCTGACTCTGCCCAGTGGACAATTCAGGATCACTTCCAAGGTGCTTGTCATACACAACACAAAATATTCACATGAATTGGAAGCTACATGACTATCATGGTACATAACTTTTTTTTTTTCTGTGTCTAGAGGTCTGGCACAAGTAAACCACTGAAGTGCCACTAACATCCAAGGAAAACCAAGGAAACAGTATGCCTTATTAAACATACTGAGTAAAAGAGGATTGGGATTGTGTTTGTGGGAAGCAATTCAATTAAATCAATACTCAATTAAAGCATAAGAATAGTTAAAACAAGCTAAAACTAAATACATTTGAAGTGTGTAAAATTTCCTACATCTTTATGACAGGTGCAGTGATATCTAAGTTACAGTACAATGGCATCTCCAGCACTCTCTTGAAACATGCTCTATTATTACTCAGTATCTGTGAAATATAAGACAGATACACTAGTGATCTTCATCAATTTCCCCCTCCCCCATACCTGATTTGTATTTCTATTTGCCAAAGACTGTTTTCCCCGACAGATCTAATACTTGCAGTGTTGAAGTGTCACATTCAAAAGCAGTGTATTGCAGTGGTGATTCTTGTGTAAATATTGTGTTAGTGAATGTTCTCTTAAGACCAATCTAACTAAGACAGAGGTCCAAGTCTATCCTTCTTGGAAGCGCCACTCCTTTTTACCCAAAAGCAAGCACATACACTCCAGGAAACCATTTTTTCCTACTTGGAAGGGGAATGATCTAGTGAAAATTACCCGAATGATATGTGACGTGAAGAGTGTTGATACACTCTCTTACCTTGTTATTCAAAAGCAACTCAACAAATAAATGCCTGAAAGTTTTTGACTCAGAAAGACCACTCTTGAATCCTAGGACAACTACAATCTTGAATCCCATGATTCAGCTTATAAGTGTATTCAGAATTAGAATCTGGCACTCTATCTGTCTGTATCTTGGGAAATGGTTGTGCAGGCATGTTTGTATGTGAATATTCCTAATTGCTAGTGTTTCAGCCTTTTTTAAAATGCAATCTTGTAGACAGATTCAGTTGAATTTGTGCACTCTTTGTTGTGGTTTCAAAGATCCATCAATCAAACTTCTTCAGAGGTACTGACTCATTCTTATTCCAACCACTTGTCATCTCTCATCTAACAGTGACTGAGGCACACATTTATCACTAGAGAATTTTGATTTCATCTGATGCTTAAAGAGGTGCTGGAAATAATAAAATGAATGCTAATGTGATTAAAATGAGTGCTGGTCAAATATGACATTTTTATTGCCTATTAAGTTTGGCATTCTTCTTGTTACTTCAATTCTTGCTCAGTATATAACCAAAGAAAAAAATTATCATACATCAATATAAAAAGATAGTATCAGAGGAGGATTATAATGCAAAAAAAAAGAACATAAAAAGTGGAAATGAAGGATAGACAACTAAAGGAGTATCTAAAGACATTGTTCAAACATTATAGGACAAGGGAGAAAGTCTAAAGCTGATTTGGAGATAAAATTATGTATAGTTAGGTGCAGTGTGTAAGAGATTTTACAAATTTCTTAACACTGCCAAATATTTTAAAACGACGAACAGTGCCAGCATGTACTGTGTTATAATCTTTCTGGATGACCAGAAAAGCTTTTGACATCAACCTGGACATCTTTCAGACAGGTCTTCCTTATGATTTAAACTGTTTGTAATGAAACTGCCATTGATTATAAAGAGGAAGGATTTCCTTATTCAAGCCCGGATCCATTAAGTACTATTACAATTTGCACAGAAGCTGAAATATCCATTTGAATAGGAGACTGTGGCTGACTCAGATATGTATTCCCTTCCTTCCTTCCTTCCTTCCTTCCTTCCTTCCTTCCTTCCTTCCTTCCTTCCTTCCTTCC